>JAEIFK010000678.1:4307500-5507500 GCA_018901825.1 Drosophila funebris
CACTAATGCCATTGGAGGCTCCAAACGTATCCGTATCGGGTAACTAAGGGAATGGAGATGTGTCGAGAGACGCGAGTTGTCCATAATGAACACAAGCCAAGGCATAAACATCGACAGCCATTTGGGGCCAGCAATCTTGTACGTGACCAAAGCACAACTGGATGCATAAGATACAAGCAACAGCAATAAGCAACAAAGTATCTCTTAGATACATACACATCGCACACACACGCACACACACACACGCACATACACACACACACACACATACAAGATATATATGTTTGCTTGTGTGAGTGGGCTAAATTGCGCGCCATTTCAAAGTTGTTTATTTTGAAGCTGGAACGCTTATATATGCCGCAGGCTTCGCCCCGCCCCTCTTCCGCCCTATTCCCCCCTTTCTCACCACACTTCTCTCTTGCATCCTGTCCACTTTTCGGTTGCCATTTGCTGCCTTTGTGCATACACAACGAGGCAACTTAGCACATTTACAGGCACAAATTTAGCTCAGAAGGGCGCTCTGTTTGGCACTCTTAAGGGCAGGCGATGCCATAAGTACGGGGGATGGGGGAATGGGGGCGAGTATGGGGACTTCACGTCACAGTCACATATTTGGCCAGGGCTTAGCCTTGCCAGTCTGTAAGTCGAACAACAGAAAGAAACCAGTTTCGTGAGTGCTTGAAGAGTTCTTTGCTCTTCTTCATTTCAAAATTGTACGTTCTGTGCTCTGTATTCGCTACACCCTTTAGAACGGTGCTAAGAGGTATGTTACTGTTAATAAATAAATATAACTATCTATCTCTATCAATATAAATATACCTATATATATTAATATTTCTAATCAAGAGTTAATTAATTTTTCCAGTAAATTGCATACAAATGTAGCTAGGGTATCCCATTAGTCGAGCGCTTTTTAAGAACTATTTCTTTTGTTTTCATCTCTGTGTGCTTGTTCGCAACTTGCTTTGAAGATATTGGCCAACAGGAAGTCGTTTGTCGTTTAACCAAAAAAAAAAAAAATAAGTCTAAACGAAATTAAAAAACTTCTGGAATATGGAGAAAAACATCTAGAAATAATAGAGAACAATACGAATATATATCATAATCCCCAGATACGTTTAACCTCAGCAGAAATCTAAAAGTTTTAAAAGTTAACCGCAGTTTATGCGATGTTGATGCACAACTGACACCTAAATCAACATCATTATTTAAATTGACATCTAGAGACGCCGTAATAGTTATTATTGCTGTTGTCGTTGTTGTTGTTGTTGCTATCAAAAAAGTTGTAGATGCACGTGCTGGCGCTTATTAAAATCCGCTTTAAAATATAAACATATATGCAACTGAACTGGGAGCACTGTTGTAGGTGTCTCAGGTAGTTTTTCAATTAAAAGTTTCACTTTGTTGCTGCCACACTGAGGTGGAGCGACAATATGTTGCCAATACACGTACATTGTTGCCCCTTGTTGTGGCAACAATACATATTTATATATTGTTTAGAAAACGAAATGAAAAACCAACAACAAACAGACAAAAAGTATTCTTAAATTTGCATACTACTCGTACCAAGATGAGGCAGCCAGCATTAATTTGCATACGTCGCAACGAGTGCAGAGGAGAGGAGAGAAGATGCCAACAAAGCGTGGGCAGGTCCGGGGGATGGAGGAGGGGGGGGCAGCCAGACACAAAGGACGTACAAAAAATGAGGAATTACGAATAAGTAAGAACACAGCAAGAAGCAAAGCAAGCAGAGCATAGGTAAGGATAAATGAGCATAAGCATCAAAAGAATTTTTCGCCTTTCGTCTCCTACTCAACGTTTCGAATTGAGGCATGAGCTGGGAGCGAGCCCCCCACATCCCCCTTCCTGTCAGCAGCGACCCCTCGTGTGTGGATGAGGGATATGTGTAGCCATTGCCGCCATTATCGACAGCAAAACAAAGCATAAAAGAATTTAACAAGCACCTCCCGCCCGTTTACAGCTGCCCTGTTAGCAGCGGGAGACGGCGTCGTTCTCATCATTCAACATACGCACACATACATATACAAAAAAAAAAAACCATATTCACATCCACATCCACATCATCTTCATCATCATCATCATCATCATCATCATCATCATCATCATCATCATCATCATCATCCTCATCATCGTCGTTGTCGTTGTCGGTATCGAAGCCAATGTCGTCGCTTTACTGTGAAATTGTCCTGGCAACGTTTGAGTTTTATATTTTAGGCGCTGGGCACACAATCATTTCTGTTGTTGTAGCCAAAGCTCAAGATGCCCCGAGATGTCTGAGAGGCAAGCAGGAAAGTGGCGCGGTTCAAGCGTAGGGAGAGTGAGAGAATGAGAGAGAAGGGGGAATAGGGTCGAGAAACGTTGCCACAAGCAACGTAATTCAAAAGCCGCGCCGCGTGTGCTCTCAATAACAATAAGTGTGCACATGGAATATACATAAATACGAATAAACGTACTTATAAGTATGCCTCGCAGTGTCTCAGCTACGATACGAGTGTGAGCATGAGTTCGAGCACGAGTACGAGGTACGAGGTACGAGGTACGAGTACGAGTATGATATGATACGATAGATAGAACCATAACGAATCAGGTTGAAACCAGGTGTGGCGACTCATAAAACGTAACTCTCATTATCTCAAGTGGAATGTGGAGTATCTATAGATTGTCCATAAAAGACTATTTGTATCTTTTTTTAAATTGTTAAGCAACAATTTATCTAAATAAATGTATATAATATATATATATAAAAGAAGCTGATTAAATGTGCATATTATGCAAGAATTTCGCTTTTTAACATTAAGGACACAATCAAAAACAAAGTAAAGTAGTAAATATATCAAATATAAGAAAATTAAATTCATTTCTTGGCAATTGAGAAATGATTTTTTTTGCTATTTGCCACCCAAATGTGGCAGAGTTTCGTATACAATTCGTTCTAAAGCGTATAAACAAGAAAGTAAAGCGAAAATCGAGAAAAAGATATACACTTGATATGCACGTACATATGTCGAGAGATGCTCAAAAGTTTTGCTAGCCGAAACGCAGATGAACGCACGGATAGACGGATAGACGGATGGTTGCATGGATGGTTGCACGGTTGCTTGGTTGCTTGGCTCCTACGTTGCATGGTTGGCATGGATGTTGCCATGTTTTTTTGGCTGGTAGTTAACTGACTGCCCGACAGCCAGAGAGCCTGCACATCTACTTACTTGAGTGTCTGGCGCAGTACAGAGGCAACGTCGCGTCGTCGAACTGGCAGGAGGTTCGTGGCAAGGCCGGGCAGGGCCAGATGTTGCCACATTATTTTGCATTTTGTGCAGAAGCAGCATAAGGCAGAAAAAAAAAATAAATACATATATATATATATGCACACAAGAAGATTGTGGCAGAGGCGAAGACAGAGTCAAACGGCGGCTGCCCGCGTAGCGAGATGAATCCTATTTACGAGGCACAAACTCTGACTGACTGCACCGTCACTGACTGTAGTTGCATCTATGTATGTGCGAGTGTATGCGAGTGTGTGTGTGTTTGTGTATCTGTGTGCTTACACTCGAATATCTGAAAGTTCGTTTTGTGTGCGCGCCGCTTTGCTGCCTGTCAAAGTCAGTAAAAATTTTGTCGGTTGAAAAAAAAACAGCAGAAGAAACAGAAAAAAAACAAACTGAGGAAGGAGAAAAGAAGAAAAATGAGAGGGAAAATAAAAAGTAAACGGCAAAGGTAATGGAAAGTGTAGTGCGAGTAGTTTTAGCTTTTTGTTTGTATGCCCCAACTCCCCTCACCAACCATATCCCTTGCACATTCCGGCAACCGCTTTGCCATCAGTCAGAGCCACAATCCTGGCGCGTTGTATCCTTGGGTTCTGTTTGGGCGACGGCGGTTCATGTTTGTAGCTTGCCTTCAAGGCATTTGGCTTGTTAAGCAGCAAAATTGAATTAAGCTAAATGCGGCATGGAGAGGCAAAGCTGAGTAAAGTAAAATTGCAAAGAGTATTTGAAGTCGACAGACAGACAGTCACAACACACACATAGATGCAGATACAACTGTATGACGTGTTTCGGTATGACGATTTACATCCCCTATTTTATTTCATCTTCTTTTGGGTCGGCACGTAATTTAATTATGCATTTTTACTCAGCTTCTATTAAAAGGAGTCAACAAACTGCATAAATGGATCACAGTACATTTAAATTGTTGGACAGGTTCAGATTGTAGATTCTGTAGATACAAAACTATAGCAGTGCAGATGTATTAGTGAGCTTACAAAGCTCCTGCATTTGCAATACTGCAGTACACAGTGCAAGACAAGCTTATGCAACTGTGTAGGTGTGAAAAGCTTAATGTTATTAAATATAACAGTATTAATATAATATATATAAGTATTATATATTTTATCAAAGACTTTAGGTTCAACATGCTCAAGTATTATTGCCACAAAATGTTATTTATGAATGTCGAAACAGTTTTGGCAGCGGAGTGTTTTGGGCCAAGTCTCTAGACTTCTGCATTTGCAGATTTCAGTTTCAAAGAAGAATACAGTAAAAAATTGTTTATTTATGTGCAAGCACAACACACACACACACACACACACACACACACACACACAAATATAGTCAGGACACTCCAGATACAAGAGCGCCGACGTTGTTGCCGTTGGCTGCTAATGGGAATGGCCACGGACTTGGAACAACAGTAGAGAGGGGGAGGACGCCTCAGACGAGCCTCGGAGTCCACCTTATGGCAACTCTGTTATGCTTTCGCATATTTTATTCGCTCTCTTTTAATGTGTGTGTCTGTGTGTGCGAGTGTATTTGTCTGGGTGTGTGTGTCGTCTTTGTTGTTTCGTTTATTTGGTTGACTGGCAGAACCTCAGCCTCGCGTCTCCTATATGGACACTAAGTAGGAGCCGTGCTATAGAACTCTCAGCATAGAGTGTGAGAGAGAGAGAGAATGAGAGAGCAGTAGAGGAGGGAGCAGAGGGTGGGGGGTAGGGAGTACTCTGCCTGGCTGCTGTTTCTATTGTCACAGTCTGTAACAATAGCAAAGCGAAGGAACAACCAACCAACCAACCAGCCAGCCGACCGACCAGCCGTGTGACAATTCGACCCCAAAAGGACCAGGGAGACAGCCAGAGCAACAACAACAACAAAAACAATAACAACAGCAACAACAACAACAATATGAAGTTGAAAGCAGTTCGCTTTTTGTCGTTGTCCTGTACATCGTGTCGTGGTGTATGAACTGTTGATGGTGTTATGGCGATATGTCGCTGACTACCGACGCGACGTCGACTACCGAGCTGCGTTCACACACACACACAAGTACTCAAATACAAACACACACACAACCACACACACAGAGTTGCCACAGTTCAAGTCTCTGTAAAATCGTCTCTTATGAGCAGTAAGCAACATACAAAAAATGTTTGTGCAAAAACAATGCGCAGGCATACAGCATAGTCTCCGATGTGGAAACACAGGAGCTTGCCTGCCTGCCCGCCCAACCAGGGGAGGTGCAGTGGGAAGGAGGGGTCGCCATTTCGGATAGGCATGAGCAAAAAAGAAAAAAAAAAATAAGACAGCAAAGAATGGATAAAAATGAAATAAAAATCGATAAATGTAGGCATGTTTGAATCGTCGCTGGTCTCTGGATGTGAATGTGTCGTTCCGAGGTTGGCATAAGGCAGCTTTGACTCTGCTGCTTTGCGAAAGGAGGGCGGTGGGAGGTGAACTTGTGATGGATGATGGAGAGAACTTGTGTGAGGGTCTCACTATTCACAGTGCTTGTCCTGTTTGTTGTTTCTTGGAAAACTGGTACCTCACACTGTTTGCCTGGTGTGTACACCTAATACACGCCCACACAAGCACACACAGAAGAGGTAGACAGACATAATGTCAATTGTAATTATATGATTTGCAGTGCCTATAACGAAATATGTTATTTATTGCTAATTAGACACATTTTTAATGCCGTTTAACAGCAGCGTTAATGATGCAAGGGAGGAAGAGTAAAGGCTTTAGTCGCATTACGTATACGTCATGTAAACCGCAGACAAAGTGCATTTAATGCTTGCCAATTAACCAGCAGCTAGCAGCTAGCAGCAAACAGGCAGACAAAAGGACGCCCAGCAGCATCAGTCTGTCCGTCAGTCTGTCCGTCACTCTGTCAGTCATTGCAATTAAAAAATGTTGCCGTCGTTTGTGGCATGGCACGGCTCGCCACGTTGCGCCCCCCGCACTTGTAACGCTTGCAAGAACAACAAAAAAAAAACACTCGAGCCAAATAACTCATGTCTCGAGTGCTGTTGAAATGAGTTTGAGCTTACAATTTTTTTTTTTTTTTTTTTTTTTTTTGTTTTGTGCCCAGGTGAGTGGGGCATGCAAATTACTGGCGAGCCGCCGATGACACCACATCATTAACATTAACAGTTTGAGCTCAAATAACACTCAGTATTCATTCATTCATTCATTCCATCATTTATCCAGTCATTCATTCATTCGCAGACATCCGATTAGCCTAATTACATACAGTAATAACTGAAGATGAGAAAAGATAAAAGCGATTCTCTGACTGCACTCAATGATTTGATTTAACTTTGGGAAATTTACGTTTAATTTTTGTTGATTCATTTGTTTGTTTTGTTTTTATATCATTTGAAATTGTCTGTCATTAATTTAATACTGATGTTGTTTCAGTTCAATGATAGAGTACTTAAAGTCCAACAAGTTTCTCCAGGGAAACACAATATACTTGTTGTTGTAGAGTAATAGTTCACTTGCTATTCGATTTGCCGTAACGCAACTGATTACTGATTCATATTCATTTGGAGTTGAACTACAATCTGCTCGGCTGTTCAGGGATAACATTTGCTAAGAACTTAATGTAATTGAAAAGGGCGTTGGGCGAATGGGCAGCAGTAGGGAATGGAGAATGGTGGAAACATTTGTGAATGCTAGATAGCAAAGTGAAGCGTCGATTGTATTTGCATCGATAATAAAAACACAAACAATGAAACCGTTGCCAATCAAATTAATTTAGTTTATGCACATTACGTACTATATGCATATGTATGCATGTTTGTATGTCTGTATGTATCTCATACTGCAATTGCCATTGCCAACAGCGTTTGACGACTGGTAACTGGTAACTGATGACTGTTGGCTTTGAATCGAGAAATAGCCCTTTTGTGCATATTACACTAAGTGTAAGGCGCATTAAATATGCATTAAATGGCCATGGGAAATGTGCCAACTGATGTTAACGGCCTGACAATAACTGCTGACATTACCAAACCCAATGGTAAATGGGCGCCGTATTAACAATTAATCAATACCCAACAAGAACAACAGCGTCAGCGACATAAAGAGAAGCAACAAACATACATACAAACAAAAACATCAATGAGTCATAGCGCGTATCAAGAATTTGTCAAGTCATAGCATAAACAACATTACACATACGACCCATGTGACTGCCAAAAATCCGCTCACAAGTAGGTGCAAATGATTGCCAGAGCTTTTAAAACCACAGCGCAGCACAGCACACCACAATAAGCAGCAACCCACACCCAGTCACCGCAATAGCCACACAGCCATGCAACCAACTACAACTACAGCTGCGAGGCAACATATTTATGTACTTTTGTGGCATGCAAGTTGTTTTAGTATCGTTGGACGCTTCTAAATGGCAACGTCATTAGCACGTCACGCGTCAACAACCTACGGCCCACAACATATACTACAGCTACAGCAAACACAAACAAGAAATCATTTGGCAGACAACATATTTTTTTGGGCCATTTCGTGGTCTGGCCCAAAGCGTTGGCGCTAGTCACCTGCTTTAATCGCAGTGCTCGCATTTAGTTTGTAAATTCCTTTTACTGTAGGCTGTGATGCGTTAACTTCAGTAAAAGATTGAAAATAACTAAATAACTCCTTAGTTCCATAGGTTTCTTGAATTGCGAATTGATTCCTTCTCCAATACAATTTTGAACTTGACTTCAAAATGAATTAAGTTCTCAATATCATTGTAAATTAGCAAAACAACAAACAGAGTTCTCACATCAATTCTGTTAGCACTTAAGTGTTATCAGGTGATAAATTTAACAAGCAGCTTGGCAACGTATAATTTTGCATACAATTACTTATACTACAAGTCTAAATTTGTTAATTTTGTCACCTCATAATTAAATAAATATGTAAGCTAAAAATTGTTATATCAGTTCCATTTTATTATTAATAAATATAATGCTCGTGACTTATTTATTTACATTACCACAAAAACACATCTCCACTCATATTGCAATATTTCAAAGTATTTTAAAATGAATTTCTAAAATATGATATTTAATTTAAAAAAAAAAAAACATTTTTAAATGCGTGACATGCAAATTGGCTATCATATTTCCCACACAAACAACAAGAAAAACTTGCATTCGGTATATCAAATTGCTGCTTCTCAACATCGACATCGACATCGATTAAATATGCCCATCAATTGCATTGAGTGTTGTCAGTCGATAAATATGAAACTGACGCCTCCAACTTTATATGGAAATCGAAGCAAATGGGGGAAGAGAGAGAGAGCGCGAGAGAGAGAGGGAGAGAGAAAATATAACTGTAAACGATAGCAAGAAAACCACAAGCTTTGCCAACAAGTTAACAACAATTGAAGCCATCATATTATTGGGCTCAAATGAAGCGCAGGCCCCACAACAAGCAACACAACAATGACAAACCAAGTGTGAAAAAGACAAAAATCGAAACTACAAACCACGCACTCAAAGGGAGGCAAAGAGACAGAGGTGGTGGAGCCAAAGATAGACAGGCAAAAGCCACAACGACATCAAAGCACATGCACAGGTATCTAATGGATACAAGTAATGGACATCAGCTAAGATACTCGTATTTTGAGAGTTACATTTGTCTCACGAATACTCGCACACACATACAAATACATATACATATATACCTAGATAAAATACATATACACATACATCTGCTACCAACGAGGCGAACAACAGCAACAACAACGTGTAGAAACGAAAAAAATGTATCTACATCTTATTTGTTTTGCTTTTCCGCGGTGAGGGGAGCAACGGACAGAGTGGGGAGGCGAGGCAAAGAGTGTTGGGTGAGAGCGGAAGATACTATGGGGTCACACGAACGCGCATTTCTTCACAATTCCCGTCGTCGTCATCGACGTTCCGCTTGTTGTTGTTACTGTTCTTATTGTTGTTGTTGATATTGTTGTTGTTGTTGGGCTATCTGTATCTGTGTATGTGGCGCTATATTGACGTATCTAAAGACGTGCTAGCAGCTAGCAAGAACAACAGCAAGAAAAATAGTAACAACAACAGCAACAACATCCAAACATCATTTGCACGCGTGCTCTTTCCCACACGCACGTTGTTTATGCTAAAAGTTGTTGGAGCAAGGGAGCTCGGCTATGAATGGGCGGGCATCTCCGAGATACTCACTAAATATTTGCGGATAAATGGTGAAAATTTTGACTGCTTTTTATGCACTGCACAAACACGAATAATATCAACGAAATTAACTGATTTTCTTATTATGATTATGATTCTTTTTGTATTCGTTATGCTTATTAAGATGTTGTTTTGCACTTTTTTTATGGTTTGTTTTGGCACTTTTTACACACACACACACGCACACCCACACACAGAGGGAGAGAGATTGATACACACATTTAGAAACGCGCGCCAATCATTTCATTAATTTGTGTATTATCAAATTTTATTATGGCAATTCCCGACGGGCCGCGAGACAAGCAATAAATGCCTAAAAACTTTATTGCTCAAAAGAGACGACCACAACGATGAGTAGGAAGTGTAGGCTAGAGACGAGACGAGGCGACACATTCATTGCGATCCCGGCACGTACGTAAGACTAGTCGCGGCGAAATCGCACAAAACATTTTTATATCCTTATAACATGCTCGGCAATGTCCTCGTTGTGCTTCGCGTTGTCGTCGTCAACATCGTCGGCTTTGTTGTTGTTGCTTCGCGCGCGCCGCAAAGAATGAGATGAAAAACTCAGCCCGCGACTCAAGCCGAAAAACAACAGAGCGCAAAATAAAAAAAATATATATACATATATATTACCAGAGCAAGAACCAAAGCCAGAGAGAGGGAGAGAGTAAGTGAGAGAGCGCGCGCGAGAGAGTTAGCGTAGAGAGCGCAAAGAAGAAAAATAAACGAAAACGAAACGTCAGCTATGCGGGCAGTGGACAAAGGTGGAGGGCAGACGTGTGTGGTGCACCAAACACGTAAAATCACTTAGTACCTCGGAAGAGCGCAACATAACACAAGAGCACAAAACCAGAGCAATAACAACAAGAGCAACAACAACAACAACAATGATGATGCATACTGATGGCCTGTCAGAGTTGCCAGATTAAATTAACGGGCGCACAATAAAATAGTGTTTACTAACTGTTCTCGATAACAGGTGGTGGGAGCTCATAAATGAGGGATTTAACCCTATAGATAAATTCATAATTATGTGAATTCTATACACTTACTTGCCGATAAATTGCATAAGTTGTATGGCATCGCCCCATATAATATTCAATATAAATTTTATTGTTTTTAACATTAATTTACCTGCAAATAAAAAATGTAAATTGATTAATTGTAGATTATGTAAATTTTAAATCTGATTATTAAATGTGCTTAGAAAGAATTAGGTGTTAATTAAATCATATTTCACTTAGTTTAATTAATTATTACCGACACTCTAATTGAACTGTTCTACTTGGTTCTTTTCCAGTTTAAATTCCCCCCAAAGGGAGAGAAAACTTTCACAGAAAACGAAGACTGTGAAGAATGGCTGGAAGTAAACGACTTCATAAATCAAAAATTTCAAGTGCCACATTAGAAGCAAACAAAAACAAAAATCTGGCAACATTCCGAAGCACACTCACAAAATATGTCAAAAGTTAAAAGTAATCGGATAAGTAGCCAAGGCAAAAGTAAAGTCAGGAAAGCCGAATAACAAAGGGAAAGTTATCTGGGGAACTTGACGTTGCCGACGAAGCTTAATTTTCATAATTTTTCCATTAACAGCAACAAATAGACGTGGCGCCATCTTTCGGGCAGAAATGTTTGGCGCTGCTTTTCATATCGCTATCGAAAGAAAAACGTGGTCCAAAATACAAGCACGTGAATACAACGCGTCGTAGTTAGGGTAAAAGTGCGATTTCGATACACAGAGAGAGATAGAGAGAGAGAGAAACTGCTCTCGTTGTCTAAGTGCTGTTCAAGAGAGCACTCTCTCGGGATAGAGAGAACAAACTCTAGCGCAGAGACAACACCACCACCATTGAATGCTAAGGATACAACAAAAAGCAACCCTCAGCCAAACTAAGCGAACAATACAAGTACATGAATCAAAATTTGTATGGATATGGATTATTATAAAAATGGGGCACACAAATTACAAAGAGAATGCAAAGAGGAGGAGAGGCCCATAACAGACGACAAAAAGGGAATGAATAGGAGACAAACAAGACACATTCTATGTATAATTTTGATGTGATTGTCTTGTTAGCAATATTTATTTGTATACGTCTTAAACAATACCTATCAATATTTAAGTATGTTCTCCCACAATTGCAGCAGCTTATAGTAATTCGCATTTAGTTATCGATCCAAAACAATAAACATAACAGATTGTAAACAAAAAGTGTGTAAAATAAACTCAATCACACACACAATGGACGAGGTGACAGACCACTTTAGGAACTCATTGAAAACCTGTTACTGTTATGATAAGTGCCAACAACCCATTTGGCCTGCTGCTGTCCCTGCCCTGGTTACGTTTCCCTTTTATTTTCCTTTTGGTATCAGGAATCAGAAATCAAACAAATTTCTCGCTTAAACGTTCAGCTGCTATGTAAATATTTCAACGCAATTCAATCAAAATACAATTAACACATATGCCCAAAGTATGTGCAATAGTGGAACGGAGTGTGCGACTATGTGTTAAGTATGTGTAAGTATTCTCACAAGATAAACTATCCCAATCAAGTCAATAATTCCAACAGCATGAGATGGCAAAAAACTTACCAAGGCAGACAAAAAAAAAAACACACCTTGATTGTTGTCGATGCGGAGTTCTTATGTATCCCAATAACCGCAGCATTGCATCGACATTAACAAACTCAAACAGCAACGGCCACAGCAACAACAGCGGCGGCTGCAACATCAAAAAGTTGTTGTCATTGTTGTTATTTGTGCGAGTGATGATAAGTGACAAAAAGCAACGAATAAATAATTCGCGCAGACATATTGCATATGTTATATGGTGTATATGTGCATATGGTATTTGTTTTATGGTCTCTCTCTCTCTGTCAGAGTCGCTATTGGTGGCGTGCAGTGCGTATACGCAATACGCAACAAGGCTAGCAGACAAACCGATTGACAAGGCCATGCTTAAGCTGAAGTTCTCACAGATCTGTCAACGCAATATTACAGACATATACATACAGAAGCAAGGATAACCTATAATAAAGGTCCTTTGTCGCAGTTTCATCTTCTGCAAATAGTATTTATGAAGAGCACAAATTGAAGTGCATGAGCTGCAAGAAACCACAAAAATTATTTTTGGCCACAAACGCCACAAAGGTGTACACACACATTGTATGTGACTGTGTGTGTGCGTGAGTGTGCATCACATATGCATTCACACATATATTTTGCTGGTCATGTGTAAAAAGGACACAGATAATGGTCAATAAAAATAAAAACGCAAAGCAAAGATGATAATACTTGCAAAGCCAACAATGCTGACCATTAAACAACAACAAAATAACACAAAGGTGTTAACGACTAAGAGATACCCTATTAACATGTAAACAATAAAGTGATTATAGCTTAAAATATAACTGAATCTACAGACTGTTACATTACTCGTACACAATTGCATGCTATCCACTTGCGCGAATGTGTACAGGGTATAGCAAGTGAAGCAAATGCAACTCTCGCTCTCGCTGCACTCGGTCCACTGGCGATTTGACTTGTTGTTCGCTGAAATGCAAATGGAAACTCGTCGAAACAATGAAACAACAAATATGGCGTATAATTTTACTATATGCGCTTCACTTGTTATTCTTGTTGACGGTTTTTTTAATATATATTGTTGTTGTTGTTGTTGTTGTGGTTGTGGTTTTGGTGTTTATTTTTTGTAGTCAATGGCCAACATTTAACGGCGACATTTTTGCATATATTGTATATTGTATGGCAGTTTAGTTGCAAATGAACAAATACCAAGGGCCCAATTGGTAGAATCAGTTTTAATGTGTTCACTTGCCGTTGGCGGTTTTAGTTTCATTCATTTAACTGCGTTGTCAATTTTGGAATTTTTTTTTCCGTCCTCTGATAAGCGAACGCACATGACACAGAAGTGAGGTATATGAACGTGAGTAACAATCGAGTGGAATTTTATTTACCTATAGATTTGTATCGGTTATTTTATTGAAATTAAATTAATAGACATGAGTAAAATGAAAAGCAATCCCTGATACCCTGTAGCTCTTGTTTACTATCAGATGGTTGAGAATCTTTCAAATTGCAGTGCTGATATACAAAAAGGGTATATTTAATATAAAACAAAGACTTTATTTATTAAAACGACTTTATCGTAACTGTGCGAATATCTCAGACATTCATGTTATCTGAATAGAATGAAAAATAGAATATAATTATAAAATTAGTTATTTAAATGCCATAATTACCCAATTATACTTGTATGTGAGAATAGTTGATAGTTTATGGTTGTTGTGGGTATCAAATTTGTAAAATTGCATTTTAATTTCATTATATAATAGAGTTTAAATAATTTAAATTAAATTAAAATAAAATAGCTAATTTGAAAATGTTTCCGTTGAGAGAAATTAATACAAATCTTGTTGGTTTAATGCGAATTTAAAGCGTATTTTTTAATGGCTCAATTTAGAGGCTCTCATCGTGATAAGTAAATGTTCGGTTTTCATTATGTCTGACTTGGCCACTTGACACCAACTGGTGCACTAACATGAACATCATTATCAGCGGCAGCATCTTCATCATCATCATCGTGAACATCATCATTATTATCACGTAATTCTCATTCTGAGCTTCGCGCATGGCAATTAATGCAAAACTTGCATTAAATCACATCACACAAGCGACGACCGATGAAGATTCGTGCCGATTTGCTTTAATGAATTTTAACTGAAATTGCTGCGAAATTGAGATTTCCTACTTGAGTGCAATTAAAATTAACTTCAAATGAAGCCAAATGAAGCCCAAAGCGTTTTGGGGGTAACCGCAACAGCAATAGGGTGAATTGAACAGAGCTAAGCGAATGCTAAACCAACCTAAGCTGAGCTGAGCTGACCGACAGACGGACGGACGGGCAGTTGAAGGATCCCGCAGTCCACAGTCTGTCAGTGGCAGTTGCTTCTCAAATTCTCCAGCTGAGAGCCAACGTTAGCGGTACTCAATTTGTTCAACTAATTGACACACATACTCACATCACAGACCGATTGAGAGTGGTGTACTTCAGACGCAATGAGAATTGGTATATTTTTAGATTGGCCTCCACGCGGCTGCAGAAAACGATTGAGAACCTGAGCACTTTATTAATGTGGCATGCAACATTGGCATGTGCACGCAATCAGCGGAAAAGCTAAAGCATTCTATATACTAAGAGCCGAGTTGATAATGCTGTTACATTTCACGTCCAATTCAAAGTTAACAAGAGCTTGTAGGTGTTCTTCATTAGATAAGAGATACATTATCTAATAGATACACATTTATTATAGAATTTGTTTAGACAAAAGTGATTGATTAACTTAAAAGTATAAAATTGAAAATATCTTCTGTCGAGCCTTTTACTCACAACTCATTCAACTATTTGCAGCTGCCTGAATGCCTGACATGACATTAATTAAATCCTTTTTGCACACCTTCACATCAAATGCATTCCTACTTAGGGCCTCCTCTTAATTTGGGGCCGACTTGCAGGCTTTTCCCCTCACTTATGCCATGTTCTGTTTATCCTGGAACTGTCTGTCTGGATGTCTTGTGCATTTTACGAATTGAATTGAAAATGCGACGGACGGAGTAATACACAATATGCAGGAGTATATATATATATCAAAATATGAATATGCAGTTGCACAATACAATAAACAATAAGAGCAGCAGCAGCAACAACAACATCAATGGAACTCAGTTTACATTGACATTCATATCGCGTCTGTGTGCATTTCTCTGTCTCTGTCTCTTCCCCTCACTCTCCCTCTCTCTCTGTCTTTGCGTCTGGCTCTGCCAGAATGTGAGAATCACAACTCCTCAGCACATTATTATTTGTGCACAGATTTATGCAATCTACTTACATATATGTGTGTGTTTGTGTGTGTGTGTGTTTGTGAAGAACATACATACTTTGATCTTTGTCAAAGTTATTGGTTGCGAAGCATCCGTCGAATGCATATTAAGTAC
The DNA here is from genome assembly GCA_018901825.1 of Drosophila funebris. Classification (NCBI taxonomy): domain Eukaryota; kingdom Metazoa; phylum Arthropoda; class Insecta; order Diptera; family Drosophilidae; genus Drosophila; species Drosophila funebris. The sequence continues at coordinate 4,323,024 of JAEIFK010000678.1, forward strand.
ACAATCATCTGTCCCCCAGATACAGTTACAGATACAGATGCAGATGCAGATACAGATACAGATACACAATTAAGCGCTATTGTTTTAAGAAACCAGAGAACTTTTATGGGACGCACACAATTCAATGGACTGATGAAGTGCTTACTAAATAGGGCTTAACCATGAGTAAAAACAACAAATTGAAAAGGGCTATGAATAAGACACAATTATATTTGATTTTACAATAATACGAAATTAAAGTTGTAAATAAAATCATTGAATACGTAATTATTTGCATATGCATATGATTTATTTACAGCTCTCTGCATATCAAGAGTAAAGATAATTAACTGTCAATTAATCGTCAAATTCTCAGAACTTCTCCTACTACAACTTTATATTATTTAAATAGCTTAATATACTATATCAAATATCATGGTTGATTTGTGAACTTTATTGCACATCTTAAATCTTTGATAGCTAATTAATGCATTTTAAATCAACTGCAGTTGCATATACGGATTTATGAAATATAATATATACTAAAGAATAAATCATATTTATTTGAACATAACAGGAGCATCAACACCAAAAAGCAACAACACAAAAGCCATGATGATTAAGCAAAAATATTTGTAAACAATTTTGTCGAACATCGGCGCCTGTGGCAGATGCATGTCAGCACACATACATATGCATACATATAAGCAAACATACGCACACAAAAGCAGTTGAAAAGCTTTAGCTTTTTGCACAAGTGTGAGGTTGTGTTGCATATGCGTTTGTCAAGTTTTTAATTAATTTCGTTGCATAATACAAAAACAAAATAACAATGAAAGCATATTCCAGTAGTTGCCTGGCAACCGCCACATGCTGATGCTGATACTGCTGCCACATGCCACATGCCACATGCCACATTCTCCCTCATCATACTCATACACACACACACACAAATATATATATAGACACAGCATGCTTTGACGAGGACCAAAAGTCCGACACTGGTTGATTCTTCTGCATCCTTAGACTGATGAAAAAAATCCCTATTGAATATTTTAGTATAAAAGAAAATACTAATAAAATACCATATCAATGGATAAATTAGATAAATTCGGAGATAAATTTTGTATTAACTGTAATATTCCGATTTTAATTTCCATACTTTTATTAAACATTCTTTCCCTTCAAAGCAAACATGAACATCGTAAGTATTTGAAAGTACAATTACAGTGAACATCAAGTATGATGCTTTTATCTCTGACAAAGCTCTAACAAATTCTAAAATTTCGAAGTGCAATTTGTAGCCGTAATAAAACTCAAACCATCTAGTCTAGTCTGACCTGCCACGCCCTACTAGGAAGGTGGATACAATACATACATACATAGGTATGTATGTGTGTAAGCATCGTTACAGCTGCGACTCACGTACTCAACATTCAAATGCAATTAACGTTTTGAGTTTGTTTTAATGTTATTTATTTATGTTATTTATATGCGGGCCTCTTTACGGTGTGTCATTATAGCGCGCTCTCAGATACAAATCGGCTGAAGAACCGTTTAAAAGCGTAACGTGGCGCACCTGCAGTGCAATAAACACTTGACTTGGCCCAACAACAACAACAAAACATTAATACCATAACAACAAACTTAACCTGGGGCCATCTTTGTTTGTCTCCTTTGAATGTTTGTTAGAACTGCATGTGTGTAGATGAATGTACATATATATGTACATATGGTACATTTAGTATACAGGTGTATGTGTATGTATGTGTATGTATGTATGTGTATGTATGTATTTCTGTTTGTACTTAATGGCGTCATCAATGGAGGCGGCCTCCCATCAAACAGCATAGCTAACATCTTGTATGTCTGTTTTGATTATGTTGATTGCAACAAATTTTGCTGTCGATGCCACCGATGATGCTGTTGTTGCTGTTGTTGTTGTACCTCTGCCAACTGGGAGGCGTGGCTCGCATCGCTGGGCTCACGTACTTCTCGGGCATTTCGTCGTCGTCGTAGTCAGTCAAATGTTTATTTGCACTTGACATTGGCAAAGTCATAATAAAAATTTCCCGCAAACGGCACGCACGGCAGCAGTAGCAGCAACAACAGCAACAACTGCCACCATAACAACAATAAAAAGTGTGAGCTCAACTAACTGCCTATTCACACTGCACACTGATGCGATTCTATTGAAAAGAGATTAAAATTGCAGAAATTCAGTACAATTAATGTCTATTTATTCTATAGAATTTCGTGATAGAAATATTTATTATGTTTTTAAATAAAAATAAGTGTTTATATATAAATGTTCTACAACATGTTCTATAAATATCCATGGTCGGAATATATTGATATATAAATATAACAATTATATATATAGAAATAAAAGTATTTGCATAAATATGAATTGACATTTGCGTAAGTCTTAGAAGATAATAAAAGCTACAAGTTTGAGCCAATTCTACAAGCGTTACCACTGTGCAGTGTCGCAACATTAACAAATTGCTGGCCCAGTCTAAAAAAGTACTTCAAAGCGGGACAAAAAACGGTAAAATTGTCATTTACAAAGCAACGCGCACAGGTAGCAAACGAAGCAACCAAGCAGTCAACCAACCAGGCAGCCAACCAACTAACCAACCAACGATGCGTCCATCCCTGGCGCACGTGAGAGTCAACGAACTGGAACTCGGATTTGCCGGCTCTGGCTCTGGCTCAGTCTCTATCTCTGTCTCTGACTCTGACTCTCGATGTTTGGCGGCGTCATCGTCTGTCGTTTGTCGTCTGTCGTCTGCTGGGGCTCATAACAAAAAGGGTTCCGCTTTTGCTGCCAAATTACATGCACAACAGGTTCAGTTCAAACGGCAATGCTCAACAGTCCGTCGCATCGTCTCTCTTCATTTCAGGCCACACATTGCAGCTAATTTGTTATTGTCGCACAATTTGCAATGGCCAATGGGCAAAATGGTCAAATGAACAGCAGTAAGAGCCATAAAGGCGCTTTAACATAATCAACTTCAAATAGCAACAACAATACTCGTAAAGTGTCGTCTATATGGCCAATTGATTTTTTTTTTTTTATTATTTTACTTTGACTATGAATTGTGGGCGGCAAACCCTGTAGCGTATCGTTGTGAATTGGTTTTGTATTTTATGGCCAAACAAGGGTCACGATACACACGCACACTCTGCAATCTGGTCAATAGACATTTTGGCAATCATCTGGGATAAGATCTAGCATACATTTCGTAGTAGAGATTTGCGAATTGAATTTATATTCCAAAGGTTTTAGTTGCTTTTGTAAATTAAATTGTATCTGAAAAGGGTTTTTCTATGGAAAATCTAATCAATATCGTAATATAACTACATATTATTTTTCTAGTTTATTATTATAAAGTTAATGTTGTTGTAAGTGAGTTGAGCTTTCAACTCTATTGTTTATCGTAGCGTGTCGTATATCTTATACATTGTATCGTAATTATATAGTTTACATATAGTTTGTACCATTTATGTCAGATTAAACATTTGCTAGGGTATTTCTATGCTTCCCATATACCCCATTATCTTGCATTCTCTCCAAAAATGTGACTGTTAAAACATTTATATCAAATGGTGTTCAATTCTTTGGCGATTTGCTTTGAAATGTGCTCTTTGCGTGTGGCTTTGCCTGGCTACGTGCGTTTTATGTCAAGTACGTGTCCTGCCCGGCCTTATCCCCTCCGAACGCAAAACTCCCTTAACAGATTGGTTAGCCTTGTGGCGGGTAACCCTCTGATAGACTTTACCAAAGGAGTTGGGCATATTGGAGGCAGACAGTTCGACCGTTCGACAAACACGTTAGTTGTTTTGTTTTTTTTTTTTCTCTACTTTTATTTATTTATTTGTACATGTCGGCTCTCTCTAATAATAGCCAAAGTTACTAAACTGAGCTGACCTGGCATGTTGTTAAGTATGGGGTGCCCTTTTTAGCGATCATTCCACTCATGCGCTCAATTCATTTATTCAAATTCACTGCACACATCAAAGCCAGACAACAACACAATGCGAGGGGTGGGTTTGTTAGCCCGGACGGGTTGATGTGGGGTGGGATGAGGGGATTCCTTTTGGACTTGGTTAGTCGAACTGAACTGAACTGAGCTGAACTGAACACGTCAGCCATGTAATTAGATTGTCACACTGTCAAGTGCTCCGTTCGTCTGTTGCCATTATATACGGCCGACTGAATTGTCCGACTCGCTGCTGTCTGCCTTGAAGTACTTCGTCCAGACAGACATATACACACTTTGACCTTTTTATCTATTAACTGCTTATAGATGCTTATATTTATACACCCATTGAGAAAATAACATGGATAGTAGGGCATGATAGACAGAAGACAACAAGTTGCATATACAGATAAGGAAAGACACACAATATTGGAGTCGATTGAATTCTCAATTGGAAGCAGAGAGAAACTTGAAATCCCGTAAGTGCGTAGCCATTGGTCCAAGCGAACGATAACTTGAGCGTGCAGATAGAGACCTGTCAGTGGGCCTTCATTTAGCCAATATTCAATTGCCACGCATGAATGAGTGTCTGTGGTAGTATGTGTGTGTGTGTGTGTGTGTTTATTCGTAGCTGTGCGTGGGTTAAACTTGAGTAATTGCACAAATTGCAGTGCAGTCAAGCAACTTGGTAGCTCGGCAGCCCGGCAGCCCAGCAGCCTGACAACCAAGGCAAGCACAAAGGTAGCTTCTGACACATACACACACACACACACAAAAGCAAGTAGATACCGAAATGCCAACAATAACAACAATAGATGCAACAACGTTATGTTTAAAATATGCTCCGTAATTACACTTCGTTGTGCATTTATGGCAACTCAATTGCAGCAAACCAATAAGATAGATGCAAAGAGCAAAGATGGATTGTCGGAGAAAGCGAATGTGTGTGTGTGTGTGTGTGTGTGTGTGTGTGTAAGAGAATTAATTATGAATTGCTTTTCAATGCATCATTTGCAGTCGAGTCTACTAGTAACTGTAATTGAAAACTTAAATCTTAGAATTATTAACTTGATAACTTTAACAACGCTTATATTTCTTGTGCCCAGCCAGAACTAAGCAAGATATCTTGATTCAAAATTAAATAGATACTAGATAACACTTCATGACTTTTGAATTTAAAACTAAGAACAGAATTGACTCGATGATTAAAATGTATACAAGAATATATTGGCAAAATATTTGTACAGCTTAGAAAATATATTAGAAATCATATTTTCTAAACTACAATCCCCGAAATTATATGAATTGATTCAACAACTATTTGCATAAGTTCTCTTTTACTTATATTAAATGTTGCATTTTGTTTGATTGCTTGTTTAGCGCCATTGGCAAGATGTTGCAAAAATGTTTTAAAATATGCAACCTCTTCATTTTGTCAATTAAGCAAACCCCTATGAAAATGGCAAGCAGCTGGTTGTGTATCTCTATTTCTGTCTTTAAATATTTGAACGTTTTCCCCAGGAAAATCAAATATCTAATAAGTATAAAGAATGCGAGACAAGAGTAAACATAAAGTACAAAGCCAACAAAACCATAAATATGAAATGTCGACTCAAATGAAAGGAAGAAATGAAATAAATTCCCTGGCGATAAAATCAGAGAGACAGAGACAGAGATAGAGAGTGAGAGAGAGAGATTGTGAAAGAAAGGCTAACCGCAAATTGTGATGCTTGAAGAATGCAATGCAATGATGACTGCAGGATACGTATAAAATGCTTATATACACAAATACAAAATAATCCGTATGTGGTTGCACCTAGGAACACGTATGCATATGACAATTTTGGGGTGTGTCTGGGACAACACTGCGTATGCGTGATAGCGGCAGAATATAATATTTATTATTGTTATGCACATTAAATATTTATAGCATGCTTCCAACTATCTTAATCACATAAAATACTACATTTATAAAAGCTTGCCTCATTATCAAATCAGCCGTTAAATACGTCCAAAATAATATAGATTTGAAATGATGCGAAATTCCGTGCATAGCGCAAATGCCAACAAAATGGTCAGCACCCAATTAAAAATAACCAAGAATTATCTATGCTAAACACTTCAAATCTGTCTCTCTGTCCACTCTCGGCTGTCATCACAATTTCAAATACGTTTACATATGTAAATATCTAGAAGAAGGTCAACGTTTTATTTATTTAAAATCTCTTGAAAACTCACAGATGTAAAAAAGAAAATACACTGAAGCAACTGTCACCCAATTTGGCTGATTTCAATCTCCACAATCTCAGACGTCTATGAAAACCAAATCAACAACAACAACAACTGCAAAGTATTCAATTATATTGCCATTAGTTTAATATTTATATATTTACATAACTTATTTGTTGTTGTTTGTGCAACTAAAAAAAGCAATTGTAAATACCAAATAATTAAACCAAATATTATTATTACTATTTGGTTGCTGTTGGCGTTTTTCAAGCGTCAAAAGCTGCACAATCATCATAAATAAATGAGTGAATTTTGGCATATACACGACTAAGGAATACCCTACATGTTAATCCCCTCTGCACAGATAGATGCATATAGATAATATAAGATCGATTATGTACTGTTAAATTGTTATTATCTAAAATTGAAAATGGCTTTTGTGCCTATTAAGCTCTAAAACAAACATATCAGCATATTCAAATTATTTTTTGGTAATATCAATGATGAGTGGCAATCAATTTAACCCTTATGGATGCTCGGAAATATAATATAAGTACTCTTTAGATTGTAATTCAAGTGGATAATCATCAACAACAATAACAACAATAAACAACTGTTGAACTTAGACGCGTGGGTGTCTCCAATCATTGTTGTTGTGCTTTCAGTCATTGGGTTGAATGTACGGTAATAACAAAAAACAAAAAACAACAAACACAAATTTAATGCGATTAGTTATTTTGTTGATTGTGGCTCGTGAAGATCTTGCGCGTTAAAATCAACGAATTTTTTATACTTTTTGCCGCATTCAATTGAGCAAACAAATCTTTTTGAAAAGCGAATTTTATCAATTATTATTTTAGCCCATTAACCCATTGAAATCGCAATGACGCTAAACTCATTAAGCATAAACACCTTAATAGGCAATTCGGCAACAACAAATGCAACGCAAGCTAAAAAATAAATAAATATAATAAAATGTTGACGTATTAAGACGACAGAGAGAGAGAGAGAGAGAGAGAGCAGAAATTTGTAGTCAAAATTCAGAAATTCATGTCAATACTTGAAATCATCCAATGAGGCTTTCTTCAATGGGTCACAGCCCAAAAATTCGGGTGGGCGAGAAATGCTCAAACATATAACATGAGAGTGGAATGGGCAGGGGCACCAAAAATGCTGACAGCCATGAAAAACATTTTGTAGTTGGCCTAATAAAAGGCAAATTGGCAGCCAGGCAACGCCGACAGCAAATAACAACAGCAAAAGCTACAAACAAATTCAGCAAAAATATATAAATTTATTATTTATCATTTTGAGTTTTTCGCACAAAAAGATAAAAATAAATTCCGAACGAGCTGCATTCAAGCGAATGGCAAGAAGAGAGGAAGTGGTTGGACACACAAGAGGTATTTGCGATGAACGAAATACATTTTTGAATTCCGATATCCGTTTTCGACTGCAATATACACTACCAAATGGGGTCACTTTTTTTTGTTTGGGCATCTGACTGGCTAGAAGAAGTTCGTCAACTCGCCATTGGGACGTGATGTGTGTTAATTAAGTGAGCCTTTGATTGGGAAGGGGGTAGAACAGGCGTTAATGCCGCTTGTATTATTTGCCATTGAATTGTTTTATAGAACGGGTTCATTGGCACAACATGCAAAGCAATCATTTGGCCTGGTCAAGCCATCAAACTGGCTATTTACATTAGCCCAAAGAGAACAACCTGAATAGCCAAAACAACGACGTCACACACACACACACAGTGATACTTCATGTGCTACATAATGCAATCAAAAGAGCGTTAAACAAAAAAGTAATAACATCAAAGCTATTATAGAGGTCTTTTTTATACCCTTGCAGACCTCGGTATTGATCAATCTGTTTATTGGAGCTGCAGCAACGAAACTACTATTAATTAATCGTTACATTTCAAATTCAATAATGAAACTTGTACATTAATGTCACAAGCAATGATTTAATATAAAATTAAAGGCTATAGCAATATAAGAAGTTAACATCGAGTGCTTTAGAAATAAATGTACATTAAAAAATAAATGTACAAAGTGTAAAAAGAGCAAACACAGTTATGTTCCTTTTGTTGGGTAGGGTATGAACAGAGTTATGAGAACCTTTGCCAAATGAAGGCAATTATATTTCGAATCTTACCAACTGTTTTGTTGCTAAAGCTATACACACAAGCTCTATAAATATTAGGGTAATTATTTTCTTAACCCACAAATGTCAGAGCAGAAACAACAACGACAACAACAGCAGAAACAGCAATAACAATAGCGACAACAACATGTTATAACGTTAGAAGTGAACTTAGGTAAAAGTACTCAAAGTAATTTCAGTGCCAAGCTTCAACTCGCCTCTGCTCTCACTTCTCTCCCTTCGTTCTCCTCTTCTCACTCTGTATATTATCGTTCTATGGCTGTTACTTTTTGCTATCGTTGTTGTTGTTGTTGTATTTGGAGCGGAGCTCTTTTGGGACTTTGAGTTCTGCCACGTTGACCAGGGGATAGAAGAGAACTCGGCGGTCATTTGGTTGGTCGGTCGGTCGGTCGGTCTGTCGTTGTTTTGGCTTTGATTGCTTTGTGTCGTTGAGTTCCTGACGCAAAATCTCACCTCCCCCTGCGGTGTGTGTGTGTGTGTGCGTATATGGATTGGCCACTGCGTGGTACAGGCAATAGCGTTACGTAGGAAATTAGTTTTAATCAACTTCCGCTCTGGTTTCTCAGCCATCTTGGCCATTTGATGTGTGTCTGGTTTTGTGTGGCATTTAAAAATGCGTTATAAATAAATAAGTAGTCATTAGCATGGCTTATCCTCTCCCCTCCCGCTCTCACCCCTCTCATGACACGTGCAGACATTGACAACGACAACGACAACAACAACAACAACCGTAACTATATCATCTTTGACTTTGACATCATTTGCAAGTCTCTTTTGCCTCCCACAGTGCTTTGTTGGCCAAGTTAATTAGATGTGTTAATACATAGTATAAAATATGATAGAACATAAAATGACCGTTAAGAACTTTGTGACAGTCATTAAACTGTTGTTGCCCTTTTGCTAACCAAATGCTAAGACCACAAAATGTAAGTGCTAAAAGCTAAAATATTGTGTATTTGTCACATGAACTAAGCCTTAGTCCAGGGATGCTACAAACCAACGGGACATGATTGCATTAACCCAAAGATGTAATTTGCCTTTGGTTATCCCTTACCATCCATAAAGTGTGCAAATGTCTTTGGTGTCGTCATACAGAAAATATAATTACCTGTAATGAGAAAAGTAGATGTAGAAAAAAGCATTATTAAAGTTGAAATCATTTAATGGCTGTGAGGGAAACAAACGTAAATAAAACTACTAAAAATATAATATATATGGATTTGCAGTTAAAACCTAGAAGTTCAATGTACACAATTTGCTCATGTAATTAAAGTAACCGATGCCTTCTGGTTGAGTAGATAGAACGTGAAGAGAATTATTCAAAACGTACAAATTCCCACATTTAATGTGAGATAATTTCGCGTCCGAACTGATCATGAAACGCGTCCGACAGTGAGACAACGACCTGTAGACCGGATCAGGTAGACAACCAGTTGAGTTGAGTTCAGACACTAACGATGCGGCACCTAAAACTCAAGCAAATTACCATTTTGGACGCGCTTGAACGGCGCCGGCGGTAGCCTGGCTCAAAGTCAAGCAATTGGCCAAGACAAAGAGAGCGAGATGGAGAAAGAGTAAGAGCGAAAGAAGATAAAGGAATGAGTGCTCGCCAAGTTGATGATATTGCTTGTTCTAGTTACTCTCTTTGCGCTCTCTCTCTCTCTCTCTCTCTATCTCTCTCTTTAACTCTCTATCTCTCTCTCTAACTCTCTTACTAAATGCGCATATGAGAGCGAGATAAATAACAGATACATAATCAAAGACACAACCTCACATTGTGGAGAAGATGTATGTGTGTGTGTGTGTGTGTGTGTTGTCAGACTCCTAATGGATGAGGAACTTATGTTACGTTCTGGCCACTGCAGCACGCAAATCCACAAAGATGCAATCACTATACCCTCTCAAGTCTGCATGTTGAGTTCGTTTATGAAAGGGAGAGGGAGAGGAAGAGAACGAAAAGCGTGAAGACAATAGAATTCCAAAATGTTGCACGATGGCAGCTGACACCCAAACAGAGCAACTAGTCCTAAAGCCTGATTAATTTTGCAGTTTGAACATGTTTACTCTATTCTATTGAATTGAATGCTCGTCATGGCAACCTGAAAGGATTTTGAGTGGGTGCCAACAGCCATCGATGCTTGGGCTCCACGACCATGGCAACGTGGAGCAGCTTGCCAAGCTTCAACCTATGAGTTGAATATAATTCATGGCAATGCAATATATTTGTACACATATTATAGGCCACAAATACACTCAAACAAAATAGATGTGCCATAAGCTGGAACTTGTATTAATGAACATTTAATTTTCAATGAAAAATTAATTCAACTCTAGCATTTTATTCAATTCGTAGAATCAACATAATTTTGCCAATCAAATGGCTTTTTATTTGTTTCCTCTGTGGTATTTTTTTGCACAGTGTATGCTGCAAATGTTCTTAGCAACAACAACTTACTGGACAAGCGACTGCACAGCAATTATGGCAGACTAAAACTGGCATAAACAACATGGACAAAGACTCACACACACACACACACACATGTGTGTGTGTTCAAAGCGGATTGGAAAAGGCAGACAACAAAACTGAGCTGCAGCCAGCGCAGAAGCCATTGACAGCTGATGGACCAACCACAACAACAACATCTATATAATAAGAGCAACAACAATGAACGGCAAGAAAGGAGCTCTAAAAAACGTTGCTGATATTGCTGATGATGGCTAAAACAATGGAAACCAAGGGCCAAGCACACACACACAACACACACACACACACTTGGAGAGAGAGATAGAAAGACTGCACTTCTTGATGATTGTGTGTGTATCTTGCAGATACATTTGGACAACAGGTAAATACATTGTTAGCTGCTGTGCGGCCAAAATAGCAAAATGCTTGAAAATTGGCTAAAAATGTGGCAAATAGGAGCGGTACAGAGCAAGGGAGAGAGTGAGCCAAGTGCCTGGTAATACAATTCCTTCAGCTGGTGCCAAGCTACCTGTAAGTAACTACCAATACTCTTGCTCTCTCTCTCTCTATGTCTCTCTTACTTTCTGTGGCTTGTACGCGTTTGCTGGTATCCTGTGACAATTCCTAAGCGCCTGTTATCCTTGAACAAACCAATGTGCAATGTTCTTGTTACTGTTTTTGGTAACTACCACATTCTGTTTGTCAATAAGCTACGATTTGCTTTTGTGCATTTATTTCAGTTCATTGTTCTCGATTGAACTGCGCTTTCAGCCTCAGATAAAATTCTCAAATTCTCTCCGTCGCCAGCAGGTATTGTTTAGATTACATGTGCAACAACAAGAGGAAGGAACAGAAGGAAGAGGAGAAGAACGATGAACCAGCTGCTGCGTCTTCCTCTCTACCTATGTGCTCTTCCCGCAAGATGTTGCTCTCGTCTGACAACTTTACGACTGATTGTGTTTCCCTTTTTTGTAATCATTAGCCAACCATTACACGTCTTTTTGTATCTAAAAGGTTGCCAACTACGCAGCTGTCGCTGTCCTGTACAAGGTACACCAAAGTCTCTTTTGTCTCTTGTATGATTATGCGCCGTTTTTGGATTAGACATCAGAGATTTATCCCATTCACAGTTGTCGGAGATTCTCTCTGCTCAACATAATTGCAGGTAATTAGTTAAGAACTTGAGCGCTGTCATTATTAAAGGGCAACAAAAAGATCAAGCTTGGCAAATTGAATGCTCGTAAGTTCTTATAATATTAAACAAACTCGAGCTGATTATGGCAAGTTGAGTAGTTCCGTAGTTAGTTAATAAAACTCTCATTCATCTTATCATCATCACACGAAAGTGCATTCGTTCAATTCAATGTCAATTTAACAGAGACAATTCCTCAAGCACCAGACTCATCAATAACAAACAGAAAAACTGACAAACTTTCGTCTCACATACGATTGAAAAACTTTTGAAACATCCCACCCACAACAACAACAAGGTGAAAGGGGCACACAAAAATAACTGTGGTTAACTTAGCAGACAGACAACAAAAACAACAAAAGCAACATGAAAAGAAAAAGCATAAAAGCACAAAAGAGAAAAGAAAAAGTCATTGATACCGTTGGCAGAAACTTGAGTGGAAAACAAAGTGACCTCAAGGATTGCTGGTAAGTTTCGGTTTTATGCCTGAGTGCCGCCAATTATCCACTACCCCCGTTCAATTTGATCCAGAGAATGAGAGCGGGGAAGGAGCTGCAACGTCAAGTGTTTTGGTGGTGTCCAAAATGAAATCTGACACCAAGTTGACACTCAATTGGATTATGAGAAGCAAGACCCGGTCGGCTAGTGGCAAAAATCTGACTGTCACATGTGCTACACACAGTAAAGAAAAAAATCAACAACAAATAAATGTAAATAACATAACTTACATATGCAGATATACAATATATAGAATAATTTATAATTCATTCATGCGGCTCGACGTCTGTTACTTTGGGGCATTTTTCTGCCCATAGGCCATGTACATTCCTTGGCCAGTTTCAAAGTCGAATCGACAGCAAAACTTATATGCCCAGGGTCATGGCCTGGCTTCATCGGCTAAGAATTTGGGTCAGCTCAAAGCAAAGAAGGAAACCCATGAAGCTTTTGACCTTTTTCACATAATAATTTACAAAGTACATGACTTTTAGACTAATCCATTTCAGATTATTGCATTAGCCTTATGCAATTTCCAATTATTTCCTAGGGGAAGCACAAGAGTAAAATGTTTGCAAATTTAACTCCATTTCCATTTCAAGTTATACTCGCATTTCCTTGGCCACAGAGCAACCCTTTTAAGCTTAGCTGAGCTGAGCTGTGCAAACATTCATCGAACCGTGATAGCATCTAAAAAGTGCCAAAATGCTATGGTACCAGCAACACATCAAGCCGCAACTTCATCATCATTATCACTATGGACGTCATCATTGGAAGCATGGTAACTAGGAAAAACGCCGCAAAACCGCTGCTGCCATTTGTGTAAATGTTTACCGTATGAATTTATAATGAACCTCTCCAAAAAGTATTACAGTAAAGTTAAAATTCAACAAATTCTAAATACCCTTTCAATTATATTTATTGAGCTCTTTTTATTTGATAATTTAATGTTAATAATCGAATAATTTAAATAAATTAAATTTCTCATAGTATAATTTGAAAACTTTTGAAGATCAGGAAGAATAGATAGAAAGAGAGAAGGGCAGAAAGGGGTAATTTTCAAATTAACAAAGTTTAAAAGCAGAATTAATTTAGGGATCAAACTCCTGATTAAATTACCATTCCACTTGTAAATCAGTTAAATTAAGATACTGTTATGACAAGCAAGAAGAAAAAAAGTGATTATATTGCATAACTATAAATGAGTTAACATACTCACTGGGAAAGGGTGTAAAAAAGTCAATTCACAACGCGAGAATTATGCCAAGTGTAGCAGAAGTCGAAAAACAAACTCAACTCGCAAAACAAACTCAAATGCAGCGGATTGTTTTATAATAACCCAGCGGCGGTTATCAGAGTACATACAAAAGAATGTGTGTCTGAATGTGTGTACATGTATTTATGTATGTTTGTAATTTATTATTCGCTTCATTCTTGCTCCCATTTCTTATATGCCAAGTTATGCAAAACGAGTCGACGACGCGACGCTTAAAATTTCAGTAAGGCTGAAGAATAGAATACGGATTCACCCAACTCCGAACTTTTAACCATTACCCCCATTCCATACCCCAATAGCCCTTAGCCAAACCGGAGTCAGTCAAGCCCCAATGATGTTGATGCGAATGTCAAGTGTAATTGTTAAAGTGCGCACATGAGTGATTTCTGTAGAACAGAAGGCAAAAGAGAGTGCGAAGAGTGGAGGCAGCGGATTGGATGATAGAAACTGAATGCCGTAAATGCGCTTGCTCAAGTGTAATAAGATTCTCTTGTTCTACAAGGTAATTGTAATCGTATTTAATATGTACTAATACATGCCCAGTAGCGCCACAGGCGGTAGAATGAAACAATATAGAAGTTTGTCCAATGTGCCACGACAGTTTCGAGCATTTGTGGCATATGTAGGAAATGCATGTGGCCGAACATGACGACAAACAGGAAACAGACCAGGCAAATAACAACGCAGTCACCACTCTTGTTGTGGCTGCTGCTGTTCGAATTGCAGTTTGTTGTTGTTGTCGTTGTTGTTGCAGTTGCTATGACGCGGTTTAAAACGATTTTTCGAATTAATTGTTAGACCTCAATAATAATAATAAGCATAATAATAATAAGCATAATAATAATTAAGCATTATTATCGCTATTTCCGCTCGAATGCATTGCCATGCTATCAAATCTGCTAGCAAAAACTACAAAAGGAAATTTAAGTAATCGATAACTAGCACTATCGATATACTCGAACTGACCACCGAACAACAACTCAAAGAGTGACACACGTAACAAGGCATTGATTATAAATATTTTAAAATGCATAATCGTTTTCCATATAAAACTACCAATACTAAAATTGTGCAAATTAATTTAATTGCAATTTCGGCTGGGAATGCAAAATAAATGCTAAAGACCTAACTCAATTAAAATCGAATCAATTAATTTAGTTTTATGTGTGACTAACATTTTTGTTGTTAGCAAAAATTAAATACGCAAATGTCGTGTAATAAAACATGTCCAATCACATCAAGGTGAGTTAGAGCATTTAACAAACTGTGAGATTAAGTTTACAGCAATTTTACTAAATAATCTGTGAGTATAATTGCCAAATACTATAGACTAACATGTATAAAATTGTTCGTTACAATTTTTATCCAAGTCGAATGTAATTATATCATAAGTACGAATCGGATCATAAAATGTCATGTTAAATGTACATATATATAAATTCAATTACTTTACTCACATTAATCTTAATTACTTAATGCCCAAAGCAGCAACAATCTTTGAACTCGATTACAAAGGGCAAAAGCAAAAATCAACAACTTCTGTTGCAGCGTTGCCAGATATCACAAATGCTAAAAAATCAACCCGAAACATTATTTTTTTTTATTCGTTTTCCCTCTTCATAGCCAGAAATTAATTACTCTTTCACCTTACCCCACAATCCCTTAGGTAACAGTACAAAGCCAGAAATGAAACAACAACTACAACAACAACATGCTACAACATATGCGAAATATGCAACGGAAAACGGGAATGACACTGGAATGGGACGGGCACAGGATGCTCACAGGACGTTGTTGAGAGTTTGCGCGCCAGCACAAAAACCTGTACACAAATTATCTATAATAAATATGCAAAACTTTGCTCGCGTATGTGTGTGCGTGTGTGTGAGTGTGCACGCAAAAAGGGTTGAATTCAAGCATCATGTCGAAAGGGGGAAAGGAAACGGCAGCGACATGTCGAAAATCAAAAAGTCCCGACGACAAACTCTCCTGAGAGAAGCACAATAAATGGAAGCTGAAAACGCACGATTGCGGCCCGATGGCAGGACATGCGTTCGTCCTGTTCGTCCCGAGCACTGAACAGCGAACAGCGAATAGCGAACGGCGTTTAGTTTCGAGTTCTATGGCATATTGTTGTTCCACTGCCATTGCTCAGATCAAGTCGAAATAACCCTTAATGAAAATAGCAACACAACTGTTACCAAAATCGATTAAATGAACGTGTGCCATAGACATTCACACATACATACAATCGTGCACATACACACACATTCATAGGCATAGACATAGGCATAAAGTGTAGACCGCATCCGTTGACGCCATTTTGTGGTGGAGAGGGAAAAGCAGGAGGAGCAAGGCAAATATTATTTATGCCCCAACTGCTGCCACACACAAACATCTTTGTGTGAAGTGCAAGCATAGGAAATTGCTCGAACTGATGCTGCCAACTGGGAATAGAGTTCGCAAAACACACAGACACAATACGCACGCATACACAGTGCTGCGAAGGCTGGCAGTAAATGATTAAAAAGATTTACAGGTTGCCAGATTATTTTGAATATATTAGCATATGATATGGCAAGGCTAATCCGTTTTCGTTTCTCGTTCGTTTCATTTGGTTTATGTTTGTGGAGTGGGGGGAGTGTGGTAATTCGCTTGTGTCAAAGTGTTGCCTACTTTCGTGCGACATTTACAACGAGTGGTAAAAGAGCAAAAAAAAAAAAAGGAAACAGTTGCATTCAAAAGAAATCAACTCTCGCGCTCGCATTGTTATTGGCGTTAATTTCGTTGGCACGTTTTTGTTGCTACCGATGATGTTGCCGCAGAGGGACCAACAACAAAAACAATTTGCTGAGAGAGCGTCGCACTCAAAATATTTGACGTCGTCGTCGTCGTCGTTGCTCGTTGTTGTCAGCGGGCATCGTCTTTGCCCATTCCGGAATGTGTCTCGCTCGATTCGCCTCGATTTTTTAATAGATAGATACACATCGCAGTCGCCCACCAGCCAACCAAAGCAACCACTTTGATGCCAACGATTAACCCCCAAAAAGTGTAAACTTTTAATGGACACAAACACACACACACACACATACACACCCAGACAGAGACCTACAGCAGCCCCCACAGATTCGTGTAATTTTTCGAACGCATTTTTCAAATGAGAAAACTTTTTTGCCATCAAATCAAAGCAATTTCTTTCATTAGTGACGACAAAGGCGACAACAACAAGAACGCGAGAATTAAATTCAAAGGACTAACAAATAAGTATAGACAGAGAGAATGGAAAATAGCTAACGTAGCCTTGACGACCCTTTTGTCTGTAGGATTATTCATTTTATCCAGCTAAACAGGAGGAGTGTCAACCAATTGGCAGCATTAGCTCATCGAGCTATGCTTCCATTTTAGCCACTTCCATGTGCGCCGGCTTATGGTAATAACAAGCAAAAGTTCATCAAAGCGAGAACTTTGTTCTTCGTCTTATTGCTTGAGTGTTAATAAATCATTAAACAACTCAAAGAACAGCAAAAACAACTAAATGATAAGCTTAAGGCGTGAGAGCGCATTAAACCGGAGAGCACATACAAAAGAGAACAAAAGATTAGAGCGGGAGAGAGTGTAACTTTCGTGGCACTCTCCCAAATACTGTTGCCTGATTTTATGAACAACTTTAACTGATAAGCGTAAATGTTATAGCTCGAACAGCTCGCTCCGCATATAGTGCATATATGTATATATAATGTACTTTTTAACGAGGATAGATCATATTGTTTTTCAATATTCCAATCTTAAGTTATTTAAGTTGTTATGTGGTAACCAATCAAGCTGCCCTCGTTGTGTATCATTGTATTGTATTGTATCTGTATTTATTGTAATTGTATTTAGCCTGTTCGTGATTTGGATTTGTCATTGTGATGAAATCATAAACATTTACAAATAATGGTAAGAAGCCAATTAATTATATTAACATTATCAGTCTGATGACTAAGCAACACTTTCGATTAACTGTAGAAATGCAACAGCGATTGAAAGTAGCTCAATCTGCACATTAAAAGGCGATACTGTCAATTCTTGGAAGAATTAATGTAGAGAAATCGAAAGATAATCATATTAAGAGAAATTCAACGCAGTATATATAGAAAAAAATATTGATGATTCAACAATAAATGAAAACACTCATAATTGTCAAGAGATTAAGGTGCGAACATTGATTATTTAACAATTAAGAGAATTAAATAAATATTGGTAAAGATTGGTGTCTAAGCAATTCAATTGTGTTATCGTTGCCAAAACTCAAGATTTAATAATTTACATCAAATTGTTGCTGCAACAAACCAATAATGGTTAATATTAAAGTGTCCCCAATGTGTTTGTCATTATTGTATGAATATTTGATATCTATGAATCGATATATCATTTACCGAATATGTTTATCAGCAAAAGCCAACAAAATGCTTTTCCGCCATAATTTAGCCTTGAAAACAATCTAAAATTACTGAATGATATTCAAATAATAATTTATAGCAAAGAACATATGTATTTGCAGCGACTAGAGGGGAAATGTTTAACAAGTTAAATATAAGCGTGATGGTTTGTAGTCTCTGAAAGACAATGTTAATAGGCGTTTAATAGCGTGGAAAATCGATTCAACATTAAAAATTTATTTAATGAGCTCTTCACACGCGCTGACAGAGAAACAGAAAAACAGCGTGACAGCTAACAACAAATAACAAATAATATATAAATATATCTATAAATAACGAACATGGAGTTAAGCTGAAAGCTTTCATAGATTAGTTAAACTGCATATTCTGCCCCCTTCATCATTTATGAATATTTAAAAGAATCATTTGTTTCATTTCAATTTCTATTAAATCATTATTTCATCAATTCTTATTGTTCTAAATAAATTAGTTCAGTTTATCCTAGATAAAGGGGCTTTAAAAAGTAAACAGCTTTGAGATCCATCAGTAAATCCATTTGAGAACCTAAGAAGCTCGCACTCAAGCTTGTTTGTTAAGTGTTATTGCTGTTGTCGTTGTTTTTGTTGTTGTTACTGCTGCTGTTATTGCATCGCGTGCCAAAAATGTCTAAACGCTGAATTGCGTTGTGTATTTTCCTTTATTATTTAAATAAATTACGAGTTTGTGCCAAGTGCAAGGCATCGAACCCTTTGGCGATAATAAACGCATACAATTCACGTCGCCATTCATGTTGTTATTGTCGTTTATAATTTATGCAGTTTGTTGCTTATTAGCCCAGTCGTTGCCTAGTTTGTTTGTTTGTTGTTGTTATTGCTGTTTTCTGTTTGCTGTTTGCTGTTTGTCCATTGCCGTTGTACCAGTACTTGTTGTTCTTGTTTTTGTTGTTGCAAGCAGGCAGACAGGGCGCTTATTCATTCAATTTGCTGGCACGTTTTGCATTACACGCGACAACCCTGACCTACAAAATATAAAACCCGGCTGCCTGCCCCAAGTTGTTGTTGATATTGTTGCTTTTGCTGTTGTTGCTGTTGCTGTTATTGTAGCTGCTTTGCATTGAGAACGATTTGTGTTGCTCTGTCGCTTTAGTCGCGTGAACATTGAATTTGATAAATAAATTAAGCAGTTAGTGCATTTCATTTACTTGCGGGGGCGACGCTCAGCGAACTGCCGACAGACTACTAATTCACAATTTGTACAAAATTGTAATTGATAGTTATCATTTATCTATTGAAATGATTGCCTAATCTACGAATAGATAAACAAAGGCGAATATAAAACATACTTTTTAAAATTACGATAAGCATCTGGGCGAGACGAAGATATCTAAACAATTTATCTCGCAGATATTCTAATTGTATCTGAGAAATACATTTTATTGCTTGCTTCTAGTGAAAAAGCCAGTTGGAATGCAATTATCCGACCCGTCAATAGGTCTCTACTTAATTATACGTGTTCTGACAACTATTTGCTTATATAATTTGCATATTGTTCGTAATTTGTTTACATTCATTCACAATGTCATATAGCTAAATGCATTGAGATGATCATAGTCCGGCTAAATTGAGGCGACAAGAGAAAATTGTAGGCAGTATTTAAAACTCGTTCAATACGGATGTCCATGCGGTTGTCGATAGCTATAAAAAGATACAAAAGTATCTCAACAGCATTAGTGCCTTATATTTTGTTGTTTCCTCTTTCGGCTCTTGGCCTTTACCTTTTTATTTATACACGCTGCTTTCTCATACTACGTACGTCATATTTTGGGTCACATTTACATTTTACAAAATGTTGCAACGTTCGCGACACTTTCTCTTTTGGTTTTTTGAACTAAGTGCCGGCCCAGCGCCGAATCGCTTATTAACATAATTCGTATCAAAACCAAAGCAAACCTATAAAGTTTGCAAAACGATTTAATTAAATTAAGATGTCCTAAATAAACGTCAGGTTCAATCATGTTTCTTAATCTATCTATTGGAAACTAACCACTGCAAAAATTAGACCTAGAAATTCACCATAGCTACCATCAGTAAGTAAAAAAGGGAAAGATTCACTGACTTGTCATTTATTTGTACATTTCCCTTTGCATCACAACAGTTTTGGCGTTTTGTTGCTGTTATTTGTTTTCACAGTTGTTGCTGCCTCTGATGTTTGCTACAACAAGAAGAACGATGGGAAACATACGACAACAACTGACAGCTCAAAGCAGCTGCGCAGCGTAGCATTTTCAGAGCAGCGAGAGCAATTTATTTATAGCAGCAGGAACAGCGAGAGCAACCGAACAACGAGAGCCCTCTCCAAAAACAAAAAGAGAGAACGAGACGGAGACGAAGACGAAAAGAGAGAATGAGGGAAAGAGAGTGAGAGCGTGCGCGCAAAGTGCACGTATGCAGGCCAATGATGCTGAGTAAATGAAATGAAATGCTAATTACAAGAGGTATGGGCAATTTTTTGAATGCTCACCTGGTCGATCCAATGACTGTCTGCGACTCATTGGCAAAAATTTATGCGCCTTGTTTAATGCTTGGGGATACAGATATTTGCGGTTTAAAATTGAACAAAATTTGATTGCTTCATTTGTGTTGTTGCTGCTTGTCTTCTTCTTACTATTATTATTATTAATCTTATTTTTGTTGTTGCTTGGCTATTGCTTTTAACTTCCTTTGCTCCTGCTTATTTAATTCTATACACTGAGAACACACACACACACAGACAAATACACATTTTACTGTAGAGATTTTGATGACTGTTGACCGCACTTTCTTTTCACATAGAATTTGCGCGCAACGAGACACGCGGACTAATTTGATGTAAATATTTCGTTGTTTAATTGATTTAAGTATGTAAGCAGTTAGACAGTGCTGCGGCACGGCTTAAACTACTGTAATTTTGTATGTGGTGTGGTGTTTTGTTTGTTGTTGCTGCTGCTGCGAACTTATGTTTTGTATTTTTATTTATTTGAAAACAACTCGCAACACACACACTCACCAGCACACAAACACACACACACAAATATACACTCACACTCGCGCGTCACGTCAATGAACGCAGCAGCACTTAGTTGTTGTTGGTTTTGATGTCGTCGTCGTCGCCGTAGTAATCACGAAATAACGCTTTTTACGCATATTTCTCAATGAATTTAATACACTTGTACACTGCATGCGCATTTAATAGTTGTTTATTTACATTTGTGCGTTATTTTTGTATATTTGAAACACCGATTTTGTGTGTTTCTTTTTTTCAATTTTATTTGTTACGCACGCACGAGCGTCTATACGAGCCATATGACGAGACCCGCCGACGAACAAAGGGAAAATGCTGAATGTGAAAAATGTCAAACATTTGAGAGCGAGCAGACTTTGAGTCTGCGACGTGTGAGTCGCGTGCGAGTAGGCGGGATAGCTGGCTGTGGCTGCTCTGCACCACAATGCTGTCGTCTCACTCACGCGCCCTTTTTTGTGGTAGAGAAGAAAAAAACCAAAACGAAACGAGAGATTTATGAAATTCACAAAACATGCCACCAATATTTTGTTGCTTAAATAAAGTCTTCACACTGCTTGCATTTTTCATTGCACTTTACTATTACCAGTAGCTGGTCTAAGTTCTTTTCTTCTTAACACTATTTGACAGTCTCGTTGCAATAATTTCCCGCACTTTTCCACACACGCAGTGCAGCACTGGGCACTTAAACTACACTTTTTATCTGTGTGTGCGTGCAAGCATTTTGCAGCTGCTTCAACTGCCATTCACCATTCAACATTGCCAGACGGCACAAGTGTTGCCACATCAATATATCGAAATCTGAAAAATCGATACATTACACATTGATATCGCACTTTGAGACCAACAAATCAAAGCGGTCGAAAGCTGCAAACTGACAGTCATTTAGAAGCGGAAATTACAGATTCATTAGTTGTTTTTCACAAAATGTCAATTGTTTTATCTGATTTATATAAGTAATGGATTGAATTAATAATCGATAGTGTTAAATAACAGCTGTGCTTTGTTATGGTTCTGTTATTACACTGTTAATAAGTGTTATCGCACTTTCACAACAACAAATCGGTTGAAAACTATAATCGGCCGCTTATAGGCGGAGGAAATAGCGTTGATCACAATTATATTTTTTTATTTAATTCTATAATTCAACGCAAAGGTGAAGCAGAGCGTAAGCCACGAACAAAGAGACTGTGACCAACACAATGCTGCGGGCGATAGGCAAACGGGACAGAGACATCTTCGATGAGGTATGGCCAGAGAAAAGAAAAATTGTGCTTAAGCTGCTGCGCCAGGAGACGGTGTCGCAGCGCGAATGGCAGGACCTCTTCTTTGGCGTACACTTTGTTTGCCTGTGGGACGAAAAGGGCGCCACGAAAATCTATGACGGCCTCCAACAGGACATTGTCGAATTCATTGTGCAGGCCCAATCAAAGGTGCAGGCCCAAAGGGGCGAGCAGGCGCTATTGGCCACCTATATTGTCGAATGGCGTAAATTCTTTACACAGTCCAATTACCTGCCATTGCCCTTTCGTCAGTTGGAGCAGTCGCCGCAAGTGAAACCACCCTCGAGTTCTAGCTCTGCGTCATCAACATCCGCTGCTGGTGGCGCATCCACATCGAATGCAGCTGCCTCATCCAACAATCAAGCGTCCTCAAGCAGTTCCTCTACGAAAGCCTCAACATCGGCTGCAGCGGCGGCAGCCACATCAGCTGGTGCTTCGGCCAGCACTGGTGCGTCCAGCAATTCGGCAACAGCAGCATCCAGCTCGAAAAAGAGTCCCACAGAGGACAGTCCCGTGCGTAAGCTAATGCTCGACTCGTGGAACAAGCACATCTTTCACGATATCAAGGATCGCCTACAGGAGTCCGCCATGAAGATTGTGCATGCCGAGCGCAATGGTGATGCCTATGATGCTCAGCTTGTGGTTGGAGTGCGCGAAAGCTATGTCAATCTCTCCTCTAACGCTGAGGATAAGCTAGAGATCTATCGTGAGCACTTCGAGAAGGCCTACCTAAAGGCCACCGCTGACTTCTATCGGCTGAAGTCTACCGAGCAGCAGCAGGAGAACGGTGTCCTGGCTTATATGAAGTACGCGGATGCTAAGCTGCGCGAGGAGGAGGTGCGAGCGAAGCGCTACCTGGAACCCAGCAGCTTTAATATACTTACATGCCGTCTGGTTAAAGTGCTAATTGTGGATCATCTCAACTCAATCATAGCAGAGTGTCCCGCGCTGATACGTGACTATGAGACGGACCGTTTGAATTTGATGTTTCGGCTAATGGATCGCGTGTTGGATGGCGAGGGGGTTGAGGCGATGATGGGCGATCTGCAGCGTCACATCAAGTCCGCTGGCTTGGCGGACATGCAATCCGCATCGGAGATCATAACACAAGACTCTGAAAAGTATGTGGAACGGCTGCTGGAATTGTTTAACAAGTTTAGCGATCTGGTGCGCAATGCCTTTAACGATGATCCGCGCTTTCTCACTGCCCGCGACATTGCCTTCAAGATGGTGGTTAACGACACCAGTGTGTTCAAAATGGATCTGCCGACAAGCATTGCCAATCGTGGCGTCAAGTACACCGCACCCGAGAGCAAATGCCCCGAGCTGCTGGCCAACTACTGTGACATGCTGCTCCGGCGTACGCCGCTCAGCAAGCGGCTCACCAGCGAGCAGATCGATGCCCGTCTCCGTGACGTGCTGCTTGTGCTGAAGTATGTTAACAACAAGGATGTCTTTATGCGTTACCACAAGGTGCACTTAACGCGACGGTAAGTGAATGTGGATAACCAACCGATCGTTGCTTTAATTGCTACTCTATATGATTGCAGTTTAATCCTGGGCACGAGTGCGGATAGCGAAAAGGAGGAGGACATTGTGGAGTGGCTGCGAGAGGTGGGCATGCCCGCTGACTATGTCAACAGGCTGGCACGCATGTTCCAGGACATTAAGGTGAGTTGCTAGCAATCTTACATTCTAAATCCTTTGCTTATTCAATGTATCTCTGCTTGTGTTCCAGGTCAGCGAGGATCTAAATACTCAATTCCGTAACTCGATAAGTCGGCATGATGCCATCAATATTAAAATACTCAATGCGGGAGCCTGGGCGCGCTGTTCGGAGCGCGTTTCAGTTTCGCTGCCAATTGAATTGGAGGATTACATACCCGATGTGGAGGAGTTCTACAAGAAGAAGCATTCCGGCCGTAAACTGCAATGGTATCATCACATGAGCAATGGCACCATCACGTTTGTCAACAACTTCGGTCGCTACGATCTCGATGTGACCACATTTCAAATGGCTGTGCTCTTTGCCTGGAATCAGCGGCAGCACGACAAGATCTCCTATGAGAATCTGCGTCTGGCCACCGAGCTGCCAGGTAGGCTGGCATTACCAAGCTTTAAATGCATAATACCATTGTACTTTTGTGACAGATCCCGAGCTGAGGCGCACGCTGTGGTCTCTGGTTGCCTTTCCGAAGATTAAGAAGCAAATTCTTCTCATGGAACCAACGGCCATCAGTTCGCCCAAAGATTTTGCCGAGAACACCATGTTCTACATCAATCAGGAGTTTGCCATTGTCAAGAATGGCAAATCTCAGCGACGTGGAAAGGTAAAAGGACACATTATACAAATAATTCTCAATTAGAATTCATTTTTGTCTTCTCTTGCTTGGTGCAGCTAAATCTTATTGGTCGCCTGCAGTTGAGCACCGAGCGCTCACAGCAGGAGGACAATCAGTCCATTGTGCAACTGCGCATATTGCGCACTCAAGAAGCCATCATCAAGATCATGAAGGTGCGCAAGCGTATGAACAATGCAGCGTTGCAGGTGAGTCCCCCAGCACGATTGATTGATTCATCTGAATGTGAATGTGAATGTAATGTTATGTGCAATGTCTTTGCAGGCGGAGCTGATCGATATACTGAAGAACATGTTCCTGCCATCCAAGAAGATGATCAAGGAGCAGCTCGAATGGCTCATCGAACACAAGTATATGAGACGGGATGACGACGACATTAATATGTTCATTTATGTGGCCTAATTAGCATGGCTAACGCGTCCTTGCCTGATAACCATTCCTATCCGTTTCCCTCAGCACCCCGCGACCGGGCCACAACACTCTCCTCTTCCCTCCAAAAAATAAGAAAGAAAAAATGCATCCATTAGTTCTCAATTTGTTGCGTGCTCTAAGCGCGTCCTAAGTATCTACTACTTTATATCTCAGTCAATCATTTATCTCATTATGTAACTATGTTCTTTTTTTTTTGGTTTTGATTTAGTTTGGGGTTCTGCTAGCTTCGTTCTGCAGCATTTTACAGATATTCATTTCAAATTGTATTTTGTGTAAACTTGTAATTTCTATTACTATTATAATTTTATTGTTTTGGCCTTTTGCCAGTTGGGCTTAGAAGTCATAGAATGGGCTCTTTGCCCGCCTGATAAAGCTAATCTAGAGTCAACTATTTGCTGTTTATGTTTCCCACATTATGTGTTTGTTCTTGTCTTTGTTTACGTTGTGCATTTTGTGTTATTGCTTAGGTATTTTGTAAAGTCTCGTTTTGTGTGGCAAGCACACCTGCAGCATACACACACACACACACACATACCCACAAAACACACACACACACACACACTCAATCATAAGGGCATAAGGGGATTGAACTCTTCGTGTCGTCTAAGTCTACTTTTGTTGCAAGTTGAATCTGTTCAAAAATACACTGACACACACACACCTACACACATACGAAGGCATAACTAAAACTAGAGTAGCAATATACTATGTTTAAGTTAATGAAATTATGAAGCATATAAATTGTATTTTAAATAAATTAAGTATAAACAACAACAAAAAAACACACACACACATGAATCATTTCCTCTCAGTTGTTTAATATTATGCATTTATGAATGAATGAATGAATTAAACGAGTTGCGTTACATTTAAACAAATTGTGAACATTTTAAAAAAAATCAATGCAATCATTTGAAAATGCTGATCATAATTACGCTTAAAACTAAGTTGGACCAATTTGAAGAATACACAATGTGAAGAATACACTCTTGTGTGTTCTTCACATGTTTGCCAGCATATTATTACAAAATTATAATTAGAATTAATAATTAATTAATTCGATCGATAAGCCTAATGCGAGTGGCACTACGAGCTATGTCAGTAAGTATAATTATTAATACTATGCATTAGCCTATGATTAATTACAGCTACTGAACTATATCAATTAGAATACTATTTAATTGGACTGAGGATCTTCGGATCGCATCTATCTGCGCTTTCGTCCCTTCTTATAGCCCTTGCCATACCAGCCGGCCTGGGTGCGTGCCAGCTTGCGTGGAAAGCTGTGACTGAGCTGCAGACGCCGCTTGGCCGTCTCAGCGGCGGCAATGTGCGCCAACGAGATGTTCTCATCGTAGTCATCCTCATCGTCGCTGGTCGGACAGCATTCACAGACCACAAAGCGTCCACTTCGCGCACGTTTCTTGTGCTTACGCTGGCTGAGATGCCATCGACTGTAGAACTGGCACTCCAGTTCGGCATAACGATCGAAGCAGAATTCACAGCCGGCGGCAGAGCGATTCATTGCGAAATTGGGCACCACTTGAGAGTTCCAGATGTTGAGATCAGATGGCGGTGGTATCAATATGCTGTGCAGACCCGAATACGCATACTTCGCATCATACCAACTGGGCAATTGCAGCAGCATCTCATGATCGTTGTGGCATCGCAATAGATCCATTTGTGCCATATCGGACTGCTCGTCTTCGCCCTCACCATCCCTATCATCATCATCGTCATACTCTGTGGTTGACTCCGCTGAGCAGGTGGCGCTGTCGCTCTGTAAATTAAGTGCTTGCAGTGCTGGTGGAAGTCCATGTTGTGTCTGGGGCTGCACAAAGGGTGTGTAAAGTGGGGCACCAATTGGTACCAACGGAGGCAGCTGCATCGGCGCCAGACTGCCGTTAGATGGCTCCAGACGCGGCTCTAACCGCAACTCCACTGGCAGCAGACAGAGACCAGGACAGTTGTTGGCATTCACGAATGGTTTTTGTATTGCGACTAGTTTCGGCAGCTCCAACATACTAACTGTGTGTTCCTGTTGTTGTTTATGTGGTGGATGTCCATTTGGAATTTCACTTGGCGTCTCCTGTTTGGGCGTAAGTGGCTCAAGCTTGGGCAGTACTTCCTGCTTAATGTAGTTTGATTCCAGACTAGATTCAAGCAGCTTCTGCTCATCTTTCACCTCCTGTTTCAGCTCGCACAGCGTCGCCGTTTCAGTCTCCACTTTGATATCGGGTTTCGTTTCTATTTCAGTTTCCGTCACCGCCATCGCCTCCGACTCCGTTTTCAACTTCAGATCAACTTCTGGCTTGGTCTCCTCAGCAGTACCATTCAACTGCGGTGTGTTTACGTTTCGCGAATACTTTTGCCTCATCTCCAGATTAGTTTTGATGCGTCGCCCATTTTTGATGGGCGTGCGAATGCGTGGACCTTTGCCAATGGGAAAATCACTGTAGCTGTCACCTGATATGATGGAATCCTGCGTTTCCTCGGTTGTGGTGGTACAAGACTGTGTGTCGGCCGCCTCCTCCTCGTCGGCGTTCTTTAGCAATGGCTGCGTCAGCGTGTGAAACTCCTCGGGCATTAACAACGTGGCATGAGCAAAAATTGGATCCTTTTCCTTGCTGTACACCGGCACCGTAATGTTGAGCACCCGCATCAGCTGGGCCATGACGCTATCGCATTTTCCATTGATTTTAATGCTGGCAATATTATCCTTGGGCGTCCATTGCAGATTAACAACACAAATCTTGGCCCGCTGTCGCGCTGGCTTGTCCATCTGCCAGAGCCAAGTGTATTTCTTGAGCACTTTGAGACTAGAGCCGAGACACAGTATAACATCTGCTCGTTCCGCATGTTGCGTGGCACCATCCCAGTTCAATGGCCACTTTACATTACCACGCTCGCCAAAGTGCACGATTGTGTCGTACAGCGGCTCCGAGCATCGATGACAGAGTCGATGGGTTTTATGGCAGTAGCGTGCCGTCATCTCGGTAACATCGAATTGACGCCAATAGACCGCATTTGGTTTGCAGTGCTTGCACACCTCCACATACATGTTGCCGTGGATCTCGGAGAGCGACTGACGCGGCAGCCCGGAACGTAGATGCAGCCCATCACAGTTTTGGGAGACAACATGGCGCAGCAGGCGGCGACGGTGCAGTTCGTAGAGTGCCATATGCGTATAGGTGGGATTGGCACTGGACAGATCATGCTCCCCAATGTCCTTGCCCTTCTGCAACAGCGTCCAGATGCCCTTGCTACCCCGATAATCGGGAATCAGTGCCGCCGTACTGATGCCTGCACCCGTGTAACATATCAAATGCTTTGCCTGCGATACGATGTTGGCCAGCTGCTCCACCTTAGCCTCAATGACATGTGGCTCATCCTCCTTCTCGACGACTCGCTCCTTGTAGATCTCAATGCGTTCCTTGCGCTTCTTTGTTGTTTTCACAATGTCCGGATGCTTTTCAAGAAACTGGCGATCCTCAGCAGTGCGAACGGTATCGCATTTTCGTAAAATTTCCGACACCTGGTTAAGTAATATTAATATCAGTTAATAAAACAATAAATGCAAAAACAAACACCAATCAGTTCACACATTCACACACACATACATGTGTATTCAAATAAATATTCACATGCAAGCCACAACTAACGAGCATACATACATACACACACATGTACATGTACACAAAGTACACTTGCACACGCACATGCTCGTTAATTACCTTTCGCATCGCATCCTTGCGTCGCCGTTTCTCGTTATCTTTCTTAGCCGGATTCATTTTGGCCCGCGTCTTATACGATTGCACCACATCGGGCATCTCGGGTGGCAGTTCGTCCGGCTCCATGCTTGTGCCTAAACTGTTTGATTTCGGACTCAATTCTACATACATGTGTATTAATGTGCGTCGCACGCACTACAAAAGGGAAAGGAATTAACGCGCAGCGCGGTAATGTCGGAAATCACGTAAAGAATTTTTGACCTCAACTTTCTTCTTTACATTTTATATTTACTAGTTTTTTTAGATTTCTTGGCGCGTGTAATTTTTGTTGTATTTCGACAACTTTAATTAATGTTTTTTTCTTTCTTTTTTTTTGTAAACAACAATAGGGGTGGACGATAGTTACATATTTGATACTTGTTACATGTCGATAAAAGTAGCGAGATACGGGCAGTGACTGTGAAAATATACTAATGGTATTTTATTAATACCGTTTATATTGTAAATTATTTGAAGAGTTATTTTTGTTTAATAAAGCATACATTTATTTGTAGTATACCCTGGCAGTGCAAAAACATTGCTTACAATATATTTCAAATTAAAAAGTGGTAGTTGCTGTTACGACGTATATTTATAAATACCGCTTCGTTAAGTATTTTGGATTGGCTGGCCTTGCCAGACTGTTAAGAAAAGCAGCCAAATTTAAACGACAAAATTATCAAATGACTTTATTACTTTGAAAAATAATTAATTACTTATTGTTTGACATAATTTCCTTTATCCAATCTAAATAGAAATGCACTCGCGTATAAATGCTGGGTATTTTTGGAGTACCACAGGATATGCCAGCCGATGTAATACCCATAACATGGTACATACATGGATATTCCTGATGATAGACAAGGATTGGACCGCCGGAATCTCCATTACACGTATCCATTGGCCTCGAAGAGCCCACGCACATTTGGCTGACGGTGTCAAAGCCTTTTGGGTAGTCCTCACCTGGCTCAATTACTCTGCGGCACACCTGAATAAAGTACATTCATAGATAAAATGCAAACAGAGTAACTATTTAAGAGCACTTACCTCATCTGCAATGCGATCTAATTTGACCTTTAACAGCTTCTCCGATGATCTTCCGGCTAACCTTGTGCTGCCCCAGCCTACAGCTATGAATGAATCGATGTTTTGCCCATTCACAAAGGGCAAACAAGCAGGATGCTTGTAGCGATCGAATTGAACAGGCTCGACCAGTTTGATCAGACCAATGTCATTATATAACTCTGGGCTGGAAAAGTTCGGATGGGCGAAATAATCTTTGACCGCATAATTCCTGGGCGACGCATCGTCCTGATCGGTCTCGAAGTCCAAATCACCCAGACGAACGATGTTACACTCGCCCCTAAATCATGTAACTATTTAATATTTATTAAATTACAATTGGAATTACTCACTGTTCGGATTCAAAGCAATGTGCAGCGGTCAAGATGAAATATTTGCTGATAAGCGTGCCGCCACAGAACCACTCTATGCTATTCTGTTTCTCATCACGATGTCCGAGACGGGCCATGTTTGGAAACTCCTTGGGATCGGCGGGTTGTCCGCCCACAATCAGTGGTGTGTATTGACGGCAGCTGTCGATTGTCTCGTATGTGATGGGAGCATTCGGGAAGAGGAAACTGTAACCTACCTGCTCCTCAAATACATCTTTTTTGTATTGCCTGCAAGCTAATGATACGAGAGTAAAGAAATGTGGATAACCCAACTCATCCATGTGCTACTTACAGCCGACAATATCCGTAATTTGGCCAACAATCAGGAGCCATGGCTGTGCGGCCAACAGAAGAGTCAGCAGCCACATCTTTAACTAGACTTTGTTTACCAAAAACCCAATTGGCAATTGATCAACCGGTTTCGGGGAAAACAAATGCCTTCAACTTGACAGTGTATTTGTCTTCGTTCTCTGGACTGGTTTATACTTGGCTCACACACACACACGCACTTACAGAGAGGCTGAGAGTGATCTTCAAGCAATCAGCTGTTCTGCTAGACCAGACGAAGGGCCCGGAGAATCCCCATGCTGAGTTAGATAACCATGTTGACCCACCAATTATTCACTGCTAACTGCATGGCAAGTAATGCGCGAGTGTTAACTGTATGTATTCAAATATTTAATTAAAACTCGGTTTTATTATTGGCAATTATCATTTCTAATGATCTTTATCTTATGGTAATCGTTTCCGTTTAATTTACGGCCTTCCGTTTCGCAGAAAGTCAGCTGACCTTAGCTATCTCCCGCTTGATCCAATCCAAGTAAAAGTGAACTCTCGTATAGAGACTTGGCACATTGGGAATGCCACATCCAATGCCGGATGAAGTAATGCCTATGATGTGATACATACAGGGATAATCGGCATGATAAACAACCACTGGACCTCCAGAGTCGCCATTGCAGGTATCCTTGCGCTCACTGGAACCAATGCAGAGCTGTGTGCTCGTATTGTAGCCATTGGGCAGCTCCTCGATATCCTCGGCTGTCGGGCAATTACTTCCAAAGCCATTCAGCTTGACTTTCTGCAATTTGCTAGAATCTGAACCGGCAAATGTGGTGTGACCCCAGCCCGTGGCAATGAAGCTATCAAATCGATTGCCATCCTCAAAGGGCAGACAAGCTGGTAGCTTATAAACGCTGAATCTCACGGCGCGATCCAATTGAACGATGGCAATATCATTATACAGCAATGGATGATCGTAATTTGGATGCTCCGTTGTGTTTTGTACACCAAAATCCTCGGGCTGGGCATCGTCCATATCACTGTTAAAGTCCAGCTCGCCCAAGCGCACCACATTGATGGCACCACTGTATACGAGATGACAATGATAGACACAACGCTGCCTTAGCTTTCGCTACATACCTCTCCGAGTAGAGGCAATGGGCTGCCGTCAAAACCAGGCGATTGCTAATCAGCGTGCCGCCACAGAACCAAATCGTTTGATTGTCACCTTTGCGATAACCTAAGCGTGCCATATAGGGAAACTCCTTGGGCTCGGCAGGCTTTCCACCGACTATCAAGGGTGTATAACTGCGGCACAAGTCCAATTTCTTGTAGCTGATGGCCGCGCCGGGCAATAGAAAGCTGTAACCTTCCTCAACATCAAAGACGCTCTGCTTGTACCGCGTGCAGGCTGCCAAAAGAGACAAACTGAATGCCTAGTGGGAAACGAAGTTTACGGGCTTACAACTGACGATGTCGACATCTTGGGCAAAGATCGATGGCTCCAACAGCACAGACAATAGAAATGCCAGCCACAAAGTCTTGCAGCAATATGTTAATGGCATTATGAATATAGATTCTACAGATTATATATATATATAGATATATGTAAAGATCAGTTGTCGATCTGCGATCAGTGACACGGAACTGCCAGTCGAAGGCAGTTTACAGACTGAGGCAGTTTAATTTCAGGAAATCTATTGAATGCTCATTCTCATCTGAAGATAACATGCAAATCTTGTTTTGTTTTCAACATTATTCATTTAATTATAATCTAGAAGTGTAAATGTATTTGTGTGCCCATATATGTGTTTAATTGTTGATGACGTCATTTGGCAATTTTCTATTATGAAAATCAAGAATAATTTCTGTGAATCTTAGCCAACTGCTGCTTGATCCAATCCAGATAATGATGAA
This sequence comes from Drosophila funebris, assembly GCA_018901825.1. Taxonomy (NCBI): domain Eukaryota; kingdom Metazoa; phylum Arthropoda; class Insecta; order Diptera; family Drosophilidae; genus Drosophila; species Drosophila funebris. The sequence goes on from JAEIFK010000678.1 coordinate 4,355,796, forward strand.
CTCGCGTATATAGACTCGGCACATTGGGCGTATCACAGTCAATGCCCGTCGAGGTGATGCCCATCACATGGTACATACAGGGATAATCCTCATGGTAGGTCAATAGTGGACCACCGGAGTCGCCGTTGCAGGTATCTTTCTGCTCGCTGGAGCCAACACAGAGCTGCGTGCTAGCATCGTAGCCATTAGGCAGCTCTTCGATCTCACTAACGGCGCCGCAACGATTTTCAAAGTTCTTGAGATTCACCTTGAGCAGCCTGGTGGACTCATTGCCGGCAAACTTCTTGTGTCCCCAGCCAATGGCAATGAAGTTCTCATGACGATGGCCATCGTCGAAGGGCAGGCAAGCAGGATGCTTATATACGCTAAAGTTGACAGCATGATCCAGTTCCAGAATGGCTATATCATTGTACAGCAATCGGTGCTTAAAGTCAGGATGCTCGATTGCGTTGCGCACACCAAAATCCTCGGGCTCTGCATCATCCGTGTCGGTGGCAAAGTCCAATTCCCCTAAGCGCACCACATTGACAGCACCACTCCAATGCAAGTACAACAAATTGTAATTACATTTGTAACTAAGACAATAACTTGGTTTTCGGTACTTACAGCTCCGAGTAGAGACAATGGGCAGCCGTAAGCACCAGGCGATTGCTGATTAAGGTGCCGCCACAGAACCACTTGGTTTGGTTGTCACTATTGCGATTTCCCAAACGCGCCATGTGTGGAAATTCCTTAGGATCGGCAGGCTTCCCTCCGACAATCAAGGGTCGCGAACCCTGACAGGAATCAATTGACTCCCAAGTGATGGGCGCATTGGCAAAAAAAGAAACTTATGGGCACTCGCTCCTCGAAGACAGTGCGCTTGAACATTGTGCATGCTAGAGAGATCATATATTACACAGACAATTACATTGATCGCTGCTAGCAATAACTACCTTCTTTTACTGCTGCATCCGGATCTTGGCAGAGCACTATCGAGCCATGGACCGAAAGCAAAAGCAGCAAACGAACTCCATTCGAGGAAGTCATGTTCTTTGCTTCAATTTGTGATCAATTGCGACACGTTGAACTTTATTTCAACGAGATGCGAGAGCGACTGATCAATAAAAACCGAATCGATTGCTTAACAAGTTGGAAACTGCGCCGCCAACAATGATATTAATAAGACTCGCCCACTCTCTTTCCCTTTGTGTCGCTCTGAGATCTGCTGAATCATACACTACACAATAAGATTATTTTAATTAATTATAACAATTTGTATGTACAAATAACATACAGAGTTTAATGAAGTTATTAAACGAGTTCTTAACATTATGGTATACTACAATTAACCAGATAGTGAAGTACCATGGATCAGTTGAAATGTATACCGGCTGAATTGAATGCCAACAGCAGACGCATAAACTCATCAATGTCCATGGATCTCGCACGGGATGTGCTCATGCCTTGTTCCTCCAGTATGCCTATGACTTTATCCTGCATGTTAAAGTTTTCCTCAACTGGCTAAAAGCATAAAAAAGACTTTAATTATGCCTATAATTATAATAATTAAAATAACGTACCTCATTCCTCAGTGAACGATACAATTTGTAGTTCTTTTCAAGCATTTCAATCACAGAATTCACTTTGAATGTAGCAGCTAGAGTTTTGTTTTTCCGCAGAAAAGCAATGCGGGTTAGGCCATCCCATTCGGTGAAGTTGACAGGCGGTGGAGGATTCTTTGGCTCCAAGCGCACCACACTCGATTCCACCTTTGGTGGTGGCTTGAAATTGTTTCTGCCCACCTTCATCAGCATGTCCACGCGTGCCAATAACTGTGTGTTGATGCTTAAACGGCAATAAAGCTTGTCGCCTGGCTTGGCCACCAATCGTTGGGCAAACTCACGCTGGAACATCAGCACAGCACAGCGGAATAATGGGCGGTGTAGCAGCAATTTGAAGATCAATGGCGAACTGATTTGGTAGGGCACGTTGGCAACGCACAAGTCAAAGAACGGCAGCTCTGCCTTCAGAAAGTCACCAATGAGCACCTGTAGCTTAGGCTGCAGAGGTGTGGCCTGTACACGCTTCTGCAGCTCAGCGGCAAGGCGTGTATCAATTTCGCAGGCAATAACCTTTTTGGCACGCTCAAGCATTCGCACAGTCATGTTACCAGTACCGGGACCGATTTCAAGCACCACATCGGTACCTCTCAGTGCAGCCTTCTCCAACATTGTCGTTATAACCAAAGGATTCTTCAATATATGCTGGCCAAAATCCTTGTTGAACACAATGCCTGCAAGCCAATTACTTCTGTTATTTTCGGTCTTTATAATATATATTGCAGCACTTAGTTACCTTGCTTTTGCACCTCATTGTGTATGCGAGTTTTCTTTTCTGTTTTTACTTTTGGCATATTTAATTCGTAACTAAGCTGCGACTATCCCAGCTACTGTTGCTCCAGCGTAAATTTGTTTTGCTTCGTCTTCTTTACACTGTGTTTTGGGTGCCATGTGCGCCGCACAGGGTTGCCTTTACCTACAGCGTTGCCAGATTTCGACTTGGGCGCGCAATTTTTAAATAATGAGATATCTGATATAAAAGACAAAAACGGTTTGGTACATTTTGTATAGGTGTTACCTTTTTATTTATTAATTAGTTTTCCTTCATTAAATGTTCACTTAAAATTATAAATCAATTTTAGTAATTTTGTTTTCTTTGGTTATCTTTCCTCACTTCATCTTCACATTCTTGACCATTTATTTATTTGCTTGAATAACACTCACTGTCTTCCCTTAGTTCATTTTTTACAACATATCAACTGTTGACTTTTGACTTTTCTTTGTAGCTTATTTATCCATTCTTTAAACATAACTTAAATATTATTTATGCTTTCTCTTCTCAATATAATTTTGTATGTTTTAAATACTATTTACTTCATTTGTTCAATATTCTTTCAGTGAGTAGTTTCTGTATTCTGATTTTGTTTGTCTTACATCAGTTTAACGATTTAAGTTTTGCATTTCTTTTATAATTTAAATGTTGTCTATTTTTAGAATCTAAATTGCAGAAGGTACATGAAAAGGTGTATATGTAGGCGTGGCAAGTGACTATGTATGCATTGTATCTTAATTGATGAGACAGAAAACGCCGCGCTTCAGCTTGTTGAAGTTATTCAAGCGAATCGGATACATTTCCAAAATATTTAAAATCGTTAGTCTGACAAATTATTTTTGAAGATGACACAGTATGCCAATTATTGATTTCAATACTTTTAAAGCTGATTTTGGGCCACAAGATGCTGAACTGGTTCTCTGTCCATTCAGGCATCGATCGGCCTTGTACATAGACAGTATTAAGAGATTTAGTGGAGGATGAGTGCTATGTAGTTGTATGTGCACTCAATGGTAATTTGTTGTTGTTAATGCAGTAATTAATTAGCCAGACATAAACAATGCGTTACAATTTAGGACAACTTTGCTCTACAGTTGGCCGTGACGGCGGTTATTTTGAAAATATTTTTAAATGGTCTTACAACTAACATTCTGTTTTCAACTTTTTGTGTACGTTTTGCTTTTAGTTTTTATTCAGGTTACGCGTTACATTTTGCTTTGTTTGTGTTTTTTGTTGTTGTTTGTTTTCTTTTCTTTAAATATATTTGTTTGTTATCTTATTTCACATTGCAATGCAGCTGCTGCCTTTCAAGTTCGGTAACAACCAACAATTTTTTTTTTTTGTATTTTGTTTGCTTGTTCCTCGAGCGAGGCGATTCATAGATATAAACTAATGTAAATACATAAGTATGCTGGCTGGATGCGTATGTAAATAACGGCATTGTCGTATTTGTTATACATTAAGATGTATGTATCAATGTATATATAATTTATTTTTCATATTTGGTTTGCATTTGACCTTGTCCTGTCTTCATTTTCGTTTAGTAAAATGCGCTTTTGAGAATACTTGAGGTTAACATTTAAATGGGTATGCTTGCTATTTCATAAATATTATTATTATTATTATTATTATTATTACACACTGAGTTTGTTATTATTATTACATACAAAGTTTCTTTGGTTTTTTTTCTTTCTTTTCATTTCTTTTCTTTTTGTTTAGTTAACAATGTTGCTTACAATTAGTAATTTTTTCTATAATGCCATATTTGTTTAGCGGTTTTCCATACAAATTTATCAAACTTAGTATTCGGCAATCAATTTGCGCTCCTGTAAATGCAGCACAAGAATTGTGTAGTACATTTTAAAAAGTCAATTTTGTAGTTGCTCTCAAATCAACATTAAAACAAAAGTGCAAAATAGAAAACAATACAATTATCGTGATTGACATGCAAATCAATCAGTACATCAATACTAACAAATTTCGATGCCACATTGCAGATGAATATTACAATGGTTTCTGTTTGCATTTATTGTTTTTGTATGTTTTTCCTTCTTTTTCATTGTTGCAAATTGTATTTGTTGTTTTGAGTCTTTGGTATTAAAATCAACACATATATATTTATTATTATTATTATTTTAATATTAATATTGGTATTATTACATACATTATATACTTCATCTTTATTGGTTTTTGTTCTTGCTTTGTTCAACAGTTTTAACTGCATATTCCACAAAGGTATACTAGATTTTTATTCTATTTATGCATAGATGTACATATACATATACATATATATATATATATATTAAACTACATATATTTCATATGTGTATATGTGTATATATATATATATATATATATATATATAGTTGCTTTACTGACAATTTATACTTTCTCCAACTTACGGACTAAACACATTTTGTTTTGAATGTATTTATAATTTGTTTGTGTTCCATAAAATATATATGTTTATGAATTTTGTAAATGTTTGTTTTTCTTTCCATTTTGTTCTCATGTTATGACTAAGCTTAGTTTCTTTCACTTTAAATTTCTGCATTTGTTTAGCTCAAAAGTTTGTGTCTGTATGTATGTGTGTGTGTTTTGCGTGTGCGTGTATTCATTTTTGGCTTTTTTGTTGTTGTTGTATTAATAATATGTTTGTATGTATAACAATAAGTTAATTTTAAAATAATATCGCTTTAATACTTGAGAAGGAAATTGTGCAAGAGTTTGAATACGCATTAACTTGTCATATTTCCTTGTGTGTGTGTGTGTGTGTGTGTGTGTGTATGTGTATGTTTGTATATATATATGTGTGTATGTGTGTGTGTACAGACAGCGTATTGTATTGGCTATTGTGACATTCTCTTGAGATTCGCATAGGAGCAAGTGCTATATGATTAGAATAGCGATGTTGCGATGTTGTTGTCTGCATTTAAGTGCGAAAATTGAGATTCGGCACATTAATAAATAAAAAACTAATAACAAATAGCATGGCGCAGCATTTGCAATAACATTGACTAGATCAGGGCTTATTTTGGCAATCAATATAATAATGTTAATAGGAGATAGGATTTGGATAATAAGCTGCAAATTTGACGCCTTGCTTCAAGAGGCTTTGAGCATTAACACTAGCAATAGCGAGGGGTTCAAAAGATGGGGACGGGGGACAGACAGTGCGATAGAAGATAAAAAATATATAAATAAATTCTGCTAACTTCTATTTGTGTATATGTGCATGCATAGTGTGTGCGATTGTGTGTATGCATACAGTTAATAGTAAGTTCTATATTGGCACTGGTCGCAGATGACGACGATGTAGAACTCGCTACGCGTTCTCTGAGTCTGTGTAGTAGGTTAACAGTAGACATTATCATTTCTACCTAGGTGTATGTACTATAACTTGCAATTCTCAGCTGCTCTTTTTCTTTTACATTTTTTTTTAGTTGTGATTTATAATTTTGGTTTTTTCTTTTTCTTTTTAGAGCTACGCTTTTGTAAATTCCAACAGATAACTTAAAACGAAATAAAGATAAAGACTACAACTGGAAACAGACAACAGTAAAGCGTTCATAAAAATTATCAACTGAAGCAGAGTTCAAAGTTCAAGTGCTAGGGTTAAGCTAGGGCTAGGAATAGGCTAAGAGATAGCATAGGTCTGTATACCTAATTAAAAACCCGGCAAGCAAATTTGCCCTATGCTTCAAATTTTGACTGATCCAGTTTGCTGGTTAATTTCTCGCCAACGTTAAGCGCTTGTCCACTCGTCCAAATCGTTGCCTTCCACTTTAGAACACCTTGCGCTCTGGCCCAAACTTAGGATTAACAAATGAGAAACCGGCGAATTCGTCCTGATTGATGCAACGTATGACATCATTACCAATAGGAGTAAGCACCGGTTCCTCTTTGGTGAATTCGGCATCGAAATTGTTGGCATCACGTGGATTTTTCTACAGACAAAGACAGACAAGTTAGTAATAGTCGATATTTGTGAAGATTATACTTACCATTTTAGGTCGGAATGGTGGCTTTATGTTGCGTTTCTCCAGTTCCTTCCAGTCCAGTTTATTGAAGAATGCATGCTTGCGTATTTCATTCTCATCGCCGGTGCAGCCCAGACGCTGCTCAGGATTCTTGGTGAGAAAACCTAAAGCGGGCATGATTTGTTATAATAATTAATGTGATTATCTTGCAGTTATCCGCTTACCCTTCAATATGGACACGGCTTCACGGGACAACCACACTGGGTAGAGGACATCATCGTGCATGATCGAATCAAATAGCTCATCCTCATTGTCAGCCTCGAATGGCGGCTGGCCAGCCATCATTTCATACATGAGCACCCCCAGCGCCCACCAATCCACAGAGGCGCCATACTCCTGCTCCTTAAGAATTTCGGGTGCTATGTAGTCGGGTGTACCGCAGAATGTTGTGGTCAGCATGCCGTTCATGATGCCCTCCTTGCACATGCCAAAATCGGCGAGCTTACAGTGACCCTCCTGGTCGAGCAATATGTTGTCCAGTTTCAGATCACGATAGATAACCCCATGAGTATGCAGAAACTGCAGGGCAAGCGTCACCTCGGCCGCATAGAAAGCAGCACGTGCCGCCTCAAAGCGTCGTGCCTTTTGGATTTGAAACATAAGATCACCACCATTAACATACTCCATGACAAAGAACAAACGATCTGGAGTCTGAAAACAAGAATGCAGCGCCGTGAGGAACGGATGATTGGCGGCCAAAGCCAGGATGCGTTTCTCGGTCATTGTACAATCCACATCGTCATCCTGTATGATGGCATCCTTCTTCAGCACTTTGATGGCATAGATTTCATCGGTGCCCTTCTTTTCAGCGAGCATCACCTTGCCAAACGATCCCTTGCCCAGCACCTTGATAAAGTTAAAGTCCAGCAGCGAACACTTTCCGGGACGTGAATCTCCGCCACCCACAGGCAGGCTCATGCAGCTGCTGCTGTTGTAACCACTGGTCAACGTAGTTGTCGATGTGGCCAAACTGTCGGCCGAAAGATGACCACTGCGAAATGAGGCGCCTGGCGCAGTATCACCACTCTCGCCCAACGAGGCACCATAATTGTCCTCGCCAACCGCCTGACTCAAGTACTTGGAGCGTCGCGGCTGTTGGCCCTGCTTATCCGGTGAGATGCCCAGCGAGCTGAGTATCTCAGCCATTTGCTTGGTATTGATGCCGCATGTGTTGGCAACATTCTTTTGGCACCGCTTGTGGACGTTCATATAACATGTCTCGCATTGCAGTCCCTGCTTAATCAGTCCGTAGAGCAATGAGCCGCAGTGATCGCAAAATGTGAATCGCTTGTAACTGTGCACCACAAATCGATGCGGCACATTCACATTAAATCGCTGCCCGGCCGGCACAACTTCCACTTTGGCCTGTTGCTAAAGTTGGGATAAGAATAAGACTTAGAATTTGGATAAGGAGCAAAATAAAAAGACTCTACTTACCTCATCACGCATGCCCGGACATTTGGAGACCACAGACAGATGGCACTTTTTATGTACAACTAAGGTGCAGACTAGAAATGATTAAATCAAATTACAATATTATTAATCTCAAAGTTAATCAATGATTTTAGCCTGTTACGGCGGCTTATGCTCCTCAGCAATTGAGGCGCAATGCATAGCATGAAATGCACTTATCGAATCACAGCAGTGCAGCAAGTATATATATATATATATATAGATATAATATGTATATATACATATACTATATATATACATATATATATATATATATATATATATATATATATATATGTGTATTCTAGATATATATTTACATTTCTACCTTTGAAAGAATTAACTTTGTATACAATATACATTCAGAGGTTAGACACACACTAAAATTAGCTTATTCCATGTCATTTATTTATCACGTACAATAATTATGTGTGAATAAAAAAAATGGTGTATGTTGTTTGAATTGCAATTTTTGAGAGTTTATCGAATTCAGAATTAGTTTTTTTTTAATCATATGGACAACGTAAAATTGTTTAATCACATGAGTGCAAAATGCTTCTTGTGGCGTGCAAAATCAAATTGAAAACCATCTGTGTACCTAAAGTTAAATTGCTTATTATACTCAAGTATTTAGAGCTTAAGCGCTACAAAAGCACACTTTAAATAACAACAGAAACATTCACAACAACTACTAAATAAAACTTTATAAATATTACAATTAAACCCTTTTCTTATAACTCACATTGAGAAAACCCCATAGATCTATATATATTCGGTATACTTCTTTAATTTTTAACTTTAAATTATAAATCAGTTGAATTAAAATGTTACTACATTAACACACATCAGCCGTACTTTGATTATCATTCTCCTAACGAATTAACACGATATTAGCCATATATGAAAACGAATATTCTGCTTCGATTAAATCGAGTCATTGTAGCTCTTAGGAATCCCCCCATTGATGCATTACGATCATTCTACCGTAACAAACACAACATTTATATGCATGTAGTTATAATGATCTTTGTTTAGAATTCTCTTAGGACTACATTAATTATATTGTTTGATTGTTTTGGTTCATTAAATCTTATCAATTAACGATTAGTATGGTGGCAAGACAGTGTAATACAGAGTTACAATAAATGTGGGTGTATTGAACAAAACCATAAACAAAATGGTCAATGCAGTGCTTTAGGTGCATGGACAATGCATAGAGAAGCAACAAGGGCAGCGACGACTCAAATTATAGGTATAAACTTTGCTTATGATAGTCCAAATTTTGATTTGAATATAGTAGTATATGTACTTAAATTTAATTGTGGACAATGGCAAATGCTTTGTTTCTTGGGGCGAAACTGAACAACATCAAAACAAACAACAAACAATCGAACGAACGAACGAAACGAGCAAATGCAAGTGATGAATAGCTTTATAATTTCTGTTATTTTTTTGTTTTGTTTTGGTTTTTTTTTTTAATTGTTTATGTAATTGTCTTCGTAGAAACTGTTGGGTCTCTTGAAGAAATTCCTTTTTTTTTTTTTTTTAATTTAAAGCAGAACACATACCTTGACATTGATAGCCTTGTTTACCAATTCCCCTGCAAAAAGGCAAGAAATTCCGTGGCTATTGCATATATATTTCTTTTATAACTGAATGATGAGTGTTTTTATTTTGTGTAGGCATGAATGTATGCGAAAAATAAGAAGAATCAAAAAAAAAAATAATAATAATATAAAGGAGTAGACCCTCAGCACGGAACCAAAAGATGAAAGTCAAGCGTATGTTTGTATGGTGTATTTGAATGAGAGACCAACCCAGTGAACCAATGAAAAATTGTTGCCCCATGCCAAAGGGGGGCAGGCAGATCAAATAAACCCCAGTATTGTGGTAAGTGAAAATGGTTAATCAAGAGAAAAATCAACTTAAAAAACTTATAAATAAGTTATAAGATAGCTAAAATACGTAATGGAGTTCAAAAAGTTGTGTATGTTACGATTACGATACATAAAAGTACATCGAAATCAATATAGATAATCGAGAGAGATATTTGTATGTGTGTCTATAGTTAGAAATAATAAAATCAAATTAAAATAAAAGTGTTATGCTAATGCTTTGATGGTGTGTGTGTGTGTGTGTATGTGTTTGTGTGTGTTTATGTTTGTTTGTTTTAAATTATATCAAAATCCAAAATCAATTACAACTTAATAATGGTATTGTTGATGACAGCCTGGCTGTGAATACGTTTAGAGCGTATGCTGCAGTTTTGCACTCACCAAATAAACTCGCGACAATGTGAACAGAAGGTGGGCTGGCGCAAGAATGTTGCCATAAACTTATGTCCATTAACCTATCAACAGGAACGTAGAAATTAGTAATCAATCATTTGGTGATCACAATTTATACCGATAACACATTACCTGATGTACACGACGGCGCATAGCACCGCGACGTCGATTGAATCCGGCGCGTTCTTTGAACTCCTTGTTAACGGCCACAGTCTGTTCGACCTCGGCATCGGCTTTGGCTTGATCTATAAAATTTAAAGGGTTACAATGCCCTAAGATAAATAAACCGAACTAACCATAATGCTCATGCCTACCATTGCGGTTCTTCAGCTCGATAATGACATGGATTTTGCCCTGTGGCTCCAGGTTGATCTGTAGTTTAGAAACAACATTTCATAATTATCATAATCTGACCTTCGTTTAGGTGATAAGACAAGACCGACACTCACCCATAAATCCGGCACTCCGGACTCACTCTGCATCAGATCCTCAAATGGAATAATGCAATTGGCGACAAAATCATCTGGCGGCAGCGCGGCATCGTGAAAAACAGTTAAATTGATGTTACGTGCATTGGTCACGTCGTGGACGAACTGTTCGTTCCATACCGGATCAAACGTCTTTGGTCTTGTTGTCGAGCGATCTAAACGGGATATGGATATGGATTAGTAAATGCTTTCAGTCTTCAGAACTCTAATGCGCACACTTACCAAAATGACTCTCGTCGACATCTATGGACACATAGGGATCGATGAGCTGCTCATCGGCCAATTTGCCAAATGTTAAATTGTGGCGCTTTTGAAAATCTGTTGGACGCAGGCCGCTTGCCTCGCAAACCTTGATCTGCAATTTACCCGTAAACATTGCGCTGACTGCTTCAGCTCCTCGTATTTGTATGTGTGTGTGTGTGTGTGTGTGTGCGCGCTTTTATTTCTATTGGTTGTGATGTGTGTGTTTGTTGTTATATTGATTTGGATCTTGGCAGGAGTAGTCGGCAGCGCCGCGTGTATGCAGCTGCGGTGGTTACAAAATGGTCTCCTTCACAGGATGACTGCCAATTGGAGGTGGTTATTATTGTTGTTGTTTTGAAAACTAAAAAAGAAAAGAGAAAACGATATTAGTTGTGATATTGAATTCCCTCCATAAGCACTCTGTTACTCTAGGTCATTGACATTCTGGAATTGCGTATACTGAATACTGAATAAATGAATTTCAAGGTCGCACTCGACTTGGCATTGATGAAAAATGGGAACACAAAGACTTGTATGGCACAGCGCATATTCTTATCCGTTGCACTTCCGTTCAGACATTGAGAATCGCGTTAGTCAGCATTGGAATTAAGTCGCTCGCCGAATTATGAAACGTACAAGAGATAAACACAGACATCTGCATTTACATATGTATGTGTATGTTAGTACACACACACACATATTCATACATAGATATATTAAGATAAAGCTGAATTAAAGTTGCCCTTAACAATGTTGTTGTTGTCGTTGCTTAGTCTTGATTTGCTATTACATATTATTCTTATACATACAGTGAAATATCTTTTTTTTTGTATTTACTACCTTCAACTCATAAACAGACACACACACACATAAAAAAACACGTACACACAAGCACTCGGACAGTGCATACATAGCAGCAGTAGCAGATATTTTTCACAAATAAAACAACAAAGAAAGAATAACAAGCAATTCTAATACCTCCGCGCCAGCCCCCCCACACCCCCACAGCAAACCAACATACACCCACAAGCACTATTGCGATTGCTGCTAACCCAGCGCACACACGGGCGCGCGTTCGCTCTCATTTTCTCGCCCACTCTCTCCCTCTTTCCAACTTTTATAAGAACACGAGAAATTCTCATACACACTTACATATGAATACACACGCGCGCACACAACACACATAAATTCCAGCACAAACAATACACACACGCAAAGCAGAACAGCAACAGACAGAAAATGCAAATTGCACAAGTATATTTGACAATATGACAATTGCGACTAGTGCGTAAATTTACAATTACCGTTAAATCAACAAAAATGCCACTTGAAAAACTTATATTGTATGAGAGCGCGCACCTCTGTTCAAGAGCGGAGCAACAGAGAACAAACAGAAAAGAACCAAACAGACAGGCGCAGTACTTCAATGACCCAAATATGACAGTGCACACTGGTTGGAAAAGCACTATTCATAAACATGGTCCATCGTTTATTATAAATCCATTACTTTTATATAAAATTATTGAAAGACTAATTGTTTATCACTTGCATTTTAAAACAATACACAAGTCTCATTGTAATCATTAATATTTGAACTAACAAACTAATTGTTTTCCTAATCAGTATACATTGTCAGATTTTGCTTGAGCCAGCTGTGCAAAGAGACGCGGGCGTTCAAGGAATTGTAAGAGCATTCGCAACGCGCAGACCAGACCTTCAGGCAAATCGGTGGACATTACATTACATTACACCTCAATTACTTACCTTTTCTCGCAAGGGTACCGTGGCTGTGGCTGTGCGCCGTGCTGCTCTCTTCGCCTGGCTGTGCGTCCGCTCACGATTGTTGGTATATTAGAGAAAAATGTTCATACATACATATGTGCGAAAAAATTAAGGATGGCACATACACAGTCACAGGCACAAGCACACACATACACAAACAGACACCCTGTTTGCACAATACTTTCAAACAATTTGCCTTTAGTTTCGACAATGGCAATGTGTTTACACTATTTTCTCACACAAACACACTTTCCAACATTTTTCGACAATAGAATTTCATTTCGAGCACGGTTAATTAGTAAAAATAAAAATTATTTATCGTCTCTCGCTCGCCTTTCGCCTTTGACAATTACATAGGTCAGTGTGGCCAAATTGAAGACGAAATTTCCAACCAGAAGAACTCGGTGAGGTCAGTGTGGCCAGCTTCATGAAAGCTTTTCCAACCAGAAATACTTGGTAAGGTCAGTATGGCTGTAAACTCCAAGCCGTGAAATATTAATTAATTCTGAATTACGGGATTTTATCACATAAAAATACTGTAAAAATTAACATTTTTTTAACAAGTTATTTATCCTAAGATAAACATTTAATTGAGCGTAAATTAAGATGGCTAAATAAAAATGTTTCAACTGTTTTATATTTAGTATATTATACGCTCGTAACTTTGTCTTGCTGTCACATTCACGATTGCCATACTTGGTACTTTAGTACTTTGGCGCACAGATTCTTAAAATAGTACTTTTTGACAAAACAGCTGATTTCTTTGAAAGAGGCAACTCTACAATATTTTCCAGATATTTCCCTCAATCTATAGAAGTCTAAAATTATTAAATCAGAATTTGTTCAGAAGTACATATACATTTCAATTTTATTTAAAAAAATCTTACGCAAGATGTCCGTGCGTTATGATTGGTATCAATCGGATGCAAAAGTGGTGATAACTGTGCTACTGAAGAACGCTTCAGAGAAGAATTACAATGTAAAAATTGATGCAGACAAAGTACATATGACTGCAGATGGCTATGAATTGCTGCTTCATCTACTCCATCCCATTGTTGTAGAGCGCTCCTCACACAAGGCATTTCCGTCGAAGGTCGAGATTACCTTGGGTAAAGAGTCAGGGGTGCGTTGGGATACGCTTGAACAAAATGCGAACTCCGCTTCGCTGGCTGCTCCAGCTCCGACGCGTCAAGTAAAGAATTGGGATCGCCTGGTGAGCGAGGAAGAGAAAATTGACGAGAAAGAAGCTAAGGGCGAGGCAGCCTTAAGTCAGCTATTCAAAAAGATTTACAGCTCATCCTCGCCGGAAGTGCAGAAGGCCATGAATAAATCATTCTCTGAATCTGGAGGCACAGTGCTGAGCACGAACTGGAATGAAGTGGGCAAAGATAAAGTAACCATCAAACCGCCCGAAGGAACCGAATTCCGTGAATGGGATAAATAAACAATATATACAATCATCAGAAATGTGCAGAAGCAAAGAAATGCATAGATCATAAATAAACATTTAAATACATTATATTAAGCATTATAAAATAAATAACATGAAATAATAATGATATTAACATTATTAACCAATTTGAATTTGAAATAAATTTGAATTTAACAACTTCGAATGAAAGTAGAATGTTAATATGTACGAGTGCTTGTATGTGTATGTGTGTGTGCATTGGGGGAGGAAGCTCGACAGAAGGGAAATTTGTAACGAAATCAGCTGATCGACAGCCGGCGATGTGCAAAGAACGCACAAATTTGTATTTATTTTTATTCTGAGGCACAAATTGTCGTTTAACCAAATTAAGATGTATCAAAACTTGGAGGAGCATAATCGGCTAGTTAATAAATATCTAAAGATATTCTTTGTTGTAGCTTTGTACTGGTAAGAAGCATTCAATTAATCTCAGATACAAAGATACATTTTTATTAACACGTTGCATTTGTGACAGGTGCACATCTATTCTGACTGTATTTGTAAATAAGCATCTGCTAAGCAGTGATACTGTTAATCTGGGTGCACCATTGTTCATGTCATGGTATCAATGCGTTGTGTCCACCCTCATATGCTTTTTTATGAGTCGTCTCAGCCGGAAGTATCCAAGTGTATTCACCTTTCCGGAAGGCAATCCCCTGGACATAGATACATTTCGAAAGCTTTTGCCCTTATCCGTACTCTATACGCTCATGATCGGGGCCAATAACTTGTCACTGTCGTTCGTAACAGTGGCATTCTATTACATTGGACGCTCCTTAACCACAGTGTTTAGTGTGGTGTTGACCTATGTGATTCTAAGGCAGCGCACCAGCTTTAAATGCTTATTGTGCTGTGCCGCCATTGTGGTTGGCTTTTGGCTAGGCGTGGATCAGGAGAGCTTAACAAAGGCCTTTTCTTGGCGTGGCACCATATTCGGTGTGCTCAGTTCCTTGGCATTGGCCATGTATTCGATTCAAACGAAAAAGGCGCTATCGCATGTGAACCAGGAAATCTGGCTGCTCAGCTACTACAATAATCTGTACTCCACGCTGCTATTTTTGCCATTAATAATACTTAATGGAGAGCTGCGCACCATCTTGGCTTATCCGCACTTTTGGGCTCCCTGGTTCTGGGCGGCCATGACGCTCAGTGGATTTTGTGGTTTTGCTATTGGCTTTGTCACAGCTTTGGAGATAAAGGTATGTGAGTCAGCGGGCATTAACAGAGGAATGTACTTATCAAACTCTCTTTACTGATTGCAGGTTACCTCACCGCTAACGCACAACATCTCTGGCACGGCTAAAGCATGCGCTCAAACAGTTATTGCCACGCAGTATTACAACGATGTGCGCTCGGCGATTTGGTGGACTTCAAATATAGTTGTATTGTTAGCTAGTGCTGCCTACACGCGGGTCAAGCAGTTGGAAATGTTGCAACAGCATCAACAGCGTAATGCTGCAACTTTGAAAGCCTGATCCAACATTTCCAACATATGCCGAAGTAATTTACGTTACATGCAACAAACGAAATGAATTTACAATTGGTTGATCGTATTGTGCAACTTCCAAAAATAATTTAAATAATAACCTATTATATGTAAGTGTCATATAAGAGCAAGTGTTGAGCATTAGAGATCCTACAGTTGTTGCAACACACAAATACCTATTTAACCTTTTCTTACGTACATACTTTATACATAAGTAAATCCAAGGATAATAACACGACTATCTATTGCTAGGAATAAAGTGATTCCTTTATGATTTATAATGTTTAAAGTATATATTCCGACTGTCAATGCACAAATGGATCCATGAGCAATAAAGTTATAGATTTTGTAAGTACATAACAATATTTAAAACTAATTTGCTGCGGCAGCTGCTGCTTTCTCTTCTGCCTCGAATGGTTCTTCTTGCTTTTTGCCTTCCTTCTTCACTTTGGCTGTGTTTTTGTCGAAGAGTTCAGATACATATACAAATGGATCGATCTTCAGTTGCTCGCTACTGGGCGCGCTCTTAAGCAGGACGCGTGTTATGAAGCGACCATCGCGTTTGGGACGCACTGTGTTGACGTCTTGCAACAGAAAGCTTATGTTTTCCTCCAGATGCTGTGCATTCATGTCCAGAGTTCCTACGCTGGCAGTTATCAAGCCAAAATTCTGTTGATACTCGTCTTTAATTGCACTGTAGCTAATGCCATTGGTAAACTTTATAATCATTTCGGCTAGATTTGTTCCTAGCGTTTCGCTTTTGGGATTTGGAAACTTGCGCTTCATCAGACCGCGCAGTGCAACGAGCTCAGCCAGGATATTGGGATGTGCAATGATGTATTGATAGTCGGATAGTAGCAGCTCGCCGTTTGTTATTTCCTTTATCAGCTCTACGCCGCCAACTAGGGATGCACCAGCATCGCGTGCTTCCGTTATTTCTTCCTACAAATTAATATGTTAACAAGTTGAAACTTGTGTCATCTTTATTGACTTACGTTTCCCTTTGTAAATACTATGATCTTGCGGTCTTCGCCGTGGTCAAACTTGTGTGGTATCATCGCCATGCGTTGGAAGTTGTCCACAAACCGAGTTGCCTTTTCACCCTGCATATTCAACTCAATTTCCACTTTAAGGGTCGCATTGGGCACATTGTACATGCTGGGATGGTGCGTCTCTCGATGGCATTGTATGGCCTCAGCAACCGTGTACACCGGCCACCGGTAATAGCGCCCAACATAGACATCATCTTTCGACACCTGCTTCCAAGAGTCATCCACGTGTTTGTCTGCGCGTTTAACATTGATTCTAATAATGTGTATAACAAGTTAGTCGTTTGTTTCTAGAACAGATGTATTTTCACTCACTTCTTGTCACGCTGGTTGTGGGGTATGAATCCCACTTTCTTCACTTCCACTTTAACCTTCTTCTTACGTGCTTTCTCACGAGTACCTTTACGCGCCGCATCCGTGACTGCGGTTAGGTGCAGGCAGCGCAATGCTTCTCCAGTTTGCTGACGCACAGCAAGTGCTCGCATTGATGATAAAAGGGATAACATTTCTGTTATAACTATTAATATATTTGATTAATTATATAATTGTAAGAATGTCCGGCTGTTCCCGTATAAAATCATAACACAACAACAGAGTGACCAGCTTTTGATATCGGCAAATTGTGATCGCACTAGTTATCGAACCGAAATCGGCACTGAATCTCTTTCGATTAGAAAAATGTATTTGGTTGACAACGTATTTGTATTTGTAAACTAAAATTAAATTAGCCTGCAGAAAAATTATGTATATAATTAATTTGGGAATTTGAAAGACTTTAACTGATTGTGGCGATTCATTAAAATTGCCTTCATTTAATCTCTATAAGGACAAGCATGGTATCTAAATTAACGGTGCACCCAAGCTTTAAACCATACAGGGTTGCCAAGCTGATTGATATTATGGGAAATTTAGCAAGGACGCAACAGTTAAATGACAGTTATAAATATCGTAGGGGACATTCTTTGAAAGCAAGTTAAAAATCGAAATATAAGTTTGAAAGAGTTAAAAATTATTGGCAATGCATACTATTAAATTGTGTTATCAGGTAGCGTATAAAGAGAAATTGAAAAGGTCACAAAGAGTATCGCTCTCTATGTCATACATATATAAATATACAATTTTCCGACTTTCTCATAAGTAAGAAAAACGCTCGCCGTGTTCATTTGTGCTCAGAATAGCTTCGACCAACGAACGGCACAATACGGTTTCAGAAATCGCGGCGTGAATATCGCGAAAAATCGCATAGAATATAGAGCAGAAGCAGGAGATTCTGTGGTGGGGCGGGTGATTGTGTGCATAACAAAAGTGCAAGTAATAATTTGTTGTTTTCATATTATGCAAATGTTGTCGCGTTAAAACGGTCAATTGCCATGAATAACTTGTAAATAATTTACACAAATTGAAATCTAGGGATTTCCATCGATCTCAAAGTATCAGAGTACAAAAAAAATGTGTATTCATTTTCGAATTAAGATTCTGAAAGTGGCGAAACGAACGCCTAGTGAAAGTAATGGGCTCCAAAATATACACATGATGTGCCCCACTCACTCACACACACACACACGCACACACTCTGCTGTGCAACTTGGAGGCCCAAATTCCCCAACAAAAATTGAAAATATAATATTAATTGCGTGTAACCTAAAAATGAAATAATGGAAGTGTGCATACTTCAAATAAGGAATGATGCGGTGTCAGGGGCCTGGGACACGGGTATCGGGGATCAGAGGGGTTGGGGCTTTCTGGTGGTAGGGGGAGCACAAACAAAAGAGTGTCAGCAATTTATAAATAGTTTACGCCATTGTTTCTATTTATTGTGAATTTTATATTTCTATCGGCTGTTTTCCCCCGTCGATTGCTGGATTCTTGAATTATTTTCTGTAACAATTCTGTGGCATAAAGTGCATTCGAATGTGGTTTTCCGTATCGTTGAATTCCCATTTATTATTGACCACACACGCGTAAATATTTTCCGAATATTTTCAAAACTTTTGCACATGTGGCGAAACGTGCTAAAATTTCGTTTTTCAAAATTTATTGTTTATTTTGTGGATTTTAAGCGTTACACTTTAAAGCATTCAAATTACCATACATAATTCTTATGCATAGGTCATACATATGTACATACGTACATACATACATATAGGCAATATTAACGATCGTGTGTGTGTGTGTGTGTGTGTTTGTATGTGGCGGACGTTCCACATTTGTCTTCCTCTTTTATAAACAAATTTTTGATTTCGATAATTCGTGGGATATTCTTGTCTTGCGTGCGTTTCTAGTGCCGTATCTTGCTGAGTAAACAAACAAAATCCAATTGAGCATTTCAATACGCACACGTACACACAGGCAAAGGAACACACAGATACATATCAATATATCCACACATATCCATATAGACGATTGTAAATGAAGTGATCTTGCGCAAAGCGTACAAGCTAACATGGATAGGGCACCACCTCCAAAGCCGCGTCGAACGCGACAAAGGATCAATGCCATGCATTATGAGTCCTTGCCGACGGCACCGCCTGCCATGTGTGGGCGTGCCGATGAGAACATCTTTCAGTTTCCCGCTGTGGCATCCCGTGCCAGGGGTCTATCTGCATCGCCAAAGCAATGCCAGGAGAAGGATTTGCCCGTTTGTGAGCATGGCAAGCACAGTTGCTATTTCTGTCAACCTTATCGGGCAGATCGTGGCACAATTGAGCCACTCAAGAATCGACTGAACTCAGCCATTGAGGCGATGGATCAACTCAATCGCACCTACGCATTGCTGGAGGGATTTCTGGAGCACAAACTAGCCACCATCACTGATAACGAGGAGGGAGGAGGAGCTGCGCAACGAAGAAGTGCCAGACACTTTAGCAGCAGCATCACCAGCTCCTGCTACATCTCCAGCTACTTCTGCTGTTCTGCCACCAACGACACCCACAGTTGACATTGAATTTGAGCTGGAGCACTCGCTGACCTGGCTGGAGTCCGTGCTGGGCACAGAGGTGGTGCCACCCACCAAGCAGGGCAAGTTCAAGCGGTAAATATGATTGTAGTTGACCTGCCCAGTACCATCTCATCATCGGCTGTCATCTTGCAGCATACGCGAACGCAGCAAGTCGATGATGGAGGATGAGATTAACATGTATTTGAAGGGTGATCGCCATCTGAAGATGAGCGGCTCCCGTCCCTACTTGCTGCGTCGCCAGAGCACCTACAGCGACAACAAATCCAAGGTTTCCAAGTGGACCAAAGTGAAGGCGGCCTTCAAGTGGGAGCGGGCCAATGTGCCGCCAACCGGTGGTCAAGATTCAAGCACATTGATACCCCTAAATTTAGAGGTAGAAAGGTAACAATCATAAGTATGCTTATGCCCTGGAAAGCAATCCCATCATGGTATAATCTTCTATAGATATTTGAAGGTGCCGATTAGCACGGCGGGCGGAAGTAGCTCAGCCGATAGCATCATTAGCTCCTCGTCGGGGCATTTTATGAGTGAAACGGGCGGCACGCCCGGCACCATCAGCTCGGCCAGTTCGATGGATGAGCTGCATGCGGATGCGGGCAATCGGCAAGCTATGCGTAAATGCCAAGTCCAAATCCCGCTTGAAGCATTAATCTAGTTACTGATGCATACTTGCAGGTCGTCACTCATCCAAGAGCGTTTCGCATACTCCAAGCCACGAGGTGGAGCTACGCAAATCTGCCACAGATGAACGCTTGGATGCGGCCAAGCCAACGTTGCCAAGTAAATCCTCATCGAGCAAATCACTCCGTCGGTCGAAAGCTTTCTCCGATTTTGAAGTGCTGCCGGAGGATCATGTGGCGGAGATTAAGTCGACGAGTAGCCGAAGAAATAAATTACCGCCAAGTCCATTGAATCTGAATCAGGTGTGCAGCGATCTACCGCAGCTCCATTCACCCCTCAAGAGTCCCAAGGATGGCAATCAGTCTGGGTCACGTATGCGACATGTCAGCTCGCCTGGCAATTCATCCGTGCCCAGCAGTCCATCCCGGCACTCGGATTTCTTTGGTGAATTCGGTGGGTGAGCTTATTTGATGGTTGACCATCTCAGTTTAAGCAATTTGCCATAATGTGTAACGTTGCAGAGAGCGAGGATCTGTCGAGTGGCGATTACTCGGAGCCGACAACGCCAAATCGTAAGACTTTCCTTAAGATCGAAGATGAGGTATTTCAACATTATCAACTTCTACAACTCAAACTAGATATGCACTTCAAACAGCGTGAATTCGAACGATCCAATGCCAGCAATCGCAGTAAGACAATCATCAGCTAATCCTATCAAGAAATCACTAATCCTTTATACATACCAACAGGTGTCAAGCTAGGCAGTGGTGGACCTGGCAGCAGCAGCGGTAAACGTAGCAGCGAGGAGCATTCTCCGACACAGTTGCTCCACAGCGAACTGATGTCCACGGAGCAGTTGGAACAGAATCTGACGCCGCAGTTCAAGAAGAAGCTACACAAGTGGCGTGCCAAACAACAGAACTCCAATTGTTATGCCACCTCCGAGCCAGCGTCCAGTCCCACTTCAAAGAGTCAAAGCGGTGGCGATTTGAAGCCAAAGATCGATTGGAATCTCTGGAGTTCGGGTGCCTTAAAGCTCGAGGGACAGGGCTTATGTGCGCTGCCGGATCAAAAGGACTTACCCGAAAAGTTCCAAAAGAAATTGGGTGAGAGTTGTGTTTATTTCAACTGATAATTACTCGAATTAATACACATACCACATTCAATTCCCACAGAGCAATGGAACCGCTTGAAATGCA
Organism: Drosophila funebris; assembly: GCA_018901825.1. NCBI lineage: Eukaryota > Metazoa > Arthropoda > Insecta > Diptera > Drosophilidae > Drosophila > Drosophila funebris. The sequence continues at coordinate 4,377,247 of JAEIFK010000678.1, forward strand.
CGCCCGGCGGTGGCACAAACTCCGACAATGATTCCCTCAAGCGGAGCTCCAAGCACAACCAGTCTACGCGTCGTGGATCCGATGATGATCGGTGGTACAAGCACAAGTCGCACGACAAGGAAAAGTGTGTCAGTCCCAAGCCATATCGTTGATTCCCATTAATCCCTCATGTCTCTCACTTTCAGATTGGCACGACTCAAAGCCATTGTGGCACCGGATCACACGTCCAAAAACATTGAGGTCAAGACCTCCGATGGTGAGGTCATGAAATTTGAGGGCATCTCAAGGAAGTTTACGCGCAAGCTCTACGAATGGGAGAAGGCAAGGGGCATTGGCCCCGAGGCATCCACATTTGCTCTACTGCATCCGGGCTACTGTCCCATCGATGTGCGACGCATTAACAAGGAATGCAACAAGGGTGAGTCCTTAGTCTAGACAGGGTTAGTCCATTGCAATTGAAATTGATTTTGCATCGCAGTTTCGGTCACTTTCCGAATTGAAATGAATCGATCAATTAATTAATTGATATATTATAATTTACTATATCTCAGCCACCGCTGAACACTCACCGACGCTGAGTCGTTCATTATCCTTGGATAGTATGGCTCCCAGCGTGAACCAGGCACAGGTTATCTCGCAACAGGCTTCCTCATTGTCCCTTAATGATGTCAATGAGTTCAAGGAGGATTGCGTGGATTCAACCGATCATGAGTTCAAGAAATACGACGAACCAGAGGCTGTCATGGTCGAAGTGGAGGAGCATATAGATGACACCGCTTCCCCATTGGTTACAGCCCACACGCTGGTCGAGCAACAGACGCCCATCTACAAGTACGAGGAAGTGCAGTGCAATGACTATGTGTAGGTTACTCCTCAAACCCCATTCCCATTTAATTCCTATTCCCATATGCAACTGTTTTAATGCATTCACAATTCATTCACTTGACAGCAACTCGCGTCGCGTGCAAAGCTTTGAGTCACACACGAATCTTGCCCCATTGTTGGGTGCATTGAAACGTGCCGAGGAGCTATTTGGTCAGCTGAGAGAAGCCTCGCCAGACATTGTCGAGCATGTCGCAATGCGGGATTGCCATGCAGCGTTGTTGAGCATTCGCAGCATTTATCCATATTACTCCAACAATTTGATGAAGCCGAGCGTGCTCAATGCCGTCTCCGATGTACAGAGCGAGCTGGGAAGACTTGCCGAGCTGGTTGGGAAACTTCTCTTGTTGGCCATGGCTGAGACTCTGATTTCATTTGTTTTGTGCATTTCAGTGTGTGAAGTCGCCGCTGGATGAGGCTTGTTGCCAGGAAACGATGCAGGAGCGCAACACCGAATACATGGAGGAACTGCAGGGTCTGCATGAATCTCTGCTCTGTCTGAAGTTATCCATACGTGAGTCCAGATGTTTACTCCCCAACATATCTCTTAATCAACTTCTGTTTCCACAGAGGGCGGCTCAAATCGTTATCCCCGCGATATTGTGCCGGACATCAACATAACCAGCGAGGATGGACGGCAGTTGGAGACAAGCTCATCGTATGCCACCTGCGATGCATCTAGTCGAGATTATTTAGCTGTAGAGGATCACAGTGGTGCTTCGCCTTCGCCCATGGAGCATGAGACGGAGACGAGCACCACAACGAGCACCTTGTGCCGGGCCAGTGGCTTCGTCACCAACGTGAATGCTGCCAAGAAGAAGTTGCGTCTTCGCAAGATGGGATCACGTCAGAACAGCAAGACAGAGAGCGATAGCAGCGATGCAGATACTCAGAGTGTGCTGGAGACACCACGTCGCCTGCGCCGCAAAAACTTTCGGCTAAAGCAGCGCTCCCTAGACGATGATTTCCGCTTGGGCTCCTTTATACCAGCCACAAGCACAGCCACAGCTTCAGCCACACCCCACACGGAGGGGGACGAAATCATTTGCAGTTCCCTCAAAGTCAAAGCCGGTGAACCCATTGAGGAATCCCAGAGCATTGCCAGCAACATCGCACAGCCTGTGGCCAAGTTGAGTGGATTTGTGCCTCCTCCACTGCTTCATTCTCGCAGTTACAACACGAATGCCAATGTATTTGTAAAGACGAAGCGGAAGCTCTTCACCACCGTGCTGGAACCCAATGCGGCTGAAGGCATAGCAGTCATCGAGAAGGAGCTTGAGAGTCCAACACATAGTGTCGAGGAGGCACAGGCTTCCAGCTCTAAGCTGGCCGTACCACGTCCACTCAGTTTATACAAATCCATCAGTCTGGAACGTTTGGCACCATTACGTCCCAAGGAGGAGTTGCGCAAGTGCCAGAGCAATGAGAATATGCGTCGGGTGTCTAACCTAGTGCGTCCGCCTCTGGCCAGCGATAGCATGCAGCGTCTGGCGCGTTCCAAACGTCAACTGGCAACATCGGCATTCCCACAGGCCCCTCCTCGAAGGGGGCATCTCTACAAGAAGAATTCATTGCACAAATCCCAAAGCGCTACAGTGAGCAACAACATTGAGCATAAGATCGCCAAGAGCAGCTCGGGATCGCAGATGAGCAAGGCCTGCCCATCAGCCTGGGTGCTGCCCAACAAGCTGGACAACACGCTGCCACGAATCCAACGCAAGCTGGAGGGTAAAGGAAAAGCCCTCCTTACACCCACCCAACCCAAGCACTTTGAGTTTCCACCACCCATTTTGGAGCCAGAGCGTCCGGCGACTCCACTCTCGGAGCGTGCCTTGCGACTGCAACAGGCAAAGGCACAGTTCCTGCAAAGTGCTCCAGTTACACCACGACAGGAGCCAATGACGTCCAATGCCATCAACGATGCGGCATTGTTGCACAAAAGCGTCAGCGTCGGCAGCATGAGAGGCGACACGGGACGTTCGACGGAGCAACTGCAACTGGAGGTGACCACGGATCAGGAGAGTGTCAGCAACTCCAGTGCCTATGATAGTTTGCCACGTTCCGTTAGCCGATCGGGGCGTATCTCCAGCAAACTAGGCTTTGCCACACTTGCCTCCAAGCTGCGTCGTGGTGGCAAGAAGTCCAAGGAACCAGCTGCGCCGTCATCCACTGGCAGTGCCCTCTCTGTGCTCTGCCGTCAAACGCTGTTGGCCGACGTTATTGCCATGCCACAGGCGCGTGCCGGAGTGCGACCACCCGCCAGTCCCACTGCTTCCAGCTCCAGTCGCAATGTGCACAAGTCACAAAGCTCTCCGCAGGCGGCATTGGGTGCAGGATCGTCAAGCGATCTGCTTGCCAGCTACGAGGGAATCAATAAATCCCTCAGCGAGCAGTATGTGCGCCAGCTCAAGGAAAGCGATGTCTAGTCAGACCAATGCAATACCTCTAAGTCTCTTATCTAAGCATAGCTTGGCTTATCATGGCATTGTAGAAAGTAGCAGAAATTAATGTAGAGGCAGTTAAATAAGAAACACACATGCATACACTGAAGGATCTACAATTAGAAACTGCGAATATATATTAAGTTCATGCGATAAGAGAGATGACACTGAAACTGAAACAATAATGAAAATTAAATTAATTGAGCAAGAAAATTATAATCTGCGAATTTCTTGGCTTGACAAAAGAATAGATCAGTTCAGAGATATTACGAAAGCTTAACAATTAATTGCAATTATTTTAATTACTACTATAAACCGAGTACTTCTAACTAACTAATTTACATGTCTTCAGCAACTGTTTCATACTCTCTTATGTCTCTCTCTTGTCTCTCTGCTAAGTATTTGCGCTTGGAATAATTATAATATTATATAATATTATTATACTATCTCTTTCTTCTATTACATAATCCATTGATCCAAAATGATCCAGCCAGTGTCATGATAAGCTTAGCTTACGAAACATTATTTTGTTATTGTATTTATTTTGTTTATAATTTGTGCAAATATTATATTTGTACATTGAATCATAACCAAAGTCATTGCTCTGCCTATCGATGATCCACATAGTCATCAACGGCAGCATGATCAGCCTCATCATCATCATCATCATCGTCGTCGTCGTCGACTTCGTTTTCATGGGGAATTTCCTCAGGTGGTTCACCCGTGTTCCAATAGCGATCTTCCTCTGGCTTGAGGAACTCATAGTCCGGCTTGTTGGGATTGACGTAGGTGATGCAGGTCGTCAGATTCTGTGCGGTTTCAATCATCTGTGGAATGCTATTGACAAATTCGATGCCACATTCAGCGGAATGTTGTGCCGCGCCAGGCAATTGGTTGTTGACATTGTCATAGCCAGCGATGCCCACTGCGATGATGTCGTGCACCCGTCGTAGGATACTAAACACATTCAATGTTCCGGATAGTATCTTTCCCATTACTGTTTTCTTGGCGTTAATCTTCTGGTAGATCTTCACTAGACCTTGCACATTACGCTTAATCTCCTTGACGGAGGCAACTGTTTCATTCTGGATTTTCAGTATGAGTCCCATGGTGTAAGTGTAGCAATCGACGCCTCCGTTGATGGCATGAATTGCCTCGGTAAACTGTGGTACATGGGAATAGCTGCAGTACGCGGCCTGTGAGGCGCGTCCCCAGTAGCTCCACATGGTCTCCAGGCCGCCGATGACGGCCAACACAATCTTGGGCTTGTTGAGTGTCAACAAATTGATTTCCATATCAATGGCACGTTTAACCAACTGATTGATGCCCAACTGCGCCTCATCAAGCACATCCTGGAGTATTGCCTGCAGATCCTGCCATTCTGCTAGCTCCTGCTCTGTCATATCAGCTTTAGGTGCTCCTATCAACTGTTCCAAGGACGGCAGCGATGTGTCGTAATCAATGCTTGGCTTAAAGCTCACATATCCGACAAACTGAGCACGAAACTCATCGAAGGCCTTGGCATAATTATCATCCAACTGAAGATTAGTTTGCTCCTCCAACGGTTCACTGCCATCGCCATCCTGCAGCTTCATGCTATAAATATAATCATATTGTGCCTGCAGTTCGCGATACAATGGACGCAATGCATCCACTTCAGCTATGGACAAATCGAATTCCTTCTGCTGTTGCTTCAATAGATTACTCAGCTCCTGATGTGCCCAGGCGCCATTAAGGAGCAAACACAGCGGCAACAGCAGCACTAACGACTCTTTCCACATTTTGCTGCCTCAAATGAAGTAATCCAACTGGTTGGCAATATTGCAGTCCAATTCAAGCAATTGGACTCTTTCCCCCAACCTTATTATCTCAGGTATGGACTATGTATAAGCATTATCAGCGACCACACTTGGATTTTCTTAAATAGCCTGATAAGATGTGGCTAATCATGTTTATTTGTATCGCAAGTACAACTCTAATCATTGGGTTCTTATTAATAAATTCATAATAATATGTATACCAATTATTAATGCATAGTCCAATACGTAATATTACTTAATCTATTTTGCCAACTGCACCACGCTCCGAATTCATTCTCAGTTCAAGTTTGATCGGATTCAAGGATTCCGTTTCATCAGAAGGAATACGCAGAATGGGGGGCTTAAACGCTGCTATTGTTTACTACTATTAGTTCAGTTTCTACAGTTACTAATAGTACTTTAATTACTAACAATATTGACTGTAATGAATACTACTAATGCTACTACTACTATGTACGTTTATTTATATGTATTAGTCATACTGCTTTGTTCGCTTCAACCACAAATTCCTATATTGTTTTTACTGCTACTATTACTACTGATGCTACTACCACTACTAATACTACTATTGCTGCTACTTCTACTGCTCATACTACTACTACTAGTATTACTTCTACTGCAAATACTACTACTAATGCTACCACTACTAATACTACTGCTACTACTACCACTACTACTAATACTACTTTTACTGCTAATACTACTACTTCTACTGCTCATACTACTACCACTACGAATACTACTATTACTACTACTACTACTACTACTACTACTACTACTACTTCTACTACTACTACTACTACTACTACTACTATTATTACTTGTACTACTAATACTACTACTATTACTTCTAATATTACTACTCCTTCTACTAATAGTATATCACCTACTACTAATACTATCAGAACTAATACTACTACTACTAATACTACTTTTACTGTTAGTACTACTACTGCTACTACTACATCTTCTAATGCTAGTACTACTACTACTACTACTACTCTTTCTACTACTACAACTGCTAAATACTACTTCTACTCCTATTATTATCAACTTCGCTTACAACTTCGTTTTATTCTACTAACTACTGCTACTACTTTTATCACACACATATTTCGAGTCTACTCGTACAACAACTTTCTTTAAATGAAAGCACTTGTTGTCACTGGAATAAGCCTCAACGTTATTCTTACTGTGCAACAACATAAAAATTGTCATAAACAGTGCGAAAGTGAGGTTCACTAGAAATATCAATTGATTGTCAGTTTCACTTAACAATTGGTACTAACTAGTCATTCATTACGTTTAGTGGTCACATTACAGCAGCCAGAATGGTGGGAAAAACACTTTTCAGCATAGGAATTGTTAATAACTCTCTTGCACTTGGGAATAAGGAAATGCAGGGTATCTTGGAATATAGATAGCATTGGTTGCAGTTGATGAATTAAATTGTAAAGTGTTGAATTGAAAAGATTATTCTTTCAATTTTCTATCTTCTTATTGGTTGTAGAAATAGTTCTAATGCTTGAATAATGTTCTATGTGTCGTATATCATCTAAAGACTTTTAGGAACAGTGTGAAAAGTAATCGTTGTATCTATTGGTATCTTTCCTATGTCTCATCATTTTAATCAGGCTAATTGAGAAGCTGTGTTGAACACTTTGGTGTTTTGTTTCTCGTTTGACATCCATGACTGGGCCAAAAGCTACTATATATGTCGATTTGTCATTGGCGCGACCAGTAATAGATTCTGAAGCATTATGGGCACCACAATTGAACTGTGGAGCATATTTGTAGTGTTGCTAGCATTAACAGTGAGTAGTTGCCGAGTTGAAGAGTAGTTGTGGTAGTGACTCACATGATATCCTCAATAGCATGGTCAAAGCACAACCAGCACCACTGAGAGTCACTCGGAAACGGAAACCACAGAATATGGACCAATTAGTATGGTGATTGATCAGCTTACGGGAATGGCAATCGATGTCAGTGATCAGTCTTCCTCCCAGTTGCAAGGGAATATCGAACGAGCCTTGGCTGCCGTTACGGGTAACATAGAATCTCTGACCGCCAATGCCATGGCTCAGATGGAGACGGACATTATTGAGATGAATCAATTTGTGTTGGACAATCCCAGCTGTTATCCTGCTTGGAATCTGCAAGAGTTCACAGCGAATGTCACCCATCAGCTGGGCGGTTGTACTCTCAATTTGGGCAAACTACTTGTGGCATTTCGTGGCGATGGCCAACAAGTGATGGCCTCCGTGCAGAGCTTTGTCCAGCAGATGGCTCAATTGCCGCTAATGTGTCAAGGCCAACAAACGGGCGTGGCATTGGGACCACTGAGTCTTGACTTTGACAATGGCAGCAATTGCTTTATGCGCGGCATAACGGCAATTAATCAAGGATTAGCCCAGGCAATGCACAATGCCTCCTTGTTTCTGGTGCACACACGCAGGTTGTCCCAGGAGCAAGTGGCTCAGTCTCAGCAGTGTAGCGATGCCGTTGTTAGCCAAGTTATTCAGTATCTCAGCGCTCAGCGCGCCAATTGCAGCTAAGTCCAAGAAAAATATTTGATTGTACCATACGCAAATAAAGAGAACAATTTATGCACCCAAAAGGATACTCCCGGGCAGGATGCACTCTACTACTCTCATTGCTTATGCATGCGCATAAGTCAGCGCAAACAATATAAACTAAAAGGGAAGGGAATTGTCAACAAGCCACATTGACATTTATTTGACAAGTTTTTGATTGATTTTACAGCTGCTCGTTTTGCATACATAACATACATAGTACATTTGGATAAGTTGGCCTAAACGCAAGTTCACTTTTCAAATTGGTTAAGTTGCTCTACCCCTCACCAGGCAATTGTTCAATTGGCCAATGGGCTTTGCCAACGACACGTGGCAAACACACGAACCGTAGGCACACACAACAGCAACAACAGCAACAGCAACAACAAGGGCGACAGCTGGCCAGTGAAAGAGATAGCGTTAGGTGGAGGTTAGTCTGTCCCATGTCTACGTTCCTTCATTTCCGCAGTAAGCCAAATTATTTTGACCTGCGACACACACACACACACACTGGCCACAATTTCAGCTCGCTTACTTGTGTCTCTCAGCTAGTTTTCTGCTATATACTGAGTTTAATCTGTTATTGCATTGAAATTGTTTGCAGTGTATGCGACGCGGCGACCAACAAAAAATTTCCTACGACTTTTAGATTTTTCTCTTTCTGTTTTTGGCTCAATGGCGCAATTTTACCCAACGTCAGCGTCTGAATTTTATCTTATTTTTACTGCTTGTAACAGTTGTTGATGTTGATCGCGTTATTGCTCTTGTAGTAGTTGTTGTTGTTGCTGTTGTTGCTGTTGTTGCTGTTGCACAAATGCTGTGATACCTAAATATAAGCAAGTACGAGCCTACTCCAACATCTGTTGAGCATTTTCTAGACAACTGAATGGAACCTGCGCGACGTTTCTCTAGCTTTTGATGCATTTCAGTTTATTGTAAAAGAATCAACTCCAAGGCGAAAGGATATGCAGGACAATTTGTAATATCAAATATATTTCATTGACAACTTCGAGTTCTCTTAACTCTGTTTATGTATTTCTCTTGCCAGATTGCAATTAGATCATGCTTTGTTCCTTTAATTGTTTCTGCATCTTAATTTGATTGATTTAACTCTTTTCGAAAACTTTGAATTTACATAACTGTTTTAAAAGTCGATGTTATGTAGAATTACATATTTATGTTTATATTAAAAGCTGCGTGCAAAAACTAGAAATCTTTTTGCCAATTTTCACAGCTTCTGTTGAATGTTTACTCTGAAGATGCGCACTGATCGACACCTTAATCAACTTAATTCTTGATCGAATTTAGTTTTTTTTTTTTAAACTTGCTACATTGTATTAATATGATTTTAATAACTTTTACCTTGGAAATAGTTTGGTTCATGCCAATTTTGGTTGGTCTACTTATTATGTGTTCAGGCGGCGTTTAAAGCCACCGCTTGACTTAATCGCATTCAATTTAGGACTTTAATTTTGATTGATGCGGAACTTTTGGTTATAAATATAATCCCCTGTGCCCTGTGCTTACAACATCTCCTACTATTTCTACTACTACTACTACTTGTTGTTCTCTACTAACTGGAGTGGCTTATGCTACTGCTCCTACATGCTACTCGAGGTTTTTGGGACAGGACCAACTGGCGTGCCATCGAATTGATCGACCTGAGTCTGAATACAATAAGAAATTATCATTATTATTATTTGCTGTTCTTGTTCTTGCTCCGTTCGCAGCGAACGAGCCGCGTGGCGTGCGAGTGAAAGCCTGCCCAAAAAATGAACTAGCCCTGTCTGACTGTTAGCCAAAGCGAGATAGAGCCAAAGTGCAACATATGCTGTTCAAGGATCGCTCAGAACAAACGGTCGGCGCATGCCGTCATCTGGTGCTACTTTGACTTCAAAATTGGGTAGCATTTGCCGTTGCCTACAGTTCTCCTGCCACTTGGTTCCTTCTCATTTCTTTTTTTTTTCGTTTTGTAGCTGTTTCTTTTACGGTTTGGTATTTTGTTGCTCTCAACTACTACTTCACAATTTCAAGGAAGCAATGTATGCTCCCGCTACCCCTTCAACAGTTACTGTTGACTTCCGATAAGCACGAGTGAGGAAGAGCAACAGAGTAAAAGGCAACAGCAGGATAAACCGCTTAAAGGATATGGCCAGCAGTGCGCCAAGACAAAACTCGAAAGGGTTGCTGCGCAGGACTGCTGTGGATGGACTGCGGACGGCGGACAGCAGACAGCGAGTGGAGAAGGTGTGATGCCGACAAGGATACACAGAGATGCAGCACAATTCACCTCACTCGCTGCCTGGTCTCAGCTTACAAATCCAAATTGAGACTCAAACTCGCGCGCATGCCCCTCATTGGCAATGAACACGTGTGCCCATCCAGCGTCAGCTGGTCGTGGTCACAATCGACCCAGGAATAGGGATAGTTATTATAGGCTACCCTACAAATATCAGTAGACAATGTAAACTAACTTTTATTAGATTTCATTGTAAGCCAATTTAGGTTTTCTAACTATCTAAGCATATTTTATAATGATTAAATATATTGTAAACAATTTTCCATAAATAGTTCACATAACAAGGCCAAAAGAACATGACACACCTGCGTATTATAGTATTATATACACATATATCAAAGTATATATTATCAAAATATGATTTTCATTAATCCGATTGTAATTAATCAACTATTATTTCGCCAGCTTAGCACAACTTTAACTCAAGAAAGTTTTTGATTCCTTTAGATCTCTCAAATGTCTATCTAATCCTTATAATATTTAAACTGACCCAAACCTGCGTAATTTATCTGAAATTTATGCAACAAACTGTAGGGAATATAATAAATTGTTTCGATTAATAAATTACCAACCTCAAGGGCGTAAATAATGCAGGATTAGTTTCGAAAATCGCTGTAAACAATAAAAGAGGTTAATTTACATTAGAATGTTGAAATATAGAAATAAATAATGAACTTGGACTGCAGAGACAAATGTAAAATTTTACAGATCGCGCAATTCAATTAGAAAATCGCCGCGGAATACAAAAAAAAAAAATTAAGCAATAAAATTTGATTTGGTTCACGCAAATTCAATGCGACTGGTCAGCATCAAAAGGAGCACAAGGACACACCGCGAGCTCACGAAACAAAATAAAATAGAGTAATAGCTATGAATCAGGACAATAAAATGCCTGTCCTAAGATCAAGGAGTCTTCCCTTTTTCGTTTCCAATTTCGTGTCATAATGTGTTGTAAGTAGTTGCCATTGTTTGCGGGGCACGCACAAAGGACACACCGGAGCGGGTAACTGTGTGAGCTATTGTTCGCTCAAGGACCTGAGCCAGCTTCTCAGTGGGAACACCCGCGCGGTTCTCAGCAGTATTTTTTTTTTTTTTTTTTTTTTTTTGGTTTTAACTTGGCTGCTGTTGCAGTTGCGACCGCAAGTTGACTTTCTGACCACCAACATAAAATGTTGACAGCCGGAACACGCCTCTAAAATATTGTGCGAAGCGATGCGAGTCCTGTGCGGTCCCCGATCCTCGATCCTTGCATCTACTGTGCGATCAATGCGCAAATCAATTGATTGCCTGATCCTTGACAGTTATGAGCTGCTCTTCGTATGTAATCACTTGGCTGTGTCCATATCTTGATTTCATCTGAAATCGGCATTACGACCGCAGCATTATGTGCGTCTTATAGTTGCCAAGGAATTTATTGTTATTGACATTTTACTTGGATGGAATCACACGGATTATATCTACTAATTGCACGTAGATCAGCTCTTCTTTGGCGGCACAATGCGGCGCCCTTAATCACACTGTGGTTTATTAGCAATCAATCAAAGATGACTTTGGGAGAGTTTCCATGGGATTTTCACTAATTTTTGGGGGCTGATCACATTTTTAATTCTCTAAAATTCGCAATGTAATTTTGTTTAAATTACATCATTTAATTTTGAAGAAGCAGTTTGCTCTCATTTAAATAGAACTGCTTGCGTTATTAAATGTTATTATATGTGTATAAGCATTAGCAAGCAGTGCATTAGATTGCAATTGTCTGATTGCAAATGCAAGCAGTGTGTAAGCTTGTATTTGCTTGAATACAATTACAAGCAGTGCGTGTATAACAGTTCTGAATTAATTATTTGCTGTTTATGCATAAAACAATTCCCGCCCGCATCTCAAGCAGAGAAGCCCCACCTGGACGATCGTTTAGGCACAAATGGCCTGGAAAATCACGACTTGCTGCGTCGCCAAAGAGGTGATAAAATTTCGCACATTAATACTTAATTACTTGAATAATTGGGGCCAAGGGATTAAATTCACACGCAGTCCACACACAACCGAGAACGAGCCGCGACGTCCAATGGCCCAGAGCCTGCAGGTGGACATGGAATAAAAAAAGTAAAGGACGCACAAAAAAAAATAAAAGTAAAATAAAATAAAACAAAAATCAGAAGCAGAAGCAGAGAGCCAAAAAATTGCTTCGACAAGTGGCCAATGGATACAAATTCGAAGTGATGCCAACGCCACCGACGACGTTGACATTAAATTTTTGTTGCTGTGGCATGTTGCTGTTTGTTGTTATTGTTGTTGTTGCTGTTTGTTGTCTGCTGAGCTGAGCTTAAACACAAAATATGAGCGCACACTGGACGCATTTTTCACACGAAATCCTGATTAATAAATATATATATATATATAAGTACCAACAAATTTAACTGATAATTTGAAAAGTCGTCAACCTGAGCTAAAGTTGGCAGCCGCTGGGACAACGGACAACGGACAACGGACCACGGACAAAATGGACAACGGACAGAGATTTCATGTGGAGCCAACGCGAACCTCTGGTGCCCAATTACAAGCAAATGAGCTGGAAAACTGTATCAAATGACCCTCAATGCGAACACAAAATTACAGACAGCAACCAGAATCAGGCGAACAAGAAGAATCTTTGCCAAAATACTTTGCAGTCTGCAACGATTCTCCATCCCCTCCCCACCCCCCCTGAGGCCACTGTCTGCCACATTAACGTGACAAAGCGATGGCGATGGCTTGCGTGTGGCAATTTCAGTTAAAAGAATACAGCTAAAACTTTGCGACTTGGTCTTAAGTACTCTAACCAAAAGTTATGTTGTTGGTATGAAAATAGGAAATAAAATTAACTAATTATTCAAATGTTGTTTGTTTCTTTCCAAATTCAACTGGAATAACTGAGGATCAATTATTATTCATATTATTTCAATTATTATATTACGATCTATTATTAAGCTCCTATAGAGCATATCACATTCGTTGTTTGCTTATTAAATTGTTCTGCATCTGTGGTAGCATCTTTGCTGTTTTTGCTGTGTTAATTTGATGCCTCGCCCAAAAATTGTCAAAAAATCAACGTCGACTTTGATTTTTGATGCACTTTCACTCGCCTCTGGCCAGTGACGATCGTTGTGATCTTTGTTGGTTGACGTTTGGCTGCAGCGTGAGATACTCGGATATTTTGGGCTTAAAGTTTGATGGCCGCCACCTACTTGGCCTGAACTGAACTGAACTGAACAACAACTGAACTCAGTCAACTGTGGCGGTCTGTCTGTGTGGCTAATTGAGTTGCCCAGTCGAGCGATCGGCCGTGCGAATTATTTGTCAACGTTTAACGGTTAAATCAGTTGCTTCTACCTCCTGTTGAAGAGTAATCGGAGCTACTGATTGATGGCTGGAAAGTAAGAGTAGCGTAGCAAATCTTTGACAAATTGCCGCTGTGTTTGCTTCCTTTGGGCAAAAACTTCCTTAAACAAACATCGAACTATAATTGCGCTTCACTTTCCGACTTTCCCTCTGACCTGGTCAGGCATGGTCAGGTATTGATCTTTCTTTACTTTCTGTGTATTGGATATTGGATATGTTGGGCCGCACACAATGCGGCGTGGGCGTGGCCAACGTGATTTGGTGTCGCTAATTACAGAGTTGGCATTTAACGCAGCCCGTTTTATGGCTTAATAATTGCAATCATTTGGCTTCGAGTTCGACTTTGCCTTTGACTTTGAGTTTTGGCTAAGACCCAGCTGAGCCCACACACACACAGTACGTTGCACACGCGAACGTGCATGATCGGGGCAAGGTTCGCCCTGTTGCCGGTTGCCGGTTGCCTGTTGCATTCCCCAGTTTTAGCCAAAAACCACGGCCAGGACTCACATCAATCAGCCAAGCGCAGTTTCTTTTCGGTTTCTGTGTCTGTTTTTTTTTTTTTTTTATATTTTTTTATATTTGGGGTTTTCTCAATTATTGTGCAATAATTAAAGGATCAGCGTAAAATGTTCACACAACAATGCCAAAATACGAATACATCGCCGGAAACGGAAACTATGTGCACTTCAACCAAAACTTTGTATACAATAAAAACAAAACTGTTGCGGTTTGAGTTCCTTAGTTTTTTATTTTTTTTTATATATTTTTTAATAGTTCTTTGCGGCAAGGCAAACTATCTGCTCAGAGGGGCATGAGAAAATGTTTTGTGTCCTCGCAGAATTATGTTTGAAAGTGTAGAAAAAGAAATCTAGGAAACCTAATTGTGTAATGTTGTGCAGGATCAATTATTATAGATTGTACACTTAATTCTACTTAATAGTTAATTTGTTTGATTGTTGCAAATACTTTAAGAGACCTCAATATTTTATAATAATACCTCCAATAACTGAACTGCAAAACTTGTTGAGGATGAGATAAATTTAAGCATCAGTAAGAGCTTAATATATGTTATTGTTACATTTAGCATTGACACAAGTGAAAACCCAATTAGCTGTCAGTATTCAGTGGTCTCGTTATGCAGTCCCTAATAAGAAGTGACAAATTGATGGTGTTAATGCTCATTAACTTGTTTAACGCAGATACAGATATGCTTACTATGATCGGTAACAGCTTAAACCGTCCTTTGGCTGCAACAACAATAATGGCAAGAAAAAACCCCAAAAACCTCAAAATAAAGCGCGCCAATTATCGACATGACAAATTTTTGGTACATTAATTCTTTGGCGACCTGTTGCCGTAACGTGTCTGCCACAGGATCCTGTGGCAGCAACGAGCATGGCCAATGAAAAACCCACAAAATATATGCAACAGGGCGACGTACCCTTAAGCAAACTGGAACTGCAACTCAAGTCGAACGCATAATAATACGTGTTAATAATGCTCAGGCAAGCTGTCTATAAATTGACAAAGACATGCAAGACTCCGCTCCGACTGTGGATTGGGAACTGTGAGCTGCAAACTGTGAAACGTAAAGGGATGGAGAGGGGAGGGGGGGGACTTACCTTTGCGGCGGCATTGCCAAAAGCTGCTTGGGGTCGGTTGCACGTACATAAAAGTTCCCATTCCCATTCCCATTCCCATTCATGAATTCTAACTAATTGTATTGGCAAGCAGTTGCATTTTGGCCGAAGATGAAACGATGGAAGCTGGATCGATCCAGCCGATCGAAGTGGAAGTCGAAGTGGAAGTTGTAGCTGAATCTGTGCAGCTGCACAGTGATCGGAACGTAGCTCGGTTGCACAAACCCATCGCAACTTGGCAGGAAGAGGCCACAACGCAACCGAAATCGAGACGCATCTTTTGTTGTTTGTTGTTGTTGCTGCTGCTGTTGCTGCTGCTGGTGTCGTGGAGTGCGAGTGGAGACCTAAACAATTTGTGTAATTGACAAATTGACGGCAACGCTTTGTGCGGAAGCGTTCAAAGCCGTAAATTGTCGCTAACAAGAGACGCGATCCCAGGAACACCAAACTGTGGCAGGATATTGAAGTTGACTTCATAATTGCCACTCCGTGTTTGCAGCTAGCTAAATGCGAGGGTGACGCCCGCGTCGCGCGATCTCTTAAATTAAGTCATTAACAATTTAACGAAGCGCTGTCGTAGCCGCATCGCTAACTAATTATGTGAATTTCCTTTTTCGTTTGCGAATGAAAGCATTTTCGGCAACGCCCGCTAAAGTCATTTTATAAAATAAAACAAACAAAAACTATATTAAACTGCCCACGTAACGATGTCCTGCCGCGCCCCCCAGTGGCTCGATCAACCGCCTACAAGCGCCCCAATTCCCAGTCTCATTCCCATTCCCATTCTCAATCCCAATCCCATTGTGATTGTGTGGTGGCAGTCGATCGTCAGTCGCTGCCACCGTCGATCGTCGCGCTATCAACAAATTGGTTTTGTATCTTCCGAATGATTGAATCGCTGACCCGACAAGCTGACTGACTGACTGACTGCCTGTCTGTCTGTTTGTTCAATGAATTGACCGAGCTTAAAGCTGGATTTAAGCCAGCTTAGCTTTGGTCTTTGTCGGTTATCCGCCAGCAACGATCATCAATCGAAGTTCCCTTTAAACGATTTGTGAGTGGCGCTCAATTTTTTTTTTATTTTGGGGCTGCGACTTTAACTCCCCGACTTTAACTCCAGAGGCAAGTCCAACTCTGATTGCGACTGCGACTGCGACTGCTGAAAGCAGATCAGCCCCACACTTAACTTAATTTGCCAGCCACACTCTGGCGCGCTCTGAGGTATAATTATTGGCACAATACTGTTCTGTTCCTGATCCACTCCAAGCACCAACGCTGATCCCAAACTGTGGATCACTTTTCGCGTATTTGTTTTAGCCAACATCAATTCGATGAACTGTCTACAAATTGATCGCGAAGCGCCAAATCGATCACCTTGCTCCATATAATAAAGTTAAATTCAATGCGCCGAGTCGCGCGCCCGAGTTGTGTATGAGAATCGATGCAGTGCGATAAACGAGGCACCTCCAGAGGAAGCGCCAAAAATAAATAACAACAAAAAAACATAATAAAACAAGGAGAACATGAGCAAAAGGTGAAGACATTAAGTGAACTTCAGATTGCCTCTGAGATTGATGGGTCAAACTAATGATGAAACTTCCCTCATATGTTTATGGACAGTTCCTCTGATGGTTATGTAACAAATTACTTCAATATTAGCGCTACATGTTTATCCTAATCTTAGCAAAAACTAGAGTTCATTTATTTTAATATAAATATTTTTAAATTTCTGTTGTTTTTAATAGAATTAAATTGAAGCAGCAGAAATGATCCCAGTTATAGAAAAATAAATAATAGTCCTTATTGACTTCAAAATTTTCTAAATGTTTAGATGTTTTAATATTGGAAATTAAAAGCAATAAACTAATAATTAAATGCATAAGTCAAATACTGACACAGATTGACAATACCAGCTTGAGATTACAGGTAAATCAAGTTTTAATATAATACAAATATCTTTGATTTTAAAATATTCGTAAATATATAAAATATTTTTTATTTAAGATTTAAGATTTCTTAGATTTGTTCAAATAATTCCGAAATAGTTTATATGATTATTGCATTATTTAAACTAAAATTCCCTTTAACATTTCAACTGAAGTAACATAAATTAATAGCAAACTTTGTCTTAAGACTCTGTACTTTAAAAGTATAAGAGTCTATTGTGTTTGTCAAAAGCGAAAAGTGCGCGACAAGTAAAAAGAAGAATTTCCGACCATATCAAGTTGTTAGATATATTTTTAATAATTTTTATTTCAAGTCTTAATCATTGTCTTCCATTTAAACAAATTAACTAAACTATGAACATATTAATACTTAGATAATAATTTACTACTGGGTTCTAGTTTACTTATATTTACATACATATATATTTACAGAGAAGGTACAACATTTGGCAAATGACTGTTGGCATGGAGCAAAGTGAAGTCTTAACGCAATAGATCACCCAGGGCGGAGATGTAGGTCTGGGCCATTTGTAGGGTTTCATGCTTGGACAACTGGCGATCATTGCCCAGACATGGCAGATACTGGCGTAGTCTGTCGAAGGCCTGATTCAGATTCTGCATTCGGCGACGTTCACGTGCATTTGCTGCCAGGCGACGCTTACGCTTGACAACCGGCGAGATTTGTTTATTACGTCGCCTTTTACCGCCGGCTGCTGCGCCATTGGGATTGCCTGCAGCATCCTCACTATCGCCATCAGCCAGGTCAAAGGAGCCATCGTTGCCATCAGCGTCAAAATCATCATCGAATAGCATCATATCATCGTCATCCTCCACGCTATCGTCGAATAGAGCTGAATTATCAAAATCAAAGTTCTGGAAGTCATCGGCATAGAGACTAACATTCGTTGTGTTGCATTGGGCTGTGGGCGTGGCAGTGCTGACATTATCGGTGGCAGCCACTTGCTGATTCTTGCGCGTATAGCTTCGCTTGGGCTTCGTGGCGGGTGGTGCTTGTGGCACTGTCTTACAGGTGCCCACATTGGATGAGCCCATAATCTCCATAACAGGTTGCACTGCAGGAGGAGCTGTTGCCGCTACCGGTGCCGGCTGTTCCAGCGTCAAGGCAAACTGCTGACCCTGAGCCAAACCATTGCAGCCATTGTTGTAGATGGTATTCAGATCAACATACTCGGGACTCTCGGAACGATGGCTGGACGGTGATGAGGTGATCCAACCATCGGAGCTGGCCTGCTCGAAGCTGATGAAACCATTGGCAGATAAATAGTTGCTGGAGCTGGCCAATGAATTGCAATTGAATTGATAATGTGTGACGCCAGGATTATAAGCAGCCATGGGATTAAAGTAAGGCTCCGTTGCGCCAGCCTTGAAGCCCTGCAGATCCTCGGAGGTCTTGTAATAATAACGATATATCTCACTGGACGACATCTCGAACTGTTGATGATTATTGTATTAGCTGGTGCTTGCAAAGACCGTTCGCAGTGAATGCTGGCGAGTTTCTAACTGACGGCTTATCCTGACGGCGATATTTATACGCGCAGTCAAAACCCACCACCAGCAGTGTGGCAGTGTGGTGTGGCAGGTAAGGTGAGCGCAGGGTAGGGCACGGCACAGGTAAACAAGTTAGCGGGGCAAGCTACCTCTGCCGCTGTTGGCTGCACTACAGGCAGCACGTGCCGGGCCTGGCCAACAGCCAATGGCAAACGGTGGTGAGTTGTTGCCACACTGTGTTGGCCTTGTTGAGCTTCAGCTTCAGCAGCAGCCGCAGCAGCAACAGCTTCAAGTGCATGAGCATGCAAAATGGCGCTGGCGGGGCACAGAAATAGAAAGATAAGCTGGCGCTATCTGTGGCAATCTAAAGCCGCTAACAAGATGATTATGGGGTTGAGCCACAATACCGGAACATGGGCGGAAATGCAAACAAAAACCCATAACAGGATTACTCCAAACTCCATCCACTAAGTGCTACAAAATATTTATGGAAAATTTGCAAAAATCCAAAACATAAGCAACGATTTGTCAGCAGCAAATGGCCAACATGATGGAAGTACATCATCTTATCTAAATCGTCTTGCAGACCAAAGGCAAACGCACAAGAGCCGCAAACCTCTACCTGACAACGACACCTTAACAAATTTGCCGCCGACAGGCGATTCAACGATTCGGCATGCCGACACTGACCAATGCCCCTTGTATAGATATCGCAATGAAAAATCTTGTTTATTATAGCCTGGCAAATTTTCCAATTGATATGCTTGACCCGAGAGTTTCGGGGTGCGAGAGTCCTACATAGAGTCCGTATGTCCCAGAGTCCGTGAGCCACGGCGCTAGCTTGTTAGCCAGCGTCAAGGACACGCTCGTTGGTCTGGGCCATGTCTAATAAGCGTGCTAACTAACTGCCATAGTTAGGTTAACATTTTAGCGCCAACAATTAATAGATGAGTCTAGGCATTGAATCGAACGTTCAATTTAGTTGTACCTTCTTGCATGACAAGGCGAATTCTGACAGCGCCGCAAGGACGCACTCGGTGGTCTGATCCTAGGATCGCAGCAACGCCTTCAAAATTGTAATGATTCACTGGAAATCATATTGTGCAAGTTGATTTCGATATATAATATGGAATAACCAATGCCGCAACCTTTGATGTGTGGCGCCCACCCCAAAGAACGAAACACGTAGCACGCCCCATGTTGTTGCATTATCCTGTCGAATATTTGCGCTACCTTTCGGCGTATCGAGCATACACATCTACCATCTACAGGCGGCAATAAAACGATGTCAATTAGATAAAAATGTCACACAACAAACCGCAGCGCAACAACAATGCAGTCCGGCAAATTTATTGGCCAAACATGCAACAAACATCCCCGTGGTCGAGCCTGACCTCTGTGATCCTGCCCTCGTGTCCTGTGTGCAAGTGCAATTTACGAGTACATTCGATGTGGAGTGCGCACAAGTGACAGTTGTGCAAGTGACGCCTTCGGTTACACCTGCAGCTCGAAACGGAATGATCGCATCGATCGGTAGCCAGGTTGCAAGGTTGCAAGGTCCGTTGTAAAGTAGATGCCTTATCGAACTTAACTGATGTTGAGGCATCCGCCAACTAAACGTTTGCATATCGATTTGAATTTTATGCGCTTTGACAACAACAAACAACAAACAACAATAAAAAGACCTACAACGACAACGACAAACACGTGCTGCTGCGCCTGAACAGGTTGCTTCTGAGAGGGGAAAAGGGTTAAAGAGAAGTGCAAAGGGTTAACTATTCACAGAGGCATCATCCTTCAGGTTCTTTTTTTCTTCCCTTGCTCAAAAGGCGCCTTGCGTGCCTGTCACTTAACGAATGATCCCAAAACTTCAGCCACTTATTGCCCGGTTAAATATGAACAATGCGGCATATACCTCAATGCATCAATACACAGCCACAGTCACAGCCACGTTTATCCATGGGTAACGGGTCATACTTTTCATGTCAATACGCATAAATGCAACTTGTGTCCGAGGCTGCAGCTCGTTCAGCTCCAATGTGTTGTGATGTGGATCAGCTTCCAGAGAGCGCATGCCAAAAACTGTTAATAACCAAGGGATTCCCTTTGATCGAAGCTGAAATGCTCTAACCTGATGGAGCTGTGTATCTATAAGATATAAATTTGTGTATATCAAGCTGAAAGACTCTAACTCGTATATATTGAGCTGAAGAAAGTAAAGTTACATCATCAATCTGTGTGAAACTAGTTGAAATAGTTCGACAAGTTTGGCACATTTGAAAGTTAATGTATCTATAAGATATAATATCAATATATGTATATGGGAAATAGTATTAGTAGTATCTATAAGATACAATATCAATCTGTGTGAAACTCACTGAAGAAGTCTCGCTAAAAGTATTTTAAACTGAATTAGTTTGACAAGTTGGTCACCTTTCAAAGTTGAGGTATCTATAAGATATAATTTCAAAATATGTATAATGGAAATAGTATCTATAAGATACAATATCAATCTTTGTGAAACCAGCTGACATAGTCTAAACAAAACTAATTAAAACTGAATGAGTTTGACAAGCTTAGCGTATTTGAAAGCTAAAGTATCTGTAAGATGCAATTTTAATATGAATTGAGCGAATAATAAATCTGATATCTGAATCAAACAATTGTGTAAATTAGACTGCCCGACAAAGCTAAGATGCACTGCCAAGTGCATGATAAACAATATATACCCCTTAATAATAGAGTTTGGTATGTGGAACGTGTAGGAGCTGTAGAGATGCCAATCAATATTAAAAGTAGGCGCACGTCAACGACTCCTATTAGCAAGTCCCTCTAGGCCGTGAAAGTGTTGTCCCAACTCGAAGTATCCCAGTTTTGTTGGGCTTTTTATGAACTCGAATATAAATTGAAAAATTTGTATGTTACTTATTTTTATTAGCATTTAACACCGACTAGCAAGGCAAATTAGGGCAGTCTTGGACCCCAATGCGAATGCAAAAAAAAAAAAAAAAAGAAAGAGCGAAAGTCAATCGGAAGCAGGACTCCAGCATGCGATGGCAACTCGAGAAAATAAAAGAAGGAAAAAAAAAAAAAGTAAATAAAAAAAAAAAAAAAAACATAAAACAAGCAGATACCATTGCATGCAAAGCCTTTCATGTTTCATGTCTCATGTGGGTGGCCCTCGACGCGTTCGTGTGCGGCATTTTGCCAATTGTCAAATTGAAAATTCATTAAAGCCAAATTACATATGCAAATACCGAGCAAAGTCCAAGTGAAATCAACGTACGAGACGACAGCATTGTAATATTGTAACATTCATTGTTCATTCCATTCGATGCGCCAACTGTTTGTCTTACTCGGCAAATATTGACCTCACATCGGGGTGCAAATAAAAAGAAATGAAAAATGGCAATAAAAATGATGTGAAAATGAATATATGATATGATATGTATGCTGTATGTATGCGCCAGTCAAACATGGACTCAAGCGCAAAAAGTCAAGTGAAAATCAAAGTAAATAGCTCAAACGGCAGTTTCAACTTGCAACAATTGGAACAAGGATAAGGCGAGGGGATGCGAGAGAATTGAAGAGGCTGCTCACAATTGAAATACAAATATCACATAAATTGCACATTGTTTACATACGAATTTTGTAAGAGCATGAGTTAATTCCCGTGAAAATTAAAACTAGATTATAGACACGGTCAGTTGTAGACTGCAGGGTGCAGAGTGCAGAGGGTGCTGCAATTGCCAAAACCCGACATTGTGTTGGCCAGGTCAATGCAGTGCCCACTGTGTCATTGTTTGGGCACGCCTTGCGGCCGGCCTGTTGTTATAGATTGCATACTGATGGTTATCAACGTTTGTCCCCGGCATCTAGTACATCTCCATGTGATGGGATCAGAGCGAACCGTAGCAATTTTTGTCGCGTCGCACGGCATCACTTTGAAGCCAATTGTTTTTGTTTTGCCAACATGTGAGCCATAACCATTTTGATGACTATCTATTGGTAATCTTTGGCAACTGCTTGGCGCCAGCCTTGTTAACATAGTACATCTGACTTTGGCGTAACCTTGGCTGCAGTTGCCACATTGCTACATTTTTTCAACTAATTTGTTGGCATTCATCTTGTAAGCGATTTGTCTCAGCAATCAAAAGTTAATTTCATGCCGCATTCACTTTCCAATCGGAAGTAGGCATCATAGTAAGCATAATCGACAAATTGTGATTGCTATTTTGATAGGCTGAACGCAACGATCCCACGTTACCCTTACCCAGATCAAAACGCAATGATCAATTCAAATTTGAAACAGTGAGAACTACATACAAAAGAGCGCACACAAAAAGATGAAAACTACGCAATCACTTGAGAAAAATCAAAAAAAGGCCTTAAGGATCCGAAGACTCGAGGACTCGAGGACCTCTGGCCTCCGCTGCTACTTTTACCAACGCCAACGATAACCATAACAGGTGGCACGGAAGCCGCACAAAATAAAAATGATTAAAGCAATAAAAAAAATACAAAAATACAAAAACAACATGAAGACAACACCAAAATACAAAAAAATACAAAAGGGCCACGAAAGAAATAACAATTTTTAATAAGATTTTCTTCTTTTCGCCTGCAACGCAAACAACAGTTCTCCTAGGATGATGTCGCTGCTGTCGATGCTGTGCGCACAGGAACAACTTCCGATCCTTGGCGGGCGTATCCCAGCCAGACAAGCGGGTCAAGTGTGAGAACATTTTACGGAAGGATGTGGCTTGGATTATGAATAATGATCGTATAAACGAAGGGTTACAAGGGTTAGCAATGTAACCAACAATGCCCCATGCATCACGTGGTCAAGATTACTTTCGTAGGAGCTGGCAGCATGTCTGGGTGTGAGTGAATCACGCTCCCTAGACGAACTGCATGTCGGGAACTGCATCAAATGAAATTACATAGGAATTTCTATAGCGTAATTGAGCGTCTAATCTGCGGCAACTGGCGGTAGAGCAACAATTGCCCGCGAATAGACACACATCCCTTTTCCTGGGTGCTTGCTCATGAATGGGCCGTCGGGATTTGGTGTGTACTTTGTTTTTTATTGTGCTTCACAATGAACCATTTATTGTTTGGCGGACTTGAATGGAAAGTGTTTCTTCGCTGGAAACTGAAGTGCACTGAAATGCACTCCACTCGAGCGCTAAACAACAATTAACAAGTTTCAGTTTTTTTTTTTTTTTTGGTTTTGGTTTCGCTTTTGGTTTCAGTTAAGTTCTGAATATTCGATGTACGATGTACGATGTATGTAGTTCTCAGGGTTTCATTGTTAATCGTCATTGCTCGTAAGCGAATTCCTTTGAACTCAGTTTGAGTCGTATAATAAGCGTGGTATGTACATGTATGTATGTATAGTATATGGAATTGAAGTGACCTTAAGTCCCATAGCCCAATACGCTGAAAGAAAACGAAATAATGAGGGACAAGGGCCAGTCGAGAAGAGCGAGAGAATAAAATGTAAACTAAAGATACTATTTATATGTATTATTTCGGCTGAAAAGGAAGTACCAAATTACATTTAATTAGCTTTATATATACATATATATATATATATATATACTAAATTCGCGTACGGTACGCGGTCAATGAGAATGATAGGAGCTGGAGCAAGAGCTGAAGCAGGAGCTGAAGCTGAAACTGAAGCTGAAACTGAAACTGAAGCTGGTGCAGGAGCTCAAGAAGTCAGACGATTACGATTACCACCGAAAAAAAAATAAAAATAAAAAATAAAAACCGTGGCGCATTCGCATTCACATTGATCGACCGCTGATCAAAAGGCCCTGGGCCCATGGATCTGGCCATGGACGTTAAGCTGTTGAGCCTGCAGCGAGTCGGTGATTTGCCCATTGGTGAAATTCGCACGTTTAACCTTTAGTCAAACAACAGTGTACAGAACAACGAACCTGTTGAACCCAAAATGCAATTTTCATATCACTTTGATTGCTGCCCAGAATGACACGCGTGCGCCGCCGCCGTTGCCGTCACTTTTTGGCCACATACTGCACAGCCATAGCCATTGCCATAGCCATAGCCATAGCCATAGCTATGCTGATTGTGCCATTACGAGGTATGCAACGCGTGGTTGGAGCTGCCAATGATGGGCCCAGCCCAGGCCAGAACAGCGCAGAGCAGACCAGACCGTTTCATTTTTGAAGACGATCAAAAATTAGGGTAACAATCGCAGTTAAAACAACTGTTGTGCATGCTCATTTATGAACGTAATGATACCCTGTAATTCATACTGTTTACTATACGTTTGCTAATGTTTACTATACATATTATAAATATACAGCAAAGAAATGTAATTATTCTTATTTGTATTTATTACTGTAAAATGTTGTATACCTCTTATGCTTATAGCGCTTACAGGGTATTCTCAAGCAACAACTGCTGCGAGTGCGGGCAAAAAAAAAAAAAAGCGAAACTTTCAAACGGTTTCAAGGATTTCGTTTGTCCCTGTTGGCGTCAGTTTATGATAATTCATATAATTTCCCATAGGTGCTGTTAGTCGTTGGCACCTGAAGGGTCTGTTGCCTGTTGCCTGTTGCTTCGTTGTAAAAACACTTAGCCAGAAGTCAAAAGTAGCAACACTTTCCAGAGCGACACTTGAGACACTAGATCAGTGTCTGGGCTCACACAAGACAAAAGAAATCGAAATCAAAATTGAAAATGAAAATGAAATACAAATAAATCCCAATGCCCAGAATGTGAGAAATGACTTTCTCGGAAGTCCAAATCGAGTCCTTGGCCAGTAGCGTTTGCAGTCTCTAGTAGTTGTAATTCAGTGTGTCTGTCAACGGTACTCAATTGTTGGTAATTGATATGTTTACCTTTTGGCCTTCGCCTTTGCCTTTGCCATTGCCTTTACCAAACGTGTATAAATAAAATGTAAATCGTAAGTGATATCTATGCTGGGTCATTTCTCAACATCAACTCATGAAATTGAAAAATTGCGTATCAGATAAACCTGAACTTGCACTTGATGAGTCTGATGTCTACATGTGTCTCGTCTTTGATAAGGGCATCTTTCCATTTCGATTTCTATAATCATATGCAGTCATTGGTCGGGTGTTTCTTAACTTCAGTCAGCCCCGTTGACAGCGCCAAGCGTGGAGGTCCTGAGGTGACAATTGCATTATATGAAAATTGATATTTTCAACTTATAATTTCACATGAAACTGACCACACAGGCGCAAGCTATATTGGCAGGTAACAGAGCCAGAGAGCACAAGAGCACAAGAGTTTGGCAAGGTAACTAGAAATGCTCATGATGTTCCCATCTAATTACCAACATGATGAATGATTTTTAGTCTTGTGTCAATCTTTACATTTTTGCCATTTCACCGGCAAACCGGAAAAGGTGTGTCCCCATAATTAGAACTAGAGCAAACGTGTGAAAAACTAACTAGTTTGCAATTAGTGTAATCTAGTTGCGGCACTTCTATGAGAAGTTAAGGATGTGTGAACCAGTGAGTAGTAGAGTAGAGCTACAGAGGTGCTTTAAACTATTAACACTTTTAAGTATCAAATTCTATTCTCTTTATATTTGGAAAGCTTCCTCTAAGTCTACAATTTGAGGCTAATAAAATGGCCGCTAACCGGGTGCTAGGTTTACTTCTTAAGGTATCCTTTAATGACAGCCATAAAATAATCATTTTATAACTATGGCTCTTAATTATAGATAACGAAATTGTAATAAATCTGAAATCAATATTTAGCATAATTACAAACGAATGAGCCGAAGCAATACCTGAACAATCCCAAAAATGAGGATTGCTTCGGCTAAATATTGTTTGCATCCTCGATACCATGATAATCACTCTATTTCTTTTTCCAGGAATTGCTCGCATTATTTGATAAATTGACCAAGAACTCGTGTCTGAATTAACGCCCTCACTCTTGAAGCACGGTCGAAGGGGTTAATGTTAATTGCCATTGTTGAATTGGAATAAAGGAGCGGAGGATGAATCGCTGGCGGAGTGAGGCGTCCAGCAGGTATTTCTTCTATCACGTGTTTATAGAGTTATTCATCCGTGAGTTGTACCACACTTTAATTGCCCCAATTCATATGGATGTGTTGGCGTTGGCTTCGGCTTCGGCTACGGCATCGGCATCGGCATCGGCATCAACGTTGGCCGGCCGCATGCCACAATGCGATGCGTAGTATGTTTGCACTGCATTCACATGCATACAGAGGCACAAATATAAACAATAATCAATCTCTTCAAGGGTTGAACAAACAAACATAAAGGCTATGCAAGGACATGCTTATGAAAAATGCAACAGCGAGCAGTTGAAGGCGTTTTTAAATTGATTATTCCTTGGGGCTTAACCCAAAGTAAGTGGTACGAGAGAAATTCTCAATTTAATACATATTTATAAGGGAAATAGATCAGCATTACAATGGACCATTGTAGCCGAAGCCTTTCTTTCTTAATTATTGCCTTACATATCCTTGATACAGCACTGAAACTGCTTAATGTTAACTGAAGCGCAGCTTATAACTGTTTAAATATGAAGTTTAGCTTTTTTCTGATCACAAGTTGATTTTTTAACGCTTCATTAACTTCTTGGCCACACGCGCGTTTTATGCTTTTTTTTTTTGGTTGTCTTTTATTTTTTCGGAACCAGTCTGACGCGCGTCTGCCAAGGAGGTCGCTCGCCGTCGCGTTACCTGCTTAATTGGCCAAGTTTGCAGGGCCAGGCCGAGGTGTAGCTTTTGTGATCTAAACACCTCGCTCATATTGCATAGTATGGCATACTCCTCAGCAGCAGAAAGTAAAGTAAAAAACTTAAACGTTGTTTACTTCCGATTTTTTTATGTGGACATTTTGGAAGTGCACTGCCAGGCGACAACGACAGCTGTCACCAGCACACGCTTTTTTATGATGATTTGGAATCCGTACAAGGAGCACAACAACACACAGTGTGTGGCATTTTTGGGCAATGTATGTGCATCTAAATAAAAACTTTTATTTAAGTTCAGGTGCACCATATGGCATTAAAGTTGCATGCAAGTTTTGTAAAAATAAAAATATTAACAAATTCGAAGTCATTAATTCAAAATACAGTATTTTTACCGCGACTAAGCAGTATTTATTCAAATGATATCGAAAATAGAATACGAGTGATATGTTCTTATCGATAACTGCTAAGAAGCACCTTCGCAACAAATGGGCGCGAGTCCAACATGTTTATGATAAATTTAAATTCCTTCCACAAAATCATATTAAAGAACTGGGATAAGAAAAGTAGACATTTATATATAGTTTAATACAAAAACTAATGAAGTACCGCTTATAAATTTAATAACAGTTCAGCTAATGTTAATTTTACCTTCGCTTGACTGTTAATTAACATATCCGGAAAAAGATTTAACATTGGGTGTGTACACACTTTGATCGATGAACAACAAAATACATTTAACTATTTCTTAAGAAAAAGTTAAATATATATTTATTTAAAAAGAGCTGTCCAACACCCAAGTAAATCATCACAATGCCAACAATTGGAGTTAAGCGTGATCTGCTTTTCGAAGCCCTCGGCAAGAAATACAGTAAGTAAGCCGGCACCCGTCCACGTGGATCAATGGCTCTAATGTTTTCCCCTTACCTCAGGCGATGACGAGTTTCAAGAGCTGTGCTTTGCCTTTGGCCTGGAGCTGGATGAAGTGGTAAGCTTCAGCTATACATTTGTCGAAAAATCAAAACAAATTTCATCATTTAATCATTATAGACTACAGAGAAGCAAATGCTGACAAAGGAGCAGGGAGATGTTGCAGCTGCTGCGGATGCCAGTGAGGAAATCATCTATAGAATTGATATTCCTGCCAATCGTTACGATTTGCTCTGTCTAGAAGGCTTGGTTACAGGTCTGCGAGTCTTTCAGGGCCAGTGAGTAGCGGAACTGACAAGATAATAACTCCATATAAATTTCATTAAATTAATTTTAGAGTTAAGCCACCCAAATTTGAGTTTGTGGAGCCAGTGCAGCGGCAAGTGCTGAAAATTATGCCGTCTACCGCACAGATTCGACCATATGCTGTGGCTGCGGTGCTACGTAATGTAACCTTTACACAGGACTCCTACAACAGCTTCATTGATCTGCAGGATAAATTGCACCAGAACATTTGTCGCAAGCGTACTTTGGTGGCCATTGGCACTCATGATTTGGACACTTTACAAGGACCATTTAGTTATGAAGCTTTGCCACCGGAGCAAATCAAATTTGCGCCACTCAATCAAACGCAGGTGCTAAACGGTGTTCAACTAATGGATTTCTATTCCACTCACGCCCAACTTAAACAATATTTACCCATAATTCGTGATTCGCCTGTTTATCCGGTGATCTACGATGCTAATCGTGTAGTTCTATCGCTGCCACCTATTATTAATGGAGATCACTCAAAGATAACGCTGAAAACCAAAAATGTGTTCATCGAATGCACCGCCACGGATTTGACCAAGGCCAAGGTGGTGTTGGACACCATTGTATGCCTGTTCTCTGAGCACTGCAGTCAAAAGTTCACGGTCGAACCGTGTAATGTGGTGCAAACGGACGGCACAACTATTTCCTATCCGGAGCTAGCCGTGCGTGAAGAGCGTGTTTCGGTGAAACGTGCCAATGCTTACATTGGTATTAATGAACCAGCTTCAAAGCTGGCGGATATGCTAACGCGGATGTATCTAGAGGCACAAGTGGATGCTAAGGATAGCGATTCGCTAAATGTTAAGATTCCACCAACGCGCCATGATGTTATCCACGCATGTGATATCTATGAAGATATTGCAATTGCCTTTGGTTACAACAATATCAAGAAATCATTGCCAGCATTTATGCAAATCGCAAAGCAGTTCCCACTCAATAAACTTACAGAACAGCTGCGTGAACAGGTAGCTCAAGCCGGCTTCACTGAAGCGCTCACCTTTACATTATGCTCCCGCGATGATATTGCGCGAAAGCTGAACAAGAACATTGAAGCGTTACCAGCAGTGCATATTGGAAATCCCAAGACGCTTGAGTTTCAAGTGGTCCGCACCACGTTGCTGCCTGGTCTGCTGAAGACCTTGGTCGCTAATCGCAAAATGCCGCTGCCATTGAAACTATTTGAAATTAGCGACATAGTTGTTGTTGCCGACAATTCGGAGGTAGGCGCTCGCAATGAGCGTCGTCTGTGTGCCGTGAATTGCAACAAGACTGCTGGATTTGAGATTGTGCATGGTCTGCTCGATCGGGTCATGCAATTGCTCTCTGTTCCCAGGAAAGCTGCCAACGCTGAAAAGGGCTATTATCTAGAGGCAACTGAAGGTAAGTGAAAGAACCACGACATATCATTTAGTTATTAACATTTATTTTCTTAACAGATCCCAGTTATTTTCCGGGTCGTTGCGCCAATGTGATGTACGATACTGCCATCATTGGGAAGATTGGTGTGTTGCATCCCACAGTGTTGCAGGCTTTCGAATTGACAACGCCGTGCTCAGTCGTTGAGTTCACCATTGAGCCATTTGTGTGAAGAGGAGCTAAGCTTAACATTCAAATTGTAATCGTTTAATTGTTTAAACAAGTCTTAATAAATGGTCACAAACATATTTAAATAATAAAACGCAGAGTGAGCATGTTTTTTTTTTATTTCTTTTATTTATGCTGTTTAATGTTCTTATATTTTTCCTTCAATACAATAATAATAATTATAAGAGTAATAATAATCCGTATAGTATGTATGTATATCATATATGTATGTAGTTTCTTTTCTTTTTTTAGTTGGTTTTTTTTTTTTTGTTTTACGCATGCATACTTCCATTCATGTTTGAAGTACTTTTTGTGTAATTTAATTTTTAAATTAATAAATCTATGAATTTTATTTTTCTCGCATGAAAAAAATTCTATATTATGCTTTTCTGTCGATTAAGGATGCATCAACATCTTAATAACGGCTGTATCTGCACAAGCAGCTTATTAACTTCATTATTATTTTTATATTTTAATTTTCATAATTCATATCCTTTTTTTTTCTTTTCTTCTCTTTTTTTGTTTTTGTATGATCCGTCTGGCATGTTGTGTGTGTGTGGGCATGCATGTATGAATGCCTGTGTGTGAGTGTATCTATGTGTTATTGTGTGACAGTTTTTGAATAATTTTAACGAATCCTTCGCTTACATTTTCTTCATCATTATATAATTTGCTTGCAGCTAAAACAATGTTTAAAACAAACAAACCAAAGAGGCAAAAAAAAGTAGAATCGTTTTTTTTTTTTTCCATACTCTTAAACATTAGTTATGCTTTAACGCTGTTAAAGTTGATTTCATATCATTTTTTTGTTTTTGTGTGTGTGTTTTTTATGCAAGTGTAGGCCATGTAGCGCAAACAGACCCACATACATACGCGTATGTATGCGGTTTGTCTATGTATATATAAATAAGTATATATTTTTTTCTTTTGTTATATTCATTTAGTTTTTCATTTTACAAAGCATTTACTGCCACATGCCTGTCCTCCAGCTCAGGGCCAGTTGGGCTTTCTGGCTTTTTCTTTTTTTGTTGTTTATTCATCAAGTTGAAGTTTATCAAGTGTTTTTACATATTTGTTTCGATTTCGTTTTCATTTGCTTATGCTTTTGTTGTTGTTGTTGTTGTTGTTGTTGTTCTTGTTGTTTCTGTAATTGTATATTTATGTATTTGAAAACACATTCTATGCTATGTATTGTTGTGCTCTATCTCTAAGACGTCCTACGCGTAGTGTCGGATAAGCTTTAAAAGTTGGCAAGCCATTTATCAATAACGTTTCTCATTATTTCATCGTCTATGCATTTGAAGTGTACTTTAGCTTTATTTTTATTTTTATTTTTGCTTTTTCTTGTTAATGGAATATTAAAACGTTAGTCGACCTTTAATGTTGTATGTTCGATTTACATTAAGTTAAGTAAGCAATTTTAATTTCTACTAGCTACGTTTTTTAGTATCCGTTCCCTTTGCAAATGAAGGAGAACTAAGGACCAGACAAATTACAACTCAAAATTTAAATAATGAACGTAAAAAAGTCTCTAATTATTTTGTTATTTCGTATGTATGTGTGTGTTTGTGTATGTTGTGTAATTTGTTCTTAGCTAAATACGTAAGTAAAGTTCAATGCATTCTCGTATCATTTTTGTGTAGAATTTCTCAAATGTTTAACAGTATTAGTGTAGTTTAATGGTAAGCTTGTGTGTGTATATACTATATAAGTAGTAGTATTTAAGTAATTTCTTGTTAGGTTTTCATTGTTGTAATTATTGTGGTTTTGGTTGTGGCTGTTGTTAATGTTGTTGTTTTTTGTCATTGCAAGCATTTCTTATTGCAGCTGCAGCTTGTCATTCTAGCCAGATATTAACATAATTTTTGCACATTCATCACCTGTCACCTGTCGCCTTCTCCCAAATGGTTAAGAGAAAGTGAGAGAGAGAGAGAGTAAGGGAGAAACTGCGCGCCTACATACATATGTATACAGTTTTGCCATTCATGTTGTTGCATTTTTATTAATTAATATTAAATATGAATATATGTATATATATATATTTATAATCTGTTTAGTGTTTTCGTGTAAATGATTTTAGCTTTCGCTAATTTCATTTTAATGTTTCATTCATAAGACTGAGTTCTAGCTTAAAATTATACGTGTGTTGTTTCATCAGTTTCCTTCAGATTTCCTTTCACTTTTCACGATTTATAGCTTCGTTTAATCACACGAAATAATAAGTTATACATTTTCTTTCTTTACTTCAAGGAATATCAAATTATTCAAATTACATTTAAAATAAATAATATATATTTTTTTCCATGATTTCTGTCTTCGGTTTGTATAATTATTTATGTATGTGTGTGTGTGTGCGTATGCGTGTTTTAATGTGTGTTTGTTTATGGGGGGGGCTTGTTTCGTTTCCTCATATGTGTTATTAGTTAATCTTGACCAAATTTCAAGTTACCTGTGAATTTAAATAGTTGCCCAACGAAAAAGAAAAATTAAATTGTTAAATTATAATGAACAAGGCCAATGTTCTGTTTCTTGTTTTGCTGCATTTGAGAGTTGGTCGATGATTGATGTTGGGTTTGGATGTGCTTCTGTAAAGTGTAGTGTGTAGTGTGTATCTGTGCATCTTTGTGGGTGTGTGTCTTTGTGTGGCAGCCGCAAAGTAAACGTAGAAAAAACAATCAAATTCATTAATTGACATTTCCCCATCTCTTGCGGCTCAGCCCGATTACTGTTTGTTTGCTGTGCACTCCATTTCTATATTGGCTACGTCTTGTCCTTGTTGTGTTATGATTTAATCTTCTCCTGTATACCAAGCTGCCTTCCATTCGCCGGCAACTGTTGCAGCAGTTGCATGCTGCTGCTGCTGCTGCTGTTGCTCACTAGAGCATCAATTTGACCAATTAGTGGTGTAGTTTGCCCATGGCTGCTAAATATTAATGAATCGGAAGATAAGTAATGCGATTTACAAGCTGACAAGCAGAAACTCACGTGTTTCTCGTGGTGGTCCCACACTTCCACCTTGTCGGGCAAATGCGATGACACATCTGAGGCACCGTGTGCGCCAACAAAGGGCTGAAAGCCATACGATGATGGCATCAGATTAACATTTACCTGCTGTGGTGGCGGCGGTGGGGGCTGCTGTTGTATATTGTGATAATCCATTGGCATCTATTGAACAAAATCACAACGAAAAATGAATACTTATTCAGTTGCTAGTTTGTGGATATAACTTACATTCATTGGTTCGTGCCGTTGCGGATAGAGTCCGTTGTTATATTGCCTGTAGTGCTGTTTCATCCAGTTGGCCGGTAGCTGCGGTTGCTGCTGAAGACCAGGTGGCTGTGCCTTTGGCTCATGTGCCCACGGTGGCATACCACTGCCCAGAGCATCATCCAACGACGAGGCACCCGCGATGAAATTGTACTTCCAGGAAGCAGCACGCTCGGTACCAATGGGTCGCGGCATCTTGCGTATGTCATCATGATTGGGTGACATGGCAGATGGTGAGCTCAGGCCCGCCAAGGGGCCGCCATTCTCCAGATGCAGCATATCACGACCGCTATAAGCCGGATACTCCAATTGTCCACCATACCAACGTTGTGCCACACCAGTGGTGGGACAAACGTGATTACGTGAGCCAGGAGCTTGCCTGGCCTGGTTTGTAAACATGTTGGAAAGTGTTATGGATTGTGCCTGATTTGCACTTGGTGGCTGCTGTTGCTGGGACTTATTGTTGCCCTGAGCAAACACTGCAGGACGAGAATTCAGCCGCATCATGCCATCCGCCATATAAGGCGTTGATGGATCCATGGGATAATTGAGCGGCTGCTGCTGCTGCTGCTGTTGCTGCTGCTGTTGTTGCTGTTGTTGCTGCTGCTGCTGCTGTGGCTCAACCTTATCAAAGAGCAAACGCTGCAGATTCTGCTGCTGACGATCGATCATAGCAGCGGCTGCTGAACCATAATTGCTGCTGTTTGTTGGCTCCTGAGAGGCCATTTGCATGCCATGAGAAGGTCTTTGTATTGGAGCCGTTGGTGGTTTAATAACGCCCGGCGAATGAGCTGGCGCCGAATTATTGCCATCGGCATGTCCCTGTGTTCCATTGACCGAAACAACTCCGGCCGCTGCATTGCCGTGGCCATTGCCACCACCCGTTGCTTCTGTTACAAGAGGTGATCTGGCCGCCGTCGCGCTTCCACCTGCACCACTCGTAATTATATTAAGTGTTTGCTGGCTACTCTGACTTTGCTGTTGGGCCTGCTGTTGCATGGCAACTGCTACATTGCCAACTGGCGGGGATGTCGAATGATTCGAAGAAGCCTTCGAACTGCCCACCGGAGAGCTGAGGATGTTACGATTGTATCCTGGCGCTTTAGAGGCATCTGCCTGTGGCAGCACGTCGCCGACCATTGCATTAACGCCACAGCCTGTAGCTATACCTGATCCTGTGCCACCAGCAGCAGCGCTACCATCTACAGCCAATTTGCCCCACTGTGACTGCTGATAATCGCTGAAGAGGCAATAAGCGCTGGTCAATTTTGCGGCCAGCTGAGCACTGAAGCTATCGGCAGCCATTAGATCGTTCAATGAATTTGTATTGATCACAAGATTCTGATGCTGATTGTTGTTGGTTTGGGATTGCAACTGCGATGGCTGTTGCTGGTGCTGCAGTTGTTGTTGTGGTTGTTGCTGCTGTTGCAATTGTTGTTGTTGTTGAAGGTGTTGCTGCTGCTGCTGTTGTTGTTGCTGCTGCTGCTGCTGTTGATTCTGTGGAATTGGTGAACTGCTGCGCTTACTGGGCGGAGCAATGGGCGTAACTGCACGCGGTTTTCCACTGTTATTGTTGTTGACAGTGTTGGCGGTAGCTGCAGCAGCCGCAGCAGCTGCATTTACGGCGGCCACATCGGCCACGTTGAAAGTGCCAATTGGTCCAGCCAATGTATTGTTGATGATGTTATTGTTGTTATTGCTGCTGCTGTTGCCCAGTTGCGAAATGGGGACAGCTGCACCACCCACAGGTTTTCCACGTCCAAACGGCGCAACAACCACACCACCACTGCTGCGTCCACCAGTGGAACCATGCCCAACAGGGGTATCGAGCTTTTTAGGTGATTGCATTACAGTTGGGGCTGGTTTCATGCCAAAGCTCTGCGAGGACTTGCCCTGGGCTGCTGCTGCTGAAGCTACGATAGATCCCTTTTGAGAGGCAAATGTGGCTGAGGATTTGAGCGAAGTGGTGTTCTCTTGTTTAGGCTTAGCCACTTGAATCGATGTCGTACCGTTTGATGAAGTGGATGAACCACCACCAGTTCCAGTGCGTGTCGACTGCGGCTGTCCGCTGTATGCACGGCTGCTTTGGCCACGCGTTGAGCTGGATGTTTTGCCGCCGGCGGCATTCGATTTGGATACACCACTACCACCACGACCACTTTGAGACTTGCTACTACCAGGCGTTGGCTGCTGCTGTTGCAGCTTAGCATTGTGCGATGTTGCATTGCTATAAGCCATGGCTGGCATTGAGCTGGCCGATGAGCTCGACGAGGTAGATGTCGTCGAGGCAGCCGAGGAATAATTGCCTACAGTCGATGCAGATGATACGGCAGCCGTGCGATTGTCCCAGGTGCCCACTGTCATGGTTGCGGAGGTATTCGCTGCTGCAGTTGCAGATGCACCTGTTGCGCCAGCCTTGATGCTGCTGTTGATGCGTGGCAACATTTGCAATATATCCACATCAGGATCTTTAATCAGCGACAGGATAAGCATGTGCGCTTGCTTGGTGGCATCGGTTAAGCCTTTAATGGTAATGCTGCGCTCCGATTGATTCTTCCCCTGCTTCTCCACCTCAATGTGGGCGCCAGTTGTAGCGCGTATTGCGTTAATGTTGCTGCCAGCGCGTCCAATCACACGAGAAATGGCATTCACCGGCACCTGCACCTTCTTGCATGTCATTTCTGGGGCGGACGTTACCAATGAGCTTGAACTAGAGCTGCTCACCGATTGCGGATGCTGACCACCGCTGCTGCTGTTCACACTGGTGGTCGAATTGTTGGGTGTCACATTTGTGCTGCTTGCGCCAACACTCAGCGTCGGAGCAGCGCCTGATGAATTGACGATAGTCGTCTGCTGGGCGCTGCTCTTACGCACCACCTCCTTCCAGCCATCAACTTCGCTACGTTTGGTCTGCGTGGAAGCTACCGAACTGCCGCCAGACTTGCTGGCATCCTTGCGGGTGGAAATATTGCTGACGGATTCATTACTGACCGGTTGCAGTTTTGTGGCTGACACTGGTGTCTGTAGCTTTGGCGCTGGTATTGATTCCTTGGGTGCCAGATTTTCTTTTTCCCGCTTGTTGGCCGTTTCCTTGTTGATTTTCTTGCTGCTTATAGCAGTCACGGGAACGGCCGCAGCTGCTACTGCCAGTGCTTCTTCTCGCTTGGCATCCGCTTGGCGCTTCAACTGCTGGCCAACAGTTTGTTGAGAGCTGCTGGACGGCAGTTTAACGCTGTCAGTGGCTAAATTCTTCTTAATCATGACTCCAGATTTATTAAGAGGCATGGCTACCACTGGGGCAGCTGGTGCTGCAGCTGCTGCTTCGCTGGATGAAGTCTGTTGATGAGCTTTATTTTTCTGCTGTTGTTGCTGCTTTTTGGTCTTCTTGGCGGACGCATTGCCACTGACATGGACATTGTCTTGCTGGTTGGACATGACACGCGCTGCCTTGGTATCTCCGCTGGAGCAAGAGCCCTGATCAATGCCGGAGTCGCCTTCCTCACGTGTTGGTGGCGCTTCCTCGTCATCGTCATCCTTGTCACTGTCATCGTCCTTGTCATTGTCGCTGGCATCATCGTCATCGCCTTGCTGATCATCGTCACCAGCATTGGATCCATTGCTCACCTGTTGCTGACGACGTTTCTCCTCCTTCTTTTCCATTTTCTTTTTCTTCTTGCGCTCGCGGCGTCGTGCTGCGGCTGCCTTGCGACTCTCCTCGCGTGTACGCTCCAGATCGAGTTCCTCCAACAATATGGATGCATTCTTATTGGCCTTCACAGCTTGAGCTTCCTTGGCAGAGCGCAGGATTTTCATGCAATCATAACACTTTTCAATCAGCTCCTTATCGCTGATGGTTCCAATGAAACGGATCATTTCTTGATCCGAGGGAAATTGTGACACATATTGGACCATCCATTTAACAATTTTGGTGTGACCCTTGCGATAAGCGGCCATCAGGCAGGAGACACGTCGATTGTCCTGTGAATCGATGTCCGCGTTGTGATTGTACAACAGTTCCACGACACTCAAATGGCCACCATGTGCGGCCAGCCACAGGGGCGAGTTGCCCTTCTTGTTTTTCACCTCAACACTGGCGCCGCGCGACAATAGCAACTCCACGAACTTTTGATGGCCCTTGTCGGCAGCAATGGTCAGTGCTGTGTCCCTCGACGTCGGAACGGGAGCGGCATTTACGTCTGCACCTTTGTCGAGCAGCACACGTCCAACTTCAATGTAACCGCCTGATGCCGCTTCCATAAGAGGCGTCAGAC
The DNA here is from genome assembly GCA_018901825.1 of Drosophila funebris. NCBI lineage: Eukaryota > Metazoa > Arthropoda > Insecta > Diptera > Drosophilidae > Drosophila > Drosophila funebris. The sequence continues at coordinate 4,414,829 of JAEIFK010000678.1, forward strand.
CAGTTTTGGCGCGATGTTCAACATTGGCACGACGATCCAGCAGAAGACTGACCACTTCATGGCGTCCTTGGAAGCAAGCGAGCGTCAATGCCGTATTGCGATTTGTCTCAATCTGTGCATTAATGTCGGATCCCTGATCCAACAGTAGCTTAACAGCAGCCGTATGTCCATTCATGGCAGCCAGCATCAAAGGCGAAATGCCCAGTTTGCTGCCAGTGCGTGAATTGATTTCGGCACCATGATTAAGTAGCAGTTTGATGATGTTCACATAGCCACCACTGGCGGCCAAACTGAGTGGGGTATAGTCGGAGACATTGCGGTGTTCCTTGTTCGCGCCAACGCTAAGCAGCAGCTCGACAACTTCGTAACGGCCACCGGAACAGGCCAGCGATAGTGGTGTGTCCTTGGTGCGTTCTGATTGAGCCTCCAGCTCCGCATTGTGCTTGAGCAGAATATCCACTACTTTCTCGTGGCCCGCTGTCGCGGCCAGTATCAAAGGAGTGAAACCCTTCTTGTCGCGATGCTCAATGTTTGCTCCCCGACTGATGAGTAGCTCAACGAGCTCCTCGTGGCCACCAGCACAGGCCAAGGTCAATGCCGTATCATGATTCGACTCTGTTTCCGAATCAATTTCAATTGTCTTGTCTACAGCTGCAGCTGCTGCAACCGCCAGCTGATTCTGCAGTTGTGCCTGCTGCTGGGCGGCCGCCGCTGCTGCTGCCGCCGCCGTTGCGGCTGCGACCGGCTGCTGATGTTGGTTGGTGTTAACTGTTAACCAAAAGAAAAATATTCTATTTATTTTTTTTTTTATATTAGATTAAATATAAGATTTATACCTTGACTTCCCGCTGGCGTTTGCCGAAATCCGGAGCAGCGTCGATCCTTGCGAGATTGCTTATCAATTGCCTTCTTGGCAATGCCGCCTGGCATTGATTTGGGTGTGCCACCTGCTGTTGCTACTGCTGATGAATTGGGCGCGGCCAATGGCCAATTGGAGAGTTCATTCTGCTGCTGCTGCTGTTGTTGTTGCTGCTGCTGCTGCTGTAGAGCAAACTGTGTATATTGCTGTGGCACAACCACGGAACCAGTATGCGTCTGCGTGGCCACCTGGAAATGTTTGGATCTCTTGAAGTGGGCTGCAGTTGTCTGGTTACCGATGTCTCACATACCTGATGCTGTACGCATGTAGGAGCCTGCATATGCGGTGGCGGATGGAGCAAGAGCTGTTCTTGCAAATTAAAGTGTTTCTGCTTCAGACTCATAGGCAATGCCTGAACAACAGGACCAACGGCGGGTGACTGGCGCTGCTGCAGCAGTAACTCTTGTGCCACCTGCTCCAATTCGCTTTGTGTCGGTGGTCGCTGCTGCTGCTGCTGCTGAAGCAAACGTTCAGCACGATGTTGAAGCATATGAGACTGCTGGGAATCAGAGTGTGGTAGTTGTTGCTGATGCTGATCTGATGCCTGATCGCCTAATTGCTGCTGTTGTTGTTGTTGGGGTTGTTGTTGCTGCTGCTGCTGCTGCTGCTGTTGTGGTTGTTGTGACATTGTCGGTGGCAGTTGGAAGAGTAGCTGTACGGGCGGCGTACTCTTATCGCCACTTTCCAAATTGTAAACAAAGTTTGTGGCTGGCTGTTGCTGCTGCTGTTGACCAGCTGCTGCAGCGACAGCTTTGATGATACGCGCATTCGAGTGTTGTTGCTGCTGCTGCAAATGCTGCAGTTGTTGCAGCTGCTGTTTTAACTCTGGATCACTCTCCAATGTCATTTGCTGTTGCTGATGCTGAAGCTGAAACTCGGCGCTGTTAGGCAGTGCTGGATGAATTTGCTGCTGTTGCTGTGAGCTTACAGCGGCGGCATTGTCCGCAGAGAACGGCAGCAATGCAACGGGTGTTTGCTGATGCTGTAGACAATGTTTACAATACAATTTTAAAGTTTATCTAGATGAGGACAAATTAATTGTCTTACCTGCATATGCTGAAGTTCCTCGGGATCGAGTAATCGCTGTTGTAGCGACTGCTGCGACTGCATGGGATAGTCTAGGAGAACGAGATTCGCCTGACGCTGCTGTGCGTCCGTTGATGCATCGCCAACATTCAATAATGCCTGCGAGTGCTGCGCCGCTGCCACAGCCAATAGCTGCTCCTGACCACCCCATTTGCCTGGCGTCTGTGACCAATGACCGGTAAATCTGCCCTTGCACATTTGATTAAGGCTAAACTCGGCCAATTCTGGATAGTGAAGATTGCTGGCCAGCTCCTGCAGATCAATGCGATAAAATAAGGAAGCAATATGAGATTTGCTATTATGCCTGAATAAATTCTATTAGTATGTAAAATTACCTGGAATATATCCTCCATTTCGCCACTTATGTCATACTGTGTACCATCGCCCCCATCTGTGGTAAAGTGCTCCAGGCCGGCATACAATTCCCCAGCTGCCGCTACTTTAGCTGCATCGTCTACCGAAATAAATGAATTTTGAGTATTCGATTGAGCTCATTTATCTGATAACTTACCGCACTGTTCGGAATCCTGTTGCTGCTGCTGGCTAAGAGCTTTGGCATGCACTGATGCTGCTGTAGCCGCCGCCAATTGCTGTTGAAGTAGACTATTCAATGCCGCATTATTTAGCATCAGCTCAGAGTTGGGCATATCCTGGCGAAAATCGCACAATGATTGGGTCAACACATCGGGCTTTGTAAGTATTAGATTCTCCAGTCTGGTTGACATTTTACGCTGTTTTGGCGGTAGCGCAGCTCCATTCTTGGAGTTAGTATCGCTCTGATCGCCAACGGCAACATTGACGTCCAAGAAAAAGTCATCATCGTCTTCGTCGTCATCGTCGCCACCTTCGTCTTCGTCAATATAATCAACATCCGCATCGGCATCATCATCATCGTAGGTAATTTTCTCAATTTCACCGCTCTGGGTATCTTGCTCCTCATCATCATCATCATCTTCCACTTCCTCCTCGATGATGCTGTCCGTCAGCTCAATGGGTTCCGGTGGCACCGTGTTTTCTTCGCCCTCATCGCTCTCCATATCCGTAGTTGCCGATGTTACGGCAGCAGCCATTGCTGCAGCGGAGCAGAGAGTGGCCAAGTTTTTCATCTCAGCCCGATTTTCAACACGTTCCATAGTTGGTGACATGATGGTCTCCTCCATTTCAGGCGGTGTTTCAGTGGGCGATTTCGGTTGCTCGCCAAAGAAATTGTGCATTTGCCAGCCATCCTGCAAGAACTTTAGCCTCGGAGCCTTGGCCAATTTATCATTGAAACATGCCAGTGTGGAATGCCCACTCCTCGAATCATTAACGGCCGTCTCAAGCAATCCGCGAAAGTCCTCCATGGCTGATTTCTGCTGTAGCGCCTCACTTCCAGCACCCTCCATGGGCGATTGCTGCTGTTCGTTAAAGCTGTTGCTGCTGCCGCCAGTGGGTGACGCCATCGGCGAGGCTGGTGAATTGGAGTAATCCACAACAGAGGCAGCGTGCTGATGATGATGTAATTGCAGATGTTGTTGCAGTTGTAGTTGCGTTTGCTGCATTTGCTGCTGTAACTGTAGCTCCTGTTGCTGCTGCAGTTGCTATTAAATAAATTAATGTGTGAATTGTTAAACCACTTACTTAAAGGGAGCAATAAATTATATTTACCAAATTGTTGTAGATGGAGACCATTTGATTCTGCTGCATGGGTAACAATTGAGCTTGTTGTGCTGCCGCTGCTGCTGATGCGGCCGCCGCTGCTGCTGCTGCTGCAGCTGCCTGTTTTCGATTGTTCTTGTTGCTGGCCTTCACCTTGGGTCGATCGCTGATTGCAGTGCTCTGCAGCACCTCCGAGGAGTGCGTGATGGTACTGGAGCCGCTAGTGTTGCGCTGCGCATATGAAATGTGAGATAAATGTTAGAAAAACTCTAAAAATGACTGTGATTCCCACTTACCATTGGAATTTGCGAGCCACTCTCGTTAGCATTAGATGTACTTGGATTGCTATCGCTGACGGCGGCACCTGCAACCAAAATGAAAGAAATTGCACAAGAAATTTGCGGATGTCTTGCCATTGGTACATACCTTTGGGAGTTGTTTCCAATGCTACCTCACTGGTGTCGCTAACTTCGCACGGTGCATCAAAGCCTCGTCGCCTCTGTATACGCGCATCCTCGCCAGCGCAGGCAAACTGCTGTTGCTGTGTATCATCCTCTCCCAGTGGCTGTGAGCGAATTTGTTCGGAATGCTGCTCTTGCGGCAAGTCAATCGCCTCCAACGGTAAATCAATGGATTTCAGCTCGTTTATTAACTGACGATTCTTGCGAGAACCGACACCCTTGAGCTTTGGCTGCTGTTGGTGCATCTGCTGTTGTTGTTGCTGCTGTTGTTGTAGAACGGGCTGCTGGCAAACGGTGTGGAAAAGAACAGGTGGCGCTGGTGGTGCCTTTTGCGGTGGCATTAACGAGTTAATATGCTCCATATCCAGATCAAAGTGCTTGCAAGGCACCAATTGTGCCCCAGATGGCGGCAGTGTTGCTTGCTGCTGTTGCTCAAAACCTGGCTGCAGATGAAACAGACGAGATTTGGCAATAAGGCCCTCCTGCTGTTGTGCGCTAAGCGTGGTCAAATCAATGCCACCTCCTCCGGCACCACCCACCGCAGAGACATACTCTTCAGTGACAGACGCATCACTGGTGCCTGCTGCTGAAGTCGATGTTAGTAGCAGCTCACCAGCGTCCAGGAAATCACCAGTGCCCAGAGCCACAATGTTGTTGGGGGAATTACCACTGAATTGTTGCTGATGAAACAGTTGTTGATTGTTTGCGCGTGCCGCCTCAGACAACTCGTGTAGGCCAGGAGGGGCATTTAATTGCTGGAGTTGATGCTGTAGCTGCTGTTGCAGTAACTTTTGCTGCTGTGTGGTGATCAGACGCATTTGATTGGCCGCCTGTGCATTCGCAGACTGAGCATTCGCACCTGCAGCAAGTTCTGTGGGTGAGATATGCGGATATCGAAAGAGCAGCTCTACGACGCGGGTATGGCCCCCTTTAGATGCCTCGATCAGCATCGTGCTGTTGTCCTTGAGCTTGTGAAAAGGATCCGCGTTGTTCTTGAGCAACAACTCCACCACAGACTGATGACCACCAGCGCATGCCAACGAAAGCGGAGTGTGATCATTGCTGGTTGTCTGCTTATTGACATTAGCGCCCTTCTGTATGAGGAACTTCACGGTGCACAAGTGACCGGCGCGACAAGCCTTCATCAGTGGAGTACGCCCACCTTCGGACTCGTGCTCTAGTTCTGCGCCATACGATAGAAGTACACCAGCAGCATCTGTATGACCATTTTCACAGGCATGTGTCAACGCTGTGTCCCCGGTTTGCGTCTCTGCATGCACATTCGCTTTGTTCTGCAATAGGAAGCTCACCAGATCTGTGTGACCTTCTTGTGAGGCTTCCATAAGAGGCGTGGATGCACCCAGCTCCAGATTAGCGCCACCATTGATCAGAAAGGCAGCCACTTCGCTGAAACCCCCACAGCATGCCAGCGTGAGTGCGGTTTCCTGGGTCTCCTCAGTGGTGGCGTTGATGTTGGCGCCCTTGCTTAGAAGCAATGCTACCATTTCCTCATGTCCCTCGCGTGCTGCCTCCATTAGGGGCGTGTAGCCTTCATCATTCACCTCCTCAATATTGGCGCCACGCTCAATAAGCAATGTGGCCAACTCCACATGACCACCGCAGGCTGCCAATGTGAGCGGGGACTCAAATGAATCAGTTGGCATATTGACTTGCGCTCCGGAGTCCAATAGCAAACGCGCTACTTCCACATGACCATCCATTGAAGCCTCCATGAGTGCCGTGTGCATTTCGTCAGTTTTATGCTCCTGATCAGCGCCAGCTTGTAGCAGGAAACGCACCATATCCAAATGGCCCTTGTAGCAGGCCAATGTCAGTGCACTTTCCTTGAACTCATTCGAGTGGGTGTTTATTCCGGCTCCATGCTCCAGCAACACCTGTAATGGTTCATTAAACATTTGATGAGCAACAGGTTTAGAGCAGAAGTAGCTTGGTTATAGCAGTATAAAGCACTTATACATCAGATAAGATCAAACTAAATCATGGAAGTTGCATTTTTATCCAAATAACGAAATCATTAACTCGATTCTCGCTATTGGTGCAGCTACAATTCAAATCTCGGATTCTAATCACTTGTCACTGGTGGATGAGGCTGAATTTTAAATAAAAGTTACCTTGGCTACTTCCACATGCCCCGCAGATGCGGCCTCCATTAGGGGTGTATGTCCATTCTCATTCTGTTCCTCGACATTGGCGCCATGCTTTAGCAGCACTTTCACCACGTCCACCTGACCGCCAGCGCAGGCAAACATTAGGGGGTGTTGCCAGTCGCACAGTGTGCATTCACATCGGCGTTATGACTGAGCAGAAGTTTAACAATGTCCAAATGTCCAGCTGAAGCAGCTTCCATTAATGGCGTTGAGTCCTTTTGTCCCTTGTCTTCCACCTGAGCTGCTGACATGGCCAACAAAACCTTTCCAAAACAAAATAATTTTTTTCGATTAGTTAAAAATGCCTAAAAATGGACATTAAAAGCAATTCGAAAATGTATTTTCTCCTGAAATAACCGTACTATCTATTATTTATCTATATGTACTACTTTCGACCCCTTTAATAAGATTTAGTGCGAGTTTACTTGTTACATTATTTAATGCTTTACCTCCTCTTTAGTTCGAATATCTTGATAATATTTACGCATAAATAGATCAGGAGATACTTCTAGCAGTTGAAAGGTTTTCTTTTATTTGTCTTGCACTTAATTCCCAATTTTCTTTGTTACTAATCGTGTTGCCCTGATTTTGCAAAATACATACCTGTGCTAGCTCATAGTAGCCGGCGGAACAAGCCATTGACAATAGCGACTCGCCCTCATCAGTTGAGGCTGCTGTATCGTTCAAGTTGCCCTTGCACAGCAAACGCTTCACCGTGTTGACATCATTGTCGGCGCAGGCATGAGCAAGGCTGCGCGAGAAAGCACTACTGTGAATTGCAGGTTAATGTTATCAATATATCAACAGGCAGACGCAAATCCTAATGGATTCAATGCGATTAATTAACACTATACTTACTTCTTATCACGCGGGCTGTTGGCACAACGCATTTTAGTTAGAGCCTGCTTAGTTTCATCGATTGCGTGGGTGGCATGTCGCAGTACGGGTGCTTTTTCATTTGCGGCAGCCTCCAGCAATGCGGAGAGATTACTCGAACGTTTGTTGTTAGACTCGAGCTGAAAACTCTTAACCTCAGGCGCTTCCTCGTCGTCATCCTCATCGTCTATGTCCTCATCATCGGCGTCGTTATCCTGCAGAACGTCTGTTGAAGATTTGTTACAATGTGTTAGAGCTCAAGTAACGTAGGACTTTCAATTTCTTACCAATTTCTTCGTCTTCTTCCTCGTCATCACCTTCAGATTCGTCAGAGTCCTCTGAATCTTCCTCCGTTTCGTCTTCATCTTCGCGAACTTCTGCCTCCTCATGCGGACAGCTATCGGGATCAGACTCCTGTATATCATCCTGTAAACAAAAAGACATAACATGTAAAACTTTCACATATTTTGAAGAAACTTCAACGTGGATTATTTTCGTGCTCATCGGTTAAGAGGTGAAGGTTGCTGGAAATTATATTAAAGCTAAAAAACTAATTAGAATCAGTAGAGCATGTAAAGAGCACATTCTTGTTGTCTAAGGCCAGCTATGTGATGTTTTGTGTGTTGTAACATAATCCAAGTGGTAGTAGTAGGAGACTATTATTATTTATTACAAACAATAACCCATTTTGTTGTTGGGTTCATTAACTATTAATGTAACTTTAATCAAAGTGCATACAAGAAAAACATGTAAATTTGTCCAAACTTCCGAACAATTTTAAGTTAATTTTAACCTACCGAGCATTGGTTAAAATTTTGTGGTTTAGTTTGGTAAGTAGAGCTTATTGAAAATTTAAATAATCGATCGAAAATTTGCAAACTAGTTTTGAGCGCTTCAATTATTTTTTTAGAGGCACTTATAACGCGAAACTTACCAGGAGATCTGGCCTTAAACACAACAATGCCAATAGGATCTACAAATAAAGAGAAACGTAAGAAACATACATAAATAATAAAAATAACTGAAGCTAAAAAAGCTAAAATGCATGTACGTAAATTATACACTCAGAGCAATTTTTGTTTGAATTAAGAGTGTCTTAAAACTCAGGGAAACGCATGTTGATATTACTTTAACAACCGACTGCAACACAGAATCCATGGTGGATAATACACGCCGTACCAACAGTTGGATTGATGCACGAATAAAACTATCAAAAATTGACGATTTACACATTGTTTGCTCATAAAATGAGATGTCAGATATCAAATGCAATTAGAACAAGAATTTTTTGTAATTTTTTTTTACAATTGTCAAAGATCTTAAAATCTGATAACATTTGCAAAGCCTACTATGATATTAACTTTCGTATCACAATTACAAGTGACTTGACGTGTGTTACTGTTTTAGGCCCTGTTAATTTTTGACAACATATATTACTCAAAATATACAGCAGCATTCAAAATGACACACAATAATAATTAAAAGCAACAGCAAAATCAAACCATCAAGTTTTTGTTATCTGTAAGCATTTTGCTTTCATTCATTATTTCCATTTCCATCTAAGTTTTATTTAAAAACTAACTCACACTTACTCTTTGCTCTCATACTCGTATCTATGTGAGTGCGTGTGGTGTTTGCCTGTCTGCTGGTTTTTTATTACAAATTCGCAAGTCAAAGAGGAAAACGAAACGGTTTCTTTGGAATTTTAAGAATCGCATGAGTCATGCCAACTCGGTTGCACGGTGATATCGCTTTAGATGTATGTATGCCTGTATGCACGAACACACATGTGTGCATGCATATACCAATGTATTTAGAATTTAAATGTTTCACACGGTGGCAACACACAACGTATTCTAGTGTGTGGCTGTGTGTGTGTGTAGAAATTCGCAAATATTCTTAATGTGAATTATCAAGATTGGGCCAAGTATTGGCTACTTAACATTTGATGAATGAAAAGAGCAAGGAAGAGCAAAATTATAGACATGTGTGTGTATGTACATACATATGTTTGTACGTACATATGCGAGCGAAAAAATAAAGAATCGACGCCGCAACATGATTTTTCTGTAACTCGTGCGTGCGTTTGTCTCTTTCGTTGGTAATTTTTATAGTTACGGGCATGTGTGTGAGCATAGCATATTTCTGAAAATTGTAAATACATTATGCATGTATTATTACTCCTAAAAATTGCCAATTGACCTTTCAATAAATATAACAATTATCAAGTCTGCAGTATTACCAGGTCATTACACTCTAATTAAAGTTTCTACCACGAATATTTTTATTATTATTGTTATTTTTGTATCTCTTTTTTCGTTTGCTTTGTACTTTTGCGCGTTTGCTCTTCACACACGATTTCACTCAACAGCAACAACAGTGAAGGCGTCTGGCGTTGCCAGACTGCTGCTACGCTGGTGTAAAATTAACCTGCAAACAACGCGGCATTCTAAATGCCACTAATCCAACTACAGCATTATTTTTTAATGTTTATAATATCATTAATAAACCATGAAACTGACTCACAGACTCATCCCGTTGGGGGTCAACTTTTTGGTTAATTGAACGGATGATGGACGTTACGAATTTCTTGAATATCACAAATGAAACGAAACAAACAACGAAAGAATTGGCTAATGACCTTTGATTTGTTGAGTAGACAGCATTTATATGTATATATATATGCATACATACGTACATATATATGTGCTACATCTACAAAAGGCCAGACAAAGAAATATTTACACACACACACACCCATAAAATTCACCAACAGCTGCACAGCTGATTTATGTACATACAAATGTAATTCACATCGCAGCGAAGAAAAAACGCTGTCACACACACGTTGAAACATCGAGTCATGCGAATTGCTACTCTAAACGGGTTTTAGTTTAAAATCATGCTCAATCGCTCAGGAGAGCGGTGCATTCATAAAATTCAAATGAAAAATCGATGAATAACGGGTATTTCATATTAATTCCAGTTAATTTAGCTTAGTACTAAACTCTGCACACCTGTAGTAACACGGCCTACAAATACAAATGAAATTCAGCATTAGGAAATCCGAATGCATAAATGCAAACCGAAAAACGAATTATGTATGGTGCAAGCGCACACATGCACATGAACACATACAGCCAGATGCACATGCATATGTGTGTTCTATAAATACGAAAGTTTCTTTTTACACGTTGATCTAGACTAAGCAGCTGTTTTTGACTGACTGATAACAGCGACGAGCAAAGAGATTCACATTCAAATTTAATCGTTTAATTCTTATCTAAATTAAGAACACAAAAATGGCATTCAAGTCAATAGCAGACAGAGGGCAATGGACAGGTGGTTCTATTATTAAAGCAATTATATGAGTTGCAATATTTATTTTTATTTCTGGAATTGAAATTAATATCAATATCAGATTATGTATTATGGAAGAAATTTGGGAATATGATTGCTTGCCTTTAAAGCCAATAGACGAAATGCGAACGATTTGTATATGTATACTTGTATTTCTAGACTGGTATACACAAATCGATATTCGCACACAGACTTGTATATATATATAAACTAATCAAAATATTGTACAGACAGACTTTTGACGCGTGCAAAGTGCACTATGCGTTGAAAAAAAATTAAAATAGGGAAAATACCTAATCGTAATTTTGATTTGATCTCCCCTCTAGTTCTAACAAAATTATATATATATATTTGTGCGATACTAATATATGTATGTGTGTATAAAACGATAACTTACCTCTGATACGGATTCCTCTTCAGATTCTGAAAGATCTGTGGTGACGGGTTGTGGATAGAATTCGGTATCCGTGTCGGTATCCGTTGTAATGATGTTCTGCAACGCTGATGATATCGCATTCACAATCCCCACCGATGATGACAACGGTGATGAATTCGATGACGTTGATGATGAGGCTGAACGGTTTGCAGCAGCTGCGGCCGCGGCGGCAGCATTCGAGATGGCGCCAACGTCCTTCAACTTTTGCTTGAGCACAGCGACAGCTGTTGCCGCACTTGTACTGCTCGATTGGGGCGGCAGTCCGAGTCCAACAGCAGCGCCCGCGTTGCTATCGGCAGCAGCGGCAGCGGCACCCATTAGCAAAGTTGTTGCTGCGAATTTTAAATGCGCAGAATCTTTGCTACTTGCGCCTACAACTGTTTTACCAGTTGAGGTTGCTCCAGTTGCTGCAGCAGTCGTATGCGTGGCATTTTGCTGCTGCTGCTGTTGTTGTTGCTGCTGCTGCTGCATAGCTACCTGACGCTTAAGGGCTGCGTAAGCTCGCGTTTTCTTCGAGTTACTGGGAGTAGGCGCTGAGGCAACAGCCGCTCGAAATTTGGCAGCCGCGCCGGCAGTTGTTGATGCGGCATTGCTGGCCGCTTTAGGTGCACTCATTGTTGTTGTTGTTGTGGCTGCTGTTTCACTTGTTGTTGTTGTGGTTGCTGTGGTGGCGGGCATGGGCGTGGCTGTAGGCGTGGTTGTGGTTCCAGCTGTAACAAATGCAGATGCAGCCGCTTCGCTTTGGGCGCTTGTTTTACTGGCAGCCGTTTTAGACATTTTGGAGTTGTTGTTACTGGTAGTAATGTTAGTATTGGCAGTGGCTAACACGCTATTGTTGTTGCTGTTAACTTTTAACCTGACGCTAGTATTGTTATTGTTGCTGGTTGTACTCTTCTTCTTCAATTGGCTCAGCTCAGCCACAATGGCAGCAGCGGCGTTGTTTTCTCGTTCGATTGCTGCTGCAGTTGTTGTTGTTGTCAAATCCTTGGCACCAACAGTCGCCGCCTCATGCTTGGCAGTCTTCTTCTTGCTGCTGTTGATGTTGTTGGTGTTCTTAATATTGTTCGCAATGAGCGCAGCCGCTATCGAGTTGCGAGCGGCTGCAATGCGCGGACCGGTGTAATTAACCTGCCTTACAACGTTGTTATTGTTGTTCTTAGCTGCTGCTGCAAGTCTTTGTGCAGTTACAGTTGCTTGTGTTGTTGCGCTGTTAGCTTTGATTTGTGTTGTTATTGTTGCTGCTACTGGTTTTGTAGATGTTGTTGTCTTTGTTTTTTTGTTCAAATACGCAGAGCGCACGTTATTCAAATTCAAGTTCAAGTCATCGCCATCATGATTTTTCGCATCATTATTCATTTTAGTCTCGGTTAGGCTTCCTTTAATTCAATTCACGCGTGCTTTCGGTGTACAAATACGAATTTTAACGAAATATTAAATAAATTACTTGAAAGAATTTGACATTTTGGTTTTTTTTTTCTTTTACCCATCGACAAAAACGCCAAACCAAATTTTGTATAATTTTATTTTTTTCTGTTTTTTTTTTTTCTTTATACAAAGTGTGCTGCGTTATTATCGATTTTGGTAAGGAATTGAATTAGATTATATATGTACGTTTGTGGAAAAGCATAATATATAAAGGCACACACACAGACGGATCGCGACCGTGTGGCAACGCTGTGCATTCTTTCACTTCTTCAGCATTGCACACTCATTCGTTCGTCATTATACATATGCACACACATACATATATACTCGTTTTAATTTTCCGTTCTCTTAATTCACGTTTTCGTAGTAACTTATTAATAAAAAAAAAGACAAGTAATACACAGATAAAAAAGAAAGGAAAACAAATTTTATATTGTCCATTTGTAGATTATAACATTTTGCATAGGCAATCGATGCGCAATTGGCAATTTACTTGCTCGCTCAGCGTGCTTTTATGCTTTATATAATCGCGGCGAGTACACAATATAATTGTCAGGTGAATGCTGCATTTTGTATGGCTTATATTTTTTGTATATATTAAATTGCAGCATTTTATTTATAAAACTTTTTCGAGCATTTTCGACTTCGCCCCAAACGAGCGCAGGCAAAAATCACTTTACACATTTTACAGCGAACGAAACCGAACGAACGTCGCGTCGAAGCGAGATAACAATGACCAGCCAGTCCGTTAGCGGCACGACATTGCATTTGAGCAAGCGAGAGGACGCTATGGAATCGAGCGAAACCACAATCACACGCACGCCAAAGTCGAAAAGCAGGCGGACGACGACGAAGGCAAATGAAGCAACTAAGGGAAAATTTTTCTTCGACACTATTCCGATGCAATTTTTCACCAATTTAACGCTGTTCAGCAGCTTAAAAACATACACAGTGTACACAGCCCATGTTATACAATACTTTTATGGTAGTTTCGCGTATTACCGTTGCAAAATTTGTGGCAAATAAATAAATTTTTCAGCAGCTTTAAAATTCACTGTCTGTCATTCAGAGTTTCGGATCGCCATATTATTCCCGGATATTGAATTGAACTAGAACGGAACGGGAAAGATGAACCAACCAGTTCCAATCGCATATGTTACGAGTCTTGTTACGTTACGGAGCACTCTGAAGTAAACTACGTAGTGAATGTGTACAAATTATAACTTTTGTTTATTTTACCAAATGACAATAAAAAACAAAAACACAATTGTAAAAAACCATAATAGCAATTGATTGTTTAAAGGTGCTTAAAACTTTTCAGGCCAGACAACGTGATTGGTTAGTATTCGATATATTTTTATTGTGTACATAGTATATTTTATATCGTCCTAGTAATGCATGCATTTATTTAGATCGTATTTTTTCTTATGCCAACGTTAATTCACAAACGATTTACACTGAATTTTAATTAATACATGAAATATCTGAGAAAGTAAGTACCACCTTGATAATAATTGAAAAGCTATCGCAGTTATCGAGTAGCCGCGCAACTTCAGCGGAACATTAAACAATGCAAAAAACCGCAGGTCACATCTTATATTACTATTAATATACATTTTTGATTGCTAAGTATTGTTAACTACTCAATGCCATTAATGAATTCATCATTTCACATTACATTGTCGACTTTTAATCGTATAATGTGGAGTATCAATAGTATATATGTGGCTGTTTAAGTCTTAACATCTGTTAAATTACACCTCGAAATCATTATATGTAAATGTAAAGAGTTCGAATTTAAATTTATTTAATGCCATGCATAGTGTCTGGGTAGCGATAAATTAATAATTAATCGAACTAGATGAACGATAGTCTAAAAGCTGGTTCGTTCATTGAGTTGTTCGATCGAACGATTTAATCTACCGCAAACTACGTGTCCAATTTTTTATTAGTTTTAATCAAAGGAAATTTACTAAAATGCACACTGTTTTAACTAGAGGAAATGCAACTGCTGCATATTCCTTAAGCGTACTGGCGTGTTTAACGTTCTGCTGCTTTATTTCTACAGTTTTCTTGGATTATAGAACCGACGCTAACATAAATACCGTACGAGTGCTCGTGAAAAATGTTCCTGATTACGGAGCATCCCGGGAGAAACATGACCTGGGATTCATAACTTTTGATTTGGAAACGAATCTTACGAACATATTTAACTGGAATGTGAAGGAACTTTTCGTTTACCTAACGGCAGAATATAAATCCCCATCGAATCAATTGAATCAAGTTGTGCTATGGGACAAAATCATTATGCGTGGCGAAAATGCAGTTTTTAATTTGAAAAATGCGAACACGGAATACTATTTCTGGGATGACGGAAACGGTCTGAAGGACAACAAGAATGTCTCATTATATTTGTCGTGGAACATCATCCCGAACGCCGGTCTGCTACCATCTGTGCAATCCACCGGAAAACACATATTTAAATTCCCTTCAGAATACGCCTCATCAATTTAGAGACATTTAATATTTGTAGATGTACTTTAATGCGCTTGTACTAAAATAAAATCCTTTATATTAGATACATAGTTATTATGAATGTGTAATTATTAATAACTTAAATTATTACAAATTGAGAAAACTTGACAATTTACAAACAAGTTTGTATTAGAAATGACGGTCGAGCAACTTTTAAAACTTCATTACACACTGCGGAGACTTGACACTAAATTGGGGGACAAAACATTAAATAAAAACACTTTACATAAATTCATAACCACCATCGTCAAAGTTTCGGTTGCCAACCATTGGACCGCCGGTGCCCATTTGATTCGGTTGTCCACCCATTTGGGGACGAAACTGATTGCCGGGCGTTTGATGTTGTAGCAACTGTCGCAGGCCGGGATTGTTGTTACCCAACATGGGACGCACCATGCGCTGTTGCTGCATGGCTGCCACATTTGGTGGCACCTGTTGCTGTTGTAATTGCTGCTGTAGATTCGGATTTGGGCCAGGCACGCCCAGTGGCATGCGTTGCTGTTGCATCATATTCATTTGCATTTGCGGCTGCATCGGCATGCCGCCTGCCCCATTGCCGCCAGGACCACCGCTCATTTGCATGTTAAGCTGGGCATATTGATTATAATGTGGTTGCTGTGAATTGTCCTGCTGCATTTGTTGCTGCTGCTGTTGTTGTTGCTGCTGCTGCTGTTGTTGTTGTTGTTGCTGCAACTCCAATGGCGATTTGCCTTGTTGCTGCTGTTGTTGCTGCAACATTTGCTGCATCTGTTGCTGTTGGGGCAGCTGTTGTTGTTGCTGCTGTTGCTGCTGCATATTGCCATGTGACTGTTTCTGTTGAATCACCTTACGCAAACGTTCCACAAACATAGTCTGATTATTCGGTATAAAACCAAGGAACGCATTGCGATCTGGTGTGTACAACAATATGAGCACTTTGATGTCACATGCGGGCGTATTGGCCATGGCCGAGAAGTGCACGCAACCGGCGAAGCCAGAGGTCATCATTTTGGCTAGCGAATCGAGTGCTTCGCCAGGCGTTGGACGAAACACCACCATTTTGGAGTCCTTTAGAAACTGACCTCCAATGTTTCCAACCAAATGTTTGGGCATCAATTGCATCAGCAGCTTTGGTGGCCAATTGTCAGCCTTTATTTCGGGCTCTCCGTCCTTTATGTTCGTGCACACTGTACATTGCAATGTGTGTGGAATCTTTTGCTGATCATTTTTAGCCTTCTCAGACCATTCCAGCACTCCGGTCCAGATCTTTTCTCTCAACGAAGCTTGTTCCTGTGGTTGTTGTTGTTGCTGCTGCTGTTGTTGTTGCTGCTGCTGCTGCTGCTGTTGTTGGTTGGGTTGTTGCTGCTGCTGCTGTTGTGGACCCGTCTGTTGCTGCAAAGACGGCACATTGGCCGAGCTAGAAACGGCTGGCATCATGTTAGCATTAGCATTGGGATTAACCTGCTGTTGTTGCTGTGGATGTTGCTGCTGTTGTTGTTGCTGCTGCTGCTGCTGTTGTTGCTGTGCTAGCTGCTGTTGCAACTGATTAAACTGTTGATGGTTTAACATTTGCAGTCGTTGTTGCTGTTGTTGCTGCTGCAACTGCTGCTGTTGTTGTTGCTGCTGGATTGAACTAACCGTTTGATTGGGCGGCGCATTTATGCGAGAAATCAACGTCGAATTGGGATTTTGATTCTGTTGAATCGGCATATTGCTGCCCCCTGGCTGCATAAAGGCCGGACGCTGTCCAGGTTGGTTAGGATACATCCAACGACTCTGGCCGGGCACAACATTTTGCGGGAAGTTCGCATTTTGCATTTGATTCGGGACAAATTGATTCTGTTGCTGCTGTTGTTGCTGCTGTTGTTGTTGTTGTTGCTGCTGCAAGAGCTGTTGCTGCTGTTGAGCATTTAAGAGACCCGCTTGTGATCCAGCACCAGGCTGCTGCTGTTGTTGAGCCTGCATCGTATTCATGTTCATAACCTGCTGTTGTTGCTGCTGCTGCTGTGGAGGGACGCCTGGCTGCTGTTGTTGCTGCTGTCCTGCGTTCGCTTCCATAGGAATGTTCTGTCCTGGCACCGCCTGCTGTCCATTCTGATTATTAAGTGCCTGCACCGCTGCTGCTTGAGCTTGTGCAGCATTGGGTGGTGCCCCCATTTGATGTTGTCCTGCGGCCGCATTGTTAACGGCCATGCTGTTGGGACTTGGCGCACGCTCCTTCAGACTGTAGCCCTTGAGCAAAACCAAATGTCGAATATTTTTTGCATAGTTTTTGGTTGTGATGGGCTGATCACCGTCGGCTTTCATGTACAGTTTGAACAGCACAGGTATCTTCCGCGGAGCAATGATGGAGAGATTTATTTTGCGCTCATTGAACAAAGCTGCTAACTGTTCACAGGACTTGCCCTTGTACTTCCATGATTCATTCACAGCCATCTGATACGGAGGGCTGTTGCAAATCAATATGCAATGACGTTGCAAATTCGCCTGTTCCATCATATGCCGCTGATCGTTCATCTCATCGAAGCAACCGTGGGCAGCTGCGAATCCTTCAGCCATGTGTGCATGCGATTCCATGCCACCACCGACCAAGGGCAAGCGTTCGATCGTCTCAATTACTTTCTGTGGCTGCACAAATGGTCCGTATGTGGCGCAAACTGGCTCCAATAGATTTGAAGCCGTGCGGTATGTGACAATGCCGTAAAGTGTCGCATAACGTTCAGCTATAAGGAATTCGCGTTCATCAATTGAGCCTTGCGTAAAGTGTTCCAAAGTGGGGAGAATGTAATTCGTTTTTAACTCGTTTATGTATGCTCCATTAATTGCACTGCTTTCTATTACGAAGACCACATCGGCCAACGTCAGCTGATCCACCTCCATCTTGTGCACACGTCCAAATAACGTCTTCACGATGAGATTAACAAGGTACCGCACAGAGGATTTGGCTTTAGCTGTCGTCTTTGCCCATTTCAACACTTTTATTGAGTTATCGATATGTATCTAATGTACTATTTAGAGATGAGACTTTTTGAGACAAACAACTTTCACGATACATTATACGATTCTTCCGAAGTGGCCAGCTTATAAATTGGGACAAACAAGATTTACTCTTAAGAATATATAACTATAGTCCATTGATAACGAAAGAAAATAGAAAAAATCAATAAAGAATTAGACTATTAATTATTAGGTATTTAAATATTTCAATCGATATAAACTATTAATGCAATCGATTATTTCGATAATAGTTTTGCTACTTTTCTGCTCATCTCTCTTTCGCGTTTATGTTTGTCAAAACAAAAAAAAATTAAAAATTACTTCAATTTTGTATAATAAGCACCTAATTAAATGTATATCCCACAGCATGCAATGTAAATAGAGTCCCCCGTGTGAATTTGTGTATGTGTGTCTTCGTGTTGTTGCATATACAGAATGCAAATGTGTCGTCTGAAAAATTGTCCCTTGAGTGAGAAAAAAAAAATGAACATATTTAAGTTAAAATCTCTATGCACTTGTGTTGACCAAAACTAAAGGTTTACACCTTAGATCGAACATCCACCTGTTTATCAGTTAGAAAGCAACTATGTTGCAATATAAAAACGCAAGCTCAGCCGTTGCTAATGTGGTCAGCAACAATAACAATGGGCAAGCGGGTAATACGACGGCGGTGGCCTCCGGAAAGGGAGCACAGGGTGCAAATAGTGTTTCTGCCGTGGCAAATAACTCGGCTGTCACTCCCGCTCCACAAATGCAACAGATAATAAACATACATCAAATGCCCTCGCAGTTTGTACAGGCAGCGCAGCTGCAACAAGCAGGAGGCGCCACCACAGTTGCTGGTATGCCACAGAACATGTTCCAAATCGTGCAGCCCATGGCCATGCAAACAGTTAACATTGACGGTCAGGAGGCTATTTTCATACCTAACATAAATGCACAATTAGCTACGGCACAACCAGTGAATATTAATGGCCAGCAAGCGTTCATCACACCCAATGGCCAAATTGTGCGCGCACCGCCAGTCCACGATCAGTCGCAGACGCAGCTATTTACCATACCTGGCACTAATATACAAATACCCCTGGCGAATATTGTGCAGCAACAGCCACAACAGCAGCAGCAACCTCAACAATCGGCAACGCCAGCACTCGGACTTCAAGCCCAGGCGGCGGCACAGCAGCAAAATCATCAACAGCAGCAGCAGCAGCAACAGCAGCAGGCCGGCGGTGCAGGCGCAACAGGAGCGGGACAAACTATCACCATTCCAGGCACCAATATACAGATACCGGCTTCTGTGGCAGCAGCCAATGGTTTGTTGGGGAACATTACGAATTTGTTGGGAGCAGCGCCCACAACGATTAAGCTGGAAAATGGACAGACGCTTCAAAATATACAATTGCGTGCTGCGACGGCAGGCTCCGCACCACAATTACTACAGTTCCCACAGCCAGCACCAGCGGCGCCAACGTTGCAACAAACGGTGGCGGTGCAGATACCCGTGCAAACAGCTAACGGACAGACAATCTACCAGACCGTACATGTTCCCGTGCAAGCTGCCGCTGCGCCAACGCCCACAGCTCCACCCTCTCTGTCCAATCTAACACAATCGATACAGGCATTGCCTGCATCAATGCAACAAGCTGCAGCACAGATGCAAATCATACCACAATTTGCGCAATTCGCACAGATTGTTACGCCCAATGGACAAATACAACAGGTACAACGTGTTAAATGGGCTTGTTGCTTTCGTAAATATAACTAAATCTTTCATTTATCATAAACAGGTGCAACTAGCTCCGTTGAATGCGCTGAATTATTCGCAGCTGCCGCCAAATGCGAATATTATCCACATACAGAATCCTCAGCAGCAGCAGCAGTTCATGCAACCGCAGACTCAGATCCAGCAGCAGCAGCAACAGCAGCAGGTGCAACAACAGCAGCTACAACAGCAAGCGCAACAGCAACAACAGCAGCAGCAACAACAACAGCAGCAGCAGCAGCAACAACAACAGCAGCAGCAACAGGCGGCAGCAGCAGCAGCAGCTGTACAACAGCAACATCAACAACAACAGCAACAGCTTATTAATGCCATCAATGAGGCAGGCGGCCAGTTGCCAGCCAATCAACCCATAACCATAACGAATGCACAGGGACAACAGTTGACGGTGATACCAGCGCAGCAGCTGCAACAGTTGCAACAATTGCGCGCCAACCAAAATGCAGCAGCTGCTGCAATGCAACTGCAATCAACGAATCTGCAGGCGTTGCCCATTCAAAACATACCCGGATTGGGTCAGGTGCAGATCATCCAGGCGAATCAATTGCCAGCAAATATGGCAGCCAATTTTCAACAGGTGCTCCAACAGCTGCCGATGCCCATGCAAACGACAACAGCGGGCAACAATCAAGCGCAGAACTCGAGCAGCAATGCAGGCACACCCATCGCAATGATGCCCAAACAGGAGCCACAAAGTCCGACGCAGCTGATTACGAATATTAAACAGGAGCCACCAGATACATGTGTGTCGAATGCCTCTCCACTGAACAACAATCCCCCGAATCCTGCGTCGACAACAGTTCAACAACCTCAGCAGCAACAGATCAAGTTTATTGTGCCACAATCGCCACAACAACAACAGCACCATCAACATCATCAGCAACAGTTGCTTGGTGAAGGCAACAGTGTGCCGACAGTAACAATCCCAGCTTCCATACAGATAACTGCCTTGCCACCGCCATCAACGACGCCAGCTCCGACAAGGAGCACGCCAAAACCGAATGTGTCCAGTAGCAACACACAGATAACCATGAGCTCTGTTGGACAAGTCGTATCGCTAACGACGCCAGCTCGGCCTAAACAGGTGAAGCAATCAACGAAACCTCCCCAGCCAGCGACTAGCGTTAATGTAAACATCAATGTGGGTGATAGCATTGCGTCTGTGCCGGAGATTAAGCCGCGATTGAAGCGCGTTGCCTGCACCTGTCCCAACTGCACGGATGGGGAGAAACATTCGGATCGTAAGCGACAACACATTTGTCATATACCCGGCTGCAGCAAGGTTTATGGCAAAACATCGCATCTTCGTGCCCATTTACGCTGGCATACGGGTGAGCGGCCATTTGTCTGCTCCTGGATGTTCTGTGGCAAACGCTTCACTCGCTCCGATGAGCTGCAGCGGCATCGACGTACACATACGGGTGAGAAACGTTTCCAGTGCCGCGAGTGCAACAAAAAGTTCATGCGCAGCGATCACCTGTCCAAGCACATTAAAACCCATTTTAAGACGCGTTCCGGCGTTGAACTTATTGAGCTGAACATCAAGCAGGAGCAGAAGATGAATGCACCCAAAAGCATTAACACCATGAGCGGCATTGTGACCATTGAGATTCCTGCAAGCGGTGCAGCCGCCAATGGCAGTGGCGCCTCCAGCGTGGCGGCAACAGTTGCTGGCTCAACTGTATCGGCAGCACCAGGTGGTGCAACAATTGTACAGCTGCCGACGCTAAGTGGCGATGATGTTGTTGGCGGCGCATCCACTGACAGTTTTGGTGAAGATGATGACATGGAGGACGAGGAGCTCACCGAGGAAGATGATGAGGAATTAACCGAGGAGGATGAAGAGGACGATGAGGATAGCGGCGATGAGGAGAAAATGACAATCTCTGTCAGCGAAATGGGCGAGAACTCATCCAACTAGCATTCGGAAACCCTGTTCATGGAACAGTTCATCTTTGATCACTTTCCATAGCCATAGTAAGTCCCGACCACGGGGCTGATAAATGACTTTCAATCTGTACAGTTGCCCCCTCTTTATCCCTTGTCCTCTTAAGTGTTAATGTAAATCTTTGTATATAATTCAAATATCAATAAGTTATTCTTCGGCATGCCGAAGCAGCAAATCCCCTTGCAGGGTCTGACAACATCATCGAGTGGCTAAAATGAGAATTTTAGATTTCTTTTTAAGTTTTACAGTGTATTGTTCGTACAAGCATTAACTTTAAACATGCTAAAGATTTGTTAAAACTTACAGCAGTCTTTAATACATATTTGTCAGCCTAGTTTGGACCTTAAAACTAATTGTGCATCCACTGCAAGGGTATAAAATTAATTATAAATAGTTGTATTTATATTTCTGTAGCATAAGTTTTAAATAATCATTTGAAAAAAAGGATAACTAACGCATAAACGATTTTAACTAGGATAGCAGCATTACAACATAATATGTATGACGTTTTAAGGAAATTTTTATATATATTCAGAACGCACAATAAATCGAATGTTGTTATATATTCGAGAGCATGTTTAATAAATTTGTAATTAAATTCACAAATAAATTAATTTTACATTTTCGATGTTCAGCAACTTTATTTGAAATAATTAACAATTAACCAATGAACTTATATGAATGGTTCGGTGTTCTGCGTTTGTGTGGATGTGGATGGGACTTGGGTACCGAACACAATGTAATCCTCAGCAATATTTGTTAAGGGTTGACTATCTGTTTGTGGCGTCTGCATATCCACATCGAGAGTTTCAAGTGTCATTGACTCGGTATTGATGTCAGCGGCTGCTTGCGCCCAGTCGGGAATGGATGCCAGGGACTTATCACTTTGATCCTTACACATAAGTGCATCTTCCCGTCCAGCGGGCTCAGGATTGATATCGGTATCGGCGGCGTCGGCGTCTTCATCATCATCGGTCTCTCCGCTATTTTCATCTATCCAAAGCTCAGGCTCACTGGAAGGCATAGTTAATGATGATTCTTGCGATTCTGTAACAATCGATGCTGGAAATATTAAATTAGCGGCAGATTCTTTGATACTGTTGGGCAGTATTTCGTTGGGTATCTGTGCCAGTAACAATGATGGATCAACGTTGCTATACCCCACAACTGGAGATGGTTCTGATTCCAAGCTCCAACGATCCAGTCGTGCATTGTTCTCCTTTTTCAGCTGACACTGCCTAATGTGATTGCACTTGGCAATTTCATCCGGCGTATAGGGAAACACCATTTTCTTATGTACAGCTTTGATCAACATGGCATTGACGAAACGATCCGAGCGGTTGGCCAAGCGTCCCTTCTTATCGAGGCGCTTCTTAGCATCCCACACGCAATTGAAGAGTGTCATATTAACGCGGACTTTTGTACGTAAACATAGCTGTTTTACATCGGCTGCAGAGTATTCTCGACTCAAGTCATCGATGGTTATTTTCTAAAAATAATGACAATTACAACAGGTCAAAAGGCGCCAATATCTTCTGCATTCATCAGCAAGTGGTTATACTTACAAGAGGTTCATATAATTCCCTTACAAGATTTTTGTCAGCCTCAGCCAGTCCATCAGCTAGGCTCAATATCTTTTCTTCCTCTGCACTCTGATATTTGATTAGATCTTGAGATAAACACCGCGACATATTTAAAATATTTAGAAACTATTTGTAAATGTTGGAATTTCACACTTTGTTTGATTCGTGTCAGTGTGACCGTAAACGCCATGAGAAATAATACACAAAGCCTATTTGCAAAATGCCATTCAAACTCAAGTCGGTCATAAAAGGAATGTAAGTTTCAAGCAATATGATCGGATTCAGGAAGGTATCACCTTTAAATATTGGATGTAAACAATCTGTTATTGTATTACTAACTTCTGTTAAGAATTTAAAATTCACAAAATAGTTTTAACTCACATCAATCTCCCCCTAGATATCAATAACAAGAACCGCAGTAATCAACACCATCAAGCCGTTTCGACTTTGAAATATATATATATATATACACAATATTTATAATTAGTTTAAGTATTACATTTTTATATGTTGCTCAAGAATAAATGGTATCAATAATGGACACAATCATTCCTGCGGAATGACTTAAGAAGGAATTGGACTATGTTTCCGAAAATAATCAGTGGTAATTAGGGGCTACCACCTTTAAATCGGTGCGATCTAGCAAATATGCAAAATCACAATTACGCGTTTTGTGGGCCCATCGCTTTGGTCACACCGTGTAGAAGTGCGTGTGCAAGAGATATGCAAAAAAAGAAAAGTTTGTCACAGCAAAGCCACGAATAAATCGCAAAGTACTTGGTTACAAGCAAAATAAAAAGCAAATTAATATATATTATCCTAAAGTGGCTTGAAAAGCAAACGTTACGTTATTTCTTCGTGTTCGTACGTATGTGCATGTTTATATTTCGCCGTAATTGTGTGTGTGTCTTGAGTGTCTCTACGCGCTTGTTTTGTTTTGGTTAAACCACTTTGTTGTAAATAACTAGTGTTGTATTTGAATAACAGGGATAAAAATATTTGAAATATGAATCAAAAGATATCGAAAAATTATTAAATGTGAAGCATATTTATATCCAATTTCTTTCAATTTTCAATCTCTATTCTCTATTCTCTGGACAATAAGTGGCAACTCCAAGCCAACATGTATACAAAAACAAGAAACGACTATGAAAACGAATCGCGCAATAAATAAATGGAAGGAAAACGCGCAAAAAAGAAAAAGCGACTCAAAACGAGAAAGAGAATAAGTATTTTCGTCGCTTTGGTACAAAATTTCTAGTTACGCGCATTTCTTTCAAGAACAACAATTGTATAAATACTCTATAAACAATTGAAATAACATAGTTTAGCATTCAAAATTGTTTGGTAATTTAATGAGAACGCGAGAGTGAAGAGGCGGCAAGAAATCAACTCAATCAACAGAACTTTTCAAGACAGAACCAAAATACATACATAAATATATAAATAGGTAAAGCGTGCCGAGGGCATAATACAGCTCCCGTGGCTCCAATTCTTCCTGCAACTGGTCAACTTTAACCGCAGGCGAAATACATACTACATACAGATACAAAAACTGTGGTAAAAACTCGACGCTAAGCCGCTTTAGCTTTGCTACAGTTTTGCATTATATTCGCCGACCCCTCTCACCACAAGTGTTTGCCATAGTCATTTTAATTGTTTCCCTGCACCCCCATGAGTAGTATTACATATCTACATACATACCTACACAGACACACACATGCATTTACTGCATTTGTAAATGCAAATGTATGTATTTATGTAGGTATGTAACATACTTATGCTTATACATATGAATTTTGCGCGCGCTAGCGAAATTCTTTGAAACAATTATTATTTGCGTATTTGAAATTTATGTATGATTTATGCGAATGTTTGTCTATCTTTTTGTTTACTAATACAAATAATAATTCAATCACTTTGTTAATATTTTGCAGAGACGCTTAAATCATCAGGCGGTTATTATGAAAGGTTATGATTTGTTTCAACAATTTCCCTCCCCCTTACATCTACTATAAAAATAATAACAAATAAAGTTCAAATCAAATAAATATGTACATATGCATACATACACACATCTATGTATGTAAGATTGTACATTGTTGTCGTTGCCGTTGCAGTTGCCTAAGCCAGGTTTTGTCTCCTAACATGAGCCCTAACTTGCTAAACAAACACAACAGCCATCCTCCTCCCCCCATCCCCAACTCGCTATCTATAATATGATACTCATAGTATTTAATCAATATGTTCACAGGAAATTACTATAAAATGTCTCGTAACAAAGACAAATATGACAGTACGAACAGAAGACAGCAGATATTTCTATCTGCTGAGGACATTGCCGCCGGCAAGAAGACGAATTGGAGCGGTCTGGAGATAACGGGTATGTAATCTCATCTTTTAATTTGAAATATGACCTCAAGAATCGTTTCGATTTGATTTGCAGGCTGTGTGAGGAACATTAGCCCCTCGTTGTGGGAGTTCGAACACCTGACCGCTCTGTATCTGAATGACAACCAGCTGTTGAGGCTACCCGCGGATGTGGGAATGCTGGTCAGTCTGCGAACGCTTGATTTGTCCAGCAACAAGCTGCGCAGTCTGCCAGCTGAGATTGGAGAGCTCATACAGCTTAGGTGGGTCATATGCCCGAGAATCATCACAACCGTTTTAGCTGCAACACGTTCATCTCATTTACAGGGAGCTGCTGTTAAACAATAACTTTCTGCGCGTACTACCGTATGAAATTGGCAAGCTGTTCCATCTGGTCATACTTGGTCTGATGGGCAATCCGCTGCAAAAGGAGTTTATGAACATCTACAATGAGCCAAACGGGACGCCGAAACTGCTCACCTACATGCTGGACAACTTGTCATGTGAGTAATGGATTGTCACTCTATTTCTAAGCTATGCGTGTGCGAGTGCGTGTGTATATGTGTGAGAGAGCTCCTGTTTGTGTGCGAGTGTGTGGGCAAAAAGGAAAGCTCAAAACAGGCGTATGAAAAGAGAAAGTTCTCTGTTGTAAATGTCGTTTTTTTTTTATTTTCTTCTCTGTATTCGATTCGTTTTCGATCTGAATTACGAACAACGTTGGTCAGGATTCCAAACGCGTAACCGGTTTATGAACACCCGATTGGGCAATTAAAGTTCAAACTCATGGTTTTTCATTAATGCCAATACCAAAACATAATGCAAGCATCAATTATAATTTAATTGACTGCAAGCGCCAAAATTACACACATACATACATATATATATTGCATGTACATTTACATAGACAAGCAGACACATATCAACAACAACACTGTACGACCTCGACATGAAAAGCTGCTGGACGTTGGCCCGCAGCAGCTTTAAAGAGAGGGAGCTTAATGGGGAGCGAGCAGATGAGAGAGAGAGAGAGAGAGAGAGAGAGAGAGTGTGTGTGTGTACTCAAGAGAGTGTGATCGCTGGCATAACGGCTTCAACTGCGTTTACTGTTACTGTTAGTTGTCTGCAGCCGGCAAAGCTTGTGCGCAAATGAAATTGAATTTTCTGCCATCAGTCTGCCACAAGCTTGGCTCGCGTGCGGACGCTTTTATTTAGCAGCTGCGCGAAACAAGTTTCTTTTGGACTTCGTGACGCGCCGTCTCGTCTCGTATCTCGCATCGTATCGTGTCGTCTCGTGTAACTGCGACTGCGACTTCCACTGCGACTGCGCAAAGTGTTTCGTAATTTCGGCAACAGCAACAACAACTGCTGAGGCGGCCAATAGTTGTGCCAGTTTCTTTTGCGGAGTTCGCTTTTCAGACGCTTTTCATTTCATACGAATTTCGTTGCTGTTATTGCTGTGTGGCTGTTGTGTGTGTGTGTGTGTCTGTGTGTCTGTTGTGTCTGGCAAGTGGAAATGTTTTGAAATGGCCATATGCATCATGCATTAAGTGTTGAAATTGCAAATGCGGCCAAGTGATGTGCGAAAGGAACGGCAAGCCAGGAGAAAAGACGCTGTTACCACGTGAGATAAGACAAAGGCGTCGCCAGCTTCAGGATTATGAGATCGCATGTGGCCGTTTATCGTGCGCCCGACAACGCAAACGGTTGCCAATTCGCTAGATATGCAATCCACGCGCCTTCCACACAACAACAACAGCAACAACAACAACAACAATTACAATCACAACAACAATCACACGCGCTCTGGAATACCGCGCCGCCGACGCCACAAGCGTCAGCCGCTTGCTACAATCTACATGCGCAACTGCATCATGGCATCTACCATGGAACAGCTGCTCCAACAGCGCCCCAGGCCCAACAGCTTCTTGTCAATCAGCAGCGCATCAATGAGTGTGCCGGAATACCGCTTATATCGAATGCCTGCAGCCACTTGACGCCCGGACAGCGTCAGCGACTGTTGCGCAAGTCCATCAAACCCAGCTGGCCATCTTCGAACAATCACTCCATGTCCCAGTTGGCGGTACACGCGCAAGGGCAGCCGTTGCTGCAGAACAGCAAACATCATCAACATCAACATTCTCATCACCATCAGCATCAGCATCATCATCAGCAGCAACAGCAACAACAGCAGCCACCGCCGCAGTCGCACCTGCAGCATCCGCAACAGTCCTGGCCAGCGCATGCCACAAGCTATCATCCCATGCGCATCAACAACTTTCAACTGACGGATAAATCGCGAGTGCTTCGCTACCAAAATTCCGCGCCGGCAGCACTTAGCACCCAGGAGCAGCAGAAATCATTGAGCGGCAATAGCAGCAACAACAACCATAACAGCAACAACAACAATGCTGGGCAAGAGGCAACGCCGGCTGGTACAGATAGTTGCCTGCCGCGTATCATAAAGCCAAGGAAGCGTCGCAAGAAGGATCGCAAACCGGCCAACGGAGTGCTGCTCAAAATGGACGCGGAATTGCAGCCGAATATGCAGCAACAACAAGCAGCAAATTCCCCTGGCTACACACAGTTGTTGCCCATAGCTGGCAACACTGGCCACATGCAACACGATCACAGTCATGGTGTTTGCTTTTGCCGTGACTGTGATCCGTTGCGTTCACTGTGGGATTATCCCTTGCGTCGCTCGCACTCGGATGCCTCGTCCAATGGACAGGACAGAGGCGGTCGGAGCAGCTGCTCCACATCATCGTCATCGACGCACTCGGATAACTCATGCGCCAGCTCGATTTGTTCACAGAATGTGATCAATAGTTTTGACGAGACGACGGAACACTTTGCGCCCATCACCGGCGACAGCAGTCGAGCTGAAATTGTGGGCGTCATTGGGTCTCAGCGCAGTCACGCCCACGCGACAACAGCAAACACAAATGCAAGAACGCCAGCGGCATTGTATCTAAGTGATTCAAGTGACTCCGGCTATGGCGACATCCTAAGCGGCATGAATATTGCCAACGATTTGTTTGCCAGCTGCTTTGCAAGCAGCCATGTTGCAACCAACGCATCCAATTCGCATGCAAGCAGCGCCGAGACGCTCCTTAACGAAAGCATCAACGAGATTTCACGCAAACTAATCGAAACGTGCGCCGTCAACGAACCAAACGATGTTGCCACCAATGGATTAGGCACCACTGACACCGAAGGTTGTGGCAGCAACAGCAACAGCAGCAGCAGCAGCAGCAGCAGTGACAGCATTGGCAGCAGCGGCAGCGGGGACAGTGACAGTTGCTCGGCATCCGCTAGCGATAGTGGCTTAGACAGCGCTGGCAGCTATAACTCTGAGGCGCTTGTCTTCAACTTTGAGCATTTAAATCTGACGGATACGAATTTTGTGACGCCCACAGCAATGAATTTTCTAGTTGACTGCAACAACAACAACAACAGCAGCAGCAGCAGCAACAACAGCAATGCAGATCGTAAGGCAGCGCAACAATTTTATAACAATTGCTTTGACTTGGTGTGGCGCAGCAGCAACAACAACAATTGCAGCAAGAGCAACAGCAACAACATCAGCGACAACCAAGTGACAGCTGGCAAAGGAGGCGATAGCAATGCCACACCCACAACTTTAATACTGGGCACGGTTGGAAAATTGAAGCCAGCATTTTCCACCATCTCGTGACAACAAAATAAAAACAACAACAACAACAGCAACTTCAACAATAACAACAACAATGACGACAACGACGACGATGACGATAAACTAATCACATAGACGAAATCCAAACCGAAAATGGAGCTGTGCCCCCTTTTTTTCTTTACAAAAGGTGTGGGGTGGGGCGAAGGGGCGTGGGGGTAAGAAGGGAGGCAGAGACAGGCGTCAACGTTATAGGAAAGTTTTCAACTTTACGACTCGAGTGGAAATTCGAGCTAATTGCTGAAACATATGTGGGTCCACTCTGCGTAGGCGTTAACCTAAGCGTGGGCGTGTTAACGTGTGTGTGTGTGCGTGTTTGTGTATGCGTGTGCGTTGCATAACCAAAACCGTTAACCCACTAATAAAACGAATCAGCTGAAGAAGAGAAATTGAATGGAAGAGCAGAAGAAACAAAACAAAAGACATTGAAATTAAAGCCTCATGGACAACAGCAGCAACAACAACAACAGCAACTACCATTGGCGATATGACTTGGAGTCAACGAGAGTTCGCTTGGAAACCTTGCATATGTCTATATACATTTATATATACATAAAGTATATCTACATATATGTATATACAAGCAACAACTTTCACTTTCACTGCGGCAGAGTCTCTTTGTTTTTGCCCAGACAACCACAAACTGGCAAGCAACAACAACAACAACTACAACGAAGACGACGATGATGACGACGACGTCGTCGTCGAAAACTCTTATGCAGATTTTCAAGCAAAAGTAATAGAAATCGTGTACAGACAAAGCCTGGCCAAAATGTTAGCTAGCAGCTAGCAGCAGCTACAGCAAAAAGATACAAATACAAATACAGATACACAGCTGTAGATACACAATTTAAACTTATGATAATTCTGGGAACAATGTTTGTTATTTGTGCATAAACTTTGTGACTTTAGGCTCACGCCAATGGACAAACAAATAATTTATTTAAATTCAGAAGGAGTAAAAAAAAACAACAATAACAACAAAGTTAAACTAATTTGTGCCTTGCGAAATACGTGAAATATATCGTCGCACGTTGGCTGTAAATTTGATTCACTTTCTTTACAAATTGTGCTAATTTGATGTTCTTTTTTTTGACCTTAATAATTATTTGTCTGTCTGAGCTAAAGATTTAATTAGAATTAAGCCACGTTCCTAATTAACATTTGATTTATTATTTTTAATTTTGGGTTCGTTATAGTTTTTCGGTTGGTAATTGGTAATAATTAGTCTTTAAAGCGCTACAACGTGAACTTGTCTAGCATTTAAGCTATTATTTATTATTATTATTATGACAATTATTAGTTAAACAAAATGTTGTTCAGAACAGAATACGCAACGATCTCTGGCGAATGCTTTAAGCGCATTGAATGAATTAGACAGATAACAATATATATATATATATATATTTATATGTATATATATATCTGAGACAATTCATTCAATCAAGAGATCATTAAATATATTTACAGTAGTTATTCATTTGAAATGTTCATTCATATTCATTTACTTAATTTGCTAAGTACTTCAATTGAATATTATATTTATTCATTCATTGAATTTATTATCATTTTAACAATATATTCATTGACTATGTCGTTATCAAATCATTCACATAGTCATTCCGTTTAGTGAGTGCATTCATTGCATTCAAAGCAACTCAATAAAAGGGATCTGATATTTTACATGACTTGAACTTGACTTTAACATTATATTCATTCATTTCTTTTATGATTTCTTTTATTTATATTTTATTCACATTCATTCAATTCATTTTGTTGGCTTTCTGCATACGAAATTCTCTTGAAAATGCAACATTTTATATTTTATTCACTCGACTGAAACTGCATGCATTTCATTCAATTGGCTTTGATGGGTTGGGCTCAGTTTTTTTCTGTTGTTAACTGAAGGTTAAGGTCGCCGGCTATCAATAGAACCGCGTTACGAATTTGTAAGCCAACT
This sequence comes from Drosophila funebris, assembly GCA_018901825.1. NCBI lineage: Eukaryota > Metazoa > Arthropoda > Insecta > Diptera > Drosophilidae > Drosophila > Drosophila funebris. Next base: position 4,446,059 of record JAEIFK010000678.1, read on the forward strand.
TACTCTAATTATGCCAAGCTCAGATCACTGAGCATAAAATCTAAGACACCAACAGCAACAACAACAATAACAAAAGCATCAACAGCAGCAGCCCTAGTTACCTGCTTATTTAGTAGTTGGCGCCGAGTAAAAGTTTTCGCCTTTTTTAATTAAAAGAAACTCACGAGCGGCCACTGAAATTGCATTGCTTGTCTCAAGTTTTCTATGGCATTGGAAATGCTGCTGCTGTTGTTGTAGATGTTGTTGCTGTTGCTGCTGCTGCTGCTGGCATGTTGGAAAATGTCACAGTTTTCCACGATCACATCGAGTTCCGGGCATAGCAGCCCGGTACGGAGCCGGCGGCTTTTGTTACCATTCCTCACATAGAAATTATTGCTTGGCAACTAATTTATTTAATTAAGATTTTCACTAGCTCTAATTGTAATTGTAATTGTAATTGTTTTTATAAGCCCAACACTATATGTATGTGTATTTGTACCGTCTAGTTAAGCTGCGTTTTTGCACAAATAACAAATTGAAGTTGTTCTTTAGTTAGAGTTTTTTTTTGGTCTTCTCATTCCATTTAGCTTTAAGTACATCTATTAAGTTTTATTCTTGTTGTTGTGCTCACACAATACGGCAATTATTATTTATTTTGTTTAAGCATGAACCGAGAGCACAATAAAAAACATATATATATATAAATACAAATAAAAATCAAAAATCCAAAATAATAAATATGATTGTAGAAAGAAAAAAAAAGAAGAAAAACTGATTATTATTTTGATAGCCCCAATAGGTTTGTTTCCCTTGGCAGTTCGAGTTGAAAAGATTTCTAATGGGGCACGTTCGAGTTGTTGTCTCGACTGTTTGAAAATAAATAAGCAGACAGACAGACAAACAAGCAAACAAACAAACAAACAGACAGACAGACAAGTAAACATACTCTACTCTACTCTACTCTTTTCTACACTGGACCAGGCGATCTTGGGACCGAGCCAAGCTGCACTTGAGTATGAACTTTCCAAACATTAGTTAGCCCGACTTTTTACAGCCATCCAACTTTGAATTGCTGCGCAAACTTTGAACCAGCCAACGAAATTGTTAATGTTGCTGTTGTTGTTGCCGCTACCTTTCACCTGGTGTCGCTTCTTTTTTAATTGAATGCGCCACAAGTTAAGAGACTCTCTGGCTATTGAAATTTTCACAGCGATCTGTCTGCCGGTCTTTGTCTCTGTCTCTCTCCTCTATCTGTCTGTCTGTCTGTTTAGTTGGCTAATGCCAAACCGCTGTAATAACCGTAACTTGGCAAATTAATTTTTTTTTTAATTTTTATTTTTATCATTTGCGGGCCACAAATTGCTGGTCATTTTGCTAATTAATGTCTCTATTTTAGGGTCTCATCTCTTCTATTCATTTGCGCCCAGACCCCGTTGACTTCTTTAAAGAGCCCGCTTATATTCTAAGTTGCCACTTTCAACAGCTTTGTGGCATCTTAATATCTTTCACAATCCAGCTATGAGTTTAAACCAAGCAAGAGGCAGTCGTCAGTCGTCAGTCGTCAGTCGGCAGTCGCATCAGAGTCGGCAATCGTTCAACCGTTTGGGACGCGCGTTGAGTGGGTCAGTGGATAATTGGGTCATTTGCAACACTGTTTGCGCCATCACACACCGGCTACAGCCGGAGCTGACAACAAAGACGAGCCAAGACAGTGGCCAGCGGTTAATGGGTTTTAGCTACGTCAATAAGTGCGTTGTCTTTGTCCACATTTTGTTCTTGCTGCCGGCCGCCGGCCAACGGAGAATTCCATCGTTAGCGTCTGCTAAAAGACATTTTTTGCTTTTTCTCTAACATTGCAATTTAATTGTTTCTCCCTCCCCTTGGACATCCCAAAGGGTTATGGAACGTTTAATGCATTTCCTAACTACATATCTGCTGTTATTAAAGAGCATTTATGATGATCATAGATGTGTTATTATGCGACTTATGCGACGATTTATTATATTATATTAAGGTCTCATCTTATCGTCGTAGCTCGAACTAAACTTTATTTATAGAATCTTTCTATTTTATCTTATATTGTGGCCCAATGATTATAACTAAATCATACGTAATATTGTTCTTCTATCCTAACATAATTTTTGCTGAAAATATTTTAAAACTATTCATTTTTTTACTACTTCTGCAACAGCTGATTAGCTTTCTTTTCTCGGCATTTTATGCTAATTAAATATAAGTGCATTTAGAATTTACTATATAAGAACATGCATTTTCAATCGTGTTGTTGTTATATTAACACTTTGCATTTTCTTTCTCTGTTTGTATTTGCTTACATTTTTTATAGTTTTATCTTTGCATATTTTCAATTTGTTGTTTTACCTGATGCACACACACGCATTTTCCATTGAAATTGAAAGTTTCTTTTGCGCTCAGTGGGCCAGGCCAATAAATAGCACAATCGCAGTCCCAGTTCCAGACAAAGTCCCAGTTTCAGTCCCAGTTTCAATTCCTAAATAAAACTAAACGAACACAAAACCGCAAGACGGTTGACAAACAAACCAGACAAAAAGAAGCAAAAATAAAAAGGCCAAATGTCTAGGAAAAAGGTTACGCAAAATGTCAAACAGTTAAGAATCTAACGGCCACAAATGTCATTATTACATTTATTTTCCACTTTTAATGTCGTCTGCTTCAACGTTGCTCTGCAGGTTCGTCTTGTATTTGCTGTTGTTGTTGTTATTGTCTTTACCTATTCTTCAGTTGCTTCGTAGATTTTCACAGACAATTTCTGCTGCAGCTCTCTTCTCTCCCTCTTCTTGCCCTCTTCTACCGCATCGCCTCTAGCTGCAACGTCGAGCGCTCAGTAACAATACCCATAAAGTGCTACTTGGAAGCAGTCGGTACTCCACTTGGTTATAAGAGCTTGTGTGTCTCCCATCTCTGTCTGCCCGTCTGACTTTGTAGTGTTGTTGTTTGGCTTTAATTTTGTTTTAAATCACAGTGCACAGTGTCAGGTTGTAATGTGGGTCGTATATGAGCATAATATACAGTACAGATCTTCTCTATAACAAACTCAATGAGCATTTATATCTATTTATAGAAGACAACATTTTGATAAGTTAAGATTTACTTTTTAATATAGAGAAGAGAAGAAGTTCAAATAAAAATAAATAAATCAATTTACTATTGATAAATAAATGGTAAATAAATAAAAGCTATTTATAGAAATGGCTTGTTGTATCGAACTTATTTATAGAGAAGCTGAAGAAGTTCAAATAAACATAAATAAATCAATTTACTATTGATAAATAAATAGTAAATAAATACAAGTTATTTAAAGTGATTGTTGTAGGGAAATACTTTATGGGGAAGTATTTTGAATAGTAGTTTCAGCTAGAGAAGTTTCCTATAAAGAAATAAATGAAAATATAAAATATATAATATAAAATATATAATATATAATATATAATATAATATAATATATAATATAAAATATAAAATAATATAGTTATTTATAGAAAAGCTTGTTGTTGTATTGATATTCTTGTAGTGAAGTTCATAGAGAATTTAATTATAGCGAATTTCCTTAAACTGTATTATATATATTAATATAAAGTTAATGTTGCTAACTTAACATTGTTAACAATTTCTTACCAATTATAATATAAATACAGAAGATGAGAAAGCAATGCCTGGCGTGTTTTTTGTGTTCTAATTTGCAAGCGTTCGACCTATATACTAAATGAAGTGGAAAGATAGATAAACAGCTGTAGACAGACCCATAGAAATAGGAAGAAGAAGCTGAAGCTGAAGCTGAACTAGAGATGAAGCATTAGCTTCAATATATACATGTATGTTAACAAAGGTAACATTCATCTTTGGCAAACTGCCGAACAATTAAGGTTAAACCCAACGCTTCAATATATTTAAATGGTTAAATACTTTAAGTGATTAGTTAATAATAAAAGAAATTATGAGAGAAAAAAAAGTAAGTAAGAAGCGGCAATAGATGTGTTGCCATGATGATTTGGATTTATGGCTTGGATCTATTGTCATCGTCATCATCGTCTTCTCACTGACGTAAGCTCAACATGCAAGTTATGAATGCTGTGCGCAAAGTGGCAGCAATACTTTAGGGTCACGTTTAAACGTCTAGCTAAATCTTGGTTAGATCAGTTTGTTCCCTTTTTACAGATGGCGTTAAAACTTATGACTTAGACGACAAACTCTTTTTTCCAGCTATTTGAGCTTCATTTGACTCTGTTGTTGTTGCGCACGAAATGAGCACAACATTAATTAATTTTAAACGTTTTTTTTTTTTTTTTTTTACTAACCTCTTCCATTTGTTATGTTGACTTCAACAAAATTTTGTTGCTTTTTATGTAGGTTTATTGCCAGACAATTTGTTGTTGTTGTTGTTGTTGTTGTTGTTGCTGGCGATGACAGCAGTACATGTTGTTGTTGTTGTTGCTGTTGTTTTCGGTTTGTTGCTATAACTGTTACCTAATCGTTTAATTGGCTTAAGCCAGTTACTGCTTTTTATTTAATTTAATTTTGATGACAATTTATGCATTGTCATCAATTCGAAGTACTTGTCTTCTATGATTTAGTGGAGCACATGGCATGGAACCGGTATTTATAACTGCAACACAACACAAGCAATATTATTAGTGCCAAAATATAACAGCAGTAATAACAACAATAACAATAACAATAATAATAAGTCATAAAACAGCTGTTAACTGAGTCATTAATTGGGAACAGGCGTTGTGATCAGGCCACAGTTCCTCCTCCTCCTCCTCCTCCTCCTCCTCCTCCTCATCTTTCTTTCCCTTGCTACTTAACTGTTGTTGTTGTTATTATTATTATTATTTCTCTTCGGTTACGAAATGCGTCTACAATCTGTGTTTTTGTGTTTTATTTTTTGCCCAGTCATTGTTCAGTTTCTTTTAGTTTTTTTTATTTTTTAAGTTTTGACTCGTTTCCGTTTCGCATAATTGGCCCACATTTCTTATGAATATGCAACAAAATCGGAAATGTTTTACTTTTATGTAGGAAGTTATTGTTACTATTTTTAGTTGTAGTTGTTGTTGTAGTATGTAGTGTGTGTGCCTTGGTGGTGGCTGCCTTTTGTGTGGTGCGGAAGTGGCGCCCAGTTTGTTTTCATTTTCATTTTGCTGCCATTTTTTTTTTTGTTTTGCTTCTTTTTTGGCTGTTTGTGTTAATGCCCACATACACTTTGGGCTTATCAAGGTTGTTGTTGCGTAAAAGGAAGTGCAAATGATTAGAAAGTTAAGCGAGGGCAGACGCTAGGGTAATTTACAAATTGTACACGGCCTGCATACGAGGGCAAACTTATAAGTTTGATTGTTAGAAAAGAAAAGAAGAGGACAGTACACAGTTTACAACAGTTGTCTGCTTAACTCGCTTGACCTTTTGGCATTTGTGTAAGTTTAAGGGTTGCCCTCGCATAAATTGTGAGCTTGTTGCTGCACGTCCGTGTGGCAGTGGCAGGCTAAGTCTCAGCGCTGTGTCAATGTCAGGTCCCGTCGCAGTCCCCGTCGCAGTCCCAGTCGCAGTCTCGGCTTGCTTTCCAAATGGGGGAGAAAGTACGCGCAAAAGAGCTGAAAGTGGATCAGCAACAGAAGAAGAAGAAGAAGTAGAAAAAAAATAATAATAAACGTAACCAAACCGCGTGGCAGCATCGCGTGAGCTCCCAGACGCAGATGCAGCCACCGCAACATCGGCAACATCGGCAACATCAGCAACAGCAGCAACTACAACGACGACTCCTACATAAGCTGGTGATGCTGCCAAAAGAAAGCCCACGCCAGTGCGTCGTCGTCCAGCTGGGTTTGAGTTTGAGCTGGAGTTTGCACCACTGTGCAACTGTGCAGCACTGCATCCTCACCTGTGCCTGTGCTCGTGTCTGCATAATCATGGTGCTCACTCTGGCGCACATTTCAATTGATTTTCCATGTGACGCAGCACAATTTGCAGTCGGTTGTCCGCTACATTGTTAGACTTTGAATATGGCGCTCACGATCTCGCTGATCGTCACTCTGAGCAGTTCAGATGAGAGAGTTGGCCAAGAAGTCAGTAAGTCAGCGTCCAGTTGACATACGAGGTGTGCTCATTGAGTAATTTCCCAATTAACTAATATGCCAAAGTAATTGCGTTAACGATCATCATCATTTACTTTCAACATATCTCTTTTAATGTGTGTAAACCATATAATAGCAGTAATACTACAACTAAACGCAACCAGGTGTAATTTGAGGTAGTAATTTTATAATTTCACTTCGATTATAGAAATGAAAACAGCAACAATATCAGTGCATTTCTTATAGAGACTAATATCAATTCTGTATTGAAAAAGATCTTAAATATATATTAAGTTTAGCAGTAATTAAATGCTAGTTGTTAGTTGTAGTAGATAAAGTCTAAGACACAGAGCTGTTTGAACTACAAATGCCATTGAAGTTATCTCTTTAAAGAGGGAGAGAGAGAGAGTAGTTTATAGCACTTTGCATTGCAAATTGTATATTAAATAATATTTAATATATCACATTCATTTTTCTTTCTAATAGTTTAAGAACTGAATATCTTTTTCTCAAAAATTAAATTGTTCTTAAGTAGATCAAGGTTTATTTAGTCTACTTTAGTTAATTTGACTTTTGATCTATCATTTTATTATTAATATATCTATCTCAATTTTGGCTTAAACAAACTGGTTCAATAAATTAATCTAAGGCATTAAAATGTAATTTCTGCATTTAATTTGTCTTTAGCGCTGTGCTGCCTTTCAAAATTAAACAAATAAAATGTTAAGCTTTAATAAATATTATTTCTTTTAATATAGCCTTAATATGCGGTCTAATAAATATATATATTATTATTTTAGTAATCATCTGGATTAATTCGAATTTGATTCAAGTTTGATTTATTTAGTATAGTTTATGTACTTTTAATTGATTTAATGAGCGACCCTCTTGTGCTTGTAGTCTTAGTTGCAGCTCTGTGGCCACTTAACACTCGATGGTGCAGCCTCCTCCTCGTTGCAGTTGATTTTATATTTGTGCATGAAAAATGCTGTTGAACTGGTTTGTGTGTGCGTGTGTGTGTGTGTGTGTGTGTGGAATTGAGTGTAGTGCAGTGAAGTGGATGATGGCATGGTGTGGAGTGCACCTTAAATTCAGTTTCATTATTATGATTTCAATGCAAGATTTGTTTTAGTTGTGGCAGCGACAACGACACATCGACAACGACACAACGACAGCGTCAACGACATCGCTGCACTCGGCAGCAACAACACGGCAAAAGACGACGATCAACTGGCGCGGCCAACGCCATTGAACATTGGCAGTCATTTGCAGTGTTGTTGCTGCCACAAAAAGTGGTGCAAATGAAACGGGTTATCTAATTGCAGCACAAAGTGTGGCAAGTGGCAAGTGGCAAGTTGACTTTTGTTTTCTATTCAGAGCAAGCCTTCTCCTCATTGGCCACTTTGTCGACATCGTTGTCGTCGTCGTCGTCGTCGTCGTCATCGTCATCATCGCATGTTGTGCATACGAAATGTTGTCTAAGCCAGCAGCAACTACAACACCAATGCTCTTGGCCAACATGGGCAGCGAGCAGGCTCTCTGTGACTTGGCGTTGTTACTGCTGTTAATCGCACCAAATTTCAATTTGAATTTCACTTTCTTTTTCGATACGCTCACTTGGGTTTTTGCCTTTCGAACTTTTGTTATTTTTTTTTTCGCTTTTTTTAATGTTGTTGTTGTTGTTGTTATTGTTGTTTCTCTCTCTTTCTCACTCGCCCTCTATTATTTTCTTTTGTTTCGGCATGCAGCAACAGGCAGCGACCATGAAAAATTTTATAGAAAGGGCTGTGGCAGTCTTACCATAAAATCAGCTATCCGATATAAATATAAAACTATCTGCAACTCATTTAGCTGAAGAAATTTTTAAATGCTTAACGATTTCTTATAATTATGGTCTAAAATCGTTTTTGCAATCGCCATGGTTTGAATGTTATATCACAGCTAGATATATATAGATATTTCTATATATAATTTGCTAAAAATATATCAATCAGTTTAAGCAGATCGCACAGTTCGCAATTCTCCTCCCTTTAAAGGGTTATAACATGTAAATAAGCAATGTAAATAAGAAATATAAGTAAAAATAGTTAATTTAATAGTAATTAGTTAATATAGTTAACTAGGCAAGTATTTCGTATGAAGAAATAAGTTCTAAGTTCACTTAGAAGATGCCTAAGTTGAGCTTTCTTTACCTATGAATATGAAATTAGGAACTAAAGTATAAAGACAATGGCTTATACTTTCTAGTGAATTATACAAGAATTTGTTAATTTCCTATTAAAACTACATTTTAATTGCAACAAGTCACTTTATGCTCAACTGTTCAATCAGATCAAATGAAAGACGACACTCAAGTTGTCTGGGCTTAACTGAAGCTTCAAAGAGTCTAAATCTCAATAAGAATGCGACAATAGAGTTGAGTCAGTAGCTTTGTACCTTTTTGCTTAAATCATAGAACAATTTGTTAGTTTCCTATTAAAGTTTATTTATACTTGCCACAAAGTGGCTTGTACTTTGTACTCAAGTTCCACAGCTGTGTGGCTTACCACTTTGCACCCAAATTGCTGCCACTTCGCATCGCTGGCTCAGCTAATTTCTTACCAAAATAATAATTACTCAGCTATGCGACGATGTGTGGGCGCAAGTGTCGCAGGTAAAAGTTTTTTGGGGATAACAAAACGATAGTTGGCATTGAGTTTGTTGCCTCAGTCATTTGACTGATCATAAATAATATTGTTGTAATTTTTGTTAATCATTTCGTTTGAATTTTCATTTACACTTTACACATTGAAAACAAAAAAAATAAAAAAATATAATTAAAAAACCAAAAAAACGTAGTTAACATTTATTTTTCGTTATTTATTAAACAATTTGTTTGCATCCCGTGTGAGGCAATAAAAAAATACGAAGGAATCGAGTTGTACAATTAAAATGCAATGAAAGGCACACAACAAACAGCAACAACAACAACAACAGCAACAACAACAACAGCGGCAAAAGCGACAAAAATAACAAAAACAATACGAGCTGAGCTAAAACAAATCACAGTCGCCCATCAGCACTAACAAAACAACAAAATTATGAAAAATCACAAAATTTATTAAAAAATAGTGAAAGTTTTTCATAGCTGTTCGTCCGACGTTTGCACAAAATTAACAGAAAAGCGAGACACGAAAAACGAAAAACAATCGTTGTGTCTTCCCAAACAAAATAACAAAACAAAACCAAACAAGATATACACACAAGGGGACACAAAGCACAGCACAGCACAGCACAGCAAGAGAGTAACAACAACAACAAAAACAATAATAATAATTATTATTATTATTGTGTACGCTCATGAGGGTTAAGTGAGCGCGTGATCAGCTGCTGTGGAGACAACAGCAAGCAGGCAACAAGAAGACCCAGTAGACCAACAACATCGGCAACATCCTCGAGGAAAATGTTATGAGCAGCGGCAGCTGCAGCAAACAGCATCATCACCAGCGTCAACAACAACAACAGCAACAACAACAGGAACAAGCACAACAAAAACAACAACGGCTAATCACAGTTTTGCTGGCGGACGGGTGGCACGCGTTGTCGTCGCCCAACCGCATCCCCATACCCCACATACCCTACCACATCCTCCTCATTCGCACCCCCCGCACAAAGACGCAAGCGACGGTGCACTCGCAGGCGCAGATTGTCACCAGTTGGAGAAATCCAGGTAGATAAGCTAAAATAAAATAAACTAAACACAACAAAGACAAAAACAACGACGACAACGACAACGTAGCGGCATCACCTGCCTCTCTGCTGGCAAACCAAAGGCGGAAGCTATTTCATTGCCTTTGCATGTCACTTTCACCGTTTGCGAACACGATCACAACAACATCAATAACAACAACTGCGATGAGACCTCACTGTGCCAGTGGGGTGTGTGTGTGTGTGTGTGTGTGTATGTTTGTGTGAGTGTTTTTGTGCTTGTGCTTGGCGGGTGTTAATTTTATAAGCTCCCTTTCATTGCATATTCCCATACTAATAGTTGCTCTCGCATTTTATTCTCTTTCTTTTTCAGTTACCGTCAATCCACCGCCTCAAAGGCCATGGCTGCCCCTTGCCAAGCCCAACAAAACGCGACCAGCCTGTAAGTATCTACAAAACGAATTGAAATACTTCCCTAGTTGAGTAGAGACTGAGGAAATCATTCAATCAATCATTCAATTAAATAAAATGATGTTATGCACATTTAAACTTAATTTCACTAGATGCTTATCCTTAAATATAAACCATACCCAGTTAGAAAGTCCATATAACTGTCTTTCTATATATAAAAGATACATATGTAGCTTCTTCAGATAACACTCAAATAGAATTGAGAATTATAAATAATATTATATTTGATTTGCAGGCATTTTCACGGTCATGTGTTATAATGTGCTCTGCGACAAGTATGCGACGCGACAGATGTATGGATACTGTCCATCGTGGGCACTATGCTGGGAGTATCGAAAGAAGTCAATTATCGATGAGATACGGCATTATGCGGCGGACATTATTAGCTTGCAGGAGATTGAGACGGAACAGTTCTATCACTTTTTCCTGCCCGAACTGAAGAACGATGGCTACGAGGGCATTTTCTCACCCAAATCCCGTGCCAAGACAATGTCCGAGCTGGAACGCAAGTATGTCGACGGTTGTGCGATCTTCTTTCGAACATCAAAGTAAGTAACAATACTATAAATATAGATTGCATTGCAAATTGTATATCATGCCCTTGATTTGCAGATTCACGCTGATTAAGGAGCATCTAATTGAATTCAATCAGCTGGCAATGGCAAATGCAGAAGGCTCCGACAACATGCTAAATCGTGTGATGCCCAAGGATAATATTGGGCTGGCCGCTCTGCTTAAGGTGAAGGAGACCGCCTGGGAGCCAATGTCGGAGGTGACACAGATCTCACAGCCGCTGCTTGTGTGCACCGCTCATATACATTGGGACCCAGAATTCTGTGACGTCAAACTCATACAGACAATGATGCTGAGCAACGAACTGAAGACGATCATTGATGAGGCCAGTCACAGCTTTCGTCCAGGTCACAAGAATGACTCGAACAGTGTGCAGCTGTTGCTCTGTGGCGATTTCAATTCGTTGCCAGACTCGGGCGTGGTTGAGTTTCTGGGCAAGGGACGAGTTGCAATGGATCATTTGGACTTCAAGGACATGGGCTACAAGATGTGCTTGCAGAGGTTGCTGTCCAATGATACAAACGAGTTCACGCATTCCTTTAAGCTGGCATCTGCCTACAGTGAGGACATAATGCCACATACCAATTATACGTTCGATTTTAAGGGCATCATCGACTATATATTCTATACAAAGACGGGTATGGTGCCACTTGGTCTTCTTGGGCCCGTTTCCAATGATTGGCTTCGTGAGAATAAAGTTGTTGGTTGTCCACATCCGCACATACCCTCCGATCATTTTCCGCTGCTGGTGGAGCTGGAACTGATGCACACGGCCAGCCAGCAGGCGCCACCCAATGGGCTGATTAATCGACGGTAGCAATAGACAAGACGCGGAAGGCCGGCGACAATGTTGACGACAACAACGACCTCTCGGACAGCCACTGGCGCTGGATCAGTGCACCTCAACTATAGGGGGATGCAATAGCAACAGCAACAGCAACAACAGCAGGAATAGCAACAGCAACAGCAACAGCAATAACAGCGGCAACAATAACACCAATCAAAACAACAATAGCAACAACAACAACAACAACAGCAATAGCCTCCGCCTAGCCTCCCACGGATCATTACGCAAACCACAGAAAACCCCATCAAATGATTGAGCCCAATCCTAAATACCCCCAAAATAGTTCAGTTTTTAGTTTAGTTTTGATTCTGGCAAAACATTTCAATCCTTTATAAGTTCTAAAATGACGAAGTTGTAGATGAACCGCTACTTTGTGCAATTGCGGGAGGACCCCATTTTACGGATAGCATGCTGTGAGCTTGACTCAAATCAAAAATCTGTTGCTATGGATCGACAGCGGGCCAACCAGACAGCATGACACACAGAGCAACGGAGAGTCTTACATACAATTTATTTGCTGCTCTTACACGCCGCGTTTCTCGTTTTATTTTATCATTTTTTAATTTCAGTTTTAGCATCGAATAAACTATATAAATACACATCATCGATTTAGATATTGGTAAACCAAACAACATTACGGAATACGTGTAGAATAATTCATAAGATTGACTCAACTCACACCAATAATAATACACAACAATACAACTCAAACACAAACCAATAACCACAAAAACCAAGCTCTATATTTAAGTGAAAAAAAAAAATGCAAATGATAAGAAAAACCTATTGTGTAAAAATTAAGCAAAAAGAAAAAAACAAAAGTCTACAACTACAAATACCTATTCAAAAATACAGTTGATTGATGATTTTCGAAATTGCCTTAATTCGCAAACAATATTTGGGCCACAAAAAATGAACATAAAGAAAACAGAATATATAGAATGTAATGCATACATAGTACATACTAGTTGTTGATGATCTGCATATACTGATGCATGTTGTACATTCATTCATACATACATAAATAATATAAATTATAAATATGTACATCATTCTATCTATATACTAATATATATCGATCTAATCAATCGGAGAGTGGTTACTGGTAGAGCTGGTGCCACTCGGATGTTAAAACAGTTACAAAGTCTGCAAAATTGAACTAACAATTACAATAAGGATCTAATATGCTTATGCATAGATATATATCGATATAGATGACCGGACATTCTATAAGTATATGTATATTACAGAGAGACAGAGAGCTGCAACAAATTCTAAATATTGTTAATGCAAGTAAAATATCGTATAATCAAAGACAAACACCAAACCAAGAAACCGACAAAAAACAAACACAAACATTGTTCATCATGCGTACAATTTTTCAATACGATTTTCAAGTAGCAATAGCAACAAAAAAGTGCATTATGATTAAACGGTTTGAGAGCAACAACATGTTCAACAAATTCTGCGTACAATTCTCGACAAACAATTTTATTGTCATTCGGCAAACTTTAATTAACAAACTCATCCACAACCAGCGCGTTTAGATTAAAAGCAACATTAAAAGAAAAGTATTACGATTTATTTATTCACATTGTTTATACACATTTTATACATGATTTCATCATCATTTTGCCAATGTTTATTTTAGGACCAAGGATTAAATTAAGTAAAGTCAAAGGACTTTAGGATTGAAAACTCAAAGTTAAAGTTGGTATTGTGACTGTTGCGCTCAAAATAAAGCGAGCCGAGTAATCATTCTATGATTTGTAATCTTCTAGTTATTTTTTTTTTTTTTTTAACACAACCTCGTCCAATGGGAATGTGTCGCCAATGGCATTTTCCGCCTGCAGTTTGCTATTGATGGCTCCCCAAAGTTCAGGATTGCCACGCTGCAGCGTCTCCATATTGCCAATCATATAAAGACCCAAGCGAGCACGCGACAATGCCACACAAACTCGATTCGGTAGACGTAGAAAGCCAATCTTTCCCATTGGATTGCTGCGAACAAGTGACAATAGCACTATGTTGGCCTCCAGCCCCTGATAACTGTCCACAGTTGCTACCAAAAGTTCTTCACGTTTCTTTTTGGGTATTAGCAATTTGATGCACTCAACCTGTGCATTATACGGTGAAAGGATCACAATATTGCTCGTCTTCTTTCCTAATATCAGTGCCAGTTTGGCCAACTTTTCAGCTTCGTACTCGTTAACAAAGGACATGTCTGTCTGTAAATATAACAATAATTAGATGAAAAATTGGACGATGGACAAGCAGTTTGGCTTACCAGTTGCTTTTCGGGATTATTGTGATTGACAAAGTACATGTTGGCTGACATTCCTTTGACATTTTTATAGGCTGTCACCGAGACGTCGTTGGCCAGCTCATCATAGAAAGTAGGCACTAGCAGCTGGGCAATACAAGGACGCATTCGATATTGAACTCTGAGAACTGAGACAGGGAATTTATTGTTAATCAGACGCTCGAAAAGCGAGATCTGTAATCCCTGATGCGTGTGATTGCCTGTGTATGGCTGCAATTGTTTGTGATCACCAATTAGTATGACGTGCTTCGTGTAGGGTGTCAGGCAGGCCAGCACATGCGTTTCGGCTGTCTCGGCGGCCTCCTCAAAAATGAAACATTTACTTTGCAACAGGCGAAACAAAAAGTTAAGCCGTGCCCCACATGTGGTAGTCATTGCCAACAGTGCTTTATCGCGCGCCACGTAATACTGAAATATTGTGCGTAGCGTGTTTCTTTTTTCGGTTACCAGCTGCAAATCCTCCTGTGCGTTTTGTATTGTCTTATAATCGTCCTCGCTGCCATCAAAGTTCGCATACAACGCCTGCAATCGCTCAAACTTTTCCTTGTATTCACACTTGACCAGCCACCAAACCCGCTTAAGTCGCGGTGGCACCAGCTGCTCATCAATCATTGCGCGCACATTATACTTGGCTATGCTGGGCAATCGTGTCTGGCTGCCAAAGCGGATAATGCTGTCGGTGTGCTTGGAGGCCTTTAGAAGAAACTTGTCTAGCGAGTCATTTGTGTAAGTTAGCACAATAATGGGTCCTGTCTTTAAGGCAGCGGCATTCTGTAACATCACATTGAGCAGCTCGACGGATAAATGCGTCTTTCCTGTGCCTGGTGGTCCTTGTATAAGGCAGAAATCATTAGAGATGGCGTCGTTAAACGCCGTTTGTTGAATTTCATTTAGATGAATAGGAGGATGAAGATTAGATTTCAACTGGACATCTGCGTGTATGTAGGCGGGCTCCGAAGCATTAATCTGCAATATATATATATATATATATGTTTCTACAATTAACAAACTCGTGGGGCTACACTTACACAACCATCGACTATGTAGCGGCGCATTGGAAAATTATCGGCGCTGCAGGTGCTCAGATAGTTGTGGACCTGTAGATAGGGCTCAAAGAACACCGGCGTCTCAAACATGATCAATTGTTTTCCATAGATATTGCCAATATTGTATTGCTTTGCAATCTCCACACTCAACTAAACGATAGAAATTTAAGTAGAAATTAAAAACTGTTTTGTTTTACTGTGATCTTACGTAGCCCTGTTTCATCATATCGGAATCCGTGTATCCAACGGTGGCCAATATAAGATTGTCAAAGTCATAGCTGGTGGTGAAGCACAACAAAGCGCCAACTTTAACATTCTTAAGGAAATCACGCTGTATATTCAAATCGGCCTTTGATATTTTCGTATCCTCCTTGCGCTTCGCTGGCCATATATCCATGAAAATAAGACTGTGTCGCTCCGCGTCAATAAATTCTGGGTTCAATATTAGCTGTGTATGCGGCCAAAGCAGATGTTGTTCCACCAAAGAATCGATATTGCTTTTGTCATGCAGACGCTTTACGAATTCACGCAATGGCTGCGCAAAATCCTCACGCAATAGCTGTCGATGCCAATCTATGTAACTCGCCACATCACTGGGAACAGCAGTGTCAGCAATGCTTGCCAAATCGACTGATTCCGGTCGCTGTAATTCATCCAGCTTGGGATAGATTTCATTTTTGAAATTATTCGCGTTTGGTAGAACGGCTAGCTCCTGGGCAAACGCAACGCAGAACGGGTGCTCCAATAGATGTGGTAGTTGACACCGGGTGAGCAGCGTTTTAAAGTGTTCGATCAGCTCGTAACCCAAATCTCCCAGAACGCCGAGTTTATGAGCACGTAAAAGCAACCACTTAATGCTGCGCAGCATAAACTCAGATTCTTCATCCAAATTACCTTTAGAAGGTGGCGCAAAGAGCTTTTCAGCAAAACTCTTTACATGCTTCAGCAGCACCGTTTGTCTAGAAAAACCAGACAGCAGTTCCTCATCGAAACCGACCAGTTCCATTTGGCACAGATTCGTGAGAACTTCAACATATTGCAATATGCGCTTATGCGAGTCACTATTAGACAATTGATTCGCAAAGATATCCCGCTGCTCCGACTTAAAGTACAGGAACATTTCCAGAGGAGTCATTTTCAGCGCATTTACAAACTCGCCTGTGGTAAAGCGGCCCTTGGTCTTTGCGCCACTGCTACCATCGGTGGCTTCCAAGCTGATTTGTTTGGCCAAATAAGCTGTGGAATATGTTGGTTATACATATATATGGACTAATCCGTTTGTTTAAGCTTACTGGCTTTGCTTGTGAACTCGATGCGCTCCTCATGTCCTTCAATTTCCACTTTGTTCACCTGTTGCTGCAGGTCCTGCACCATCTTATTCTCATCCTTGTTGAACCAATCGTCATCTGAGTCAGACATGCTGAAGTTAACTGCTTGCGTGTTCGCTTTGCTCTGCCAGTTTATTGGGAACTCCCGATTTTATATGTGGCTGGCATTGCGTACCTCTTTGTTTACTAGATTATAGAGATGTGTTATTGGTAGTAAGAGTTGGTTAGGTAGCTTCCAATTGGTACATTTTATATATCGAAATATCGATAGATTCTGACTATCAAAAGTAAATTATCGAAAAGAAGTAGTTTTTTTAAAATTAAATAAGGAAGTCGGCTGAACGCGTTGATCGCATCCACTAGCAGAGCTAGGAACACCAAATTTGGAACGAAGGTTCCTGAATGTCCTCTCCAGATCGAGGGTATGTCATATTTTCGGTACCCCACCCCCTCTCCAGCCAATCGCACCTAAAGATAAAACTTATAACGCCCACGCCACCCAACGTAGAAACTTCTTACTTGGCAGGTGTATGGAAAACACCAAATAGAAGCTATGCTGCAAGTTTCATTTGGATCGGTCCACAAATAAGACAGAAATCAGAATAAGAAAACTCAAAAAAACTTCCGTTACTCGTTTTTTTTTCCCGCCTTTTTTCAAAAGTTGCTCCTTTTTTAGCGTTTCTTGTACAGTTTAAAAGGGCGATTTGAACTGTAAAAAAAAAATATTCTAGACGGCGGCTGGTTTTTTTAAAAAACGCCGAAATAAAAAAAAATTTAACAATTTGAAAGGCCCGCGAACGACATTAATGTGGCCGTTTGTTTCTTAAAATGTCGAATATGCCAGGACGGTTGGCTAACAGTGTGACCCACCCAACGGCAGCCAAAGTAGAAATAGTGTGACCAGCTTTGGAGGTGGCGTATTAAAAATATTATTTTTATTACAAAAACAAATTTAATAAATATAAATTGTATTTGTGCGTCAACCTAGAGTGGAATAGCGCAGGTAAGTTGATCAGAGAAATAATCTGATGCGTGTTATGAACGTTGGAACCAGGGGAGGAATCTGCCTCGGAGTAAACAAAAGGTCCCGCGCATTTTTTTGCACATGGAGTAAACGGTTGTTTATTACAGATAATCAAATAATGGTTCGCAGTCGAACTCGAAAGAAACAACTGTCTTCGGACTCAGATAGTGAGGATACATCGTCGCCACCAAAGAACAAGAGGGCCAGGCCAAGCGAACATGATAGACTGGTTGTGGAGGCATCTACGTCTGCTGCTTCTCGGAATCGCGGCACCGCAAATTCAACAACAAATCACTATCGCAAATCGCAAAATCCTTCGGTAAATTTGACTTCTATTTTTGTAATTTATATATTAAAGCAATTTTTCGCCCTTGTAGAATGGTCTTGCTGTTCAAAGCTCCTTCAGCCGCTGTGGGAAAATTATCTCAGTACGTCTAAGGAACTTTATGTGCCATTCCAATTTGTACATCGAGTTTGGTCCAAATATTAATTTCCTCGTTGGCAGCAATGGCAGCGGCAAAAGTGCAGTGATCACAGCACTTGCCCTAGGTCTGGCCGGCAACGCACGGGCCACAAGTCGAGCGAGTAGCATACAAAGTGAGTTATTTAAATTAAATTATTCCATGTATCAACTGTGGATCTTATGATTGATGTTTCTCTTGCTTAGAACTGATAAAAAATGGTGAAACAAGTGCGACAATTGAGCTAACTCTTTGCAATACGGGACTGCGACCATTCAAATCAGAAATATATGGCCCTCATATAACTGTTATACGCCACATCCGACAATCGTCGTCAGCCTATGAGATTAAGGACGCTCAGAAAAGGAGCGTCTCTAAGAAGCTGGAAGATATACGGCGCATGTTACTTTTCTTTGGCATAAGCGTTGAGAACCCCATTTTTGTCCTAAATCAAGAAGCATCACGTGAATTCCTCAAAGAGTGAGTCCATTTCCTATATAAATTCTTAAACTTCATTTCAAATTTGTTACCTCAACAGCCTCGAGCCGGCATCGAACTATAAATTGGTTATGAAGGCAACGCAGCTGGATTTATGCGCGGAGAGCCTAACACAATGTCATGAACAACGCGAACGCTATAGTTATGATCTCGAGATGCTTAGAATGGTAAGACTTTCAATTCAGTCTACTTTCCATATATTCACTATGTCATTTCAACTGAACAGAAAAAAGATAGATTGAAGCAGATGTGCCAGGAAGAAGAGGAAAAGCTGACAATGCAAAAAAATAAAGAGACAATTAAGGTAAAGTTTGTAAATTGTTATAACGATTACAAATATTACTATGTTAATTCACATAGACCCAATTGAGAGAGGCTAACACCATGCTGGCCTGGTTGAAAGTAACCAGGATTCAGGATGATCTTACCAAAATGGATCACACCCTTAAAATAATTGAGAAGAAAAATACGGACCTGTCACAGAAGACAACGCAGAAGAACATAACACAGGACACCTTGTCTCAACAACTGCAGTATGTAATAGTTAGCCAATAATTTCACTATTACTTAATAGGAATTAATCCCTAATTATAGGAAATACGAAGAAACCAAACAAGATGTCCAGGAAAGATATCAAACTCAAGATGCAAAACTTAGGGCGGCCAAGCAAATCGTTCAAGATTGCCTATACAAATTCAGTTCAATCAGGGCGGGCATCAAGAATGTTGAAAAGCGACTGAGGGAGGAGCAAGCAACATATGACGGCTGTCAGAAGCATATGAAAAATTATCATACAGACTATTCTGAAGTTAAGCGGCTCAGAGAACATAACAACGCCACCTTGGCAAGTCTTAAAGAAAAGGTTGAGGAGAGTAATAACCTTATAGCACGGCTGAGGGATGAACAGAACGATATAAAGAACCGACTACCGGCTACCAAAGAACAGGTGGAGTCTGTAAAAAATGAGCTAAGCAATCTGAAAAAAACTGAACGTATGTAGCATATGAATTGTACAACATTTCTCTGGTAACAATCTCACAAATGCATTCGTTTAATTACAGAGAATCTGCAATGGGAAATGGACTCACTGCTACGCAACAAATCGAATAAAATGTCTGTTTATGGCGAGAATGCGTTAAAAGTAGCCATTGCTCTAAAATCCCAGTATTCTGGCAGCAATGCTCACCAAATGCCACGTGGACCGATTGGAATGTACATAACTGTTCCCAATCCCAAGTTTCGGGATTTGATAGAAAATCAACTTGCTCATTGTTTACGCTCATACATTGTTAACACAGACAAGGAGCGAATATCATTAAGAGCCTTGCTGCAAAAAACCTATTCAGGTGGTATTCCTACCATTGTCACAAGTGCATTCACAAGCCGCGTCTACAATGTTGCCAAATACAAAGTACAAGCTAGAACACCAAATACTACGGTTCTAATGGATGAGATAACGTAGGCGTTACAATCTTTTGAAGCGGAGACTTTTCAGAATAACAAAATTTTTTATTTATTCGTAGATGTGATGATCCTGTAGTAATGAACTATCTCATCGATACAATGCGCATTGAAACGGTGTTGATTACCGATTCCAAAGAGACAGCCGAATTTCTAACATCGAACTCAGAAAATGTACCACCCCATTTGACTCGAGTATTGGTGCCTAACTTGGGACTTGAGTATTGTCCATCGCCCAACTATGCTGTCTACTCAATTCGCATTTCAGCGGCTCGCTTCATTCAGGTCAATGTGAATGATCGTATTCAACAATTGAAAGCCGAGCATAATAGTGTGCGGGAGCGTGGGGCACTGATGGAACCGCAATATGTGGATGCGAAAAGGAAATTAGACATCGATATTCAGGAGATAAATAAGAGAAAGGAACTAATTAATACCCATCACTCCGAAAACGCAAAATCGATGCAGAAAATTATGGACATTGAAAATTTCGAATATCGAGAGTTACCCGCGCTTGAAGTTCTTGTAAGCGTATCCCAAACTATTATCCATTTAATAGATTAATAATCGGATTGTTTCCATTTTTATCTTAGGAAATTCATTTAACTAGCAGTCGTGAGAAAATGGAGAAATGTAAACTGGAGCGAAAACAATTTGAAGAACAACTCCGTGACATCAACGAGCGTAAATCTCAAGCCGAAGAAGAAGTAGCAAACGAACAAAGTGCTCTCGACTCTATAAATAAGAAAGCATCAGAAATCGAGATAGAATCTCAGGAATTACAAAATAAAATGCGGGATTTGGACCGTCATTTTGAGGAAAACAAACGTCGTTATAAGCAAACCAATGAGTTGATGCAGACGATGCTGAAAAATAAGAGAGAATTGCAAAGTGATTTGGAAAAGGCGCGTGAGGATGCTCAAAAAGTTGGTGACTTCATCGAAACAAATAAAACCGAGGAGAAAATACGCGATAAAATAAGCAATTATAAAGCAAAGATAAAGCATTTTGAATCAATGAACATCGTCAGCGAGGATGTGGAACAAAAGCTGGCGTCATTGCGTGACAATCTTCAAACACATTCTGACAATTTGGATCATATTTTAAAAATTGTGGAAAAATTGCGTGTCGCATATCATACACGGGCTCAGCGATTTCAGCGTTCACGATATCATTTCTTTACCATGGTCCAGTTTCAGTTCAAGGTAATGTCATATGCTTGAGATTGTGTTTCTAAAATATTTAAATACACTCTTTTTGCTTTGCAGCAAGCCCTTGTTTGTCGCCAATTTGAAGGCGATTTGGAACCTAACCACAGAGACAAGACGTTAGATATCAGCGTTTATCCACCGAGCGGTAATAAGACATCAAATACGAGAAGTTTGTCCGGTGGTGAAAGATCATTTACTACCGTGTCCTTATTGAAAGGCCTATGGAGTACTTCCGATCATCCATTCTATTTCTTAGACGAATATGATGTTTTTACTGTGAGTTTAATGCATTTAATGAGTTTTTTAATAACTTTAATTTATTAATTTATAAATTCAGGATGAAGTTAACAGGACATTTATTACAAAGCTGCTCATTCAAGAGGGAATGGACTTTCAAAACAGACAGTATTGTTTTCTTACACCACAAGATACTAAAGTCGATGCAAACCATCTTATAACAGTGCATAAGTACGCATATTTGTTTATGTTCTTTGGATTATTAACATTAATTTGCATTTAACTCAACTATTTCAGATTGGAGGCGCCAGAACATTAATAAATCAGAATAAGTTGCTAGACATCTACACACCTTTCCAAACAAATTATCTTGTTATTATTAAATTATATAGTTTTAATGTTGTTTAATTTCATAATGTTCAGGTTAATATTACTGATTAAAATGATTTTTTTAACATTTCAATTTTTAAAATGGCAGCTCTAAATCGATGTGGTATGTGGCAACGCCAGCGAATGGGCAGAGTACGTTCAAGCGGTATGACATGCATGTATTGTCCGAAAACTGTAATGGTAGCTGGTGTTTGTAAATGGGTTGGTCGCATTATTTATACAAATCGATAACAAATACCGGGAGTGGACGACTTTTAGAGTTTATTTTTCAGAAAAACAAACTATTGATTACAAAAATCTGAAATGTGGCATCATACCGTCTGAACGTTGCATGGTAAATCTAACAAATAACCTCAAAGCAATACCGGAGAGAAGAGACACGGCATCGTTGACATTTTTGTTATTATTTGTAATTTAATTATTAAAATAAATATAACAATGAGCCGAAACTACAAAGAAGATCAAAGCAATGAGGTTGAAGCGCTAGACTCCATATATTGTGGCGAAATGGAAGGTAACGCGTTGTCTCAATCCCTAATACAAGACATTCAATACAAAATACCTATGCATCTTTTAGTTCTTCAGACAGAGCCTTTCCACAAATTTCAAATCCCCATTGCCACCGAGGAGTACAATGCCGAAGCAAGCGAGGATAACGATCAAGGTTTGGCGTGCAAGCTTGTGTTTACGTATACAGAAACATACCCAGATCAAGCACCGCTGGTAGAAATTGAGGACTCTGAAAATTTTGAAGATAATTTCGAAGGGCAGTTGCTGGAACACTTGCGTCAAACAATTGAGGAAAATATTGGCATGGAGATGATATTCTCGCTAGTAAGTAGTGCACAGGAATGGCTTAATGTGCAATGGGATGAGCACAAGAAGACGCAGGAGGATGAGCGGGCGCGTATGGTACAAGAGGTCGAGGAAGCAGAACGGAAGAAATTTGAGGGCACGCGCGTGAGCGTCGAGACATTTATGAAATGGAAGCTGGATTTCGAGGAGAGCACAGGTATTGCCGCGAAACGAGAGAAAAATAATGATTGCAAAAAGCTGACGGGCCGAGAGTTGTTCATGTGTGATAACACGTTGAACGATTCAGACATTAAATTTCTATTGGAGGCCGGAGATAGCATTGAGAATGTTAAAATTGATGAGGCATTATTCCAAGACATTGGCGAACTTGATTTGGATGATGATGACGATGAGGATTGGGTGCCCGGCGCCGATGATGATGATGACTAAACCTGTGCTGCGATATTAAAATAAAGCTTATCTAAGGCATACTCGTGTATTGTAAAAAAACGGCTCAACACATCCTCATTGGGCTCTACTTAGTTTTACAAATAAAGTGCTAGAGTGCTATCAATCCAATCCGTGGGGTTTCTGCAAACTCATTTCGGATAATTTAAGTCCATGGCTTTGAACAGATTGAATATCATCCAAGTCGAAGAATTCTTCATCACTTTCATCGTTGGTTGACTTGTCCTGGGCAGAGATTTTCTTAGCAGCTGGCAGTGCTTCGCGAGGAAAATTAAGTTTTGGCCATGATCCTGGTTCCAGCTTTGGCAGGGTTATCTCCACTTTGGTACCATACATTTGTACTGAAGCCTTTTCTACGTTGATAATCTATGTGAGGAATATATTGAAATTTAATCATGTTTAAAGTTTAATTAGATATATGTATTCTTACACCGCGTAGTTCCAAGTCCATGTTAAACTTGGCATTTTCCTGCTCTGGGAAGACCAACATTACGTGCAGTCGAATGGGATTGACTTCAATGACACTTTGAGCATAATGATACTTTTTTGCATAAATTGCAACGACAACATTCGTAGCCGTCTGATGCCAATCATATCGGCATTGTACTACCTTTTTGTCTTCATCCTGAAAGGCACCATGGTAAGACACGAATTTCATTTTGGACTTCAATTAATTCTTACATCTTTAACCCATTTGTGCTGACCGTAGATGCAACCCTTTTGGGCCATAAACTGAGCAAAATCAGAGGTGCGCTTCTGGCAGCACGACCAGAATTTCATGCCTTCATGAAATATAGGGACTCCAGGATGATAGGTGCACTCGCTGTAGTCGCTGCTTGTGTTGGTATAGGAGTAATTGCAGCCGTTGTTCTTGCAGCTAGTTCCAATTGCAATACCACTAAAAGTTATTGGAAACCCTTAGAGAATAGAATACACTTGAGCATCCTTAGTTACCCTTCATCAGTTGCAGCTTCAGTGGGAGCAACGGTAGTACTGATTTTAAATGCATCAATGGTCTCCTTCAATGCTGGGGCCACTGTTGGCTGCAAAGCAGTTAATGGCGTTTCTATAGCGGGCCGGGCAAGTGATTCCCTTATGGGAGCGCGCACTTCAGTCTTCACTTCATTGTCGGCCTCCTTATCATCTTTGGCTGGCTTCTCCGGTTCGGGGGGTTTAATATTCGAATGTTTTGCTAGGGTACATCCTTTGATATTAAGAAATTCTGTGAAGTCTACCGACTTTTTACTGCAACACGACCATCCTTTATAGGCATCATGAAAGAATGGCGCACCTGGATGATGCCGGCAAGAATCTGCGAAAAATAATGCGTGGTGAATGCCTTACGACGCCGTGTTAGTGTTACCAGCTTACCATCCGAATTAGTTGATGGATCAAACAGCTGGCCACAACCTCTGTTGTAGCACTGCTCCATGTTTACTTTTAATATATTATTAATAATTATTTGTCGGTGCTGGTCTAGAATATTCGCTAATAAGAGATGTGTGGCGGTCGGCCGATTTCTGCACGTGTATCGGTGCTGCCAACTTTGGTTTCAAGTGGGGAAATAAATATCGATAAATATATAAGCTTAATGATGACATTCATGGTTATGTCATTGTAACGGCTTTTTGATTATGTCTTTTAAATTTGACTAGAACACAAACAATAAAAACCTGTATTCACAAACCTTGTGGTCTGATTGTTTAGAAAGGGAACCAGCAGTACGAGAACAATTAAAAGAGATAGTCAGTGCAAATTATGTTAATTATATAGAGAACATGGGGGCTCATTTCGGGAGGGTCTTTAAACTTCTCGGTATGTGCCAATCAGTTGCAAACCGGAATTAAAATACAAATCAATTTTTGCAAACATACTGAAGGTCAGTTCGGTATTGATCTACGTGATCTATTCACAGGATTTGCTAGGCCAAACACTCGCAGAAAGGTGTGTGCCGACAAGTTGTGAGTCATGTGCCAGCAAAACTAATTAAAAACGGGCATGGTAACAGTTTGGAACAGTGTCTGGAATAGGGCTATTTATAGATACAAGCTTTTGCCTCAATGATGATTGTTCGTTTGACGCCATAAATACACAATATATACGTGGGACATGCTTATGGTTTCGTTTATTGTCTGCGGCGACAAGACATAAATTTAACTAGCGCTCAGCAAATTGTCAGTTCATTGAAAATTCTTGTGGTCAACAAGGTTATCAACGGCAATTGGAAATGCTCGATTGTGATTGCGATTGCGATTGGCCTTTGTCGTTACAGTTGCACTTTATACAAATTATGACATGCCCTGGCGCCCGACTGCATCCATTTTATGACCATTCGATATTCGGTGCAATTTGGTGGTGCGGTTGCTGGTGTGAATCATGCCACCACCGCCGCCGACGTTGCCACTGCTAATGATCCGCAATCACTGTTGTTGCATTGCATTGTTGTGCAATTGTTCGAGAATTGTAGCTTTTTTTTTGTTTTTCATATTTCGACGCTGCTCTGCAACTTCTGACAACTGCAACACACTTAAATAAATAAAGAAATATAAAAATTGGAACTGCATTTACAGTTGCCGCTGTGTCCCAGTGTCAATGGAAATTAACACCGCCGGCACCGGCTTGGCCTATACTAGGCGTATACGTAATTTAACATACAATGGCAACGGCAACACGGTAACAACGACAACGGCAACGGCAACGGCAACGTCAGCATGCAATTGTGTGTTGCAGCGTGTCATGCTGTTGTAAAATGCAAAGGCAAACGCTTGCACAGATTTCTTGCAATTCGCTTTTGCCACCAACAACAAAAAGACCAAACAAATAAACATTCCAAGCCCAAACTCAAACTCAAACTCAAAACCAAAAGCGAACCCAAATGACGATGACGATGACGCGTATTCAGTTCACACTTCGGTGGCAGTTGCAGCCTCAGCTTCAGTTGCCGCTACTGTTTGGTGTTTGGCGTTGGCGTTCGATCGATAAGCATCGCATTGGTTCAATTGTTGTGTATACTAAATATTTACACGTAATTACGCAATTTACAACAACAACAACAACGACAGCAACGACAACAAGTCTTGAGAGCATTGATAAGAAAGCTGATTTGTTAGCTTAACGCTTGCGCGCTTTCAAGTTCGTTTCCTGAGTCTCTGAGCTTTAGTGCGCATGCATTAACAATTGCAACAGACTGTTGCACAGTCGACTGCACGACAACATGTACAACAAGTGCACTCGCACAGTTAGTAAGTTAAACAACAAATTGCATATTTTACACATTTATTTACAAGAGAGTTAGATATTTTGCCTAGGCGCCTCATTAACTGACTACTTACACATGACTCGACTCTCGACTCTTGGCTCTCGACTGTTGGCTCTGGATACATGGCTCCTCGCCATGCCTTGCCTCGCCTCGCCTCAGAAGTACGTGTATCTTGTATTGGTATATGGACTGCTATAAAAATTATATGTTGCATATGACGTGTCTGGAGTTTGAAATGTGGTGCTGAAATATGTTGGATCCACGCCGCCAGCCGCTGCTGCCACCGCTGCCACGGCTGTGAATTGAAGAAGCAGAAATACAAAATAGAAAATCAAAATGTCAATTCATTTGGCGGTCATTTGCACTTGGCATTATTACGATTACAATTACAATTAGAAATACATATATAAATACAATTAATAATAAGGCTAAGCTTGGGCGGGTGCACTTGAGATTAGTGGAGTTGCTTAGCTGCCAGTTGCCAAGTGGTGGTATTGGTGGTGGTGGTGGT
The DNA here is from genome assembly GCA_018901825.1 of Drosophila funebris. Taxonomy (NCBI): domain Eukaryota; kingdom Metazoa; phylum Arthropoda; class Insecta; order Diptera; family Drosophilidae; genus Drosophila; species Drosophila funebris. The sequence continues at coordinate 4,472,732 of JAEIFK010000678.1, forward strand.
GGTGCTGTTGTTGTTGTTGTTGTTGGTAATAAATTCCAAGTGTGGGCGTTAACTGACCAGCTCACTCGAAGCTCATACTCAGGCATGAAGGTTATACGCGGCGTCAATCATGTCGTCAACATTCTTGTCAAGTGTTTGGCCAAGCGTCCAGTGGCAGTTGTTGTTGTTGTTGTTGGTGTTGTTGCTATTGCTGTGCTTGTTGTGTTTGATGTTGTTTGACCAGGGCGTTGGCATTACGAATTAGAATGCCCGTCCACATTCGATGCCTGTCGCCTGCTCTCCATAAATTCAATGGTGGGTGGCGGCTGTTGCAACTGTTGCCCCATTAATCTACTGCCGCATTGCACTTTCTATCGAGCAACAGCCATAGTCTGGGCCACAGTCTGAGCCACAGTCTGAGCCACACTCTGGGCCACAGTCTGAGCCACAGTCAGAGACAGAGACGGCTAACCACAGGCAGTCCTCATCAGGAAGCATAAGCTGCGTAACTTTTTGTCCGTTGTTCAGAGAGAACTTTAGGCTTGCAAAAATTAATTACACAATGGCCATTTTGGCTATTTGGCTGGCAGTGGTATTGGCCATGTTGCTACCAAACGGCCAATCGTGCATAAATTGTCAAATTGTAAAAATTATCTCAACTTAACGTCGTTCGTTGGTCTGTTGTTGCTTTTGTTCGTTTGTTCATTGTGAAATGTCTTTCGATTCATTTGTGTACTAAGTGAGTCCACCAAGTCCTCTGGCTGCTGTTGAACAGCTACACTGCCAGACTGCTGGACTATTGGCCTGCTGGCAGCTTAACCTACTGCCTACTGGCTGCAAACAAAAAAAAGTTGTTCCATTTCGTTTTTCTTTTGCTTTTGCATTTGCTTTTCATGCGATATGCAAAAAGCAAAATAACAAAACGAAAAAAATGTATATATATATATATATATAAATAGAGAATACAACAACAAAATGCAAGCTGCTAACATATTTTCCAATGCATTAGACCCGCATATCATTGAGTGCCTCATAGTCCACATATGCAAATGTCTGTGTGTACGCTCATTGACTCTACAGACTCTACAGCCATAGGCGACTCAAGTCTTGATTGCTGCTGCAGCACCTGCAGCCAACACATTTGTATTTCATTCACTTTTTCACTCTTCTACCTTTACTCAGTGAGATAGTTATGGAGATAGAGGAGACATATCGGTTGAGATCGATGGAAAACACTTGTAGGCAACTCTTGTAATTTTTATGCGATTAACTTTATATTCATTCTCAAAGAGCTATCTATAATATGTAACTGAATAAAGTGACTCTCTAAGACTCTGTAAGAGTAAAGTCATTAAATATGTCTAATCGAATTGTATTATAAATATAATATATGCTCTAAATACACAGAAACATGGATCAACCTGATTTTTGGTAAATATAAAAAATTGTGTTACAAAACAGTTTTATTTTCCAGCTGCTTAGAAAATTGACTTCCTCGATGTTAAATTTACATAACTTTATCAAAACTGATTTAATTTCCATGTGAAATGCCTTTTTAAGCTATAAAATTACGCCAACAGATGGAAAATGAGTATAAAGTCGCTCGTATAGTTGCTATAGTCGCTGAGATGGACGCGTTCATGCAAACAGACAGAAGATGGGACAGACGAACAGACGGGCATGGCTGTTGTTATTAAACAAGAATATATATACTTTATAGAGTCTGCTACACTTGCTTCTGTCTGTTACATAATTGGCGCACAAAGTTAATAACTCTCTGTACAGGGTATACAAATTATGATGACAATTCTTCAATTCCTTGACTTTGAGTTTGCATAACTTTTACAAAACATAAATGATTTGCATGCGGAATAACTTTTTGAACACGCTTTGACCTCTAGATTGAATCAAACGATGCTTTTCCCTACTCCCTGTCCATTTGTATATAACAAAACTTTTCTATATAAATATGAATTGTTCGTTTGCATAAATGCTGTCAGAGTTGCTGCAAAGTTGAGTGTGTCTTTCGGTGCCTACTCAAATGTGAAGAGTGTTGCCCACGTCGCGACGTTACAGTTTTTGGATTTACCATTGCATACCCCCCACCCCCCTCTCCATCCCCCCCTGCCGCAGGGCTCTAAGCCCAATGTACGAGGCCGTCACAGTTCGATATTTTGTGTCGCTGCACTTCAAAGCTGACGCTGTTAATTAGACGCTTGTTTTGTGTGCACTTACAATAATTGCTACAAGAAATCATAATCATAATCATACCAAAAGCTATCAACAAAGCCAAAGTGGTGCGTTTGAATGTACAAAAAAAACTTAACAATAAAAAAAAAAAGAAAATATATTCAAAATAGATTTCGAATTGTTGTGCGGCCAAAAAGTTTGTCGAACTAAATAAAAGGAAAACAAAATGTGAATATAAACAAAAAATTCGTTGTGTGTGCGTTGGTTTATACGTAATTTGTTTATTTATAATTTAGTTTTAAATTCAAATCAAATTTTCGAGTTACAAATTAAATGAAATCAAAATGTAAATATTCCAATTGAGAACATAAATACAATAAAATAATCAAAAGAATATAAAAGAAAAAAAAGATACAAATGAAAAGCAACATAAAAATTCAAACAATAAAGAAGCAAAAAAGATGTGTAAATTGTGTGTTTGCAAATAGATAACAATAATTAATTTAAATAATACCTAATAAACAACTAGTATAATTATTATTATTATTACGTTTGTAATGTTAGCATGTGTGCGTGCGTGTGTGTGTGTGTGTTGGGATATGGGACTTGGGATTGCGGGTTGGGGTTTCAAGTGCTTGGATTGTGGTTTGATTGATTGCTGCAAGCGCTCAAATTGCAATTAACTGTGAAGCGCATTTCCGTTTCCGGTGCAGCTTGGCATTGCATGTGTGGGTGGGCAAGTATGTGTGCGCGCGTGGTTGTGTGTATGTGTATGCTTGTGTGTGTGTACGTGTGTGTGTTTGTGGGTGTGCAGTTAACCAAAGATTGTGCCTGTGAATTGGACATGGTGTGGAGGGTACATTAAATAGACAATTATAAAACAATTAAAACAACAGTTGCATTAACTAAAAGACTGCATATTTAAACACTACTTCAATTGCACTAATAAAGCTTTTCGTGTATATGTGTGTGCGTGTGTTTTTGTGTGTGTATGTATGAGTGTGTATGAATGATTTGGCATTGGCCTAGGTTCTACATATTGTTTAAACCGTGCGTCTGAAAGTATTACTTTGTTGCGGAGGCACAAAACCAAAACCAGAGGCGCCAACAACAACACCGCTCGACTCCTCAATGGCATCTGGTGGCGAGGGGGGGGAACACAACGGGGCCTGCAATGCACAAGTTTCAAGAGATCAGACAAAAGAAAAAGGAGAAGAGATAGAGAGAGAGAGATGAGTAGTTATTATGCTTATTTTACATGAAATTTAGTTAGGCTGAACTTTACCTCTGTTCTGTCGCGGATCGCGCACTTGCGACGCCGAGGGCTGAGCCAGCGCAAGAGGATCATAGGCAAAGCGGGAACGGCCGGGGAATTGTCCTAGAAAATATTGTTGGCCGGCAGCAAAGGCCAGGCACAGGCACAGAGCGGCAATGGTGACTAACTGAAAGAGCAGAAAGAGCGACAGATTGATATGATTAACACAATTGGTTGGCAAACAAATGAGAGTGCGGTCAAAGCGATTAAACAATTGAAATGTATGCCAATGCCAGTCGTAGACTGGGCAGACTCGTAAGTACGAGTTGGAGTACGAGTATGTAGAAAAAACAATTAAGCAGCCTGTCACACAGAATGCCAAGCTCGTGTGTGTACTTGACTCGAACCACGAGCCAACAGACCAACTAAACGAGCCACGAGCCAGTTCTTGGCTCAGTCATTCAGTCACACAGTCACACAGTCACTCAGTCACTCAGTCACTCTGTCTCAATGGCCATTTATCATATGCAGAGCAATACGTATAATTAGCAACGATTGCATAAAAAAAAAACCAAATACAAAATATTAAAACAAATTTATGACAATTGCAACAACTTTTATGTATGTAGTATAGTGTTAGTTTCAGTTGCATATTCAGTTTAATTTCCAGTCGAGCGCTCTCACATTGTGTCTGTGGCACATATCGAGTCGATGACCCAATTCGTTGCCAGCAGCCAGCAGCCAGCAGCCACAGCCAAATGCATCCAATCAAATGCAGCGATAAGCGTGCAGCTTGAGCTCGAGCTCGTTAAGCAGCAACGATCAGTGAGTGCCGTGTGCTGACCACAAGAAGTCAGCTGGAAGCTGTGGCGGCGTTCATCAATGGCCTGCCACATGCTGCATGCTGTGCAAATTGGCTTTGTGGTCATAAAAAAAGAAGCAAAAAAAAAACCTTAAACAAAAAATAGTGTAAGCTGTCGGCGAGGCGCCTAAATTTATTGATTTCGCATCGAAAGGCTCAGCAGGCCAATACGGAATCTCTTGCAAACAATAACTAACAATCACGTTGCCCACATTGGCTGGTGTTGCGTCCAATATCTTAGTTATTTTCTTTTTAAAGCCACAATGCAATTGACGTGGCCTGGACACTAATCATAGGGCCGCATGGACTTAATAGAACGGGTTTGCAACAGCAACAGCTGTTCATATGCATATAAGCCAGCCGTAATCGCACCTGTGCCCACATTTCTACACATGCATCCACATATTACCAAGTAATTGGTAGTTGCTTTAGACTACTTATGGCTTTTGTGTGTCTGCTAAGGTTTTTGCTTCATTAATTGCCTAATGGGCCGCGCCTGCAATGCAATGCAATGCAACGAAATGTAAAGCGCCACAGGGCGTATGCGCAATATTTGGTCAGTCGGCTTATCTGTTCAGCATGCGCCTGCTATTGATTTCATAGGCAATGCCAAGTGTTAACGAGCACCCTGCAAATTAATCAATAACAAAAACTTAACAACAAAAATGTGCAAAAGAAAAAAAAAAAGAAGAAAAAAAACTATAACAAAGTGGACAACAAGTTGTTGTAAATAGAACCAGCAACAACAATGCTAATTGCTGTTAGCTAAGATATGCATGACAACAAGAACAACAACAACAACAATAGAGCAAAAAAAAATTGGAATTTTAACTAAATAATCAAAAAATATGCAAACAAGGTGAACAGTTGCCAACAAGAGAGACTGCGAATACGACTTCTTGTCTAGACTTTAAAGTCTCGCCAACTTGTGAAAATGCTTTTAATTAATGCATATTTGTTGTTGTTGCTGTTGTTGTTGTTGTCTTTAAGCCAGACTCTGCGTCTATTACCACATCTGAGAGCTACTCTGTCAGTTACTCAGCACCAGAAGAGCTGGTCTGCCTGCCGACAGAGTTCTGCTCAGAGAGAGAGAGAGAGAGAGAGAGAGAGAGAGGTAGAGTGAGCTGATAATTAAGACAACTAACTGCTGAATTGAAGCTTAAAAGTGTGGGAGTATTGATTGAGCCATCAACTGACAACTTGGCTAATAAAATGCAGCTAGATTACGTCTAAGCCAAACACTTTCCACTTGGAAATAAAATTATTTTTCATATCGATTGCATGATTTAACAGTCCTAAAGGCAAACACTTTGCTCAGTTTATGAGCATTTGTGGTTTGCTGCATTTGTACACTGTGCACTGTGTGGCATGCAACACATGTTAAGCGTCGAAATGTCGTCAGTCAGCCGCTGGCTGAGTTTTCCACGTTTTCCACATTGCACTGCATTTGCATTGGGGAATTCTTTGCATAGTCTCTGACTCTGACTCTGACTCTGACTCTGACTGTGGCTGTGTGATTGTGTCTGTGATTGTTGGACGTGACAGGCGATTTGAAAGTTATCGTTTAAACTAATTAAATAAATTAAGCGCAGCACTTGGTTAATTTGTTGTGGCTTGCCACAAGGAATCAACACGAAGTCAGCCAAACCGTGCAGCATGCTAATGTGTGTTAATTTGTTTGACTCGCTGCATTGAGAGTAAAATACAAAAATAAAAAACAGTTTTGTATTAAAATTGCTGTCATTCCTCATATGCTACTCACAACCCCCCTAACTCACCGAACAACTCCACCTTATCGAAGCCATAACAAATTAGTTGAACAAATGACCTTAGATATGATTTCGTAATTGGGCGGCGCTTGCTGCTGGTAGCAGGCCTACAAGTCGCCTCGATTGTTGGCCAACGGCGGCTCATGCGAAAACCCACCCACCCACAACAACAATGATTAAGTGCAGCAACATGTGAGCGTGCCACAGTCAGCCGTGCCGCATAAAAACCTATATAAAAATCACAGCAAACAGCAACAGCAACTGGACAACAAAGACAACTACATTGGCTTGTTAGCAACAGCTTGACACACCCTGCAACAAGCAGACACAAGGGCTTACTGGCTGCCCAACTGAACTTGCAACAAATTCCTGCAACTTAAGAGACAATGCTGCTTTTTTAACTATAACTTCCCTTAAGTTATTAATTATTATTAATAATAATTCAAAACACTGTTGTTAATTGATCATTAACTGGCATACACGCTTTACAGGGTATTCATAAGTTGCTCACACCATTTTCTTAGTGGTTTTCCAATCAGATTTTTTCATTTTTACACTGGCATTTATTGGCGTTTAGATTTTGATTGGCTCAAATGTGCACTATAAATAAATTATTATTTTTTTATTATTATTATTTTACAAGCCAAATGCAACAGCAACAACAAAATAATAATAATAAAAAAGAAAACAATTTAAGACTAAGGAAAAAACAATTTCAAAAAAAAAAAAAAAAAAATTAATATCGAAACGTAACGAAACGAAATGAAAATTTCAACAGCGCGAAATGAACTTTCAGTCAAACGTAGTTATTCCTGGCCAAATGGATTAAAAGCCTGGCCAATTTGCATGAACGGAAAAGTGAGTCATGTGGCTGGAAAATTGGAAAATGCAACACAGCAATAGCAATAGCAACAGCAACAGCTGGAGTGTTAATTAATCTTATTTAAGTAAATGGATTGTCATTTGGCCGAGCAGGCATTACAAATTTTGATGTGAACAATTTGCCAAAGCGCTGCCCAAAAAAAAAAAAAAACAAAAAAGTGAATGTTGAAACAATTGAAGTGCGCTCAAGTTTAAAGCAAAAGAAAAAACCCGAAAAAAACTGTGAAAAAAGTTGATTATTGTTATCTGTTGTTAATGATTATAACGCCTACGGCAAACTGGCAGCCTAACAGATGCTAATACTCTTGCTGTCCAGGTTAATGCACGATTGAGCAACTGTTCATTGACTTTCAACGCGGAAGCAGAGTCCCAACTCTGTCGCCTGGATGGGGAGACTGTTGTGCTTTTGTTGTACTGGCATTTGGTAGAGGCGCAACAAGAGCAGAAAACAAGACCAACAACAACAACAATAATAATAATAACAACGACTACAACTTGGCCGACGTCGATTCAAATTACGTTTGAATTGTGTTTAATAGCTGGAAATGATGCCAGGCTAGACATGGTCAGCTGGTTGACTATTGACCAATGCTTAAGCAATTATCAATGATCAAATTGGCTCAGTTCGTTGCTTAGGAAGTGCAAATTGCCGTGTGGCAGCGTGAGAATCAAGACACTTTTCCTTTTTCCTGCCAAAATGACTGACCCATAAAATCGAATTGTATAAAGACCAAAAACGAGTTCAAGTTCAAATTGTGCTGTGATCAGTGTAAATTTGTAGCATTTAGAGAGACTGACAAAATGGCAAAGACAACGCACACACACACACACGCACACACATATATATATATATATATATGTGTTCCCCCTTATAAATATGGTAATTGCCGTGTCTCCCAACTTCAACGATAAATCTAACATAACTATTTTGCAAGCCAAAAACGTTGTCATGTGGGCAGCTCCACGAGCTACAGTTACATGTGTATGCCAAGCACTTGCCATGCACATTGACTGACTGACTGACTGAGTCGGGACTTGGACACAGTCTTGGATTTGGCCACTTCAAGTCCCAGACATGGCTCCAGCTTTTGATTGCGACAGCTGCACGCTAATCGCGTCGCACTATATGAATTGTAATAAAAATGTGCGATGCGTCTGTTGATATCAACTGGACATGGACATGGCACAGCTTGTAGCGCCAAGGAATATCTCCAGAAAGCATCGCATACCCGCTTTATTTAGGTCTGGCCGAGACACATATGACAATTGCACGAACAGCTTGAGTTGCAGTTAAGCGAGCGGCATCTTCATTGGCTGATATCAACCAAGGTATAGGCCAGGTTAACAGGCCAAGCCAAGCGCAACGCAAGGCAAATGCAAAAACTAAAAACAACAACAAATTTATGGCAATTCATTTGAATTTCTACACGCAAAGCGTGTAAAATGCAACAACATGACGACGAGGACAAGTAACTGGCGATGACGATGACGTTGGCGATGGCGATGGCAACGATTAACCAATGAATTAAAGCGATTGTCGAGCAATTAATAAATCTTTTTACGCTATGCAACATGGCACGCATTTGTGCCTCAAACGCTAATCGAGAGCGATTTGCCAGTCGTTGCCTGATTGCGGTTCCCAGGGTGCCTTTTCGACTGGAACTGGGATGAAACGACAATTGCCAGTTGCCGACAGTTTGCAGTTGCCGTTGCAGTTGCATAACTTTGACTCTAATGAATTGAGTTGAGTTGCCTGCTGTTGCTGTTGTTGTTGCTGTTGTTGCTTTATTTTTAATTTATGGCCGTCGCACACCAGGCACGCATGCCTCCATCCATGCATCCATGAGCTGCAGTTGCCACAGCGACACGCAGACGGACACGCAATGTACAAGAAGTTGGTCAGCGCCAGTTTGGTCACTTGACTGTGACTGTGACTGTGACTTAGACTGAGACTCTGACTCAGACTCAGACGGAGACGGCTGAAATCTGGCTTTTGGCTTTGGCTTTGGTCAATTGGCGCGTGTGTATCGCACTTTTCAATTAAGTTACAAAACGCATGCCCAAGCACGTTTTGCCATTGCGTTGCCGCTGCTGTTGCCTGATCTGTAAACAAGTGTCTGTTGCCTGTTTGGCATGGCCGCGGCCTTCAACATGAACTTGAACTTCTTTATAAATCTGATATTTCTGCTGTTATTATTTTGCGTAGCTGCGCGTTTAGCGTGTAATTGCAGGCCGCTCTGCAGAATTGAAGTTCATAAATATATGTTACGTGCGCTTGTAAGCATTTAATTTCTTATTGGCGGAAACTGTTGGAAAATGCGTGTTAGACTGTATAATCATTGTATTGTAGCAACAAAATGTATACAATTTATGGCCTGGATGCTGGTGTAGTACGCCCAACGCCCCAACCAAAGTCCATTGTCTGCGAGTGAACAGCTTAATAGTCAGTTAGACACACACACACATTAAGCTATGAATAGATATGTTCATTTGTAGATTTATACATATGCATATGTATTTATGCTTGCGGCGGCTTTTTCAAGTCTTTAATGCCGACAAAATGCTCGCTACAAAAATTGACACACACGACAACTGGCAACAGGCGGCAGACGGACTGAGGGGGCAGATTATTGGACTGGCCATAAATTCAAGTGGCCAATAAAAGTATTCTGAATACCACAATAGCCACAAAACAGTTGACTCTACTTGTGGCATATAGTGTGTGCATTGAAAGTAATGGGGAAATATTAACGCTTGGCATTGGCAAACACGTCCACTTCGATACCAAGATAAAATACAAACAAAAGACTTAGGCAACGAACTTGCTCAAATTTTTGCTCATACGCAAAATATCGTATAATACAAATTGCACTTTTCATACTGTATAATTGCATTTGTATGTGTTTTTTTCTTTAATTGCAGTACTTACGAATTTCATGTTGATTGAGTTGGGTTTTTATTTTGTTTTTATTGTTGTATTTGTTGTTGTTATAATTTTGTAGTTGTTAATTGTGTGTGCGTTGGCTGAGCTGCAATTAGTTAACAAATATTTCAAATATTAATTCGCTTTTAATGATTTATTAGGCACTGCACTGTTTTTTTTTTGTTGTTTTTAACTCTCTTTCTCTTTCTTTCTGTTAACAAGCACGAACACGATTGTTTTTATTTATTTTTTAATTTTAGATTTTTAGTTTTTTTCTTCTGATTATTGATGCAGTTTGTTGTGAGCGCGTGAACGCGTTGCAAACGAAACTAAAAGCCAAATTGAAACGCGTTAACAATGAGCTGAATGCTGGAAGCTGGGAACTTTTAGCTGGATGCTGTGCCAGTGTCAACAATTGGGCTTACACGACTCTGCGCTGTCTGTGCTGTTGTTATTATTGTTGTATGTGATGTTGTTGGTAGCCTGGTAGCGGGAACTCGGGCTCGGACTCGCCGGATCGTCGTGTCTACGTCGAGCTGTGCGGTAAAACGTTTAATGAATTCCAACAGAAATGCTCAGTTGATTTTATATAAAGCATGGCAAGCGTACGCCGTCGCTGTCGACGTCGACGTGGCCGTCGTTTGCTTTGTTTGTTGCGTTTCGAGTGAGTTTTTTTTTTTGTCTTTTCTGTGTACTGTTTGTTGTACTCTGTTGTTGTTGTTGTTGTTGTTGCTGTTGTTGGCTTGCGTTACTTGAGTGCGAGTGTGAGAGCCTTTTGCGATTTGAGTGCATTGGCTGTTGGTGGCCTACGTGCAGCACGTGATGGTCGTTGTTCTTGGGCGGATCATTGCAAAAGTTTGCGCAAAAAAAAAAATAAAAGACAACTTTCTAGTGATCGACTTGCTTTCATGTAACCCGTTTCAGTTTCAGTGTCTGTTGCGGGCTGCACTTCAAGCAGGTCAATCGTCAACTTATGCAAATCTAATGCAAATGTAATAGGAAAGCTGGTAACACCTTGGCTTGATTGCAGGTGGAAAAAAAGCAGCAGCTGCAGCAACAACAACAACAACGACAACAGTAACAGCAACAACAGCAACAACAGCAACAACAGCAACAACAACAGCAACAACAACAATGCTGTCTGTGTTGTCGGCAGCTTAAGCTTTGGCAATTTCTTCCGCCTCTATCGTTTTTGACCGTGAAATTTAGTGTGATTGTTGGCCTCTTGGTCGGTTTGTTATTTCATTTGTTGCTGCTGCTGTTGTTGTTGTTGTTGTTGGTTTTTCTGGCCGCTTTTAGTGAGACGAGAGTGCCTGTTGACTTGATTTAAATGACAATTTACATTATGTTCGTTTTGTATGATTAAAAATAGCAATATGCATATCATAATCATAACGCACGAACTGCCTGCCGGAAGCACTAAACAGCAGGCTTAGCCCACCAAGCCTGTGAGCTATTTCTGTGTGTGAATGTGATGCCATATGTATGTATGCGTATGTATATGCTTGAATATATATGTATATAATACATACATACACATGTTTAATATTACGATTTCAGTTGTATAATGTGCAACATAAAATGCATGACATTTACGGCCCTTTACATGAAAATGTTTAAAAAACTAAAAAACTAAAAACATTTACGAGGGCCGCTCAAATGGTCGTTACTTTATTTATTTGATTCCATGTTTGTGTGATATTCTGTTTAAAATTATTCGTTTAATTCTAGAGCTAAACGTGCTCTAAATATTTTGGCGTAGCCAACTTAACAGTGGATTCCTGTGGTGTTGCCAGACCGCTTTACGCAGGGCTTACAAATAGTGCTGCCAGTTCGCTTTATAATATTTATATGCAGAATATCTATAGTTTAATAGCGTTTGCTTAAGTACCTTACACATTTTCATAGTCTATTAATGTTTTGCAGTAATAATAATAGTTATATTTATTACACGTTGAACTGCCCTCGTAATTAATGTCAACAATTAAATACAAATTGCACACTTGTCGCAACAATGCTAACAATGCGCTTAATATTTTTTTTTCCGCCAGCCAATGCAGTTAATCAGCCATGCTACAGAGAGAAGGCTATGACGAGAGAGAGAGAGATAGAGTGAGAGAAGGGTAGATATAGAAAGGATGGAGAGGGGTGTGCTATGACGATAGCTGCTGGCTAATACAAATACCAAGTTCAAGTTCAGCTGTCAGGTGTCAGGCAACGAGTGGCCACAAAAGCGCCTTCGTTTTGTTGATGCAACAGGGCGCAGAAAACCGCAAAAATTTAATTGAATTTTTTTTAATTTGTTATTATTTATTTATTATACTTGTAGTTGGTACTCGTAATTGGACTTGTATTGTCTTCAGTTGGCGTTGGGGTCAAGTTCAGTTGGCCATTTGTTGTAAACTATTCAATAATTAGCCCGCTTAATTGCCGATTGCCATTGATTTATGTCTGATCAATTAACAAATTGCCTTGCTCGTACTTTGCCATTGCTTGTGCTATTGCTATTGCTATTACTATTGCTTCTTTTGCTTTCTTTTGTTGCTATTTTGCCGTTTTCCGTTTGCCATTTGATTTTGCTGTTGCTTTTGCTTCTGATTTGCGTTTGACTGTTTAATTGAAATAGTTGAACGTCGGACAATAGTTATCAATCATTTGAGTATATTTTTGGCCTCAGCTTGACTTGGCCGGTTTAGCGTCAGGTTATTGGCACTTTGAGGAATTGAAAAAAAAGCGCTGAGAGTCGAGATAAAATGTATATTGGGCTCGAACTTGTCCGCACATGACAGCCCCGCCACTAATTAATGACTTTTTAAATGCGCTAAAAATCGTCGCTGATACTATAGTCCAACTATTCGCAAGCTAATCAGTTGACTTATCCTGAGAATTACAAGCCCATTAATCATCGATGGATACATGCGCAAGCAATTATCAGATTCTGTCATAAACATTACGCTCAAGCATGCTTTCAAACGAATCATTACAGATGTTTGCATTTAAATTGAACTCAAATTCAACATTTCACAATTCCCAATTAGTTAAGGAAGTCATAAGTGAGCGAGATTCCTGATGCTGTACTGAAGAAGATCAACGGAAACTCAAATTTGAGAATGCAAAAAGTTAAAATATGTTCACACATTTGTGTTCCCTTGCGGCTAAAATATTTACTAAGTTCTCATCGTTTATATCCAAATAAACGTCCATTCACTTTGCATTCAAGCTCGAAATTCACTTCCTCGCATACGAGTTATTTTTGGATTTAAATGAGAGAGCTTTCTTTTGTTATAAACTGCTACCAGTCATTTTATAAGTGTTATCAATTTTATTTATCAATAAGGAAGAGGTGCTGTGATCAGTTTTACGAATAACAGAATAGCTGAATACTGACATTATTTTTGAGTGAGAAGTTAAAAATGTATTTTATCTTGAAGATCGTAAATATATCAATATTTTATATGCATAATTTAAATTAAAATAAATTGTGTATAAAATGTATTTTTAGCTTTGCCGATTGGATTATCGCTGATTGTACGCCATTATCATATCAATTTGTCATATCTTTTGTCTTCAATATGTATGTTGATTTAATATTTTTTGTGGCTTTTTTGTTGTTCTCTCAGAGTTATTGATGAGTTGCATTGACCTTCCTTAATTCCGTTAATAATTAAGCACATGTTAAGCACACGGTGTTGCACTTAGATTCTGATATAATTAAGTTTGTTATATGCCAATTAGCGACGTGTCGAGGAAGCGATGCTAAGGCTGCTGATGCTGCCTTAGACGGTTGACAATATTTTACAGTTATTGCAACTGCAGTTGCCAATTGTTAGTTGCCCGTTGATAGTTGCCAATTAGCTAATTGTGCCCAAATGTGCAAAGTGAATTATGAAAAGCGAGCGCAAGTTCAAATGTTTAGCATTCCAAAGTTCCGGTCCAATTCAATTCGAATTCAATTTGCATTACACATACATCATATGAGTACATATGTACATACATATGCATGAAGCACTTAGCGTTTATTCTCACGACATCGACCTTGACAATGCCCGACGCAGTGCGCCCCGGGTATGTGAGTATGAGTAACGCATGCTCGAGTGGCTTGCGAGGAAGAAAACTCTTGAAGCTGGGAACTGGTTTTTAGCTTTTTCATTAGGCGTTATTTGAAGGCGTGAATGTGCGTATGCAGTGAGCCACTGCATCAGCAACATGGCAACCGTTACTTTGACAAAATGACACCCAAACTATGTTCATGAGATTTAAATGAAACTGGTTTGCGCCAATTATATGCAAATGCGTGGTTAACTACTTTCGATAGGGAAGAGTTTTACTGTTTATTTACTTGTCAAGTGCAGTAATTTGCATGTCTATAGTGCAAAGTTGTTTTGGGGTAACATTGTGTTGTTCGCTTTTATTTTGCGCCAGCAACTTTATTTGAATGCTTGCAATGCGTTAAAAAACAGATTTTCAGTGTTGAAGGGTGTAACAATATATCGCGTAAAAATATCGTCGCAGTCGACATATCGATTGTGGATCCATTCAACTTTAGTATTAAATTATCGACGAAACGAAAAATTCTACTCCAACCTATCGATATTCTGCAAGACTGTCAACCATATCGATATTGTCAGCAAATTGTAAAAAGCAACCACTCATCAGCCGGCATCATCACCGAAAACGCGAAAATATTTGTGTTAGCTTAAACATATTTCTGTAGAGAAGACGCCAACGCATGCAAGAATGACGCATATAAACACACAATGGCTCCTGGCATTTTTCGGCGCTTTTTTGACCTTGGAGCTTGCGAAGAGCTCCGAAGACAATGAGTATATGAAACGGGAACATAGCTTGGTGCGTCCATTTCAAGGTATGATAAGCATTTATACGATGCGTTGAGTATGCACGCTTAAAAAACATGTCTTAACAATGATTCATTGCATTCCAGGCGTTGGCGTTATACTACCACACTGGGATTTTCTAGGCAACACAATGGTCACCAGTAACTACATAAGACTGACGCCGGATTTGCAATCAAAGAGCGGCGCACTATGGAATTATTCGGTAAGCGGGCGCGAGTATCAAGTTAATACGCAATAATTGTTAACACAAGTTTTTTGCAGCCTATTATGGGACGCAATTGGGAGGTTCACGTTGGGTTCAAAGTGCATGGCAAGGGCCATGAATTGTTTGGTGATGGTTTTGCCATTTGGTATACGAAGGATCGCATGCAAACGGGTCCCGTCTTTGGAAGCAAAGATCATTTCTCTGGCCTGGCCATCATACTGGATACGTACAGCAATCACAACGGTCCGCATAATGTATGTAGCTCCAAGAACTGCAGAATGTCCTTCCATTACTAAAGCTTCTTTGTTTACATGCAGCACCAACATCCATATTTAAGTGCTATGGTTAACAATGGCACCTGGAGCTACGACCATGATCGAGATGGCACACATACGCAACTGGCTGGTTGCGAAGTGCGCTTCCGTAACGTTGACTACGATACGTACGTCAGTATACGTTATGAGAACGATGTGCTATCCGTCTCGACGGATATGGAAAATCGAAACGAATGGAAGAATTGTTTTGTGGTAAACAATGTCGAACTACCAACAGGCTATTACTTTGGTCTCTCAGCAACAACGGGCGACTTGTCCGATAATCATGACATTCATAGTTTCAAATTCTTTGACATAGATAAAACCATATCAGTAAGTGCAATTGTAATTGAAGTTTATCTAAACATTTTTACTAAGGATTCTTTCTGCTTGTATTACAGCATGATGAGATAATGCGACGTAGCAATATTATTCCAAATGCCAAAACATTTGAAGCGCCGCGCGAGCATAAAGAGGATCCCAAGCCTGGAATGTCAAATGCCAAAATATTCTTTATTCTTTTATTCGTTGTGGTGGTGACGGCGGGCGTGGCTATATTTGCCATATCATACTTCAAGGATCGTAATTCGAGAAAACGCTTCTACTAAGGTAACTAACTACCTGTGGCGTCGGTAGCAGATGGAACGACAACTACAAACAAAAACAACCAAACCTAGGTATAGACTACCGAAACATCATGTTACAAGCAAATGCTGACAAGTTTCAAGTCCTTTTACAATTAATTTATATTGCATGTACCCATTACGACATTTGTTCATAAGTTATCTAGATTATCCGTTTTCTGTTGAAGCGTTCCTTTTTAAATGATTAGGCAAAGCAACGATACAAGACAAATGGGCAATTGTTAAATTTAAGTGAACATTTTTAATCTGAACTATAGACAAATTGAGGCCGTAAGAATATTATTGCAGTGTGTACATTATATAGAGAAAGATAAAGATAATGAAACGACCAACCAACTGCAAATGTCCACTTCAATGGCTAGACCCAATGATGATGCTGTCGCTGGCGACTCCCGGAGGTTGAACGCGACGGCGATGGTCGAACTGTGGCCAACATGGATTCGATCTGTCGCACCTGATTGCTGACAAACCGATCGCTGGGTGGATCATTTCGTTCACTCTCTAGCGTATCGTTGGATTTGTGCATGCCACTTAATATGCACTGCTCAAACAATGACTTCGACTGCCCATCATCGAGTGAATCATCGGAGCTGTAATCAGTCTTGGCACCATCAATGGTCTGTCGCCTGTGGCCATTTGATTTCGGCAGTGTTTTTGTATGACTTGAACTAGTGCTGGCGCCACTTGGAGGCAGTCTGCAGCTGCCTGCAGCAATGGCCTGCAATAGAAATTAAGAAGTTGGTTAGTTATTTAAATATGTGCAGTGTCTGCGGAACTTACCTGACTCAGCAGATTGCAGTCATCATCGGAGTCCATGGACAACGAGCTGAGCGAGTCACTGCGCTTGGGCAATAGCCGGGGTTCTGCCTCCACTTGAATGGCACTTCGTCGTGGTGGCAACTTTGGCGCCGATTCAGCATTGCGTGGTAAGAGCTGTGGCGGCTTCATGGGCACACGCATTGGTCCAACTTGTGCAGAGCCCACCGTCAAATTGGATAGTTCAGAGATCACGGAGAAATTACAGGGACTGTCTTCAACATAGTATTTGTTCATTTCATCCGTCACTGGCAGATAACGGGGTAATCCGCCGCATCGCATCTTCGTAATAGGATCCTCGGTAACGTTCATCTCTGGATCCAAAGCTTGTGGCACTTGCTCATTGGCATTGTAGTCATTTGCAGTGGAAGCTATTGATAACACCGATAGATTACTATTACTGCCCGCTTTCGAAAGCAGCGCTGGAGTGTCCTCGGTGCAGTAGCTACGAGGTGCATCGTTCCCATTGAGGTCATTGGCATTAGAGTTTTTCAGAGGCGTCTGTTGCTCGGAGTCGACCTTGCGTTCCCGGCGCGGTGACTGTGGCATGATCTGCGTAGGTGAATCGGGCAGTTCGGAGGGCGAGATAACGCCACTTTGCATCCGACTGTAGTCGCTTATGACAGATGCATTATCATCACAAGCAATCGTCTCATCATTCACCAATGAGTCCATCGAACTGTGCCTTGAGAACATCAACGGCGTCTGCATGGCCGAGTAAATTGTCTGGCTAGCATTGTTGTTCCCATTGCTGTTGCCATTAACAGCAGGAATTGGATCTGCCGTTGGAGTTAATGTATCCGGTGTTTTGGATACAATCGTCTGTTTCTCATGCTTGCCAGGCGCCACATCCGTTAAACTGTTAAGCGAATCAAAGCGGCTGAAGCAACCTGGTGTGCCTTCTTCACAATAGTTGATTGGTCGCTCGCCAGGTTCTGGTTCGGGAGTGTCCAAACAGTCGTTGGACTTATCGGTTGCCAGGTTCTCCAATGCGGTGCTGCGCAAGTTGAGCGTCTTTGGACGCTGCACCTGATCGCTGCTCAAATCAGAAGCGGAAACGGATTTGGCTAGTGGTTGCGCACTTGGAGGCGAATTGCTGGTGCCGTTTTCATCTAATATGAGCAGGATCTCGTTGCTGTCTCTGTCCTCAGCTGTTGCTGGCTTTGATTGTGCAGCCTGCGCTGAGCGTCGTTCCTTGTACCTCACACTAAAATCTGTGGGCTGATCCAGGTCAATGGAGATATCAAAGCTAGCCTTAGTCGGCTTATGTTCGCTGTAACTATACTTCATTGAGTAGTCAATGGGCTGCTCCTCTGAAGGCGTCTCGAAATGACTTTTGACTGTCACTGTGCTCGCTTTGCTGTGTTCGTATGCGCCGTCGGATTTGGTTGAGTATTTTGTGGAATCTGAATCGGATTTGCCTGAATAGATCGATTCACGGCTTTCACATTTTCGAGGCAAGGTGTTACTGGCTGTGTTGTTGTTGCTGGCTGTTGGGGGTCTCACCTTCTTAAGGGAACCTGTAGGATTGCTGCTCAACCGCATGGAACTGTAACGTCGAGGTAAAGTGTCCGCATGTCCGTTGCCGACCTCTTTGGCTGGCATCTCGTTGCGAGGAGTAAGTTCCTGAGCGGCGCGATAATTCACCAGGTTCTTCAGTGCAGATGCGCTACCTTCGGCTATCATGGTATTCTTGGAGTTGATAAGAGCACGTAGCAATGGAATGGCATTGTGATCGATTAAAAATTGTTGATCCTCGGGACACCGTGCAGACAAATTCCAAAGCGTGCCGCAGGAGTTGCTCACAACCGTTTGATTCTCCGACTTCAACTGCTGCAGCAGGATTGCCAAGCAGTTATGTTGTCGCAAGATCTGACGATATGATTCACACACTGCAATGTGGCTGGACACGTTGCGCAATATGCCGCCAGCATTTTCGACAATCTTTAGCGTCTTGCTGGGACCCTCGTAGCTGAGCATTTGCACTAGGAACGCTAGTGCTCCATCCACGGCACAAAATTCTGCTTTGTTGGTGCTGCAGTGCGCCGAGAGATTCCACAAAGCAGAGAGAATGGCCTTCAATGTATTCTCGCACTTGTTCTGCATAGAGGCCAATGCCAGGGACGTCACAGTGCCCAGTTCATTGAAAATGGTCTTCAGATGTTTGTCAGCGCGCCAGGAAAGGTTCCTCAATACACTGGCGGTCGCTTGCAGCAGATCATCGAGATCAGTCGAATTTGAGTCGAGTTGGGCAACCAGCGCTTCCATGAACTGTTTCTGGCCACACAACAGCGACTTGTTGTTCTCCTCCCCGCAGGTAAGATTGGTTAGCGTCATGAGAGCGTAACGACGCAGTAAATTACATTGCTCTCGACCCGATGCTGGTCCATGGACAGCATGATCGAGATGCACTAGATTTGGTATTGCTTTCAAGGCACCCAACTCACACATGGTCTGGCGATGCTCCTCATCAAAGCTGGCTTTCATAAGTAACTTCATGGCCGCCAAAGGATGTCGTTCCTCATCGTCAGCAATTGATTCGCCTCCACTCTGCAGTTGCGTGCGCAGAAAGTTGCAACTGTAATCGTGTATCTGATCCAGTAGGCGTAATACCTTCACCTCTCGTTGATTTCCATGGACAATGTTATGTAGTGCTTGACTGGCGTTCTTCCTCGCCGCTCCTCCAGCGCCAGCACTGTCGTCATTAGAGTGCAGAATTTTTACCAAAATTTGTATGCAGTCGGAGCTCCGCAAGGCCGCACAGGTGTCGGCATTCCTAGATAACTCCAGAAAGTTGCGCGTTAACTCCAGTTGCTTGTGAGCGTCGCTCTCGTTCAGCGTCATGATTTCAAATGGTTTCGACTTTAATGATTTTGTCAGCGTTAAGTACTCCTAGTTTGGATTAGTTTTTAACCGTATTCCAGGAATTGCAATTTGCCTGCCTGTTTATGATATGCTGTTAACATGCAGGTAGATGTTTCAGTAATCTCTCCATACCGCAGTATTTCATTATTTTAGCGTAGGTAAAAGAAAATCTTACAGCGCAGAAGCAGCTGCCTTTGTTGGTGTGGCCTTTGCTGTTACACGCTATCGGTTTCAAATATTTTCAGGTAATCGATAGATATGGTTTTACGGTGCAAACACATACAAGGTTTCGCACATTTCATGTTTCCTCTGCACGTCCTAAAAATAAGGTAACAGAAAATTTAAATATTAAAATTAATTAAAATGTGTAAATTAGTGTATTCAACTTTTTTACAGCATTATTATATTAATTAATTAAGAAACTTATAAAATTTACGATCGTTAAGAAAAAATTCCGCTATGATATGTTAGTTTGACGTCACAGTTTCTTCTGGCGTACATTTGCGAACCTTTTGTATTGGCATGTATCGTATAAATTTACCATCCCTAGTAGACATAAGTTACGTCACGAGAAACAGCTGTTTAGGCCCACAGCTGAAAGCCGCCGAGTTGGTTGAACGTGAAAAACAATGAATTTCTTAAAAAAGGTAAACTAAACAAACTGTAAAGACTTTATTACACATAAATTGTTTTATAGGTGACCCCGCAGCTGTTGCCTATAGCTGAGGCACAGCTCAGCCTCAACAGCAATGCGGCCATACATACTAGCGCTGTCTGCTGTCGCGTGCAATCGGGACGTTACCGCATAACCACAAAGCGGGATAGGCCGCTTACTTATGAAATGGCAAATCCACCGCATTTCATTGGACATCGCAAGTCCTGGAACTCTTGGAACACATGTAAGTTGGTATACTTAAATTTATTGGATTTGTAAAAATTCATAAGTATATTTTTTACAGCCACCCTGAAAGATTCTTTGCGTCCGTCTCAAACAGCCATTGAGGATGTCTTCCTTCGCAAATTCATAACTGGCACATGGCATGCGCTAGTCTGTTCCGAAATTATAATCAAGCGACAACATAACACAATCCGTATTGCAGCCATCGTACGCCAGGCAATTACTCCACGAAAGATGTACTTCCTCATTGGCTACACGGAGGAGCTGTTGTCCTATTGGATGCAATGTCCTGTCACGCTGGAGCTTCAGACGGTGGCCGACAAAAAGGACGTGGTCTTTAAATATATTTAGCTCATCCTTTTTTTTACTTGTCCATAATATACATTTATACTAGTACATACATTTGGTAGTGTTACTCAATGTGCATACTCGACTTCACTATTATTACTATGCCAGGATTTGATGGCTTTGTTAACAATCACACCATCCAAGTCTTTTACCTACAGAAGAAACGAAAGCGATTAAGATTCCTTCAAATATGAGACTGTAGTGTTACCGTTTCAACCAATGCCTTAACTTCATCCAGAGAGTTCAAATCAAATATTAGCGATTTGATATCTTTCACCAGCTCCACAAAGAGGAAAACGACTATCTTTTTGGCGCCTCCGCAAACCTTGTCCCAAACTTTAACTAAGACGGTCTCACAGATGACACCGGCAAAACATGTTGTGTACCAGTTGTCCAACAGTTTGGAGTTCTCAGCAAACAGTCCCAGGTTTTCCAAACGACTGTAATTACAAAACAATTGAATAAAAAGGTAATAATTAAAATTATATTAGGAACTAACTAAAATAATTCCTTGTCTTCACGCTTGAGTAGCGTTTGAGTCAGTTCCTTTAGTTTGGCGCATTCCTTTTTCAATTCGCGAGTGTACTGGTAAAACTCCTTGGCCATCCAGTAGGTCTCCACATCGTCATCGAATATCTGAAGCAGTGTGCGCACGATTTCAACAAAGTGATTATCATCTGCCTGAGCTCCCGCTCTTACATTGCTATGTAATAGCCGATTGTTTTCTAGTAACCACATTTTGTGCAGCACCATATCCTTGGACTTGGAAGAGTCCACGTCTAAACATCTCATTACAGTCACAGCCCTTAGCAAGTCCTCGTAGACCTGTCGTCGTTGTTCCCGAACGTATTCCGTGTTGCTCTTATGGAGTGGCATTATTCCCATAATGAGACTCCAAAGCAAAGTACGTTGCTGCGCTGGAACTGTATAGTTGTATACGAAGTGTTTTAATTTGGTCAAGTTGCGTACATCGTCTTGTAGTAGTTTGTTGAGTGACTTCTTCTCCTCGACGCTAAAGCAGCCAACCTTCTCATAGTAACTCGATCTAAAGTTGCGTTCGTCTGTGGTCATCTTAAAATATTTATTTATTTTCTTTTTTTTTATTGTCAAAACGGAATATGGTTCCACTGTTCCGCGATAGTTAAGTGTTGGTAATGAATGTGCTAGAAATGTAGGGTTGGTAAGTACCGTTGGCACTTCATGAAAATATGTAAATACAAAAAAAAAGACTGTCTGCATGAACGCGTCCATCTCAGCAACTAGAAGGACTGGAGACGCCAATTTTGAATGGAAGGTTCCTGGGGAAGGTACCCAGATAGAGTGTATTTCATATTTTAGATACCCGACCCCCTTACCGCGCAAATCGCACCTAAGAACAAAACTTATAGCGCCCACACCACCCAACGTAGACACTTTTAACTAGGTGTATGGAGAACACCATATAGGTGTTATGCTGTAAGTTCCATCAAGATCGGTATAAAAATGAGAAAGAAATCAGAAAAAGAAAAGTGAAAGAAACTTCCGTTACTCGTTTTTTTTCCCGCCCTTTTTCAAAAGTTACTCCATTTTTAGCGTTTTTTGTTCAGTTTAAAAAGGCGATTGGAACGGTAAAAAAATAATCTTCTAGACGGCGGCTGGTTTTTTCAAAAAACGGCGAAAAAAAAAAAATATTGACAATTTAAACGCGCGCGAACTATATTAGTGAGACCGTTTTTCTTTTCAACTGTTCCGCAACAGTAATGTTGGTACGAGGTCACACTCTAGACGACATTACTCTTTGGCGCCAAAACAATACTAATTGATGACCGATAGGGCTATTCAGGAATTAATAATAAGTGGAATAACCATTTCAAAGAAAAGTTAAACATTCTAGTTGATGCTTAGGAATTTGAAGAGACCACATGTATGTAATATTCGAATTTTAGAAGTTGACTGATCATTATAGTTCAATTTAAAGAAAGTGAGCCACTTGCTCAACTATCGATCTAGATGAGCGACAATAATGAACTTAGCTTGTTCATTGGATTGAGTCGCTCGATTGAACTTATTCCGAATGATTCGATACAAATTCTATTGTTAACACACCCCTCTCTCGACCAGTCTTCAGCGTAAAAATGCACAAATAAAGGAAAATAAGTTAATTATATATATTCATCGACACGCAGTGCAGTCAACATCGAAAGCATAACTTGCAAGCGACAAGAAAACAAAGGTTAAGTGACCCAGAACGGCTGAGTTGCATGAACTATTTAACAATTTTGCTGTGCAATCGAAAACCGACGATGCTCTCGCGCCGGAGCAAGGAAAAATCGCAGGCACATAAAGAGGGCGTAGTGGGAAAGTATGTGAAGAAGGACACACCACCGGAGATACCGGTGATCAATGTATGGACTTCTTATGCGGATCAGCATCATTGGGCTAAAAAGAAATCGTTGCAACGGTGCGCAAGTAGCTCGCCCAGCTGTGAGTTTAAGCCGCGCAGCTCGAGTTCTAGTCGCAATACGTATTCCTGTAATGATGCTCAACCGGATTACTACCATGCGCGGAGAGCTCAAAGTCAGTTACCGCTCAATAATCAACATGTACATCAGCCACCTCCTGTCACACAATTTCGAGCTGGCAGCAATCAGCTAAGCCAAGGGAATAGCAGCAACTACGTGAACATCGAGCAGATCGACCGCATGCGGCGTCAGCAGTCTTCGCCCTTGTTGCAAACACCAACGAGGGGCTTTCAGCGAAGTTACTCCACTCAAAAGCACTCGCATCCGCATGTGGCGACCACCAGCTACGATGCCGACCAAGGGCTGCTGAGCGCCTCATATGCAAATATGCTACAAATACCACGGCGACCCCCCTCGCCAGCACATTTTGCTATACAGCAACAACAGCAACAGCATCTGCATCAGCACCAACCACTTCAACACCCTTCAATTTATGGATCGATGCTACGATTTGAGCCTTCAGCAATGCCAACAAAGGATCATCAGCCACGGTATCCACAGACAAGGTCATGTTAAGTTACATGGAACACATTACCCAGTCCATATTTGATTTATCTACAATATGTGCTATTTATATCCTTCAGATCACCTCTAGAGCAACAACATCATCAACAGCAGCAGCAACAATTGCCTGCGCACATGATTGGCAGCTATTCTAGTGATTCGTATCCAATCTATGAGAATCCTTATCGCGTGTCCTCAATGCGCGTTACACAGTCTCAGCGCTCCGAATCGCCCATCTACAGCAATACCACAGCATCATCGGTTACCCTTTCAGGGACTCCACATCATCATCAGCATTTAACAGTGCCTTCAAGTGGTTCTCTGAGAGTAAGTGGCCGAGATGGAAGCTCTGGCAGCGTACGTGGAGCCTCTGCTTCAGTTCAATCCCTGTATGCGCCACCCCTGACGCCGCCTGCATCCAGCACTTCAACTGGTGGCGATAACAATGGTAACGGAGCATTGCAAAAGGTCTCATCACAGCAGTCGCTCAATGAAAGCGAAGAACTGCCACTGCCCCCCGGCTGGGCCACGCAGTATACGTTGCACGGTCGCAAATACTATATTGACCACAATGCGCATACCACTCATTGGAATCATCCATTGGAGCGCGAGGGTCTGCCGGTTGGCTGGCGCCGTGTGGTCTCCAAGCTGCATGGCACCTACTATGAAAACCAGTATACTGGCCAGTGTCAACGTCAGCATCCATGTCTCACATCCTACTACGTTTACACGACATCAGCAGAGCCTCCAAAAGCTATAATGCCTGAGGCGCCATTGTATGCACCACCATCGCATACCCACAATGCATTGGTGCCCGCCAATCCTTATCTACTTGAGGAGATACCGAAGTGGTTGGCTGTCTACTCGGAAGCGGACTCATCCAAGGATCATCTGCTGCAGTTTAATATGTTTAGTCTGCCTGAACTTGAAGGCTTTGATAGTATGCTGGTTCGTCTCTTCAAGCAAGAGCTGGGCACTATTGTTGGATTCTATGAGCGCTATCGGTGAGTTCATACGGTTTCAACTGTAATCTGTTTTGTAACCTTTCGTTCATTCGTATTTGCTTTACAGACGCGCTTTAATACTCGAGAAGAACCGTCGAGCTGGTCACAATAACCAGCAATAAATTACATATGACTGCAATGAACGACTGGAATACAAAGCAAATACATGAACACGCTGGGATATAGTCAATATATACAGTGCCTTTGCCACAACACACACATAGGTGCATTTTAAAGAAACCTATTTATTTATTGTTCATATTTATTTGGAGCCATTCTTTGCAATGTTATGTATGTCGTGGTGTCAGTTTGTAAACTGTGATATAATTTTTTGCAAAACTTGATCAAGAACATACATATATATGTCTGACTCTTAAATATCTCATATATTGATATACTCAACATTTAAAGAATGGTCCATACTTATTTATCGTTTATAATTTCTTAGCTATCTATTTAAAACGATTTATTTAAAATTTTAGTTTCATTTATGTTCCTTGCATTCGAAATTATTGTGAGTTGCGATTTATGTATTTGTGTGTGTGTGTGCCTATTAAATGACTTTTCAGGATTTGACAAATTACAATTGAGTTTTCTATCAAGCGATCCCTAAGGGTGCCGAAAAGTAAGGTAAATAAAGATGTGAATACTTATATAAGTTATTGCTTCAGTTTATATTTATATAAGTTGATGTTTTACTTTATTACTGTTTCCGCACTTTAATGGTAGACTTTCATAAATTAAAAACCCTGCTGATTCGGAGGTTATTCCAAAAAGTGTTAATTATTTTACATTTAGTGCAAAGTTCAATGTCACAAAAATAATAACAAATTAATCTGGATATGAATCAAATTCAAATACACTATACTACACTAGAGAAATTGATATTTTGGGCTGGATTCAGTTTTTACAAGATTACTGAAAGAGTTAAATCAGAAGTCTATACAAACTTGCTAGACGAAGTCCTTATAAGCTTTTTGGAGCAGCAACCGGACCAAGAAACCATTTTCCAACAGAATACTGAACCGATACATGGATTGCAAAACCAGTCGTCAATGGTTTCAAGCAAGGGTAATCGAAAGCATCTGGGGAAATCCTGCTAGACGTGTTTACATTAGAGCAGCTACGGACTACTATCATCAAAGAATAGGCTGGAATTCCCCAATCAGAATTTCAAACTGTTGAAGCATGCCAGATTGCATTTTTAAGCTGATTTTCGATGCAGGTGGTTGGACTTATTATTAATTAGCAATAAATATATCAAAATCGCACAATTATTTTATTTTTTTTTTTATTATTAAACAAACAAGCAAGGAATTAAACATAAAAAAATATAAACAAATTTTTTTCCTTAAATTGTTAATATGAAAATGAAGGTCATTTAATTAAATTTCGTTGAGTGTATATGAGTTTTGTCAAACAGAATTCAATAGTCATGGGAATAAATTAGAGTAAAATGCAGGCAAATCACCGAGAGAGTGAGCATAACCGGCATACTCGGAGGCAATCACATACCGGCATTTCTCGCTTCACTATTTATAGAAAACGAAACACACTCAATACAAGCGATGCTTATCCAGCTCAATTCAACTATGAAGTGCAAAAACAAAGAAGCTACAATCGTACCAAGATAGAGCACAGCTTGTCAGTCGCGATGAAAAGCCACACCAGCAGCAGAAGCGGCAGCAACAACAACAACAAGCACATCAACACAAGCAGTAGCAGCAGCAACAACATCAACAACCATATCAACATCAACAACAACATCAACAACACTAACAACAACAGCAGCAGTAGCGGCGACGGCGTCGTGGACTTCATTTAAACGTATTGCCGCTGTGCATTGCGCCTCAGTATCTTGACAGTCGCCTCGTTGTCACTATCGTAAAACACACACAAAAACATACAATTAAGCTCTGGCTACGTTAATTGTTAGTTAAAACGTTCTTTAGCCGTAATAAGAAATACTTTTGTTGATTAATGAGCAAACATCTTTAGTTCGGGAGGGAAGTTCTAACAGTTCTTGTCAGTTCAGTTCATTTCTGTTTTCTATAAAAATAAAAATTATTTGTCTATGTTGTGGAAATTTATGGTTTGTGCAGATGCCCTCCATTCCTTCGAACTTGCTGGCTGCCAAGTGAAAGTTCTAATCCGGCTGCAAGAGACTCTTCAAAATTGTTTTAATGTGCTGAATTATTTATCGTTTATTTATACAATTGGCAAATTTTGAAATTTGTTTGAAAGTGTATGTGCCTACGTTGTTTCATATACGTATACGTGTATGTATGTTGTTTAAGTTTTTATGTGTTAACACATTAACATACTAAATTGGATCATAATAAGTAAAAGTAAGAGTTAGAGTTTCTGCTGTCGTATAGTTAAATACCCTTTCATTATAGTTCAACAATTTAGTCTTCTTTCATTGTATTTTCAAACTATATTTTTTACTGATCCAGTTTCTGTTCAAGTTCTTTAACAAGTCTATTAGCTTCAATAAACATGGCTATGCTGACATAGCATGTTATGGTCATATGCTGTTACCAACTTCATAAGAAAACTATACTACCAACTGTTAGGGTATACAAGTGCATTCTTTATGATATGTTTAAGTGTCGAATCAACTTGCCATTGACCGGTTATCATTCTTGAAGTGTTCCAAAAATCCCATTAATATGTGTAAATTCAGCTTATTTAGTTATAATTATTATTGTTGTTCTTGTTGTTTTATTTATAACAATCGCATTTGTCGGCGTCTGAGACTCCAAATTTATGGCAATTGAAATAGCTTGAAATCATTTGATTAGCATTATCAGTGCAGTGATAAGCCAGCTCTCAGGATGTTGTATACTTATTTTTATATTACTTTTATAGTTTACACTGTTCTTTGCATTTTTTTGCCAACTCATGCGATATTAGAAGTCGAAAAAAGCTTTTTTTGTTTTTAGTATTTATTGACCATGAGAATTCATAGTCAAGGCGCGCCGACTTGTAGAACAGACACAATATAACTTTATGCACTCGCCCGGCTCTTGATAGCACTGATACACACTCCTATGTATGTAAGTATGTGCACATGTATGTGACCTGTTGAAGTTAGTTGGCAGTTGGGCTTGTGCGTAGCAAAAAGCACGCTTTAATTGCGAATTGTAACATTGAATGACATATTTGTTTGTGTACACAAAAGGTCGATGCAAACTCTTATCTGGAGCAATTATTTGCAGGTATTCTAGTTGACAAGCGGCATCAAACTTTTAGATCAACTGTTGTTGTTGTGCAAATCAACTCAACATTATATTTCAATACTTGAATATTTGCATTTTTAAATTGCTTCACAGCTTTTATCACTATGTCAAATACTTGAGTAACAATACTTTTTCTTTAACTCTATTGAACTCTTTTTATTTGTAATGCTCTGTTAACAAGGTAAACAGTAAGCACTCGTTAATGAAAGCATTTGAACTTTCAGTTGAAATTCTTTTGCAATTATAAAAATTTATGCAATTAATTGTAAAAATTATTCACAAATATTTAATATTTATGGCAACGAGAAGGTTTCGATAATAAAAATAACTCTGTAACTGTAGCCAGAGAGAACACTGTACTCTCAATCAACTAATTGGAGATGCTTCTATATTTATATATATATATATATTTATATGCATTCTCTTGCATGTGCTCAATCGTATGTTGAACTATAACCAACTCCCTTTGATTGCAGTAAATTTTATGTTCGTGTTCATTAATTGCTGCTGTAAACACAAATCAATTGCCTCAAGTGATTCACTATTAAACAAAACCCAATTAAATTTTTCCAATTCCGCAATGAGTTTTCAGATCAAAGAACCTATAGATACCCAGTTCCAGTTGGTGGAAGGGTATTTGTAGTTTTGTAATGAACCTCTGAACAGTCGATTTGCAATGAGTAATCTTAAGTCTGTCTCAGGGATTCCCCTATTGCCAACGCAAATCAAGTTTTCTCTGATTATAGTCACCAAACGAGTTGCCATTATTTTATTCTAGCCTAAATATATCCTAACTCGGTTTAGTGTGAAGCCAAGCCAGTGTATACAGGGTATCTTCAATTCGAGAATACTCAACGTGACATGTAATCACTGTTTAACCAAGTTGTCGAATGCACATTCATTTAGTTTGTCACCAGACATCGATAAAAGTTGGTTAGATCGGTTTTGCGGCTTACTATTTTTAATTAATTTTGTTTAAAGAACACAGCTGTAATATTGAAACAATTAAAGTCTCCTTATTTACAGGTGTTGGACATTAAAAATAACAAAATATAATAATGGCACAGAGCTTGAGGTATTTGCTTCAAGTAATTGCCATAGCAGCAACGTGTAAGTATTGAATAAATGGATTAAATATATATAGAATATATATGATTGAAAAGTATAATATTATGTTAATCAGTTGCTTACGGGGGAGGCACAAGTTAATCAAGGCTTTGCAGTAAATACCCATGACTTGACGGTATTGCTGAATGCCAATGAGACTTTTGAGATCTATGCGAAGTAAGTGTGAATATAGTTTAATCTTAATTTTCGCCATTTATCAACAATATACAAATACACTCACAGCCACAATCTAGGTAACAATATCACAGTGAAGTTGTTGAACAAGCATGAGGAACATTTGGATCTGCATCCCGAATCATTTGTCTATCGAGCGGGCAGTTCATTCAGTCAAGCCATCACTGTAACCGGTAGACAGGCGGGTCATGTCGAGATCACTGCCAGCAGCGAACCCAGTGAAAGTTGGATGTAAGCTAAGAATGAATGGAGATTCCCAATTTTGGGTAATCACTTAATGAGTCCACTTGTTTCCAGCACCAAAGAGATCTTTGTACGTGTTGTTGTGGCCAAATCGAGGGCTATCATTTACGTCTCCATTATTGTTGGATGGATTTACTTTGTGGCGTGGTCGGTCTCCTTTTATCCCCAAATATGGATTAACTATCGCCGGAAATCCGTTGAGGGACTAAACTTTGATTTCCTAACCCTCAACATTGTGGGATTCACGCTCTACAGCATGTTTAACTGCGGACTGTACTTTTTCCATGAGTTACAGGATGAGTATGAGAATCGATATCCCCACGGCGTAAATCCCGTCATGTTGAATGATGTCGTATTCTCATTGCATGCAATGTTTGCAACATGTATTACCATCGCCCAGTGCTTTGTCTATGAGGTAATCTGCAATCGACTTTATAATCTTTTCAGATTATCTATCTTATCATCTTTCTAGCGCGGATTGCAACGTGTCTCGAAGACGGCCTGTGGTTTGTTGGGATTATTTGCCCTTTTCGTGATTATCTCAGCTGGCTTGGCCGGTGGCTCCGTGATACATTGGCTGGACTTCTTATACTACTGCAGGTAGCTATAATTTATAATATTAACTATGTATATAATTTAATAATATTAATACCCCTTTAGCTATGTAAAACTGACGATAACAATTATTAAATATATACCCCAGGCGTTGATGAATTATCGCAGAAAGAGTACGGTGGGATGGTGTGTATTCACTTCATTAATTCCTCAATAGAATTACAATGATCTACTGTTCTATTTTGTAGGAGTATTGGTAATATTTTATTGGATTTTACTGGTGGTACTTTGAGTATGCTACAGATGATTTTGAATGCGCACAATTATGGTAAACTTATCTATCAAAAAGTGAAATAATTGTTGCTATATATATTACATTTATTTATCAGATGATTGGGTTTCAATTTTTGGTGATCCGACCAAATTTGGCCTTGGTTTATTTTCTGTGCTATTTGACATATTCTTTATGCTTCAGCATTACGTCTTTTACAGGTATTTATATATA
The DNA here is from genome assembly GCA_018901825.1 of Drosophila funebris. Classification (NCBI taxonomy): domain Eukaryota; kingdom Metazoa; phylum Arthropoda; class Insecta; order Diptera; family Drosophilidae; genus Drosophila; species Drosophila funebris. Next base: position 4,503,394 of record JAEIFK010000678.1, read on the forward strand.
ATATTAATTGCCGCAATTCATTTAATAGCAGCAACTTCATCGCAAGTCATCTACTTTAATTGCGCTTAACATTTTTTAACATTTGCTTATCAGAATTAGGTTGCTTATTTGTTGTAATTTGAATTTTGCTAAGTCATTTTTGTTTTTACAGACACGCGAGTGAGTCTTCAACCACTAATCTAACGACTGTCACAAGTGCCCAGGATGAAGCTCAAAACGAGACGAATCGGAAATATTAGACCTTAACTAACTTATTTATATATTTTTTAAATTTTGTATACCGATTAGTACTTAAAGCTTATTTATATGCTCTGTAGTCGTCATACTCTTATTTTATATTTTATATTATTTATTTCAAGTGCCGTAAATATAAATTTACTTACATTTGTATGCATGTATTTATTAATAAACATTAATATGAATAAATGCAAAAATATCTGAACATTTCGTGAGTTAATGTTTCGCAATCAACTGGGAAAACCATGGATCATGAACGTTTACAGCAATTTGTGCTGAACCATGCGTATTTAGGGATTTTTCCCATTTTTTATAGAGCGTTGAGTTCACAGTAGGGCAGTAAGTCTGGTATATTTTAATTGATGTGAAAGTACACAAAAGAGAATTGTAGAGTAATTCAAAATGTTACACTTAACGGCAAGTGGTAAAATTTCCCTGCCTTTAAATTCCCTGGTGTAAGTGTATGTACCATAAATTGTGGCGGACGGCCGATAGAGGTCATTATTTTACTTGTCATAGTAAATAAATAAGTCGAAAATCGACATAATATGTATAACAAACCCTGAAAACAGCCATTCCTAATAAATTCAATTCAATGTGACATAGATAAAAACACTATAAATGAAATGGCTAAAACAACACAGCTGAACACACAGCTCACATATATTTTGAGCTAAGACACAAACTTGCACGCATAATCAAAAATTAAAAATGAAACAACCGCGCTGTTATCGACAACAGCTGTGTCCGATAGCACCACGATTGTTGCGCAACGCTGTGACTCTCAAAATGGGAAGAAGAAGTTACTTGTTGTTTGGTAATTTAAGTTAAAACACAATTTGAACAAAAAATACATTATATGTGTAATAATTATTAGAAAGGATTGAAGACTATGTACATTGCAGAACCAATGTCTTGGAAGAAAGAAAGGTATTATCCCACGTGCTTGTCTGTGAATATTTATAAAAGCTTACATATGTACATATATGTGTCTCTGCAATGCAAGCACAAACGTGTTAAAATTCCAAATATCCGCCTTAAATAATAATAATGTAATTATTGATAGATTAAGCATTGATAATGCGGAGGAGGAGGACATTTTTGAAGCTTCTGGCTCTGCGGCTCTGGAAAATGCAAACACTGAGCCGAATACAGAGGAAATGTAAGTGTTGTTTTGCAACAGGTGTCCGGCCTTAGTTTTATCAATGTTATCTTACACACATGTATACATTAATATGTCCCTATCTATAAACATATTTACTTGCAGGCCCAATGAGCCAATGGCATTTCTGCAAGGTCTTAATGTAAGTACAAATGATAATAACAGAATTAATTACATTATTAATTGATATTTATTGTTTTGCAGTCAGGCAACTTGATGCAGTTTAGCCAGGTAATACTAATATTAAATGACCCTTCTATCGTTTAAAGCGCTCTGATAGATCCGATTGAACAAGTATTAGCGAAAAACTAGCAACTGCGGAAAGCATACTATTTATCAGCGAAATGTCGATCTCAAATAAACCCATCGGCTTAATTCTGTACTTGATGGAGACAACTTGTAGAGCGAATGTGTGAACACTCCGTTGATATCGCCAATCGGCCTCATGGACATTTATATCTTGTAAGATGTTCCCTGTTGATCGTGTCTCAACCAAAACATCGTTGCTTAAATACGTTAGCAGTGCTACTTCCAGCAGGGATATAGCGAGGAATACTAAATTGATAAACGCCCCAAAAGCATCGTATGGCTTTTTACTAATAACATACTCTGCAATTTCGTAATATTGATTATAAAATCCCACAGTAATGCCAAGCAGATGGCAGATCAACGAAAGCACAATCGAGAGCGACATCAGAGCCATGTAATCTGTGCTCTGGGAGCATATCATTTTGTATTTTTCCGCTAGATCGTCCAACTCATCGGCCAACGTGCAGAAGCGTTGAATGCGATAGTATCTGGTGTAGAGTTTCTGGTTGTCCTCATGCTGCATGAGGTTCACCTGCTGCACTTGCGCTTTTAGCTTTGCATTTAATACCTCCAAAATGTTCTTTGCAATTATCATGGCGCCAAAGTAGCAGTTGTTTAAAAAATTTGAAATTACCATTGGAAACAGATTGTACAAGGTCCAGGTCCAGCTTAGATGCGGTGCGTTTCGTTTTTGCTGCACCAACAAAGCCACCTCCAGGACAATAGGAAACCCAAGGACTTTTATCAATGCCATCAGCACGGACGTCATTATAGTGCGTCCATCAATGTGAATAGAATTGAGCGTCTCAAATAGTGGCACATTACTCATCATCCGTGCAACAGACTTGCTCATTACTATTTGAGTGACGAAATTGATGATTGCCACCGTTATATTCATATAACTATACAATTTAACTGCGTCTCGCAGATTTAACTGCGCCGTTGTGTAATCCAGATACATTTGACGTATGTAGACGATGCCGAAGATCGTTGTCACCAGCAATGCATATGTCAAATATTTCATGGAGAAGATGAAACGGTTGCGACCACGCAGCGTGAAACGATTCGCAAAGAGCCCAAACAATGTTAACATAAATATTAGCGTAACGAGCAATATGTGGACTAGTCTGGCCGTGCCCCGAATGGGCTTGCGCGAGAACCGGATGCCAAAAAGACCCATTGTCTACGAAGGTCGATCACTGAGTGACCAAATATCTAGTAACAGATAATTAATTGTAGTTTAATTGTTTTTCTTATCGAATGCCTACAATCTTGATAGCTTGCCTAAGCACGAATTACCTATACTCATACACAATTGTACTATTCCAAAAACATTAATCAACATGGTGGAGAAGTGAATAGCTGTTGTGTGTCGGCAGAATTCTATACATTCATTCATGTTATTTTAGCTTTTCAAGTATCTAGTGCATTCTTTATATGTCTAACCATTTTTCTTGAATATTCTATTTTTTGCAGCAATCAGTACTGCGTGAAATGATGCTACAAGACATTAAGACACAGATTAATTCGTTACCTAAGCTAGAAAATCATAATAATGGAGATTTTTGTTTCGGCATGGTGCTCGAGGAGCCGCCTAAGTCTCACTGGATGTTCTCGGTTCCATTGAACAAGCTGTACATCCGTATGAATAAGACTTTCAACATCGATGTGAAATTTAGGATCAAAATGCCTTTTCAGCCATTGAATTTAAGGGCTTTTCTCTGCTTTGTTAAGGACGTCAGTGGACCTGTGCTCCGCTGCCAAAATCATTTAAGCACAGATGCAAGTGAGTTAATAAGTTAAAACGCTGTAAATCTGTACATTAAACTATGCTGCCTTTGCAGTTACGGATAATCTCAGTATGCGGGAAAGTCTGCTGCGTTGTGAGAATCCTAATACCACTTATTGCGGCACTTCTCAGGGAAAGAGTATTACGGAAAGATACTCTGTGCTTGTGCCACTGAATATGAGCCGTTCTAACCATCAAGGCGGTGGATTCGTTAGACAAACACTTGCCTTTAGTTTCGCTTGTCAGAATTCATGCTTTGGTCGCAAAGAAACCTGTTTGGTATTCTGTTTGGAAAATATGAAGTAAGTTTAAACATTTTATAAGGTTTACAAACTTAGAAACTGTATTATTTTTGCAGCGGTGATATACTCGGTCAGCAGGTGTTGTACCTGAAGATTTGTACATGCCCCAAGCGCGATCGCAATTTAGACGAGCGTCACTTAGAGAACAATAAACGCAAATTGTTGTCTGGTGCATCGGAGGATGAAGATGTCGAAGAGGAACATGGCAGAAAGACCCGTCGTCGTAGGCTGCAGCGTGAAGTCAAAGAGGAAAATGAGAGCAATGATAGCTCCGATGTGCAGCCATTCCCAGCAGATTGGGATGTTTCACGTTCTGTAGATGGCAATTATCGACTCGTTGTAAAGTGCTCAAAGAAGGATCTGCTCTTAGAGAATATCGAGGGGATGATTGAGAAGACGGCTGTCGCCCTGTTACGAAATCCACAAAATACAAAATTGCGTCAACATGCGGACCATTTACTGAACTTAAAAAAGTAAATATTAAACTTCAAATGTATTTAGCTATTATAATAATATTTCTAATTACAGAGTGCGCACTTAAGTTGTCCTAACGTTGATTACAACAGAAAACCACATACTTTATAAGAATAAAGTAAATACCTGTGAAAATGTACAATCATAGTATTTAAAGTTAACACAATATGTTGAATTTTCATGAATGTTGTTAATTGACTGCCTTAATACTTAATTTATAAGTTGTATAAGTAAGTTTTCTAATAAATTGATAATATGTACCATGTACATATTGAATTAGAGTAAATAAGTGTTTATAACGAATCGGGTAAAATTGTGCATTTCCCTCTAATTCCATAGACATTATAGTTAGCCCGGTCAATGCTCCGCTACAATAACCGACTGCTGAGTTCAACTTGCAGCTCCATGCCGCAAATATGTCAAAACTGATATGTTGAATTTACATATGCATATTTATACTTTGGATTTTTATGTTTTGTTTGAGGTCTATGCTAAAAAACCAAGCAAATTACACACATTTGCCTCTCAATCTGCGCGCACATGTGCGAGATGGCAAAGATCAGCAAGCAGATGTTGTAATGGTAGGCGTTCTTTTGCCACATGCATAATATAATAATATACACAATAATATATATATATATATATATATATATATATGTATCACTACATATTTGCATGTCTTTACGTTGACATAGGGCAGTGCCAAATAAGGCCTTCCGAGACAAGCGGTATTTTAATTTTAACGGCTTTCTCTTTGCCAGTTTGGATACGGCTTGTTGAGGTCTCTTGAAGCGTACTCACCTACTGGTTTGCCACAACGCTTGAGTGAAGTGAAATTATAATGAAATGCTTAAAAACTCACAAATTACACTCAAAGCTGAGCAATTCCATTTAATGGTTTTGAAAGCAATCAAAAAACTAGGCATTGAAGAACCTAAACCAAACTTTAAGTGTATTTGTTTTAGACCAAAATCTTTGAAATAAATCAATAAATTTTGGATTATCTTTATTTTCTAATTTTAATAAAATGCAAGCTTAAAGTATTGCTTATTTTTGTCAAACAATAAGTCACAACAAGAAGTGCATCAAATTTAAAGACACAAATTTGGAATGCAGATTAAGTTTATATATTATTTATTGGTCAAAACAATTATCTCTTAATTTTCTTTGTGTCTTTGTGTTTTGTAGATAATGTGCAAATTTAATGGAAAATTATGATATTGAACGGTTTAATTAATAATAGAGAATGTGTTAATTTTGCAGCGAAGTAACTTGTAATACAAATTGCGTATGATTTAAATTTAAGAGATCTTAAGAAACACTCAGTATGGGTTTCCATATGGCCAAAGGGTCAATCCCTGACGGCTTGTTCAGCAGCTCCGTTAACTTAGGCGACTTGCCTTAAGTAGATAAATGAGGTAAATACGTGTATTTATGAATGTCCCCTGATCATAAAGCCAAGTAAGGCCAAGAGCTCAGGTGAAAACTTCTCCCACACACACAGACACACACACACACATAGTCCCAATGCCAGATATTCGATTCCACTCGAGAGCCAAAGCACCTAAGTTACTGGCATTGGGAGAATTGAAAGAGAGATAGAGAGAAAGAGAGAGTGAGGTGCATCACAACAACAAACGATCAGTTTTGCAGTCGCTTGGCAGAAAACAAGACAATTCGGCGACATTGCCGCAGCAGTGAGAGAGAACTGGAGAGAAAGACTGAAAGAGCCAGCGAGAGGGAGAGGAAGTGAGATCTGCAGCTTGTCTACGTCGTTGAGAAAGAGTGGGAGACGAGTTGAACTATAAGCTGTGCGCGTAGTTTCAGTATTGTTTGATATCGGTCGGTTAACACACGTGCGGTGTTCGTTATAAGTTGGCTGAAACGGTATAAAGCAAAAGCAAAGGCTAAAACAAAAGCAGACGCAAACGAAAAAAATCAACAACAAATTCACAAATAAATAATAATAAGAAATAATAATAAGTTGAAATTATTGTTGGCTGTCGTCACATCTGGTTTTTTTCTCTTAATGCAACTTTGTGACAATGGTTGAAACGGCAACAACAACGACTATCACACGTACCACATCAAGTGCTCCGGCCACAACCAGTGTTGCCCCAGCTGCCACGCCCACTGCTGCATTGGTGCAACGCAACGATGAGACGACACGCGCCATATTCAACCTGAAAGTCATTCTCTTTCTGCTGTTGTTGCCCCTCGTATTATTGGCAGTGTTTCTCAAACATCTTTTGGATTATCTCTTCTCTCTCAGCCTCGCGGAGAAGGATGTTAGCGGCAAGGTGGCGCTGGTAAGCAGAATTTAGAAGAGGGGGGGCTCAGGAGAGATTGATGAATCCAAGAGGTTAACACACAAAATTGAGACTTATATATAGACATACATATTGTATGTACTATATGCACATATGCACATACATATTCGTTTGCTTATACTATAGAGAAGCAGCCATTAGCTTCACGTCACGCAGTTTTCTTTTTGAGTTTTCCTCCCCCCTTTTCCGCGTGACATCTCTGCCATTGAATGGGTGCGGCTCGAGAGCGTTGCTTACCTAGCATTTTGTTAATAAAACAAATATTTATGCTTTGCGATGCTCCCCACATAAACAATCAATTTTGTATATATTTACATAAAAACAATTCTGTTTATTTGGCGCTTTGAATCTGTCTAACTTTGGGTTCCAATAACAAAATGTGTCGCATCGATATACGAGTATCTTGACAATTGATACTCTATCGGCGTTTAAATATGTACATATATGCATATTATTTTATGGGCTACTCAATTGATGGACACGACAAGGTCAAGAGTGTTGCCCAAAATTGACAACGCCTACTAACTAATTGAGTGACTAACGAAAGAAGTATCTCAATATGTAGTAATAATGTCAAAATTTTAATTTAAATTCCATTTGCATGCTGTAGGTGTGCCAGCTATATATTCTACTCACATTTGGATACAAATCTATATGCGTCATTAAAGCGCAGCTTGTTCCCTGCTCTGGCAGATCGTTCACACAGATACTCATACTCATACTCATACTCATACTCATACTCTTATTCGCATATTCGCAGTTGCAAGCGAATATGAATACACTCGGTTAAAACAGGTTTTATTTTGTTACAGATCTGAGAAACTTTACTTTTGTTTTCTTTGCCAAACAAAAAATGATGACGTTTGCGCAGCTTCGTTGCGACTCGGTCAAATATAAACAACGCTGATAAAAGAGTGAAGATAAAGATATTTATGTATCTGCTAGCGATTTTATATAGGCATTCACTTGATTGTTAGGAAGCACATCTTTGATTACATATATAATTTTGTTTATTTTTCCATGTAATTACATTTTATAATATCAAAGATAAAGCTTAAGATAAAGATACAGGTGTATCTACTATATAAATGGATTCTAACTGTATGTGAATTTTTGTATATGGAAACTGACATCTTAGCATACTGATTACATATTCTTGTTAATTACTTAGTGACTTGAACTTTTGTCATAACAATACTACACAGAGAGAATATGTTGGTAACGAGCATAAATATTTTTATGCAAAATAAATCTTTATTTAAGTGAATGTAACTTTTGAAACAAGTAAAGCTTAATATATATACTAAAGTAAGTGCGAAAATATAGATATAAATTTGGAAATCGGTTTCGAAACCATTTTTCACAGTAAACACTTAGAGAAAGCGTTTGAGAAATTGTAAGTCAAGATCGAAAGTTGTCAGTAGTCTTAAATCTAACTAGACAAACTGGGTTCTTCATTAAAATATGGCAAATAACAATTGAAGAAATATTCGTATATATATTTGGATAAATTTCCATGTTTTTCAAAGACTTCAAAATCTTATAACTATGGCCAAACTAATAAAAATTATACTTGGAAATGTACTTTTAAATTTAACAATACAATTGCACATCTTTACATCCATCTGACATCATGGAAAACTGATTAAATATTCTTATTAATTTTTGTGACATAACTGAATTATTCAACATGAAAAGTTTACAACAGAATTCAAAATAGAAGAATGCGAGTACGTATGTACATATGTACATGTATGTGCACACGGATTGCGTTTTGTTCTCTACGTTCAGTTTGTAGCGTCGCGTCGCACACAGAGGTCACGTCATTTTAATTACGGTCAAAAGTCACTCAATTGTGGTAAATGGGAACTAATGCGTACATACAAATGTATGTACATATATATGAGTACGTACATATGTATGTATGTAGATATGTCCAACGAATCTTTAACTGAATTCTCATAGCATAGGCAGCAAATGCAAATCATGTATTATAGGTATTTGTATGTGGATACTTTATGCCACTAAGTTGTTCATTGTTTGCAAATAAAGCCAATTAATTTATACTACTGTAATTAGTACATATGTTTCTGGGGCAACTATTTACATATGTATGTGTGTGCTGACTAATTTAGTGCGTATTACGCAGGTAACCGGCGGTGGCAGCGGTTTGGGTCGCGAAATATGCCTGGAGCTGGGAAGACGCGGTTGCAAGGTGGCCGTTGTGGATGTCAACTCGAAGGGATGCTACGAGACGGTGGAATTGCTATCGAAGATACCACGTTGCACCGCCAAGGCCTATAAGGTAAGCGATAATATTATAACATAGAACCATCAATTAATCTTGCCCCCACTTTATGCCACAGAATGATGTGTCCTCGCCACGTGAATTGCAGCTAATGGCCGTTAAAGTGGAAAAGGAATTGGGTCCCGTTGAAATTCTAATCAATAATGCTTCCTTAATGCCAATGACATCGACGCCACATTTGAAAAGCGATGAGATCGACACCATTCTGCAACTTAATCTTGGCTCCTATATAATGGTTTATACTAAATCTTTAGTTGCTTGAATTATATTTGATAATATTACTTTGTTTGCAGACCACAAAGGAGTTTTTGCCAAAGATGATCACACGTAAATCAGGTCATTTGGTGGCTGTAAATGCATTGGCTGGTAGGTTGTGTTCTTGTTCTGATTTAGAGAGTGTTTAATTGAATAGATTATATCGCTTATGCATAGGACTGGTACCACTGCCTGGTGCGGGCATTTATACTGCCACTAAGTATGGCATTATGGGCTTCATGGAGTCCGTGCGTGCTGAGCTGCGTCTCTCGGATTGCGATTATGTGCGCACCACAGTCGCCAATGCTTACTTGATGAGAACCAGCGGGGATTTGCCGCTGCTCAGCGATGCAGGGTAAGTTAATTAAGCATATTTTGTATGAATAATTGTTGAACAAATCTTGGTGAGAAAATTGTATTTAAGTTCAGAATACGTTTGATTAATTTCTGTGAATGATTTACATTAACATATTATTTTATTAATTGTTATTATTATCATTTAAGCATATCCCAAAGTTATCCCGGTCTACCCACTCCCTATGTGGCGGAGAAAATTGTCAAGGGCATATTGCTGAACGAGCGTATGATCTATGTGCCAAAAATATTTGCACTCAGTGTTTGGCTGCTCAGGTAATATTTAAATAGAATTCTTAGTATTCACTATAAATAAATATATATTAAATTTCTCTGCTTCTTTTCAAGATTGTTGCCTACGAAATGGCAGGATTATATGCTTCTGCGTTTCTATCACTTCGATGTGCGTAGCGCTCACCTGTTTTATTGGAAATAATGGGATAATGAATTGGGAATCCAATTAAGTTCGTTGTTTCCAATACAATTGTTCGGTTCAATAATGTTAGGATAAACGCTAGCCATAAGCTCATTATTTATTTACATAAATTGATGATCGAATTAATAAATAGTTACGAATCAATATGATATTTTATATATATGTTAAAAAGATATTTAAAGATTCTTAAAGGAACTAAGAGAGTTTTAGAGAGCTAGATTAATGAGTAAGATGCTTACAGAGAAACTAAAAGCGACTGGAACTGATAGAAAACCAGGTCAAGAGAGCTGATTCGCATGTCATTTCATTTTTAAATAACAAACCTTTACGATTCGACTCGATGTTGATTACAGTGAAGGAGAATATTTTATAGGGGATTTTTTTTATAACCAACAGGCCATAAAGTATTAACCGCATTATCAACTGCAGCTGTGTCAACGATTGCCGCCCAAAAAGATTATAGCCGCCTCGAGTTGCCCATGTTCTCACTTAAATATTCGATGACACATTCATAACTTATAATTAGGCTTAAAGGCACAAAGTGCGTTGAGAGTCATTTAATTATAGGTTTCTTTCATTTTTTTTTCGCAAATTAATGTTGAGCAATAAGTGCATTGCATATTAATAAAATTAACAGGATAAATGACAGTCAACAGCCACTATAAGGGATATATATACTTGTCATTAACATAAAACTCAATGCTGCCTGTGGCATTGGTAGCGAGCTGACGATAGTAATTGCAACAAATTAATATATAAATGATTGTTAATTAAATGCTACCGAGTATATGCTTGTTGATTATGCTATGTAAATAGCATTAAACAAGTGACTCGGTCAAAAAGCAAGTAGCACAGTATCTGTAACAGGTTATCAAAACTATTGTGTTTTATGAATTCATTTCTTTTATAAATAGGGAGCAACCCACATATGTAGGCAAGTCAAAGGACCCCATATGGCGTACATTACACTGGCTCAAGTGCAGGCTCGATGTGATTAAGTGAACGTTGAAATTTCAAATACAATAAGTCTACACAACTGAACGACATGTGCATAAACAAACAAGAAGAATGAACAAATGATGTGAGGATCGGCAGAAACGACTAAGAGATACCACGCACACTTGAATGTTAAACACGTTTTCACATAATGTTTTGCATTTTAACTCTTCCATGTACAAATGAATATAAGCTTTGAGTAATATTCTCCAAGAGATACCATGTAAATTGCATTTGATAATAGAAACCCGAATGACTTGAGGCTATTATATTTTCTTTATACTCTTTATCTATTAACTTATATACCCTTTTTCTGAGTATCTGTATTTCTGGCTTGTGGAAATATAAACAACTGCAAGGCACTGTGGCAGCGCCAACAAACACAACCTGCCGTCAAATATTCCCCAAAGACTAAGAGGTTGCCGCCATTGTCGCGTCTCTGAAATAAATTCTAATTACAATTATGACATTTGCTGCTGCACACAAAGACCCCCAGCACCTGAAGATGCACATACATGTGTACACATAAAAATAATAAAAAAGAAGACTACTCTCCTGCCCCTACCCCTACCCCATCCATACAGCAGTTCCATTGTTGCTTGAGCTGCGCATGCGCAACTGCATCGTTCCATTGTTCCATAAATAAAGCGCACTAATTACTTATGTGCTAGGGTTACAATTACAGCAAACAGCATGGACGAGGATCGGGGGGCTCGTCGAGTGTTTTATGGTCTATGGGCTCATCATATGCTCTTCTTGCCCCCGCGAAGTTGTCGACTCATAACATCGATTTCTTATGGCATCTATCTGTATCCAAACATTGTATTTGATTTGCACTCTTTTGGAATTCTGTTTATTGTTTTCCATTTGGTTGTCTACTTCCCCCAACCTTAACTCCAACTCCAACTCCAACTCCATCTCCAACTACAGCTTCAGCTTCTACTGCATATGCTGCAACTGCAACTGCAACTGCGGCTGCGGCATGCCTCTCATTCCAAGCACGTTTGCAGCTCGCGTTCCTGCGACGCGTCGTCTGCTCGTCGCTCCATGTGGTCCACTCCTTCCACCACTCGAGCCAGTTAAGCTGCGTTGCGCTCGGAATAGTATCTAAATCGAAGTCATCAACATTTGTGTCGTATAAACATAGGTATTGCTCGTGACACTCATGCAAGCATCGTTTGATGGGCTGCATGGAAGCTTCCACGCAATTCACTTGTTTATGTTTGTTAATAAAAGTCAATTTATACCAACTGTAACAATTTGTAAACAATTTATTTCATGCGTCATATCTAGTGTAAACTTATCTAATATAACATCTTTTTTCTATACTTCATGCCAATTTTGTTTGCAAATAACTTGACTCACAAGTAAGCATTTTCCTTTAGATTTTATATATTCAGCAATTAATTGCTTAAAAAATATACAAATACAATATATATAGTATAGAGATTATAAATCAATAAATAATTATTATTATTTTGCTTAAATAAATAACTGTAACTTTTAAGCAATTAATAAAAATTCCTAGTAAACCAATTAGATTAGTATTTACTAATCAAACGAAAGTTTGCTTGGCCTTGACTATGAGCAATATAATTTAAGTTATATCAATTTCAATTAATTTCTTATTTTTTAAAGCTAGTAAATGGTACTTTTAAAAAGATATTTACCATAAATGCATGTCAACCATCTACAAAATGTAATTTAATTTTTATCAATTTCAACAAATTGATTTTTACTCGTATCTAAATAAATTCTTATATCAATATTGAAGTATAAAAAGTCTTTTTAAAATGTTATACAATTATGCAAATGTGGGCAGCTCGTTCATTTCATCTGCATGTGCGAGTTTATCCATTATAAAATTCTCGTTTCACTTGCAATATTCATATGGACATGTCAAACTGTCAACTGAAAATAGAATATTTATGCATTTTTATGCTGCCGCCAATGAATGTGTGTATGAGTTTTATGAACTCTAAAAAATGCACTCTATAAATAGGAAGGCGGCATGACAGCAGGGCAAACGGAGTACAAATCAATTTTGGCCCCATACTGCGGTTGGTTGTGTACACTTCACATCGTTCCGTCTATTAAGCATTGCAAGGTGGAATTGGGATTAAAGAGAAAAATGTATAAATAACAATAATGAATTGGTGGTAGTTCAGAGTATGCATTCGATTTATATTATGCATTGACTATGAATTGCTATCAGATTAAATGCAATTAATTCTACGAATTTGCCCCCGTAAACAATTAAACAAGAACCTTGTCTTGACAGAATCTAACAATGCCCAGAAACTCAGTCAATGGGTCTGTCATGTGCATATGTAGGTGTGCAAAGGGGTTTGTCTCTCCCAATGCATTGTCTGGCCCATTATTAATGCATTGAAATTGACAAGAACATGCATGTCCAGAACAGACTCATGTTACATATACAATACATTCATGCATGCATAAGTCCATAAACGTACATTGTACTACAAGTTTGCGAACGCTTAAGAGATGTGGATGAACAAAGGGAGATGGAGATTGCCACCGCTTGGATTTTCCACAAAACCTGTTGCTTATATTTCGACACTTGGTCACTTTTATATTACGTCTTGTAATTTTATATACATTCTCAACGGCTTTCGGACTAATCTGGTTTGTCCGCACCAAAATTCTGGTTAAACGAAAGACTCGGTCAGTTCACTTCACTCCTTCCTACTTGCTGGGGCTTCATTTGTTGTCCATCTGTTGTTCTGTTGGTCCTGTTGATGTCGTTGTTGTCGTTGTTGTCATGCTGGTAACTGTTTGTAAAGTTTATGAATTTGTTTAAAACTTTGTTTGGTTTCAATGTTATGGGAATTTATGCTGTGACCCCTTTAAAAAGTCATAAATTTTGTATACGCCACGTGGGATAGCAGTACAGACTTGAAATCCTTATCGGCAATAAACTGACTTTAAATTTGATTATCAATTTAAATACTATACCTTTAATTTAATTAATTCATCTCTTATAATATAGAACAAATAATAACCTACACTTTACAAATCGAACTCCTGTATCCTATAATTACTTGCACTTTTTAAATGCTTCGTTTTATTCTTAAATTTGCCCGTTTCTTCACTTCTTTCATTCCCTAAAGACTACGTAAACATTAGTTTGTGTTTATGTGTGTGAGTTAGTGTATCCTTTGGGTTATAAAATGTTTGTTTTCACAGTGTTCCAGTCTGTTTGCCAAGTAAATAAAAGCTGTTAACTAGTTTTGAGACGCACAGCCAGGGCACACAGATGTCACTCATGTTATTTTGTATATATTCTGTATCCTGTAGAAATGTATACAAAGTGCCGCAAAACTGTGAAAAGATATGTGTGTAAACCTGAAGGAGACTCCTTCAACTCCCTTGAACTTAGAGATTGCTATTGATTTAGATTGAAGGATACATTTCAAGGACCTTGAGTTGATTTAAAGGCTATTTTCCAACAATATAATCAAATAATAAATTATTATTTTTGGACAACTATTAACTACGTACATGATATCTTCTAGTCGAGTTATTGTTTGCAGATTTTACTTATTAGTTTATAATGCACTTTCTGTATAGTTACTATATTATTATTATTATATTTATATAAGATGATTATATTATATTAAATTCAGAGATTTGTTTGCTTACAGGGTAACTCTTGGTCAAAAACTTTCTATCTCTGTTTTAGGGAAATTTCTTACTTGTTTGCTATAAACTTGTTTCTGTTATTTGGACCATGTGAAATTATTTAATGCCCGCCCGGCTTCTGCTATTGTCTAGATCCACCCATATGAGAGTAAGCCATGTTAAAATCTCGACTGCCTTTTCAGTGTTCTTTATTTATTCGTATTTATCATTTCGCTTTTAATTGTGCACTGACAGCAACTACACATCCCTGGATGTGCCCATGTGTGTGTGTACTTTTGTGCTTATGCTTGTAGGTAATTGTATGGTGTTGTTGCTTTTGTTGTTTTGTTATAATAATAGCGTTAGCTGAGCCTCAACATAGGATCCCTAAAGTGTTTGCTTTTGCTGCTCATCTTCTGCATGCTTCATAAACATCATCAGCATTGTTCGCCATTGTGCCATTGTCCGACTAGTAGATACTGTGTACAAAAACTCAATTATATCTATTTAACATACTACCCACATACAAATATAATTTGAATCCATACAAA
The DNA here is from genome assembly GCA_018901825.1 of Drosophila funebris. NCBI lineage: Eukaryota > Metazoa > Arthropoda > Insecta > Diptera > Drosophilidae > Drosophila > Drosophila funebris. The sequence goes on from JAEIFK010000678.1 coordinate 4,518,539, forward strand.
TCCATATTTATTTTCAATAAATTATCTATCGCAATGACATTTTTCGTTGTGATAAATATGTTTATGACAAAATGTATCTTAATACATTAGTTTGTAAGTGGTTTCTGTGCTGGTTGTGCTACAGGTGTCTGAGTCTAGTCTTAGAGCTCCACTTTATGTAACCTATCGTTGTTTCCCAAGTCTTCATTAGTCCGAAATCAGATTGTCGAGCACTTGACTAATCGAATATTTTAGTTTTCGAAAGGATTGACATAGGTTTATTGTACAGCCGAATGTTGGGGCAACCGAAGATGCACACATGAGTGTAATTAAAATCGTTGGTGCATCGCTTCGGGTCGGTTGCTACCGATCCATGCGATACCCAAAAATTCTTATTTGGTTGCTTGAACCGTGCATAAATATGTCAATAAAAATGTTGAACGCATTTCGGTCGAAGTAAATTCTGGGGATCGGTTTGTCTATAACCAAAGTGAATGCTCTAGACCTCGGCTAAACAAATAGACTGAACAGGAGCTGCCACAGCTGTGTGTGTGTGTGTATGTGTGTGTGTGTGTGTTGCGTTTGTCCTTGCAACAAGCCACACATTTCAAACTGTTAAATTATGACATGCAACTGTCAGCTCAAGTGGCAGAGTTGCTGTTGTTGCCTCTGTTGCTATTGCTGCTGCGTGAGAAAATGTTATCCTTGTACCTAAACAAACACATTTGCATTTCCTTGCTGCTGCTGTTGCTGCTGCAAGTGCGCCGCAGTAGCATATCCTTTGCGGCTGCCGTTTGTCCTATCTGTCTGTCCTCTCATCGGTATCAGGTTGCTAAGTAGTTATTGTTGTTGTTCTAGCTTCCCCATCTCCATCTCCTTCTCCATCTACACACTATTTTATTTTACACCCAGCTAATTTATTTCCTTTCGACTTTCTTTTACGAGCTCTGCAGCTTTCTTTCCGAACTAAAAACTAAAACAGAAACACATGGATAAACTCGTAATCCACAGTTGTGTTTAGTTGAGAAAGTAGCGTCAAACAGGACATCCATTTCACTGTGTTATTAGGTCCTTTGTGACTTTGTAGCAACTTCCCCGTGACCTGCAGCAGCACTTTAAAATTGGTGTTGACAGGCGACCTGAGAAATTGCTTCGCCCTTTATTCCTTCCTTTTTTTTTTTTTTTGAATTTTGAATTTTTTACATTATTTGGTTTCTGAGTGCTCGAAATGCTTATCTAAAATATGAAAAACGTAATTAACATTAACGTTTTCTAAGCGCGGTTGCTCAACACTCAACACTCTTCACTTTATGCACATTTCTTGTCAGCTGCGACATCTGCTGCGGCGCCGCTTTGTTGCGTGTTGCGTGGGAAACTGCAGAAAAGTGGGAAAGTTTCGCGCTCAGGTTTTAACCAGTACTAATCTTTCACCTTAAGCACTCTGCGGCACTTGTTCAGGAATCGGTTGAGTTTTATTAAAGCACAGCGTTGTGCGCGTGTCGTGACACGAAAATGCTCGATTAGCTGAGATTATCGAAAGAATCGAAAGAGAAGTAATCTTTCACCGAAAGTCGTGACAGGAAGAGAATATCCATACGCAATGAAAATAAGTAAAAATACTTTTATTTCTTTACAACACTAGTAAGCAATGGATTAAACGGTCATTTCGAATGCGTGCTTCTAAAAGTAAACAAACTATACTTTTAATTAAACTTCTTTAATAATCAATATTATTATTAAATATTACTAAATACCTAAACACATTTTTAGTTCATGTCGTGTGTTTGTCACGCACTCAACACTTTTTTTATATAATTTTCCCGTGTCCAGATCCGTTGTTGACTCTGTTGTGTCCACAGAAAGTTTTGCAAGTTGCAAGGTTGCCTGGTGTGGCATGCGACATTAAGCGTGTCAAGGAGCGGTTGCAAAAAAAAGTGTTGACTCTATGAAACCATATGTTTACCGTTTCCTTCACGCTGCCATGTGCTTATTTTGGCTGCAGCTTTGTTGCACACATAAATCATAAGCCTCCGATAGTGGAAAAAGAAAAGGAAAAAACTTAACGTGCACCAGTTGCAAATGAAATGTGACCCGATTTTTTGGGCAACCAAATCGAACCGAAAGCCGAAAGTTTTTATGAATAATTATTAATTGCATCACGTGCAAGACTCATTGTGAATATATATGTATGTATGTATGTCTGTGGAAAATTCTTCACGGGAGCACCGAGTAAAGAATGAAAATGAAAAATAAAAACTGATAAAGTACTCAAAAACAAATTAAAAAGAATCTTATAATTACATGCAGAAAGATAAACAGAAGGCAAAAACAATTTCGACGAGGAGTATGCTTAATTATTTTCATTTGCGGCAAACTGGAAATGTGACATACAGAAAGGCAAGTACGCAGCTGCCACGATCGGCAGCATACCAGACACTCGAATGCCATACACTTAAAAACAGAAAATCACAATGGAAGAGAGATATCTTAAGCCAAGTAAATACATCTCAGACAAATTGTTTTGCCAGTGATAAAATATATTGCAATATTAACAATAATATTGCAATATGAAATAAAAAGATATTTATTATTATTTATATTGAACTACACCCTACAGAACCTTTGTTTAAGCAGGAGTCTATTAGTTTTCACTTTAGAAACTTTTAATGGAAGTATAAGAGGGGGGATCTTTAATCGTTGACAATTCAAAAGTATTTGGCACTAGTATATACCCTTTAATTTGAATTCACAAGCAGCGGATATTGTCTGAATCCATGCTGATCATAAATATATATACTATATATATAAGATTGCAATTGATATTGACTGCTTCTTAACTACGTTGCTCGCTTGTGCAGCTTTTTAAAGAAATGTGTTGTTTGTTGAAATCAAACTACAAAAACAAATTATTAACTTTTCTGCTTTCCTCTCGTAAGCTACAAAGACCTCATTCCCGTAACCCTCAATCCCCAACCCGCTTAAATGTTGTAATAAAATGAATAAATTAATTATAACAACTGCGAGTGATTTTGCAAAGAGCGCTCGACTGAGATATACCCTTTGCTTTTTACTCCCATAAATAAATGGTTCAAAGAAAACTAAATAAAGAAAGCAGCAGCATCTCGACTCTAAGTCGAGACTGTTCAACAACGACATATGCTGAAGCCAGCTTTATTATTATGAGACTTTATCTTTATTTCTGCTTGGATAACAATATACACAATACAAATATTTGCAGGGTATAATTCGAATACTACAATATGTTGTCCAGCTACTTTTGTAGCCTCTCAGCTCAGATTAGTAAATCAAACGTGTCAAAGTCTTCGTTCGGTGCACACATAACAAGTGCAACGCTATACAATCGAATAGAAGCGCAACGATTAATTTAAAAATTAATCTGCTCTGGTTGTGAATATGTCGATCATTAGCGCGTTGACTACTCTGATGGCCGTGTTGGCCATCTCAGTGTTAACTCTTGTCACTCCGTTGTTACTGTTGGCCGCGTTGTTAACCAAAATATGCGGTTGTTGTTTTTGTAAATCACCAAAAAACGTTGCCGGCGATGTGGCCGTGGTAAGTCTGAAGAGTGAAGCTTACAAAATGAAAGTGAAAGTCGAAAAGATATTGAATTGATGGTGTTTATCGTATTTTAGGAGTAAAAGCAATATGTATTAAATATAATTTTAAATTATCATTCTATTAAAGTTAAGTGCAACAGTGAATAGATTTCAATATCAAATAGTTGACCTAAATAAACACTAATAAGATTAGAAATCGGCCTAGTTTGTTTCGCATTTCAGCATTGAGTTTGTTTTTCAGATAATGAAACATTTTCATAAGAATTTAATATTAAGCTAATCTTGTTCGCTAAAATAATAATATAGAAATATTTAGATAAATCGGTACAAAGCAATAGATCTATTATGTTCTAATTTTATTTATTATTATTATTATTATACATTTAATATTTTCATTTATAATTATTTATAACATTTGATGTATAATTAAGAATACTCAATTCCAGTTATTTTAATTACTTAACGTGTTTCGTATTTAATTACTAATTCAGACTGAATAAACTGTCTTGAAGTTTAATTGAGGCATTTAACTTGGTAAATTACTATTATTTAATTGAATGTTATAACATTTGCATTACTCAATAAGGTGACTGGAGCTGCTCACGGACTAGGTCGGGCTATAGCTTTGGAACTGGCCAAGATCGGTTGCCACATAGCCGTTGTGGATATTAACATTAAAGGCGCTGAGGAAACCGTTAAGAAAATCAATGAGATTTCCACAGTTAAAGCCAGGGCATATAAGGTAATTAAAACCAGTTTATTTTGTCGCCAATTACAGACTATTATATATTATATAATGTAGGTAAATGTAGCTAGTTTTAGTGAGATATCAAGTCTCGAGGCGAATGTGGAGCGAGATCTAGGTCCCGTTACAATTCTTGTTAACAATGCTGGCATTCTGATACTACCTAATGCCTTAGAACCTGCCCCGGAAGATGTACAGCGAATGATTGATGTCAATTTGACATCACATTTTTGGGTGAGTCTTCAAAATTTATAGTAAATATGTTTTATAATCTGATTTCAATTAACTTCTACAGACCAAGTCTGTGTTTCTGCCTACGATGAAAAAGCTACGCAAGGGACACTTTGTTACAATCAGCTCCGCTTCCTGTAAGTTATAGAATTAAAGAGTATTCGAGTTGGTGATGGATCTTCAGCATGACATCACTTACATTACATAAATTCATTCATTAAAACATATTCTACTATGTGTAGGGACAACACTGCCTATTTAAATTCTTATGCTCGCCTGATTGATTCTTTTAAACTCAGTTAGAGTAACTTGTCATCACACTTTCATCTATCTTTTAAATACGATTACTTATTGAATTTCTCGCTTAATCTCAATGTTTACTCTAACTATTTGCAGGCCTGGTCCCACTGCCCTACAATTCCACCTACACTGCCACCAAATTTGGAGCGACTGGGCACATGAAGGCTCTGCGCATGGAGCTGATGATGGAGAAGCAGCATAATATCCATGTTTGCACGGTAATGCCATCGTTTTTGACAACCAATGATGAAGTCAGGGAAATTGTCCACACTACCCGAATGTCTCTGCTATATCCGTTGATCAGTGGTGAGTGGGCAGCACGTCGCATTGTTAAGGGTATGCTCACTGGCGAAAGGGAAATTAAAATGCCTATGATTGCCGATATATTTTATCGTAACTTTATGTAAGTCGATGATCGATAACTTATCATTACATATTAATCGCAGTCTTTAACTATTTACAGTCTACTTCCGATCGGTTGGCAGGAGCGTATTTTCGTCTTGATTTCTCAAAAAATGTTCCGCAAGTTCTGCGAGATACGCGCTTAAAGTTTGATATGATTAAGATTATATGATATGATATGATATGGTATGTGATATGTGATATGTGAAATACAAGTGTTAAAGTGTATAAATGTGATGCGAGTCTGTTGTTAAGAGATGCATATTCATTTCATTAATAAAAACGTTTTAAAGATACTTAAGGTCCATTGGTTGCCAGCGTAGTCACCGTTGTCATCGCTGTTGCAGTTTGTTTTTTGTTTTTCAACAAATAATTATACTTCATTCTGTGGTTTTGGTCCGGCTTTGTATCCCAGACAGGCGTTTATGGCCTTATTGTCTGCATTTGCCAGCTGACTGCCGGGTTGCATAGCTGCATCGTTGCATGTCTGCCTGGCATTGACTGCATCCTTTTTGGCTGACATCCTCAGTTACTGAGCTGCTGTGACATGCAATCAACTTGTCAACAGACACACACACACACACAGCACACGCAGCTCCTTCTCCTGCTCGGCTCTTTGTGTAAGTGTTGCTGTCTCTCGCTGCTGGTGCTCATTATGCAGCTTTTATGGGGTCATTGAGGGGGTGTGATGTATATATTTTATAAAATTAAAAAACCCTTACAAGGTATTTTTTAAACTTTTCCATCGACTCATTGTCTGTCAGTCGCTGCAGGCCATGCGAATCGTTCTCTGATAATGTTGACTTTGCCACATTTTGTTGCATACATGGCGGCGCACATTTCATTCACATTACTCATTAGATTGTTGTTGTGCCCCAAAATCTATTTAATCTCGCTTTATTTATCTATCTCCTTAACTGTTGCATAGTCGTAATAAAGCCAAAGTGATTTTTCCTGCATTCGAAATGAATGCCACCGCAATCGTAAGCAAATGCAACTGCCTTGCAGTTCCGCATTGCATTTTGTATCTTTATGCTTCCAGAATTAATGCGACACATTAAGAAAAATGTTGCAAGCACTTCCGTTACCAACACCAACACCAACACCAAGACCAACACCGTCGCCGTGTCTCCGACACCGACACCGACACCGTCAACGTTTGTCGTTGTCGTTTGCCAAAGAGCTGCAGCTAAAATGAAGCTTTCCATTCATACACTACCTGAAGGTATTACAATTCTCTCATGTGGCATGTAACAACCTCTAAAGTAAAGTATGTAAATGATTTATAATAATTATATGATAAATTAATTAGATCCATAAAGTAACATTTGGCTATCTTTAGATTTCAATTGGAATTGTTAGGGTATTGCTTGTGTAACATTGCAAAACACACATTGCCATACACACATATATTTGTATACATATTGCTGTCATGCGTTTCTTGCATATTTTCACCTTCTGGTTCCATTCTATGGGACTTCGTTGTGTTGCTGCTGCTTGCAGTTTCCTAGATTTTGTTACTTATTTTTGGTTTTTCATATAAGTATTTAAAACATTTTTTGCTATCAATGCAACTTGAAGTTTGTATGTACATATGTACATACATATATATATATATATATATTTTTATATATATATGCAAGGATGGACGACGTGCTTACATTACATTCCTGCTGCGTCTGCATTTTCTTGAGCCAGTGAAATACGAGAACTATAACGAGTACGAGACGCATTCACTCACATTGCAGCTCGACTGCAAAGGATATGCATATATGTTTTTAGCAAAATTAAGAGTAATAAAAAATACACAAGCAAGAAACGCTTTACGCAAATGAAAAAATAATACTATAAAATACATTAATAATATAATAAAAAAAAAAAAAATATCTAGAAAATGTACACAGAGTCAACTTTGTGCGTTAAAGTGCTGTCTAAGCTATGTTTTAAATTGTTTCCTTCGGGAAAGGAAGTATACTCTGCTGGTTAGTGTTATAACTGAACTACTTCTTTCTTTCGATCTTAAGGCAGTGCAGAAATAACAAGTATATCTCATTGGAAAGTCTTAAGCAACAGCTCTAAATAATCAACACTTGTATAATTGTGGGAAACCATTGGCTAATAAGACTCTCACAATTATGTGCCCCCCACGAGAATGTGTTCTTAGACTTTGCATAATTTCCTATTAAAAAGGCGTTAATGATGCATAGACAGTTGAGTCCCCGACGTGTCACATGCAACGCCTCAATGGCATTCTGATTGAAAAGTGAAATGTGCCTGTGCCTGTGTCAGCGGGTCGGTTTGGGGCTCTCGGAGCCATCCCAATAAGTGGAGCGACTTTCTGGGTGTTTATTGTTTGTCTTTGACATTAACGTGCACTTTTTTTTTTTCTTATAATCTTTAGGGGCTGCGGACAAACGAGACATTTCCGTGCCTGATTATCGACCCAATCTCCGCTGGGAGATATTTGATTTTTACTCTTTGACGAAGGCGTGAATTATGTGTTTGGTCCCAGTGCGTGGGAAGTTTTGTACGTTTGGGGAGCAAGTAAGATATGCATTCACTTCTTACCTGATGTTCGTGGAACCCTTTTTAAAGCTGGACTACACAATAGAAATGTATGGAGCTTTTTTATTAAGCAGTCATAGTTCAAATTGAGGGAAGGTTGAGGTACTTTAAGTATCAATACTACTGATAACTTTAGTTCTACGAATCTTAAGATTCCCTCAAACGTAATTGCATACAAATAAAAAGGCAAACATGGCTTAGAGTAAGCTTCGGTTAGCCGTTAACCAGGCATAGTCTGCCTTAATATGATGTCTGTCCTGACGTGCTTGTTTGAGCCGCCGCCGACTCACCGGAGCCGCAGTCTCTGCACACAGATTTCACGTCAAACTCTGTTCGGAGCATATTTGGGAGGTCTTACTACACTCCGGATTGAAGCTACGATTCCATAGACCCTCTCGATGGCCGTCATTTCCATTCTTCACATACAATGTGGGCATTGTTGCCTCGAAACGCCTCTATTTCTTGCTTATTCGTGACTCTGCAAATGCCAGCAATAGTTTGTCCTGAGCTAAGTCAACAGCCTGCACAAAGACAGAGTCCGTCGAAGCGTCAAAGCGCTGCAGAGTTTGTATTGCATATATTAACTTCACTTTTGTTTGTGTCCTTTCAGTTAAGCTCTGTGGACCCAACAAGCTCTTATGACAAAGCGTTAGAATATTTTCGATACGAGAAATTGTGATCGCTTTTTTGACGCCCAGTGCCAGGTGCCGCCCATTCCCAGCCTATGCCCCGCCCATGCTCCGCCCTCCAATGGCTGCCTCTTGGAACATTGCAGGCCATTACAGCTTTTGTATGAAATGTTAAATAAACTGGCTGTTGCTACGGATCAAGAATATATATACTTTATAAAATCTTCTACTGCCTTTTAGCAGCTTGTTTGATATGCTTAAGAGCTGCTTGGAAATTACTTTAACTGCAAAGACAATCGTAAAATACTTATAAAATACACATAGAATTCATCTTAACAAACAACTTCACTGGTCAAGTGTGACAAAATATTTAAGCTACTAACTAAATGAAAGTCAAAAGTGAACTCGTTGAATTGTGTCTGTGTTTATCCTCTCTAAATAAATTAGAATTTATTTCCTCGCGACCGTGAGCTGGAAAACCAATTAAAAATTGCTAATGACATTTTGGCTGGTTGTTGGCAAATGTAACAACTTTTGATAACCAATTGATTTGGTATGCAAAACACAGTCAGAGCCACGGACATAGCCACATTTCAGAGCCATAGCCAGCAGGCGCTGTTCAGTCCTAAGTGGAGATCTACTGGTTGTCTCTGGGCGAATGTAATTCTGGTATTGCCATGCACATAAATCTCATGTTTACCTAATTAAACGGAACACTAAATACCGATCTGGGGTCAGCTGACAAATAGACAAGCGGACAAATAGACGGACAGTCGGACAGTTGGGCAGTTGGACAGTTGGTTTAACGAGTAGGCGAAATGCCACCGAAAATCTGAAGTTACACCGCCCCTTAAAAGGGATGTGGCTCGTAAAGTTGCTTAACTGCCTGTTTCAGAGGCAGTTTATGTTGTTGCGACAATAATCATAAAAATTGCATATTAAAATGCATTTGGGGGCGTATACACACGCACACACACACACAGACACACTCACATAGATTCACTCACTCTTCTGTACACATGTGTGAGTTTTGTGCGCGGCATTTAAATGTTTATAAATACAGTCAATTTGCTGTCAACTTTTGAACTAGGCACACATGTTGCAACTCGACTGCGACTCCTTTGCGGCAATTGTGTGTGTGTGTGTGTGTAGTTGTAGAATGTCAAGAGGTCAAAGCACCAGCACATTATAGTACAGTGCTAGTGTGATCAGTTTGACAGAGTGACACTTTTCCAGTGCTAAACAGAAATTTCTTTTCTAATACCCTGTGTTCTGCAAACAGCGAGTAAAGTCTATGATAGCTGGCATTGGTATAGCAAAGTAGCAATGGAATTTAACATTATATATAAATGTAGAATCGCTGCAGGATTTGTAGTTGTGTGATATCCTAGATATTATCCTTATTTCTGAGTTGTTTGTTTTGTTTAACTTCTTAGAAGAAGCACTACCTTTGAGTTCACTTCCCACTGCAGAGAGTAACTGCTAGTCGAGCCCTCTGATAAGTGTGCTAACTTGTTTTAAATTAAAAATCAGCGGCAAACGAAACAACTTTTACTGCGACCATGACACGCTTGTCAGCGCAATCATTTGACATTTTGACAGACATATTCCGGGATGCATTTGTGTATGAGCCTTGTTCAAGTTCAACTCGTGGCTCCGATTACAAATTGTATACTCTGTGCCATTCAAAATCGACTGAGTTTGACGAAATTTGAGTTATTCACGTTCGTCTTGTTGTTGTTGCTGATGCTGATGCATTAAGGGATGACAAATTCGCTGATGTGTCAAGTTTCGGGTAAACAAAATTAAATATGCTTAACGATAGAAATGTTGTGGTAACACACACATACACACACACAAATACTCAACACAATTTTAATTATTTATGCAAACTGAATATTGAAACAAATTACAACCACATTTTCCATAATTAACTTCTTTGAACTCACATTTTTTTTTTAGCTCGCAATCTCTAAATGAATCGCATAAGTTTATTAAAAATTCGTCACCTCAAATTCTCATTATGTTGGCGTTAATAAATTTAGTTTAGCCTATTTATGCTATTTGTGCTATTTGAGCAGATTTTGTGTACTTAAAGCATAAATTGATTTAATTCCAAATGGAGTAAATTATTGTAAACTGCAAATATAAATCTGAAAATTTCATTAACAAATCGTCACCGTTCACTGTCGTTATGCTGCAAATATAAATTGTTTTTAAGCAATTGTGTGCTCTTCTCTCTCTGGCTCCCTCTTTTTTTTAATATTGAATTTTATTTACGATTTCATTAATGCAGCCATGCATGGTGCTGCACCACCCATCACGTCCCTCTGCACCGCCAAGCGCCACCCCATTAAAGTTGTAAAGTTCAAAATGCAAACAAGCAAGTCAACGTTGGCCAAACAGGTCGACGTTGTGTTAACCGACCAACAATTTCAGTAAATAAATACAAATTTACAATTCAACTGTTTGCAGCATACGAGTATTAAACATTATTCATATTGATGGACTTTCAGTTAAAACGCTACTCTATAACACCTATAAATTTTATACGTTTTGCAGACAAAACTGATGATTAAAGTTTCGTTGGGTCGCTCATAATTGTGTCGTAAACAAAAAAAAAAGTGTCTGCCACCAACGCAAAAGACAAATCATCTTATATATTGTGAAAATTAATAATATGTTTGAAAATTGAGGGGGAAAAATCGCTGTGAACGAAACGGAAATGGTTAAGTTTTTTCCCAAGAAACGCAGACAACGTCGCACGTCATTTACTGAAAATACGAAAAACAATAAAGACAAACGAGAAAAAGATTTAATACCCTGTCTGTTGATTCCTATTCCATCAATAGATTTGCAACTCATTTGCTTAAGATATGCTTTACACTGTTCGTGATAACATCAATATACCCCTGGCAAGGGTATATAAATAAACTGGTCCTTACCTCAGTTCTTTGGACAAGTAGCCGCTGCCTATCTCGGGCTGTGACGCCCAATTGTGCCTGAAGTCTACTAATTTTAACAATGATGTAACTTGTCGCACTTTTCGGACAACGGGCCAAGCGTTCACTCTGTTTGCTCTTTTGGACACGCGCCCAATTTATTATTTTCTCTTTTTTTTGCGAATATCATTCTGAGAAGGGGCGAAAAGCATTGGCATTGCCAAAGCATAAGCAGTGGCGTAGATGTAAAATCGATTAAGGGGGTGTGTCAAGAAATATATTTCATAAATATATAATATTGTCTTCTGTTTCTATGTATATATTTATCTATACCACACTAATACTTATGCAAATAGACACCATTTCAGTACGTCACATAATGATACTTAAGAGTAAGTTAAATTTATTAAAATCCCTTCAAAAAATAAATCAGAACAAGGCCACTGCTTATGCAGATAAATGACAAACGCACAAGTGGTAAAATGTTGTGTGTTAAACGTTTTTGAATTGACTTAATGCCCACATCACAGTGGGGCAAACAGCTGCTGTCATTGCGATCAGAACGTGCGCCAAATTGCGGCGTTTGCCAAAAATATAAATTTCAATTAAATTTAAGACTATAACTGGGCTGTAGGTGGACAAATACACTCTGTACAAGTGTCTATAGATACTGTGAATCGCATATAAGCATTAGAAATGTTTTTATAAATTAATTGAACAACAAATTAAATATTGCTTGCGATAAGCTTTACATAAGTATATACTTTAAATAAATAAATAAATAATTAAAGTACTTACAAATAATATTTAATAATATTATTATTATTTAATATTATATTAGTGAATAATACTAAATTACGCTTTCTATTCTAGTTATCGATGCTTCATATTCTAGAATTCTCTTTAATTTACACTACAAATATGAAATTAATGTTTAATAATATCATTTAAGGAAATGATAGAATTTTATTTATAATTTAGATATTTAAATGTTTTCGTTTTGAAATGATTTCTTCTTCGTTCATTGAGTGATTCACTTCGACTCATCGCTGATAATACAGCTAATAATATGTGCAAATTGCATATATAATATACGAATAAATGTCATAAATTTTAATACGAATTGATTGACTTGTCACCTGTTTCAAGAGTTGATATCAATGCTACAGAAGGTTACAGTTCAATTTCCATGTCAATGACAGCATAGGGAAAAATAAATAAAAGGAAAATGTGAAATGCACTTAGCAAAAATAGTGCAGCAAATGCATTTTTGCAGCGCAAATTAAAAACATATTGTCATGCCGCTTGCCTCGCCTGGATAAAATACTAAAAATAGCCAAAAAAAAAAAACAAAAAACGAGCAATGTGAAGTTATAAGTACGTGTATGTATACATATAGGAGGCACTGTTGTTGCAGTTTGTGTGCAACTGTTGGGTAGGGGGAAGGCGCATGCACTTGAGGCCAGGGACAGGCCAAAGTGATCAGCATCAACACTCTTTCTCTCGCTTCCTCTCTCTCTCACTCTCTCTCCCTCTCTCACTCGCTCCCTCATAGTCTCTCTGTCTCCATTTGTGGATGTGCCTATGGCTGTGCGTTATTTGTCTCATGCCGCAGTTGAAATGGTTGTTGGGAAATGAGTTGCGTTAATAAATTTAGCTCATAGTCATGCCATACTCCTATATTTTAATGCACTGGCTCTGGCTCTGGCTGTGGCTGTGGCTCTGGCCTGGAAGAGAGATGCATAATAATATTGTGTGTGGCAATAAAAAATAGTGCTAAAACATTCGACAGGCGTTCACCGTCTAGCAGCTGCAGCACTCACAACCAATGTAGGGGTCGGCGGGAGGGAATTGGAACCTAAAACAGACTTGCACCATGTGTGCCAGTGCCAAGATCATTGCGATGGTTCGCTGCAAAAAGGTCCACGGTCACGCGCTCAGTTGCAAATGGTATAAAAGAAAACACTCAATATAAACTTACAATTTAACTATAAAAAAAAAAGTAATTATAAATGTAATAATTAAGTTAATTTAAATAAGAACGTAATTAAGCAAAGGCATTAACAGCGGATTCTAGTTAATTTCCTAGCGGGTCTACGCAACAAGTACTATATACAAAACATAAATTCAAAATTAACAACAACAACTACAACATGCAAATGAAAAACTACAGACAGACGGACGGAAAAGTGCGTCGATCGTGGTATGAAAGAGAGGAGGGGAGGGCGTGAGCGTGAGCGAGAGAGTGAGAGGGAAAAGTGACGCACATGTGCGTGTAAAGATGAAAAATCCAAGTGTAGCGACACTATAACAACAGCAGTAACAACAACAACAACAACATGAACTGATCATGACAGGGTGTCGCTGTGGCAGCAACAGCAGCAACAGCAGCCGTGGCACCAGCAGCAGCGTCGGGAGCAGAGACCCAGCGCAGGATTCAATGTTCCCGTTCCGGGCATTTAAATAACGTGCAGCCACCGAACTTTGTGTTATTATCAGATACAACGCGGTGGCGTGAACATCACCAAAGACAACTAAAAGAAAACCCAAAGAAAATTCAAATTCAAATTACGTATAGAAAACTCACTCTCGCGAACGTCTGTGTGTGTGCGTGTGTGTCTGTGTATGCTCTGGGATTTCCCGCGTTTTGTCGCCGAAATATTGGCAATTGGCCGAGACAGTCAGTCATTAAGTGTTGTGTCTACGTGTGTGTGAACTGCCGGAAGTGCGAATGTGACACGGGCTGACACTATTGAGATACACAAAACAACAAATACACACATATGCATATGTGTGAAAGGGAAAATCAATTTGAATACGCAAATGTCTTCCACAATGAAGCCACAACAACTGCCACTGAGCATCTCTAATCACGGCGCAGAACTACCGTACGGTAAAACGAAAATGCCGTTAGGCAAGACATATGAGGAGCATGATGTATGCTACGATGCGTTTATGTCGCCACCGTTGAGTGCGAACATCGGTCACGGGGGCAAACAGGAGATGTTCCAGGCACCTAAAGTTGGCTTCTCCGCCGGCCTGAATGCGGATACAACGAGCTTTGGCTGTGGCGATTTGCAGTTTCCGGACTTTTCGCATCTTTGCTTTGCCACAGAGACGCCCAACTCGGTGTTCAGCGAGTGCCACAATTATTCCGGGCCCGAACAGGATCGAGATGATATTGTATGTGCGGCCGCAGAGCAAACGGGGATGCCGTATCAGCAGGGACAGTATACACAGCTGAATCGCGAGGATGTCTTTCGCTTTGAGCCGGAGGACATTGCCCGTCTTACGGGGGATAACAGTGGAGGTTGTGGAAGTGGCGGGGGCAGTGGCAGTGGCAGTGGCAATGCATATGACGAGCTTGCTGGACTGTTGCAAGTGCCACAAACACCGTACACGCCCTGCAGTGCGCAGTCCAATCAAATGGTGGTTGGCTTGATGTCGGCACAGAGTGAAGGAGGAGGAGGCGTAGGCGACAGTCTCAATCAGGACATTGATTATTTTAATTATGACGAAGTTAATTGCCAATCAAAAAATCAATCCCCATGCTCTTCACCACACTTGGATGCCTGGCTGAACTTCAATCTCAGCGAAATGTCAACGTCCGAGGCGCCACGCGAGTCTTCGCCGAAATTATGCAACATTTATGAGCAACAGTTGCCACAAATTAAAGTCGAGGCAACGCCAACGAAGTTGCCCTCGATGAACTCAACATTTGGCACCCCAAAGTGCATCCCCATGTGCGGCAATTACAGTGACTACTCCAATCTCTATCAGAACTCTGCTCCCCTCCAGGATGTGGGTTGCCTCTATGGCAACATTGATGAGTTTTCCGGTGAAAATTTTCAAAATAACATTTCCCAAGTTATCGAGAAGCCAAACCGAGAACATAAAATCATTTGGACAATTGATGAACTGGATGAACTTGTGCTTGGTGACCAGAAATCAGAGTTCTCTGTGGATAATCTAATAGCAACAGAGGAGCCTTTGTTAACCGCCGGAGACAGCGAGGAGGAAGACGAGGAGGAGGTGGAGGAGGAAGAGAATGACGAGGTCTTTGCGACGCCAGCGGAAAGTGAGCGCAGGTCGGAAGATTGTGAGCTCGAGCAGACTGTGCCTCTAATATGCCGTTGGACCGGCTGCGACATGGAATTCCCTAAGCAACAGATCTTTGTGGAGCACATCGAGAAGTGTCATGTGGATGTGCGGAAGGGAGAGGATTTCTCCTGCTTCTGGTTGGATTGCCCCAGGCGCTATAAGCCCTTCAATGCCCGCTACAAGTTGCTCATTCACATGCGTGTGCACAGCGGCGAGAAGCCCAATAAGTGTCCGGTGAGTGAGATAGAATTGCAGACTGTACAGTCGACCCTCGCTAGTTGCAGCTGCGGGCTATTTATATTTACAATTATGATTGTTTATGTTGCAAGACGGCGAGCACAAACAACAAATGGTGCACGTGTTGTTTGCTTGTTGTTTATCTAGTCCTAAAGTCATCCATCATGTCAGAGCTGACAGTGTTGCCAACGTATGTCACTTGAGATAGAGTTGTTGATGCTGACGAAAAGAAGAAAACAGAAAATAGAAAAGAGGAAAAAGTAAATGTAATCCTAATACGCTTTCAGTGCAAGTTGTAGCTTTGCTTCTCCCGCATGCACTTTGATTAGCGGCAACTCTAGCAGCGACAAAAAAAAGGGTTGCCATGTCAAGCTTGAAACCAATTAAAACTGATTTTCATCACCATTTGTGAGCACCATTTGTGCCACACTCTGTGTGCTGCAACTATATTTCATAATTTGCCACTTTTTTTTGTAGGTGGCAACCCTACTGAGTGGCATGCAGCAGCTCGCATGCCGCCAGCTTTCAATTACAACTTCAATTTCAATTTCAATTTCAATTTGACAGAGAACGCGCATAATTGTTCACATTCAATTGACGACTTTTTAACCACTTTTCATTACAGTTTCCGGGATGCAATAAAGCATTTTCACGTCTGGAAAATTTGAAAATTCATCAACGCTCGCACACCGGCGAACGGCCTTATGGCTGCCAATATAAAGGTTGCCTCAAAGCTTTCAGCAATAGTTCGGACCGTGCGAAGCATCAAAGAACCCATTACGACACGGTGAGTATACGCCGCGTATGCCTCTAAGAGAGCGCTGCCTCTACCTCACTGCGTGTGGTGTGAGCGTGCATGTATGTGTGTGTGTGTGTATGATTGGTGTGTATATGGTGTGCATGCAATTTGCGGGTCGTGTCAAAGGGAAATTGATGAGCCCGCGGCATTGGCCGCCGAGTTGCCTACATATTCAATCGCAGCTTTAAACTTAAGTCGCCTTTCGTTGTCGTTGTCATCGCTGCGCTGCAACTTTTAAGCTTAAGCCAAACAACGAACATCAGCAGCAGCAGCAGCAGCAGCGGCAGCGGCAGCGTTGGCAGCATCGACAGCTGAGACTGAGTCACAATTTCTAAAAATGTGGCTGCCACAGTTGCTGTTGCTGCCTCCATGACATGTGCACATTTCGCATTTCGCTGCCTGATTGATTTATAGTTCTTACGTGTGTATTTGTGTTAGGCCCAATAACGGAAGGAGCAGCCTCAACAGCGACAACAGCGACAGCATTCGCCATGACAGCCGGAAAAAAGGTTGAAACACTGGGAGGGCGGGGAAAGAGCAGGCAGGAAAATGCTAACACCAAATGGTAGCTGGGAAAATCGAATAAACTAAACGAGTTACTTTCATTGCCAATGCAATGAGCAGCAGTCCAATCAAATGCATGTGTGTATCTGTGTGTTGCGTTGTGTGCGGTTTTGGCAGCCTATGTATGTTGCTGCTCCACAATGCCAGTGCAAACAAATGCAGCATGCAACACGGCTCCTCGCAACGATTTCACATGGCAAATATGCATGACCTGTGTAGAATGGAGACATAGGAAATGGGAAAGTGTGATTAGAAGTTTGCGGAGGGGGCAACATTCTAACAACAAAATGAACTGCATACTTTTGTGCAACAACTGCATATTGCGCCTTATGGCTGCGGCTTCAATTGTTGCACGCAAATATACAAATTTGACTTCTTTATGTTTTTTCATCGCAACAGAAACCTTACGCCTGCCAGCTGCCCGGTTGCACGAAGCGATACACGGATCCCTCAAGTCTGCGCAAACATGTCAAAAATCACGGAATAATGCGGCGCAAATCTGCTAGCGGCAGTGGTGGCGGTGGCGGTGGCGGTGGCGGTGTCGGTGGTGGTGTTGCAACAGCCACAACATGCAGCAAAAAGGCAGCAAAGACGCGACGGCACTCGGAATCGGCATTGAGCCTCCGGGGGCAGGCAACATCCGCTGTGGCAGTTGAACAGCGTACGCAGCGTAGCAATAGCTGCAGTGAGGCAGCGCTTTTGATGCAGACTGGTGGCCATGTGGATGATGAGGAGATGGCCGTGCAAATGCTAACGGGAATTGGCAACCGCAATGCCTGCAGCATTGACAGTGTTGCAACTAATAACAATTCAATAAAATTTAATGAGTTGTCAAATTGCATTGTCATCATTGAGCACAACCAAAATGATGTGGCAGCAACAACGAGAGCAACAGCAACAGCAACAACCGTGGCACCACTGACGACAATCAGTTGTGAAAGTGAGGCAAGCAGATACAATACGACAATCGCATCAACGACATTGACATCTACATCAGCATCAACAATAACAACAACTTCAACGGCAACGGCAACGGCAACGGCAACATATGCCGGCTTTGGCTATTATGGAGGAGTAGGTGTTGCAACAGAAACGGATACGCTGAGCACTTGCAGCAGCACCAACAGCAACAGCAACAGCAACAACAACAACTGCAACAATTATAAGGCCAACAACAACACCGACTGTTGCAGCAATGATAATTTTAATAAATTTAATGAACTTGAACAATTGCTGAGTGGCAATGCGGTGGCAAATTGCGAGCAACAAAATGTGGCCGCTGTATTTGATACCACAGTCAATAAATGCCAATTAAACGAGTTTGTATCTTTTGAATATGTGCGCAAGTATCTAACGGATGCCTTCGACACTCCACACTCAACAGAGGCAAACAAAAGCTTAGCACCAAACACACAGACTCAGCCACAACTCGACAATAACTTTGAGCAATATGATATGCAGTTTATTTAACAATTGCAATTGTTGTTAACTTTTATGTGAGACTCTCACTTTCAGCCAAATATTGTTAAGTCTTTAGAACCTTTTTATGTCCAAAGATCTCAGTCGTATTGAGTGTATAACTAAGTATATGTATATATGTATTTCTACTTTAATATAATAATTTGATATCTAATTAATTAATATTTTTGTAGTTACATAATTCAACTTACTTAAGCAACAATTACGACGCACAAAAACGTTCCTCAATCCAATTTCTTTCAGTGATTAGCAATGTCTTCCCAGCGAAAATTTAGTCTAGTAGATATTTTTTCTAATAGAATTAAATCTATAAATTGTATTGTTATGCTCATTATATAATTATTAGGAAATCAATAAGTTAAATAAATAATTCATTTGTTTATAATTAAATGTTTCGAAGGGGGGGGATAATGGAAGGAAAAATGTGCTTTAAAGTTTGTTTAACTTTAATCATTCAAGCATTGATATTCATTAACAAATATATATATATATATATATTTTATATATATATATATATATATATTATATATATATATATCTTATAATACTTAAATCGTCATTTGGCCGGAAAACAACAGACCGGAAAAATGGCACCACAAGACATTAACAGCATGCCGGCATTTCCGTGGTTCATCAGCTCGATGTTGACCAGATTCAAGTTAAACGCTGGCCTACTGGGCTGGCAAAAACAATTTACTGGCATTTCAATAGGCTTCGATGATTAATTGATATTGAATACATATTGCTATATATATATATATATATATATATATATATATATATATATCGTATTTCGTATTTAACACGTTTTCCATTTAGCTTTTAATTAACGCTTCATATTTTATGCATAAAGCGGCTTAAGTCCGAAATCAGTTGACATGCAGTGTCTGTATTAAATTCATTTTAATTGGTTGCATTGCATTCGTATATTTTGGCCAAGAGATGCAAGCGATAGTCATGTTTCTTGTAAAATAGATTTTATAAGGGTAAAACGTTTTTTAAGAGTAAAAAGTTCTCAATCTATTAGTTAATTTTTTATACGAATTTATATTGCTTATTTATATGCTTTTTATGCTTTTATTAATGATTAACAGAGGCAAACACAAACCAAGAAAAACTCGAAGAACAATAGAGTTATTTAATATTAACAAAAAAAAAACCGTTTCAGTCTGGCGAGCTGTGTGGGGTATTTAATGCAGTTTATTTTTTGAATAATCTTCAACTTCTAGCTGTTAATTTTATTACATTTAAGTTGTAGTAATTACATTTCTACGAATTAAGCTAAATGCCTTTTTTGTTGTTTATTTCGTATTATGCTCGTATTTTTACCATGCTGCACATAATAAGGCTCAAATGTGCAATTGCATTAATTGCTCAGCTGTTTGGCACAGCGGGGACTGGGGAGACGGCGGGGGCGGTATTTAATGGGTAAACACATCAATGTGCAAGGCCAGCGGCAAATGCTCATAAAGTTGCACGGCAACAGCCTGCAAAATGAGCAGCATACCATGCCTTGTTATGAACTTTAATATTAATAACCATTTATGCTTATGACAGACAATGAAAGCTGTGCTTAAAATTTGTTTTCGCTAGATTCTGTGAATACCCTGCCCTCTTTGGCCCAGCCTTCCTACAACCTGACGCTCTGTTTTCGTTGTACGACAATAATACTAAATATGCTTAGGGATGTGGCGGGTGGTGGTGTGTGAGTTGTCAATGAGGGAAGGGAAGCTGAGCTGAAATGAGGCAAACTATGCATTTAAAAGCGTTGCCAGTATGTCAGTTAATATGCAGGCGGAGACTGGTCTTCATTACAAACCACACACATACATACATACACACACACACACATACAGATGTTGACAATGACTGAAAAATAAACAACAAAATGTAAAGCAATTAAAAGCAGTGCCACAGAACATGCAACGCCAAACGAATACACCCATAAAACATGAGCAGCAGCAGCCCAATTTTGATTCTACGCTTTTCATATAACCGACTGCACGCTGTGGCTACAAGTGGCCAGCCCCATTCCTTTCACACTCCTCTACCCTCTCTATCCACTCTACATGGTATCATAGCTTTGTATTGTGAGTTAACATGAAGCGGGTGCATTGAAGGGGTGGGTGGTGAATGTTCGTTTGGCTTCTCTCTATTTGAGGTTAAAGTGCAAAAGTTGATAGCAAGTGCATAGTATATCGCACATACACAGTGGGAGTTAAATATTTTCGCACAGCCATCCAACAATCCACACTGTACACACGCTTGAGGCCATCAAGCTTTATGAAAATGGCGACTGCGTAGTCCAAAGTAATTGCTATTCCAACGCGCTAAAAATTTATTTTTGTTAATCAGCGAACGGAACTCGACAAAGCGAATAGAAGTATATGTATACATATATATATATATATATATATATAAGAGAGAGAGAGAGAGACTTTTATATATGTATAAGTGCTTGTTGTAAGTATAAGCCAAGTGCACTTCAAGTGTGAGCCTAAACGGTTTGTTCAAATACCCAGTAATCTAACTTAATGAGAAAGGGTTTTATGCTTTAAATTATGATATCTTTTATGACATTTATTATATTGTATATAAATATAAAATAAATTGACGCCAGGAAATATTATTATTGAAGTGTGTACGAATATTTAATTATATTAAATAACATGTTAGGTGAAAGAAGTTTCTTTTGTATGATTTTAAATGGATTACCTGAAACCAAACTGTCTTACTCTATTCTCCATTTTTGTAATCCATATTTAAGTGAAAAACCTGCAAAGAGATTCAGTTCATTTATAATTGATTAAATAATTATAATTTATTTATCTATTTTAATAATATTATTTTATTTCTGTGCATTTATAGCAACATATAATAATTATAGTTGTTTGAAATTATTTTCAAGTAAATTACAGAAATATATGCAATATATATAATATATGTACTATATAATATATAATATAAATATATAATATTTAGAGCATATTTATTGTACCTTTAGAATCGAACAATTAATAGATCTTTATTCATCTATCATATCAAACTTAATATATTATACAGGATATTTTCCAGTCGAACACGCTCACTATCAACGCTAACAGACCACGCTCACTTGTTGGCTGTTTTCGGTTTTAATTAAAAAAAAAAAAAACCTAACCACGAAATTGGGCTACCAAGTTTGGAGTAACGCACATTCCGTGGCATCCACGTGTGCGGAGTTTAGATTTTTTATATTTATGTGGCATCTACTGCCCGTTCAGCTCCATTGGGCAGCGGTCGCTGCGATCTGGTCGAACGCGAACTGAACGCTAGAGCCACGAAAAGTTGGTAGCAGGGATTTACAGTGCGTTTGTCGTTTTCGTTGGCAATTATGCAAATCGAAAGATGGCAACACGACGATACCTGGAAATTCCATGCATTTACAATTTTCTAATCAATGAAATTTTAATTTATGTGCCTGCGCTACCTTTTTGCAGACAGTTTTCGCCTGAGTTTAGCACGTGATTTTTCAGTTTTGTAAATGGAAGTAATATTGTTTGCATATGTACAACGAAACAAAGAATATGAAATTGCAATATTAATGGCATTAAATTTGTCTGCAAATTGTGCATAAAATGGAAGCCTATTGATGTTTCAATTAATGTATCTTCAACTGAATTGATAAGTCTGAATGATTGAATGAATGCCACTGGAAATAACTCTTTATGAATCCATATGCATTCATTTTAATAAAATCAAAGCTGAGGTCTCCTCTTCCGCCGCCCATCTCCCATTTGCAATCTTTCATTCCACGTCTCACGTCTCATCGCCCCAATGATTGTAATTAAATTGTCCATTGACAGCGTTTTTTTTTTTTTTTTTTTTTGCCCATGTTGCATGTTGCAAGTTCCATTTGATAATTCAAAAAATCTCCAGTAACAATTTTACAATTTCACAATTTACATGTTCTGCTGCCTAGCAGTTGCGGCACGTTTTAATTTTTAATTAAATTAATGATTTCGATTGACGATTCCAAATATTGGCATATGGAAAATTATGTAAATACATAAAATGCACAGCAGCCGCCAATATGTTACATTTACCTTTATAAAATTAATTACGTCGACATTAACAGTTCAAGTAGCAGAGGCATCAATGGACAAGCATATTAGTACTTGCAACATACTTGTATGTGTGCGTGTGTGGATGGGTGTGTGGAAAGAAGTGAAGTGAAGTTTAATACTTTGTACTCACAATAAGACTGAACGATGTGGTCGATAACTTTGCTGAAGATGTTGATCAAATTGAGACAGACAGAGGCAGACAAGTCTAATTGAGTTAAATGTGAAGTCAACTGTTGAATTACTCCACAAGCAACTATAAAACATCTAACTATCTAATACATTACTAACAATGCAGCAACTATGCAAAGTTTATTAAGATTTTCTTAAAAATTGAAGCCAACTGAGGTGATTTATCTTATATCGAATGAATTGCTGTTAAGATACTAAGATCTCCAGATAGTTTTATACAGAATTGATTATAGAAAACTATTCTTAGGGTGTTTCCCAGTCGATCAATTTGGCTTGTCGAACCAGCTTCACTGGCGCTACGTACATATATCATAGAACCAAAAAGTTTTTCCATGAGCGTAATTAGAAGGCTTACTGAACTGAATGGCTGCCGGCAGCGTGCTTAAAATGCTCTTTTGGCATTAAATTTATGAGAACCGCACATGTTCGTTTCTGTCGCACTCAAAGGCAACAACAATAGCACCAAGAACAACAGCCCGAGCACGAGCAGCAGCCACAACAAAAGCAAAGGCAAGCAGACGTTTGAAAGTTTCGAAGATTGTGTGGGCTTCTCTAGGGAACAGCTGCGTCATTAAAAGATTTTCAAAATTGTTGCATGCTGCTACTTTTGGCGGTGGCCACAATGTTTCCAAGTTCGAGTATACACTGCGTATGAGCGATGCTGCAATGGTTACGATAAGCTCAGCACTCAGACACTGTGTGGTCCACGCACCGCACCGTCTAAAGTTCTCGTTTCACTTTGACCTATAACCTTGGAGTAAGCACAAGTTTTACATGCGAAAATGTTGCCAAGAATTAGCTTTATTTATTGCTCTTAGCTAAATCTTTGTTGCGAATCTTAACTTGTCTAAGATGTGCTGGCATATACTAAACATTGTCTGCTGTTGAAAATTGAAAACTTTCGTGAAATTCTAATATATTGATTGAAAAGGGTAATTATAATTGTAATTAGCAGAAAAGCGAAGGCTCATGGATTCAGTTTATTCGTTCAACTCAAGATATCTTCTTGATCTCTTAGCATCAATCAGTTTTTATTTCTAACAAATCTCAAGTTCGCTACAGTTGACTTTTCTAAGGCTTCTAATCTCATCAACAATGTCCTTGTAGAGCGACTAAGCCTATTGCTGGTCTAGTTTGTTTCGCACTTCTTCAAAATAATTAATTTGAATTGAGCTTTAGAGATGCGGCAAGCGTATTTGACTCAATGAGCTCTACGAAACTCATCGAAATAATTGCAATGCACCGCAATTGAACTGTAATCGCAATCGCAAACGCAATCGCAATCGGCTTCGCACTCGTAATCGCAATGGCAATTGACAAGAGCCTCATTACTGTTAGCAATGCCGTTGGCCAGCTTAAAACACTTAAAGCCATGGCATTACAGTAGATAATGAAATGCAATTAGAAAATTTGTAGTATACAAACATACAAATATAAACAATGATGAAGAAATCAAGGAAGGGAAAATGTAGAACAAAATATAAAAAAAAAGAAAAATGCTTGTGGAAAATGTAACAATAACAGCAATTTACACTATTTTCCTATGGTATTGGTTTTTTTTTTATTTTAAATTCGCATTCCCCTTCCCCCAAGGACTTTGGTTTGCACGTTAACTGAACCTGCATTATAAAGCATTGAGACTGTAATTAAAGTTTGCTGAAGCCTGTAGAGTGTCTAGCAATTGGGATTGGGATTGACGTTGGGATTGAGAAATCAGTATGACTCTGGCTATTCTCTGGCTATTCGCTCAATTGCAGCAGTCGCATCACAAAGCATCTGGAGCACATCAATCTCCGCATCATGAGGCCGACGATGCGACGTGAAGGAAAAAATAGAATTCAATTAATGCGCTTAAATTAAACTGCCACTCCCGGTCCTGACGACATTTTAATCTGAGCCAACATTGAGCAGACATAAGAAAAAATTGCATGCGGTCTACTACAACTGCTGTTGACAACAAGGACGCCATATTATCAACGGCTTGCCACTTGGCATTTGCTTAAAGCCAAACTTATAGCTGGCAACTGCAGTTTATATTTTTTTTTTTTTTTTTTTATTATTATTTATGTCAAGGATTTACATTAATGGTAAAAATGGTAAATGGAAAGCTTAATAGTTGGCTGGCAATGACGTGCTTTAATAATAGTAATAAAAAAAATATTGTTGTTGACTTATACCCAATAAAACGCGGTCAAAAGAAAGGGGTAGCCACGCTATAAAGTGAAATAAACTTTTTCTTGGGACTAAGAGCTTAAGCATTATGGAAATTATTATTAAACATTAATATATTCGAGCTTATTATATGGTGCTTACTTAATATAGGGATAGTAAAATTTGAGGAAAAGCAATTAAGCAGCTGGTTAGCTTCTACGCCAATTAAGAATGAAAGGCAGCTCAAAATATATGTGATTCTATCAAAATGTAATTACTGCAGATGTCAACAGTCAATTGGAAATCTTTCTAAAGCAGGGTATCTGACAGGCGGGCATGCTTGTTTGTTAATATTGTTCCAAAGTATCTGCCGCTGAAGCCTGTGATTGTTAATAGCACAAAGCTGGTCAAAAATCATTTATTTATCAAGTTATGACTTGTTATCGAATACTCGAAGATGCATCATTCAGCTGGCGTCTAACAGTATCAATACCTGGCCCTAGTCTTGGTCCTGAACTTAGTTTATAATGGTTATTATTAATGGAACTGCATTGCATTCATGAATGGAGCACTCGAAACAACAAAGAGTCATTCAAGCGCTCAGAAATGAATATATATTCAGTTGAAACAAGTCAAACTGCCGTAAAGCAGCAAAAGTTCATTGTAAGTGACAGAGAGCGAGAAAACGGAGGAATCGGAGAACAGTTGAGGGGGAAGGGAGAGTGATAGTCGATTACATTGAAGAGGAGAGCATTTTAGCATTTGCTTTTATGCACTTTGTCAGCTTGAGACCATTGAATAATTTTGGACTGAGGAGTTGCCGTCTTTGGTTCAGCGATAAGAAACTTGGCCAAAGCAACTTGAATCTAATTTAATTAGTACAAGAAAAACTGAAGGACACCAGGGCAAAGCGTAAAACTGATAAGTGCTCAAAAGCTGATTAAGTTGGTTAGAACGCGATTGCACAAAGTAAAGCGGAAAGCGGATTTGTAAGAACATCTCTGGCTCTGAATTTAGCCCTGTTTCCGCATTATTTGCATGGCCCAACACAGTGGCGTTAACTGGTCAGCTAGAAGGGGGGTGGGAGAGGAACAATGATTATATTTATTACTTCATTTATTAAATTATTTCATTAATTTATTATGTCAATTTTTGTTAAGACTATTTCAAAAACATAAACAATTTATCCACTGCATACGCCGCTGGTCGGTGCAGTAAGTGGAGTACAGGCAAAGGACTTCGATTGCGCCTTGACAGGTGGGTCGGTCCATAACTCATTGACAACTGACGGGGCAGTTGCAGCCATGACCGTGCTTTGTCCGCTAACAAGAGGCAGGTCTCTGCCACGCTGAACAATGTCTTGTTTGCCCAAACTGTCAGTCTCACTGCAATTGTGGTTGCTGCAACTATTCGCATCTGCCTGCAGTTTGTCGTTCCTTTCATCTGCCGCCTCCTGCAGATGTTGTAAGTCATTTGTGCATTTTAGCATTGATGTCCTCGTTAATCTTGGCTCAAGTCCCCTTTCATTCGACCTTTCCAATGGCATCACGTTAAAGCTGTCGGTTGCCTCGGCACGCAGCAGCTTCGCCGAATTGCATTGAAAGAGACTTTCCAATGAGCCGGCTTTGGCTCGCATCAGTTTGGTAAGTATTTTATTTGTTGGCATCAACGATTTGCGCTGCTTCAACGGCTCTCGACAGTTGCAGTGTTCATTGGTATTAGCTTTAATTAAAGCCATATCGCCGAAGATCTTATGACGCATCTTCCCTTCCCGCCGGCAATATTCAAAGGCGCTCGCAATAATCGAATAGATTTCCTCGGCGACACCAGATCGTATGGGCGTGAAGAAGCCCCGACACATTGGACACTTCTCAGAGCGTATGCGACAATCGAGACAAAGCAAATGTCCATTCTGGCACTGCATCACAGGGGGGGCTATGGTAACGTTGCACACGGGACATTCGATAACCTTCAGAATGCTCTCCACAATAATTACAAGACGCTTCAGGGTGGTGGGCATAGGAACACAGCAGATGCTCTGAAAGCTGATATAATGACTATATTATACATTGCACATATGTCGTACTCCTCACGTTTTCATCACAGTCGGTTTTGCAGTCGCTTTTCCAGCATAAGAATGTGACGGCATCTTTTTGGCCTTTAACTATTTGGGCCACATCGGCTATTCGCATGCCAAGTATATCTACATTATTTACCTGTAAGAAATAACGTTTATTTGTTTATATTATTGATAAATTTGTTAACAACGTTTAAGTTAAAATATTCAATTAAATGAATACAATTTGTTTTCATTATTTTGATGCGTTAAAATGGAACCTTAGCGTTGAACTGCTTATTCGTTTTAACATTGCTTGCTAACGTGCATCAAGCAGTTCAACTGCTTGCAAGCTGTTAAACTGTTTGCTGGCTCTGTTAAGCCACAATGCACTGTTAACATAACCCAAATATGTACTCACTCTTTATGCAATTCACGGTCTTCAATGATTGTGCAATATGTCAACAATATAAAAAGCAAACAACAACTTATTCGAAGTTCGTAATACAAGTAGAAACTAGATAATATTGTTTGAGATAATATCTAATTGACGGCGATCCTATTCATTGAGGTAACCGTTGATTAATTAAACTATTTTGTTTCTGGTATTTGTTGATTTTAGACAACGCGTTGGAAATTACACTGGGAGAAAAAGCTGCTTCAATATATCTAGATATAACATGGAAATAAAGTAATAATTATAATTTGTTACATCTTTTCTCTTATTTATATACATTTCTTTAAAGTTTTGGAAAGTTAAATAACGAAATTATTATTTAAAATGCTGTTTTTTCTCAACGTGTAAGCAATTAGTGGCACCAAATGATGGAGCACTCACCTCTGACTGGGGTTGGCAAAACAAAAACAACAGTAGTGACAGATAAGATCGTAAACCATATGGTAAACTGAGTCTACACTCCAATTGTGCAATTGCACGAACTGACCTTTAAAATGCAATCGCCGGTCTTGAGGCCACACAACGAGGCAGGTGTGCCGGCTGCCACTTCAGAAACCTGGATGGAATATATGCAATTAGCATAAAAAGACAAAGAAACACTTTCAAAATAAGACATCATACCCATGGATATGGATCCCACTTGCTGCGCGTAAGACGAAATCCAAACTCTTCGATTTGTGGAGCAGCGCGTGGTATTTTTAACAGACGCACCGATGACTCTTGATCTGGATGGAGTCCAGCACGCAACCTGTCCAAGCTGCCAACAACTGTGGCATCATCACCACCAGCTGCACCTACTTTGGTCCCTTGCATTGGACACGTGCGGTCCAATTTTCAGGTATTTCGTATAAACTCGCGATGCGGAGAATCAAAAGACGTGTTCACCGCACGCTTCCAGCAAACAAACTGCCTCAGAATTTTAGCTCGAAGCGATTTGCTCTATTCACAGTTGCTCAGTTGCTAAGGTTAACTAACTGACGCTCACAGCATCAGTATCAGCAGCGGTTGCTCATTTAACAATGTTGTCTTTGTTGTTTTCGTTTACGTTGTTGTTATTTTTGTTTTTGTTTTTCCTTCTGCTTTTTGGAGATTTTTTTTTTTAAGTTATTGCTACCAAACATTTCTGTGCCAATGGTTAAGAGCGGATTTGTACAATAGATGAGGTCAATATTAATAGAGACAGATAGAGAGAGAGAGAGTAGGCGAGCTAGAGAGCGAGAGAGAGAAAGAGAGAGCGAGAGCATACATGAATGGAAATTAGTCAATCCATTAGCTTGGAAAATATTTGAGTTTGAGTTACTAACGAGTGTTCAAATCGTTTGTATTTGAACAGTTGATATAATTTTTTTTGGATATTGTCAGCAAATAATGCAAACACGTTTGTTTGCTGTTAAAATGAAGATACCCTGTATTAGTAATATATTTTTAACAAAGCTAATCATTAACGCACAGTAGAAAGTTATAATAATTAACTGAAATTCGTTTAAACTTATATATTTCTTTAACCTTGTAACTAATGACTTTTGTCTCTTTCTTAGCTAGAGAAAGATCAGAGTAGATACGGCAGCGGTATCTTATCTTTGGGCAATTGTTTGAGTACGAAAAGTATTATTAATCTTAATTAATTTATCTTAAGCAAATTTTAATATATAATAAGAAGAACTTATCTTATGTTATATCTCTAAGTAAGATAATAAAGACCCAATATACCCTTTACAGACTTTCTACTCCATTTTAAGTTATTATAGGCTATATAAAGTCGGTCGAGAAGCAGTATACCAATACTCTCCTCACTGACAGTTAAATACATTCCGAATACGTTAAATAAACGATCTGTAAATGAAAAAGTCTGACCAAATAAATTTTTAATTAAATTAATTAGTGCTACATATGTATTTTGGCATTTACCTGTAACCAGCAGCAGCATCGCACTTCTATTAGCGAACGCATTCATAATAAAAAAATTGCTCATATCAAATAATTCATAAATTGTTTTTGGAACTTAACGCCTATAACCCTTTTGACCTACGGCCCACAACATTTAATTGAGTTAAAAATGCATGCAAAGTGCGGCAATTAAATATATTATTATTGCAAATGGTAAAAATAATATTATTCTCATTGCGACGCCAAAGGTGACGACTTGCAACAGATAAAAAGCATAAATAAATAAATAGACCAAACTCGCGTCTGTGTGTGTGTGTGCTTGTACTCAAATTAGCAAATATAATACAATAGCAACTGATAGACATAACCATATATATATATATAGACATAGATATATCTTTGTAGATATGTGTGTGCATTTGACTGATATAATTTGTTGACATTGACTTTCGCTTTTACGCGGTTCTTTGGCTTTCAATTGGCCCTGATTTTGCTTGGGCTTTAATTTACGATTTTAATTCTCGTTTAATTGAATTTTGTTTAATTTATTAGCCCTATTGTAAGCTAAAATCGGTAGACGGTTATGGCTGTTGCCATTGTTGTTTCTCAATGCCCCTCAGCACCAAGTAGCCACAGAAGCCAATTCGAATGTCAAAACGAACAACTACTTATGAAGCCCATAACATAAAATTTGATGTTTTCAATTAGTCTATTCAACCAATATGCGTTGAACTGAGTTGAACTGAGCTTAACCGCGGCCACAATTGATTTTTAATAATCTCATCAATTATGCCAATATTGGCCAAAAGGCAAATAACCAATTTCAAGTACAGCCACATAATTAACAACAGCAATTTCTAAATTTGAAAAGTTTCAAAAATACTTTCTATGTTTCATTGATATTAAAACTTTGTGGAGCTCATTTTAGCAATTAAAATTAGTTTCGGCTTCATAATAAATAAAATTTTTATTAAAAATAATGTGTATAATATAAATAATAATATTTTGTTCTACATTTTCTACTAGAATTATAAGTAAAATTGGGGCAACGAAGTTTTAATACTCTTTCATATTATTTTCTGGGAGCTTAATGACAAATTGTTAATCCAATCGAACTGAATCAGTTAACATTTTATACTGAAGTCGAAACGTACACAGGCATCTACATATATTATATTTCTTTGATAAGTCTTATAAGAAAGTTTAATTAAGTAACATCATTAAAAGTCTTTTCAATAGGATTATTTGCTGTAGCAACGAGGGATTACAAATCGAATTGTAATTTGAATCTTTTATGAAATTCTAGTTTAATTAATTCGTATTTAAAGAATCATATCAAGCGATTGATCTTCATGATTGTCTATAAGCTTGAAGTTTGTTTAGCATAATATTTGCAGTGCTCCAACTACCGTGAATGGTTCACAAGCAAAAGCTTCAATTAGCAATGTGTGTGTGAAGCTGCCCGTAGATGGCGCTTTACAGTTCCGCTAAGCGTAGCTCTGCTTGTCAGCTGTTGGCTGTGGCAGCCGCAGTTTGCTTTCAGCTCTTTGAGTCTGCGCAGGCGCCGCTCGCAAGTTCCGTTAACGCGTCGTGGTGGAAGTGGAAGTGGCGGCACCGGCGATCGCAGATTTAGCGTGTGCCGCGAATCAATTGATCTAAATAAATAAATATAAATCAGTAAGTGTTTTGCCACTTGAGGCAATTTACTCGTACATATGTGTGTGCAACAATGTGTGAAGCTTGCTACATCTTGTGGTCCCTAGCCCACAGCCTTGAGGGCTCTGCAAGCCATTTAAATGTTTTGTGTAATAGTTATGGCTGTTTTAATGGCTTTAATGACCTTGCACCTACGGCTGGCCCTAATGCTTTTTTATCCACACTTGGCTTGAATCAAGCGCACAATACGCTTGGCCAAGTCAAGCTTGGTTTAGAATGCGTGGACGAGCGAAGCTTTGTTGGCCAATTAACGCTATAAATGAAAAAGCTCTTTTCAAACAAGGAAGTCAAAGTTTACAATTGGTTTAATCGCGTTTTTCCTATTATTGCTAAAAATACAGAGAAGTTATTTAATTATAAATATATTAAATGTAAATAAATATATGTAGGTATGCATGTATGTCTATTAATTGCTTGTACATATGTATGTGTGTGTCTCAGTAGAAAAGCGTCTAAAAAGGAAGTCATATTTAATGATATATGCATAAGAGCAGTCTACTGATACACGTTACAGCTCTGTATATCGATATATTTGCAGCTAACACTAATTAACTCAATTGACCAACAAATAGTCTTTAGTTGAAATAACAGCTAAGTGTGCATAAATATTTTGCAACCACAAATAATATTACGTTAGCAATTGAATGAACTAAATAAGTAAAATTATTTCGCATGCTTTACTCATGTTAGTTTCGCATTTAGTTTTAGTTATTATAGAGAACGAGTCAGGCTGTGTCTAATCAAGTGACGCGCACTGTACGTGGTGGAGTACAACATTGGGTGTAATTGTTGTTGGCGCTAGCAGCGACGTTGGCAGCGAATGCTGACGCCGGCAGTGGCGCATGCGCAACAACTTTTGGACGTTTTGGGTTTCTGGGTCTCTGTCATACATTTCGATTTCTGTGTTGTTGTTGTTGTTGTCGGTTGCTCGAGTGATTGCTGTTGTTGTTGTTGTTGTTACTGTTGCTGCTGTTGTTGTTTGTTGTTGTTGCATTTGTGTAATTGTGACGCAATTCTCGTGTGAAGTTGTTTTTGTTTCGCCTTGTTGGCGATTGGCTGAAAACGAAAGCGGTAAAAAAACCCGCGTTAATTTAACAGATATATTTACACACGTATGTGTGATTGTATGTGTATGTGTGTTGTTGTTATTGTACGTTGCATTGCATTGCAAAAGCGCACGCAACAGTTGTCGGTGATTAAGTATCTCGTGCTTTAGTTATTATCCACGCGCGACTATGATTAGTTCGTGTTGCTTCCTCCTCAGACTAAGACGGCGACTAAGTCTAAGTTAATCGCGATTGAGAAGCATACAAAATATACGTATATATACTATACACATAACGGTAAACTATTGCAATGTAACTGATTATTGGAGCATCACGCTGAAAGGCATTAGCCAAGTTGAAATAGCGTGCAAGTTCTTAGCCAAACTATGAAACAAACTCGTGCCACATGCTCGTCGCACTTTGTTGCAACAGTTATTTAATTATTTATTTAAACTTTTTTCTATTGTTTGTGCTGTTGACAGCAAAGTGGCTTTAAAAACAATTTAGTTGCCTGTGTGTGTGCGTATTTAAATTGACTTTGTTAAGCCCTGAACTAAACTGCACGAGCTTAGATAATACGAGTAATTAAAATTGCAATTATTAAAACAATTGTGTTACTCATTTTCAATTTAAGCCAATGGCTTTATTTCCAGCTCAATTAATGTTATTTTGTTATACGATATTCGTTATTTGGCTTTTGGCCGCGGATACTTCAGGTTAGCGACGTCATACAACAATTTCATGGCCAATGCCAGTAAGACGTGAAGTGGTCTCTCGCTTGTCTCGTTGTTCAATAGATAGATATATATCTCTCTATATATGTGTATATAATATATATATACATATATATATGTATAGTTGTAGTTAAAGAATTTGAAATATCATATAATCAATTTAATTTTGAGAGTTGTCATGACAAGTTACAGCAACTAGAGAGAAGTGTGAGATGTGGAGAGGCTGCCCAAAACACGGATGAGAATGACGAGAGCCATAACAACAGCAACAACTACATTAAAATAAATGAAAGTGTAGTACTACAATGTTGTTGTCGTTGTTGGCATGGCAACAATGAGACAGCATTAGCGGATGCTGCTCAATGCGGCCTTAGTGCGTATACTTGATATACTTGAACTTGCGTTGCCCGCACCACTCACACCACTCACACCACTCGCACCACTCATTCATGAAATTACATGCACTCAATGCTTGAGTTGTCGCTTTTATTTCAATCTCATAGTTCCGGCTGTGAGCCGCAGTCACAGTTTCTACCTGTGATCTTAATTGATTTAACGCGTTGCTCGGCCTTTTCTGTTTGCGTGAGTGAATGCCAGGGCAAAAGTTTGAGCTACCACTTTTGATTTATTTACACAAATTTTACGCTATTTTGCTGCAAATGGCAATGGGCTTGGCGGTGGCGGCAAACGTGGCAAACGCGGCGTATGCTTAATTACCAAGCAGTTTGCAAAAGTATTTTTTTTGGGGCCTATGTTGGCAAACCTGGAACTTTCAACAACCTTCTAATTAATTGTACTTCGACACAGGTGCCGAAAGTTAACAGAAATAAGTAAAAAGAATTGCCCACAGAAAGGTGTGCAATATCTCAGAGTCCAATGGCCCCTCATACTTGTAATCACGACGACGACATCGAGTATACGCCGCGTGGGCCCCCGCGTACGTGTTGGGCATGCCAAAGAGCATTCGGCTCGCCTGTTGACACGCCCACTTAGCTAAACGAATAAAACAGTTCGACGCCCATTTTCAAATATAATACTACGTACGCATGTGTGTGAGTGTTGATAATTAAATACATATGTATACGTGTGTGCATGTGTATGTATGTATGTGTGTGTGTGTGTGTGTCTGGCACATATCTCAAGTGTTGAAAATGGCCCCAAATTTATGCCAGGCAACCTTCGAGTTGCCTTCTTAGAGAAGTGAGCTGTGATTGTGTGAGTGGGTGTGTGGGTGTGTGCATGTGTGTTTGCTTCTGTCTGACATAAATTACATAGTTGGAATGTCTGCCTGGAACGTGCGACCTTGAACATGACAACAACAATAAGATACTACATCTTTTACACGATTTCTCTGTATTATCTCTGCTTTGCAGTTACGCTTTAAAGATGCTGCAGCAATGCATTATCAAGTCGCCCAACGGCGCTTTGGGCCTGAATTTGAGTCGTGCACCTTGGGACCCGTATCCGTGGGTCAGCGGCGTGCAGGCGGAGTCAAATGCACATTTGGCAGGTGTTTGCATCGGTGACACCTTGCTGCAGCTAAACGGCATTGATGTCTTGGGCATGAGGATCAGCGAGCTGGCCAACAGATTGCGGGAACATTGGCTAACAGGCGCTGAGCATGCGACCATGATGATGTGGCGACAACAGCCAAACCCATTGGGCTCAACTGATGACCCCAACGAGGCGGCGCACGCTGTGGTAAGTCACCAACAGTTGGTAAGCCAAACCAGACTCACAAACAACAAGCAAATAGTTCCCAGACTCAGCTGCTTGGCCTTAACTGTTTTGGCCTCGTTTTAATGGGTCAGAAGAGTGGGCAAGGGAGAGAGAGGGGAAGAGAGGCAGTGCACGACTTGCTTGCAATTGTCGTTGCTCGTTACGCATTGTTGATTAGCTTTGACTGCTTGACAATTTGCTGCATTGTTTGCAATTGAGCATAAGAGAGATAAAGAAGCACTATATGGGATAAAATAATTAAACGATTTTTATTAAATCTATCACAATGGAAAATATAGAAATCTTAATTAAATTTGATTGTATTAAACGATATTATGTTTAGTTGACTCAGACTTCAGCAAGTGCTGAGTTGATTTTCTATAATTTATACACGAATTTTATCTATCTTTTATCTATTTAATTAGCTGTGTTATAATTTCATTATTTAATTGGTTTTCTATATCATTTATCTATTTAATTAGAATAATTATAATTTGGTTAATTAATTGGGTTGCTAAATTTTAATTAACTACCTATCTTTACTCTATTTTATTCACATACAAAACATTTATGAATTTGATTAGCTATGCTTTAATTTATTAAATAAATTGTTTTTCTATATATATATTTATATATATATTTATCTACATAAACAAAACATTTCTTGATTTAATTAGCTAATATTGAGTCTATCTATATTCTATATTTATATTTATATATTTCTTGATTTAATTAGCTAATATTGAGTTTATCAATTTATAGCTAAAGATTGTCAAATTCTCAGATATGTATCTCAATCGGAGTTGCTCTTCCTGTTTCAATTAAACTCGTCTTTTTCTTGACAAAACACAATAAATGTTTAAGACTTCTTATTCTGGTAGTAATGCTCTGCATTTTCATTCATTCATTCAATTAATCGTGCAGAAAGTTACGATAGATTTAGACTTAATCACCCTAACATGATTATGTGCAACATTGCACCTCAGGCATAAATGTCAATTAGCCCAATAAACGTGTACACACACCTGGCTGCAATAGTTGTTTAGCATGCTGATGTGTAATTTATGACTATGTTAAATATTTCACAACAATATTGGTGCTAATTTAATGTATAGGCATTACCGGCCATATAAGAGCATCCTTTTGCGTCATGTGTGGCAACTTTGGGAGCAACTGAGGCAGCTATCAGTTTCATCTACCTCAGACTTATCTCTGAGGTGTTCGTCTGTCAGTCAAATTGCTGAGTATTTTATTAAATTTGACACATTACGAGTATATGCTGTGTTGCATTACAAATTCAATTGACCCAAATTTTACAAGGATGCAAAAACCCAAATTATACACACATTTCCACAAACACCATCACATACTATATTGTAGTATGTACATGTGTGTACATTTACCTGCACTGCCTGCATATCATTTCCATATAAATTCCCAATCAATAATGCTAAAGGCCGTGCTTAAGGCTTAACGTCAGTTTGTGCTAGCGATGTGCGCGTGTCGTGACACGTAGCTTTGCCAAATTTAGCACAAATGCATTGAATCTAAGGAATTACAAAATTGAATAATTGTGTTGCCTTGTCGTGCCACGAGACCATGTCCATGCTGGAGATAGCCTACTGCATGTGTATAAATATGCATAAACAATTGAACACATACATATTACTTTTAAACCACTTAAAATTGTCGTACTCATGGCTTCCCTAACAAACTTATACTCATATATATTCCTTTAAGTCTGTTATTAAAATTAAATCATTTAGTTAAATTATGTGTAAAATATTTATGATATTTGACTGTTGAATAGAAATGCAAAAATCTGCAAATAATTATTGAAGTAACTGAACTGAACTGAATTGGTTAGAGCTCAGGCAACGTACTTCTTAATTGATCTGATGCTGTATTGGCTTTGTTCTATCGAAATTCTAAATTAAATGCATTTAATTTAGCATGTTGAATTAATTGTGGGATTGATTGTATATTAAAGCTACGTAATTAGTTCAATTGATGATATACTCGCTGACTTGTTGATTGTTTTGTAAGACATAATAGTAATATATTAAATTTAATAGATTTCTCTTTAATTATTAATTCAATCAAGTTTTGATAATTTATTCTGTTGATGATGTTCACAGTCTTATATATAGAAAAAGTCTTAATGCTATGCAACTACTAAATTCATCTATTTATTTATATTTGCAGCAACATGGCATTAATCAACAGTCGCTGCAAAAGTTTGCAACATGCCTGCAACATATTGCCCAATTACTGGAGTGTCCTGTTTGTTGTGATGTAAGCGAACGAGTCTAAGTATATTTTGTATTCTCCTTCATTTTGCTGAGCTTGAGGCAAGAAACAAGCGGTAAGTGGATGCTGACGTCGGATCGGCATTGCCTCTCAGTTGCTGTGCGTTGCATATCGATGAGATTGTCGGCTGTTTGGCGTGCAACGTCAGTTGCGAGTTGCCAGTTGCGAGTTGCCAGTTGCCGGTTGCCGCTTGTTCGGCATTAGTTTTACTTCGTCATTATCTAACTCAACTAAACTGAACTCTGGTCTGGCAAAACTTAGTTGGCAGTTGCCGCTTGTTTGCCTTTGTCAGCCGCTAGTATTGCTGGTATATGACTGCCAGCTGCCACCTGCCATATGCCGCATGCCGCATGCCACATGCCACTCCCTCTTACCTTGTCCCCAAGTTACTCTTCCGGCTTTACGTTGATTTTGCTGCGCAAGTTTGTTGCTAATCACTTGACCGTGTATAAAGTTGAAACGTTGAGCTGCACTAGTGATTGCGTGTGTCCACGCCCATGCTCTAAATATGCTCTATGCTCCAACTATGCTCCAGGTATACATCTATATATGTATATATAAGTCTATACATATGTCGTGGTCTTGTTTACACAGTTACTCACAGCCTGACGCTGTCATGACTACAAATATGTAACTGCTAGTGTTGTTGTTAGTTAATACCCGTTAGTTTTGTTGCGCGCACAAACACAACTAACATATGTTTGCATGCATTTAGGTTTATTTTTAATATACCCTGGAAATGAAAATAATATTTTTTGTTGAATGGGTATATTAGTGGTATAGGCCGCTTAAGCAGACCGCTCTATACAGAAGTCGATTTTAATTGTGCTGCCGCTTAAGATTGTGACGTTGTGGGGTTGTCCCTAGCATACCCAATAAATTATTCATATGTAAATATGTACAATGAATAAGGAAATCAAATGGAGATCATTGGAGCGTATTTCAGAATTGGCTTAAGGGTATATTAAAGTTCATCACTTCACTTTTAAGTTTTAATTTGAAAGTGCTTTGAATTAAAGAAGTTTCATATTGTTTGTATAAGCTTAAAGCTATATTTGAGCTGTTTACAGGGTATTTTCGAGTCAATCACTGCCGCCCTGACTTACTAACATTTCATTTGATTATGACACGTAAAGAAGTAGTTCTAAATTATTTATAGGGTATTTCCTGGTCGAACACTCAGAACTTTAATTGTTTACCTTACATTTAGAAGTGATGAGCTGTGAAATTTGTTAACAAATTGTACTTGATGCTGAATGAAAGGGTATTGACTAGTTGCCCATACCCGACTTTGACTTGTTAACATTTGATTTGAGTGTGATATATGTATAGGGAATTCATATATATCGTATGCTTGATAAATGTTTGACATCGCATGTGATTTGATTAGCTTTGTTCTAGTGCCTGGCGGCAATTTGGTCAAATATATGGAGCATGCGGGTATGATTGATTACAGGATTTAAATGTCAAATATTGTCTATTAGGCGTAGCAGCGATAGCATACCCTTTAGAAGTTAACATATAGTATATATAAATATGTACAATATATGTATATATATATATATGTATTTTCGCAATTAAAACGGAAGTGCACTAATGTATGCTCGAAGCTCTTTGTTCTATTTAAATTTTAAATTACAAACAACTTGCCACAGGCTGCGGCAAGCAGCTCGTTGCAAGTGGCAAGTGGCTAATGGTAAGTGCAGAGGTGTAAATTTATTTATGGTCATCATGTCAGCAAAAACATAACTTTAATTAATTAGACAAGATAAAAATGAGGACGGCCACAAACCTGAAGCATCCCAAGGACAGACTTACCATTTAAATTCTAAACTTATCTGCAAATGTAATTTTACATGCACAGCCAAGTTGTTTGTGTCTCTCTCTCTATCTGTGTATGTGTGTGTGTGTGTGTGTGTGTGTCTGTGGATCTGTTGGCCATTAATTAAGCATGCAGTCTAAGACTAAAACAGGCAACCAGAGCAGCTGGTTAGACGCATAGTTAGTCGCCATTGTCGCAACACACAACTGAACAGAGGCATACATACATACATATGTGAATACATACATACATACATACATGCATACATTGCTACAGTGCGGCCCCAACTGAATCGTTTGCATCTCCAGCTCTAATTTCTACTACTGCACTAAATTCATAATTTGTTTATTAACCTTAAATCAGTTTATGCAGCACGTCGAGAGAGAACAGGAGTAAAAGTATAGTCCACCTTACGGCTTACAAACGGGTCGGAACTTGCATTTGATATTTGGCAATTATTACTACTATGTACAGCACGCATAGAGCACTAAGAGCATAAAGAATACAGCACATGTATGTGCATGTGTGTGTGCGTTTATTTGTTATGCAAACAGACAAGTCCATTAAGTTATTAAGGGATTTTGTTTTGCTTGATTTTCAATAGTTGTGACAAACTATTCCCTCTTATATTTACACATACATACTCACTTATACATGTATACACACACACATCTATATATATATTTATATATGTATGCAGTTGTGTGTGTTCATAAACTTACATTGAGATAGCCGTCTGGCAAACTCCTTTGAGATTTGCTGTTGACATTAAATAACACCCGAATCGAGATTTTATTCAATTAAATATGCATAAATTTGCATTTTCATAAGCCAACAAAATGATCAACGCAAAGTGTTTGACACATAGAAAGCACTACAGCTGAAATATATAAAATCTATATTTTAGCATCTTAACTATTGATTATATGTATATATAATATGAAACGAAAATCACTTTATATCAATTTAGTTTTGTACAACTTGATGTTTGAATTTGATATCCTATTATCCGTATATGAGTATATTTAAAACTAAAATTATTTAAAACATAAATCCCATTAGTTGACAAACAAAAGTTGCATAAATTGATGGAAACATGCAACCAAAATGTATTTATCGATGAGTTTCAATTTCTTTTGAACAATTTAATACTTTTGCTTGTGTTTTCACGTATTACTACTATTTTCTGGCCGGAAAAAAGAATTGCATTCAAATCGCTTTACATTTGTAATACTTCAATTTCATTTTTGTAAAATGATGGCAAAATACAATCCAAGCATTCTGTCCAAAATTGTATCTTTATTGCTGTATATTTGCAACAGCTCTGGCGCCCATTGAGATAGATTCAGAAACAAATGCGCATGCACATACATAGATGTATATATATGTACATATATGCACATATGCATGCACATTCAGACAAAAAGCAGCAATTGAATTTCTATACATATTTTCGATTTTTTATTCTTTCTATTATTTGGTTTTTTTTTTTTTTTTTTTTTTTGGGAATTTCTTTTTTGATTTTTTGAGACAATTCCAATGTTACGGCGTATGCATGGGAGAAGATTGTCGAGGGGGGTAGTGGGGTGGAGAGCATTTTGTGGGTCCGGCTCTGTAGCTTGAAAAGCGCAAAAGTGTTTTTGTGCACATCAAATACAGTTGTATTATTTTAAATCCGCTTGCAATATTTTCAATTTGATTTTCCATTTAAATGGAAAGCTCCTTGTCCAGCCAAAACGTGGACTATATACGAGTAAATCAAGAAAATTGTGAATGCAAAATCAGAGGCGACTTCAAAGTACGTTATTAAATTGAAGTAAGTGGTGGGCCCCTTGTTGGATCGATTTCTCAGATTTGCATATTAGTAAACTTTGGTAAAAACAAGGAAATTTACGTCGGTATAGATTGATCGAATCACAGATACCCCTTACATATAATAGTGTTTAGTTCACAGAAAACAGAGAATACATGACACGTTTTATTATACTCAGTTGGCTATACCCTATATCGTAATGAATAGGGTATAAATATAAAAATATAAATATTGGCTACCTGCAAAGGTTCTTGAATTTCTTCTTCTGAAGTCTGTTTGAAGCAATTATGTTTTTGATATATTCCATTATGTTGCCATTGCCATTCAAGCAGATAATATGTTTTTGTTACAGTAAAATGTAGCATTTCCATATCCATTTACATTTATTTATAATTAATTTCTTTTTCTTTTGCATATTTTAATTCTTAATGTTGCTGACGTTGTTCTTGTAACTCCGTGTGCCCCCACCATTTTGTTGACTTCTGTGACCATGGCTATTGTGATTGCATCGTACACAACTCTGGCTCTTGGTCTGCCGTCTGCCGTCTGCCGTCGGTGCTGGACGGGAATCAGGTCATCAAACCACCTGGCTGGCAGTGCTGCAACGGACACGTGCTTTGTAATAATTGCCGTAACCGCTCTGTAAAGTGTCCGGTTTGCAGGGTGCCATTGGGACCTCGGGGACGCTGCCTGCTTTCGGATAAATTATTTACGTTGCTAGCGGAAAATTTCCCCTGTGACGGAGGTAAGTAGAGCTCATACTTAATGGCCAAACAGTCAAGTTTTTTGCAGTAATGATCCCAACTGTTGTTCCAAACTTCAACTTATTAATATGTCTTCAGTGCGTCAGTTGTTTTGCAAACTTTTGGGATATCTCCTAGTAATCTACCTAAAATGGCCCCTAAATTAGCGTTGTCATTAGTAGGCTGTGTCCCTATTCGGGACCATTACATAGGCCCAAAAGCTGTTGACACACGGGGCGCGAATAGAAATGTGTTTCCATTTCAAGCAATG
Organism: Drosophila funebris; assembly: GCA_018901825.1. Classification (NCBI taxonomy): domain Eukaryota; kingdom Metazoa; phylum Arthropoda; class Insecta; order Diptera; family Drosophilidae; genus Drosophila; species Drosophila funebris. Next base: position 4,560,110 of record JAEIFK010000678.1, read on the forward strand.
CGACAACGAATACTCTGGTAAACCCTGTAATTCTCCCACCTAGACATCACTTAAATCAACAACAGCTTTGAACAAAAGTTTTCACTTCTACAACAACATTTACAAGTTAAACAATTGTCAATGTTTTACTTAAATCTCGACAGAACCTGGAAAAAACAAAGATAAAACATAAAAAAAAATAAGGAAGAAAACAAAAGAAAAATCATCAGTAACAACCACTCGAAGTGAGTGGCTATTAGTTTATATTAAACTCGGATGCTTGGGTCTGGTGAGGTATTTTACATAAGTGAAGTTCCGTTTGTCTATCGTTCACTTTCATTTGCTTCATTGCACTTGGTTGTGGGGTATAACAATGTAATGTAACATTCGAATATAACACTTTCCGTTTCAGTATAACAGTTTATATTCATAGCTTTTAAAACGATATCATTTTAGCTATTTTAGATAAACTTTTCTTGCTTCTTTTCTATGGCTTAATAGTAGAGATTAAGAGTGATTCTGTATGCTTTGTATCTTTTGGTATACTAGGTATAACAGCCTACATCAATATTGTATCTCATTACCGATTCCCCTCATTTAATGTGAAATACCTTTGGGATTACAGACGTGGTTACCTTTTACTTAGGATACCTTATAGCCGAGCTACTCTTCTATTCATATTGGAGTTGTAGAGTTTGTTTTTGTTGCTCTTTTTTTATAGCATAATTATGTCGCATAAATTGCTAAAGTTTTTCACGCTTTATGCTCCTTATGCTATGGTGCTTATTGTTGACATTGCAGACTCTTCTTCTTTTATTCTTCTCCTTCTCCATCTCCTTCCCCATCCCCATCCCCTTCTCATTGTTGTTGTTTTAGCTGCTTCTTTTTGCCTTTCAAGTTTAGCTGGCCAACAAGTTTGCCGTATTTCTGCCATTTTCAATCTGTGCGTTTCCATAAGCATCTCAGAGTGTTGCCAACTTGAGATAATGCGAAGTTTACAGCGTAGGTAACAAGTGCCAACAAACGGCAACAACAACAACAACAACCGAAGCAACAACTTGTGTTGTTGTTGTAGTCTGTCTAACTAACAGGCTGAACGTACATTTTTAGTTGTATGCCCTTACCCTTACTTAGGGTATTAAATGTTTTCAAGTTGCTTTTGTTTTATTTATAATTATATTGTGTGTCATGCGAGTTGAGTAATTACACTCTCTGAATTTTATATAAAAATATATGAAATTTGGTATGTTTAAGCCAAATAATATTGCAAATGGCTAATTTTGGTTATGACTCTACTTTTCTTTTTATCAGATTTTATATACAGAATTTAATGCATATGAAATAATTATATATATATGATACTGTTTTATTTTATGCATTAATTAAATGCGAACAGTGCAAACTACAGTTTTTAATATTTATATTAGTAATGAGAGAATAACAAACATACAGTTCACAACTTACAAAAGTTATCTATTTTTTTTAAGTAAGAATATATTTCGTATTTTACTTGTTGCACTTTTGGGGTCCTTTGCCGTTGTTGTTGTTAGCACTTCGTGCATTTTATTGCTTTTACATTAAGTGTGCATTTCCTTTTCTATTTCTGTTAACTTCACTTATTGTTATTTGCCAGTTAAAGTTCTGGCAAAAGCGCAATTTCAATTGCTATCAACATTCTTCGCACTCTTAGCGAGACAACAACAGATTGTGTGCGTATGCGAATGAATTTTAATAGACTTACGTTTAAATTGAAGTATGACTGCAAATAAATTTGTTTTTGTCTTTTTCTTATGTGTGTTTCCAGTGAAAATCAACCAGAATGCAGAGCAGCACAGTAAAATCAACCAGAAGAACAACAGCAACAATGGTAGAAGCATCAACAGCAACAACAACAACACCATTGACAAATGCACGAATGAATATCATAATCAACCAAAAATGTCACTGGCCAAATCAAACTCGGGGAAAAAGTCCCGAAAAACATCGAGGCAGATGCAGGAGGATACACTGATTTTGATGGTGAACGGTGCTGGTGAGGCAAAGGCGAAGACGAAGCCGTTGGAAGAGGGGGAACAGTGCGTTAATCAGGTTCCAGGAATGCCAAAGGGAAATGAGCAAAGTGCGCAAATACGAAATAATGTCAACGATGCAGGCCTGCAACGTGGTTTGATAGAAGCACAGCAGATGGGGAATAGCTCTATGAAGCGGGAGGAGATGGTGGCGGAAGAGCTGCTCCTTGAGAGCAACAATATGCTCGTTAAACCAAAGTTAAAGTTGAGTAAGAAAAGTTGGCAGATTACAGGCGGAGATCAAGACGAATTGCGTTGCGATGAAGTTGCAAACATAAATAATGGCCAACAGTGCTTGCTAGAATTGGGTTCGGGCTCGGGATTGGGGTTGGCGTTGGGGTTGGGGTTTGAGGGGCAGGTGTTGAAGCCAAGCAAAGGCCAACAGGAATATCAAAATTATCATTGCCCGACTGGGAAATCATGCTGCAGCCAGGCGAAACTTTTCCAGCCAGCGAGCGCCAACAAATTGTCAACCATCAAACGTGAGTCCGCCATCGTCACCGCCAACGCCACCACTACTGTCACTGCCACCACAGCACCCGAAATGCGGTTGAATGCAGTCGCTGAAATTGCATTTGTTGTTGTTGCAACAAACAGTGCGGCGACCTTATCAGCGGCCAGCCACAAAGGGAGTCCCAAGGCGGATGCGAATCCGGAAACGTTGGCGCAATTGCTGAATGGATCATCAATAAAAACGCTATTGCACTCCCAACTCCCAAACGGTGTGGCTAAGGCCACCAACGTCGAAAGAGCAGAGCAACTGCTGGAGCATCTGAGCAGAGAGCATCGCTTGAATGTTGTACACTTTGCTGGCTCCTTTGGCCAGCGATTGCATGTCCATGTCCAGCTGAGGCCCCAGCAGACACAAGTATGTCTACGTCTGCGTGAACCATCTTCTGGGTCGCTCGAAGTGCAAACATTTTTCTTGGCCCTGCTGCCGATCCGGGGGGAAGAGGTGGAGCAGCATGCCGTATTCCTTTGGCACCTCGACGCGACGCAGGAACACTTTCAGACCGTCATCGAGTCCCAGTGCAGTCGGGTCAAGTGGTTTGGCCAAGCTCAGCCCCTCACCCGCAGCTGGCCAGAGATCTGTGCCGCAGGTCAATTTCTCACCTGGTCGGATGAGGAGCAACAGTCGTGCACGGGATTCGATATCATCGTGAAGAGGAAATAGTCTTAGTCAGTTTAAGTTTAACTTAGGATTCAAATATGCACTGATAATTAGTTGGTTTATAGTGAATGCGAGTATGCATATAATGAATAATTTATGACTAAGTACCCAATAAACATAAACACAATACATTCTCTGTAATAAAAATGTCAATTTGAAATAATTTGCATAATTTATAAATTATAATCGGATACATTTTTTTTTTCGTTTTATTTTTATTTTTTGTTTTTTTTTTTTTTCATCTCTGTTTCACATGACGAACTGCCAAACTGCGCGCTTTGTATTATTATATTTGCATTTTTTTCGCGCCTTTCATAAATTTATTTCATATATGCAAAATACCATTTTACTCGCAAATGTGTTAAGTTTGCAGAAATTTTAATTAAAAAAAATACATTTAGAAATGTGCTGGCCTGGCATACCAGCAGGAGATGATTGTCCATTCAACTCTTTACCGCGTAAACTCATTTTATTATATGCTGCAAAAGAGTCTCGGGTATGATGACTATTCTCGGTTTTCTGTGACACTACAAGGCTTAGCTATCTACATATGTATGTGTATAGGGTATTTCATAGTTAACAACTGTCATAGGCAGCTTTCACAGTTGTTTTAAAATTATATTGATGCAGCTATATTTGCATAAAAGCAACAGCAACAACAGCTTGCCGCTGCCTCCTGATAATTGACTTGCACGCAAATTAATGTTTTTTGCCTTAAATACCAATACACAAACACAAACGCAAACACAAATACATATACGTATACGTATGTACATAGGTGCAGATGTATGTGTGCACACTGTGAGTGATGTTGTTCTCTGGCGAGGGCGTAAATTGCTGCGTTGTTTGGCAAACACAGTGAACACGAGAAGCGTGCAGTTTCCATCAGTTGCATTTTCTGTATGTTCCAAAAATTAACAGACAGGTAAAAATACAAACTGAAAAAAAATAGTGATAAAAAAAACATCAATCTGTGCACTAAAAAAATACAAAATGCATACACTTAATTACTCTTATATTTGTACACATTTACAGGGCCTATTCGCTAAAGCAAACAGTCAGATTTACAATTGCTTTGGTACTTCGTAAAGTGAATGAGCAATAAAATATAAAATAAATAAATCAAATATATGTTTATCTTATTTTTTAGATATATTAAGTTAATGTAAAACTGGCGATATTCTAAAACTTTTATTTATTCTATTTAGCAACGATTGCAATTGTTCGGAATTAAATACATATACATACATATGTATATATGAGTATCATTTATACAATCATTAGGGAGTATCTTTTGTTATTGTTCGATTTGATAAAATGCAAATTATGTATCAATGTATCTTTGAATGTAATTCAATTAAATAAAGCTTTAGTGTCTGCTTGAACATAATCTGTTAATTATAATAATTGATTTTTTAACTAGGAAATTTGTTAATAATTCATTCCTAAGTGAGATCGAGCGAAACAATGGATGGCGTTCATACATCTATATATACATTCAAATTAACAAAATGTAACGGTAACTATTTTGGCCGATCAGCCGATTGTCTTTTCATCTAGAGTTTAAGCTCTTTAAAATAAATACTATATTAAAATAAAATACCAAATAATATACAAATACATATATTTACGTCAATGCATGTGTAGTCACGTATTGAACCGAAGACACAGTGTCAATAATGAGCATATATACATACACACATACAAATACACACACAAACACACATACAAACACACATACAGACATACAAACAAACATACATATGTACATACGTACAGACAACATGCTTGTTTGTTTGGAATTGGCAACGTTTGACGCGCTCTCACTCTCCCTTTTAATCGCTTTTGTTATACCCTACAATATAAGAGCACAAAAAGAGCATTTCAACTGCTTAGCTGACTGATCTGTTCACATATATATACACCTATGCAGACATGCACATATGCTGCATTTGTTGGTAAATACTATTACATAATTGCAAACATATTTAATTATACTGATAATTACATGTAATTAAATAAATAATTAAACTATTTTGCATGTAAGCGGTATGCTTTAGTCATTAATTTGTGCATTTCATTTGGTTTGTGCTCTTTGTTTTTTTCCTCCGTTTTAAATTACTTTTGTATGTGTATGTGAGCCGTCTGTTTGGCAATTAGTTTTAGTTGTTGAGAGTCGCCGTCACCACAGTGTGAGCTCGTGGTTAAGCAGACTTACATATGTTCGTTTGATTATACATACAAATGTATGTATGTACACACATACTTCTATCGGTATATATTTAGTGTCAGCAATATTTGTTTGAATTAGATTTTTTAATTAATGTGCTAACAAACATGTAATGAAAATAATAACAATCCGTGTGTTTGCCCACAATTTGTAGGTAATGGGGCTACATTGGGCATTAGAGATTTGCATTGCCGGTGCTCCGCTGCCGTCGATAAGTTCATTTTGTTCTCTTCCGTTCCGTTTTCGCGTATTTCTTGTTCTTTCCTTTTGTTCGGCGGTCAATCAATTGCGTCACATTTGCGACTTCAAGTCTTTTCCACGTGTTGTTATTGTCATTTGTTTTTTTGTTTATTGTTTATTGTTTTTTTTTTTTTTGGGTTACTGTAGATAAACATGATTAGACAAGTCGGTGAGTTGATTCATTGCGATATTTTGATTTGATTTATGAGTGTTGGGTGTTGTTGATGAACCAACCAGAAGGCAAGAGAAAGCACTGTAAAGGAAGGAGTATTCATATCTGTTTCCAAATTACAATAAATGTAATTACACTTGTGAAAATCAATAAGAATATTATATATTATTTTAATAAATTACTACATATTTATAAATTTAATTATTATATCTTATTATTATTCTTTTTATATCTTAATATATTTATTCATTTGTCATTTAGAGATACATACTATGTGTTTCAATTCATCTTATCGCGGAGCTAATATAAATTTTTAATCCTTATATCAGGTTTACTAACTCCTTGCACATTCTAGACCTTCTTGATATAGTCGCCATCAACGACGGACCCCCATTGCAGAGTTATCGCAACAGGTTTCTGGATGAGTTTAACAATTCAAAGGAATCTGAGCAAGTTGAAATCAATAAAATGCCCGTGGAACTGTTGCGACGTGCCAGCGAGACTGCAACGATTGGTATTCTAGATTTGGAATCTGAAAATGAACACCTGCTGGGCGAGAAGCTATCGCGGCATAAGGATGAATGCGAAAAGCGTCCACAGCCACCACCTCGAGCCAACATGTCCACCAAGGGACAACAGAGCACTGGAAATGGTGAGTTTAACTCAATAACTAATATAGTACAACGTAGGAGAATACATATGGGGTGGTAATTCAAGCAATGGGGGCAGTTGTAAAATGGCAAACCGTTCCAAAATCAGTGCAAATGGTGCGAATATTGCAAAGAATTCATCTGAAGCAAAAACATCGCAGAAGCGGAAAAAAAATGGTCAAAGTTATTTGGGGAATGCAGCACATTGCAACGCGAACCAAAGCAAAATTATTTTACCCGGATATGATTTTCTTACACACACATAGTGAATACTTACAAACAAGGACAGCGGCGCCATGATGACACACAAACATTCCGTTCGATGTCAGAGCTGACGCCGCTGTTGACTGCCACAAAATTGCACATACGCACATATATGCACATACGCACATATATGCACATACGCACATACATACATGAATGTATGGAATATCGTGGTGCACATTGTTTATTCAAAGCTTTTGTTTCTCGACGGCGGCGTGGCACAAGCTAAGTCTGATTTGAAGCTTGCTCACAAGTGTTGGGCACACTGCCTCTCCAATTGAGGCGTTGCGTTGCATAGTTAACTTACAAAGTAACCTATTGTAGAGCGATGGAGATTTTACTCCCAAGACTTGCATTGGCGCCATCAAGGCTATGTGTCTTGGGCTCGTCTTGAATAAATGCCATTTCTGCGTTTGCTTACACACATCTAGATAATTACATATCTACATATGTATGTCTGACTGTAGCCATTGGAGCTGTGCAGTTTCAACATTTCCGGGAATGAGCTGAGACTGTTGCAGCGCATTTCTATTTCCGTTAGCAGTGAAATGAAAATGAAGAGCATATTATTTAGTTGGGAAAGACTATAGCATAGCCAAAGTAGAATATAAAGTCGATATATAGAAAATTGATCAATGGAACATCGGAATATTTTAGAGGCTATCAGTTAAAGATTAAAGCCTCAAGTGATTCAAGTGAATTCTACTTTCTTTACAGTCAATAATTATAATGCAATGCTGCCTACAGGGTATCTGCTAGTCAATCATAGTCAAATGCAACTCAGTTGCTTTTATTGTTAGAGCATAATGTTTGTTATTACAGCCGTGCATATTTCCAGCATTACAATAGAGTTATTCGCCTTTTTGTTTTTACAAGAACTCAACTAGCATTATTATTATAAAATTTACTTTTACAATTTCAACTGTTGTTTTCTTTTTATAATTCTTGAGCTTTGGCTTACGAATTTGCACTTCGTTTCGCATTGTAAATTTTACATAAATATTGTGGAAATAAGCTTCGAACCCGCTGCATCAAAATTTTGGCGAACCTTCAGGAATAAATTAAGATATTCAGGTGCATTTTTTATATGTGTGTTAAATTCAACACATTTCTCGCTGCAAGTAAATCAATGGGTGTATGCACATGCAGAGTATGTATATATTTACTTATGTATGTACATAATAGATGTATTTACAAATATGTATATGTATATGTGTATGTGTATATGTATATGTATATGTATATTTCATATGTTTATTTGCACGACTCGTTTTAAATGTGGCACAACGACGAGTTTTTATACATCTGCTATGGCGAAAATGGGGAAAAAGATTTTAACTCTCCACGTGGCAAGCTGGGATGTCACGCCCCCCCCCCCCGCCCCCCTCTATAAATATAGCTTGGGGAAAATAGCGACATTTCTGTTTACTTAAATCTGCAACATGAAAAACGATTTGCACTCACAAAGTCACCATTGATAAATGAATCTTAGCAACAGCAACAACAAATGCATTTATACACAAGTAAAACGAGAATACAGAGCATGTGATGTGCATGGATACACAGTCAGTATGCATGCATATGTTGATATTACGTATACGCAGCGTTTGCCCAACAATTATAAATGACTACATCGGCCTCAACGGCGGCGGGCGTTACACGTATTTGCAACAGTTTATACCAAATGAATAGGAAAATTTCAGGACACCCATGATACGACAGCACAGTAAGTGGTAAGCCAAGGCAAGGAAATGCAAGGCAAGGCAAAGTCAATGCAGGCGCCCGACGCTTCATTTCACGTGCCACACATAATCCTCTTTCACATGGTGCACACATACTTCCTACTACATGAGACGAGTTGCTTGGTTTCACTTTGATACCATTTGCATTGAGTCAGTGACGCTGACGCTGACGCTGACGCTGATGCTGACTTGCTGCTGTTGCGCTCAGCCCCTGTGGCAGTTGTACGTTGCACACAACACATAACACATCGCACATCGCACTCAAGCTGGATTTTAACTTGCCCAGAGTCACTTAAGTTGTTGAGGGTTGTGAAAAGCAGCAGCCAATTACTAAACAACGTTTAATAGAGCGCTTTACAGTTGCACTACTACATATGACGACTTTTCAGTGCTTTCACAAGCACAAACATGCTTTTCCTCATAAATCTTTTTTCTTTTTATACAATTTTCAATTTGTCCCTGTATTTATGTAGCTTATGAATGGAGATGGAGATGGATGCATTCCAGTTTCCAGTTTGCATTTCATGACTGACCTGCTTTAAGCTCAAACCGAAACTTAGATTGCTACTGAAACTGATACTGAGACTGAGACTTAGACTGGGCCACTGATTATGCCATAGTACGAGTATTAGAGTCAGCATTAACTTTACCACTAATGACATATGCTACGTGCATAAGCTATGTTCATGATGCTATGTCGCTTGACATCGGATCGAGTCACTGATGCATAACTCCAGTGCATCAAGAAGTCACTGGGTTTTCTATAGGATGTCTGGAAGTGAGCTTAAAAGCGTTGGCAGTCATCGCTGGGTGAAATCACAAAGCTCGTCAAGTGAAACTCATTCCTGCACCTCTTCCTGCCTTTATGTTAGTGAAAAGAAATTATATTTAAATGTGCTGACATTGCAACGCTCCGAAGTCCTACTTTCTACTTCAGACGAACATTCAAGTATCTTTACATAGAGATATGTATTTGTATAACAGACAAATAAAATGCGTTTTTCTTCTACACAAAAAACGCAATGAGCATATAGCATGCATATTCAGGTTGATTGCATATATTGGTACTCGTTGCTACTCGCATGAAATAAACTGGAACTTAAACACAAACAAGCAAATAGTAAATACTTTCTTCAATTGAAATGCATACCTTACATCCATAACAAGTTGACCAACAAACTGATGAAAAGTCTCAAGTTGATTAAGAGGTAGACAGTGGCCAGGCTTAACAGAATTTCTTAGATTTAAGTGAAACTTCTACTTGACACAGATCGACTGTGGGATACGCTGTGTCTAGTGCTATGTGTCCTATGTTTGTTCATATAAAAATGTTCTTGTCCAATTTATAAGTTGCGACAACACTGTAAAGAAAATGCAATTCTGACTCTGAGACCCCCTAACAACCTAAGTATAGAGTATTTGCTTTTCAACTGCTCGACAATTTCAACTTATCATTCTTTGCTCTTACTTATTAATATTTTCGCATTGCCCAAATGTTCCCCTGATCTGTCTTTTCTCTCTGTTTCAATGATTTTCTTCTCTTTAGAGTTTTATTATTTGTGTGGAAAGTTTTGCAATAATTGAAACCAGAAATTTTGTTCATTTATGCACTTGACTGTGAAAAACTTCTGAACTATTTTCTGGGCTTGCCGGTGGTCAGTTTCACAAAATAAGGCAAGTTTAAATGGCAAAAAGAGCCACTGGCAAGAACTCAAAAGGCAATGATAACCAAACTACGCATATAAATAACTTGGAATTTTGAACAAAAAAAATAAGACAGCAAATAATAGATGGGGTGGATCCAGAGAAGTAGGTAGAGAAGGAACAGCTACAAGGAATATCTTCCCGACCGGCCAAATGACCTGAAGTGCTTTTTGCGTTATTCTCGAAAATTGACTTGAAAGAATAATATTCAATGGACTCCAGTTCTCCGCCAGGCTCGCCGTAGATGTATATCAAAATTTAAGAGCGTGTATTTTAAAGTTTGGTGCCACACAAGAAACCCTAATGACTTCGGCAACTTGCAGTTCCACAAGTGCATAACGATTTTTTGTTGCGTTAAGTGCAGTGCATGAATATGAAATATCACTAAAATACACACATACACACGTCACACACACACACACACACACTCGCACACAGAGACACTGCTGATTGCAAATGGCAACTAAAGCTTGCCGCCTTACCTGCCTCATGCAACTGGGAGTCCATACTCCTTTTGCTATCTTCGCTGACACCTTGCGCAATTTATGAAACGCTGGGCAACATAAAGAAAAATTCAACCGAACGCGAAGGGGGAAGGGAAACGTAAAGAAAAGGGCAATGCCGCAAAAACTTTTAAATGCGGCACATTATTCATAAATGTTGAATGATGTTGGAGTGAGAAGGGAGGAGGGCTTAGAAGGCAGGAGGAAGACTTACAACTAACCGAGCGAGAACAGTTTGTTATTGCGCTGTTCAAGTGAGCGAAGATATTTAAAATTAATTAAGCAATGTTAAATATTTGTTGCACTTCAAACACGAACTTCGCATTGAACTTGTAAATATTTGATATATGCCTAGAGCCAGAGCCCAGTCCATGGCATGGCATGGCCAAAACTGTAATACACCGAGCCGTAGTGAACCGAACTGTAACGATAAATATTTGGTTAACTCATATTGATTGTACTGTTGATTATGGCTAATTAATTGATAAGCAAATGCTTGTAAACATAATTTTAACGCAATGCCGCTATGCCGCTTGGCTGTTTGAATATTTGTCTGCCAAATTACAGCATCCATTCTCAACCCTGTATCGTATAGAAATATATATAGCTTTCTTTCTATTATCTACAATATTATCTATTATCAAATTAATATAAAGCAAATTTCGTTTACAAAGATTTCCAATTGATTAAGCATTTGTGTGCGTCTCAACTCATGATTATTTATTAAATATTTTATTGCTATGTTCTGGGAAAGTTGCATTTAATTTTTATTATTTATATACTCTGTTTTAATTGCGGCAGAGTTGATAATTATTAATACACTCTTTTATTAAACAATTCAACTTACTGATAAATATCTTGCATATTTTTCTTATAATAGTATAAGAACTGTTTACATTATAATTTGATTTATGTATTTATCTGAAGTATTTATCAGAAGTATATCGCATAGTAAAGAATATATTTAATACAAATATTTGAAAGGGTATTTAACATCGTTACTTCAAAATATGAGTTTACTTTATTTATTTGTTATAGTAAAACTTTTAATACTCTTAAATAACATTCTCATCTCTCTGTTTACAGAACTGATAAAGATCATTTAACATTCAACAACAGGGTATTTGATGTGCGGCATAGTGCAAAGACCTCAGTCTCTGTGTCAGCTGACTCATATTGTTTTCAACATTAAGTTTAAAATTAATATTATTTTCTCAGCATTTGGTCGTGCTCTGGAATTCTCATTGCCGTCTCTCTGTTGTTTTTAATTTATTTGTTAATTTAACAAATTAGAAAAGCGAATGTCGGAGCGAGTGGCACGCGAGTAATCGGGCAATCGGGAATCGGGCTATCGAGAGGCCTTTTGAGAGAGTATTGCGGACAGCTTCGTTTATGTTTTTTATTAGCATAAGATATTGCAATAGTGAGCGTACATGTAGATAGATATTCTCCCTTCGGTTTCTATAGGTATGAGAATAAAATGATTCGCTTGGTGCTCTGTCAGTTGCACGTTGTCGTCTGGTTCGCATCAGATCAGCGAGATTAGTAAGATTTATTTCATTTTTTATATATTTTACTTTCATTAAATCTTATCGTCTCGGTGCAGTGGGTCGACGGAACGTTATTTCCGAACGACTTTTTATACGCTGAAGTGTGTAATAAATTCAAGTGATGTGGTTTATTTACAACAAAAAAATATTCCAAAATTATATATATACTTTAATTATTTACATATGTCGGCGAATGCAAATCAATATTAGTCTCTTTGATTCCATGTTCAATGTGAGATGTTCAACTTGAGGAAACCCTTGATCTTAGATTACATTTCTTTCTAATCTATATAAAAGTGTTGAGAGCCAGACTGATAACAAATTCTAAATAAATTTAATAAATAAATAACCGGGCAGAGAATTGTTTTAAAGGTGCCAGCATATGGAATAAATATACGTTTTAAATACTGCAAATTTCACTTCGATTCGACAAACATTGAATATATTTAAATAATTCAATTTTGCAGACAAATTTGCGTTCCATTATTTGTTGTGAAAAATGTATATTGTATAATGTTATTCATGTTCAACGTTTGATATTTACTTCTCTATAGAAAAGTTAATTAACCTTGCCAATTGATTAGAGCTTTCGAATATGTCGCATGATTGTAGTTTGATCCATAATTGGCACGTGATCAATCACTGCAAACAGGCAAAAATTGGCACCAAATATTTGTGAATAATTAACAAGTCGTAGCTCGGTGACAAATTGATAATAGATTGTGCGATCGCAACCGGTTAAAAAATTTAAACTTAAGTGTTGACTTCACACCAAACTGGAAGCTTTAATTAATAATTTCTGAGAAAGCTTATAATTTCATAAGTGTTTGTAATATTTCCCATATAATTTCCACTGCGAGTCAGAGTCAGAGTCAGAGTCAGTGTCGGAGTCGGAGTCAAGTCGAGTTCAGATTCAAAATAATTAGTTAATTTGCTACAATTGGTAACCATTAAGGGAAGCTGTTGTAGGAAAGTAAAGGAGAACTAGCATTGGAAATATTTATGTTTTGCACCTGCAACATTTAAGTAGCAGTCAGAGTCGAACTCGTAAAGGCGAAAGTGTCAAGTTGTCGTTGTGACAATAATGCCAATTATGCCACGTCGACGTTGGAGAGAAGCGGCAATTGCAACACTTTAACCCAAGACAGCCCCAAGACAACTTCCTGCCGTTGTCGTCGATGTCGTTTTCTATCTCGCTCATGTTGTTGTTATTGCTGTTGCTGTTATTGTTGTCGTTGTCGTTGTCGTTGGCGCTGTCGTTGGCGCTGTTGTCGTCACCTTTTGCAGTCGCCATCGCAGCTGTCGCAACTCCAGCGCAATCAGTGGCTGTCAATCTATGTTGCAATCTTTAGTTTGACATCAACGCGCTGTCATCGTCGCGGGCAACGTCTTGAGTGGCATAAAGGAGGCAGAGGCTGCATTTTACAATTTAAGCGTACATGACTCCCCCGATCTAAAAGGAGGATTGTACGTGAAGCTGCAGATAGGGATATGGCAGGTGTCGCAGTTGCCCCATTGCAGTTCCTTTTGCCCAAGCACTTAAGTCATGCTTGAGCTGTAGAAATGAATGCAAAATGGGTTAAAGGCAGCTCTGTGTGCACTTATAACCAATTTACAAGGTCGAAAGGGAGAAGCATTAGCATTTCTCCATCAAGCTTCAACGAGGGCATCCATTTAAATACGTTTAAATCTGCTTGTTACTTACAGGCAAGCGCAACCAGGAACAACAATTGCAGGCGAACAATAGAGTTGCAGTGTCGCCGAGTGACAACATGACAGAGAATGGTAACCGTGCTGCTGCTGGTAATCCTACACCGCCAGCACATACTAAATTAGACATACAAAAATTCTCTGAGGAGCACAATAATGTTGCCACGTCTGATGTTGTTGCTGTTGTCGCTGGCAATGTGGACGAGACGGCACAAAATGCAGCAACAATCATTTTAACGCCGACATCATTAAATTTAACAAATACAACACCAAATGCACCCCCCGGGTGCAACAACAACATCAACAGCAGCAGCAGCAACACCAACAACAATGGCAACAGCAGGGCCAACACAGACAGTGGCAACAATGGGACGGGTTACCCAGCGCATGGTGAGCACTACAAAGGACCTAAATGGTAAGTGAAAATGCTCATGTGGACAAGGGAAAGCTTAGACATCCAATGTATCTCCTTATCCCCTCTTCTTTCGTTTACCCTGCTCTCCCACCGTCCCACTCTCTGCCACTCTCCTTGTGCTCTTGCTGTGCACATTTGCTTAACCCTTTGAATGCATTTCCGGCTCAGCAAAAGCAGACTTTCACACTTGCATTGCACGCGTTTTTCGCATATCCGTTTTGTTGCTGTTGTTCGTCCTATTGTTGTTATTATTGTTGCCTACTTTTGTTCAACATTATATTTTTGTGCTGTATTTTCTTTTATGTGCTAACAACGTTTGCCCTCCTCCTGCTCCCTATCGTCGTTGTCGTCGTCGTCACGGCCAATGTCTGCTGCATTGGTAAGGCGTGCTTCCGTTGTTGCACAGGAAACACCGCCTGAGCCGGTGTCTGGGCCAAAATGCACTGCTTTATTTGTTGCTGCTGTTACTGTTTTTTTTTTTTGGCTGTGACACCCGTTTTAATAGCTGTTGGAGTCGCCTGGCTTTAGTGGCCAACATGTAGTGGATATGCGGCAAGAACTAAAATGATTATGGTACAAACGTGGCATATAAATTGCGAGTGTTGCCGGATTGGATTTACATAAATGATGGCAATGACCACGAGGTCTAAACTTGTGCTTATTGTTGTGCTTGTTAGCTTGTTGTGTGTGTGTGTGTGTGTGTGTATGTGTGTGTTTACTTTGATAGATTGAGCAGCAGCGCAAAGAAGCTGTAGGCATTGTTGATCGTCTGTTGAAGGAAATAGAGTTAGATAGCTGATATCCGAGCATTGTCATGGCTAACTTATCAAACTTTACCTTCATGAAGATGGGCAAACCAATTTCAAAGAAGATGCCAGCGCGTACTTTGACAGGACGCTTGAGGAACTCCATGTAACAGATGAGTTCCTTGCGCGTCTTCACCGAATACTCGAGCCAATTAGTATTGAATACGCTATTTGTTAACTGATGCGCATTGACTGTTAACTGATTGCCATAATAACAAGGCAAAAATATTTGAATAATCATCACAGCCACAAACTGCAATATGGCCAAGAAGAGACCCGGATTCTGTTGCCAGCCCATTTGAACCAAACGATAACCGCTAAAGCAAATGATGAGGGCACTTAGTATCACCTGCGAGAGCACATAAGGAGACACAAGGAGTTCACACTGACGGGTCAGAAGACGCACGTGCATGTGACGCCGAAAGATGCGTCGCAGTTCTGGAAGAGCCTTTGTTTCCGGTTGTTGCTGTAGGGCCAGCAACCGGATGTTCAGGAAGCGGTAGAGCAAACCGATTTTGAACATGAAATAGCAACCCAATGTGTCCAGCTGGGCATTGGAAATACAGCACACGGACATGGCCAGCACGTTGTAGAGCCAGGCATAGAAATATCCTTGGGGATTATGCCACTCGAATGGCACGTAGTAGCCGAAGGGCAACTCGTATGTTTCCTGGAATAACACGCTCGAGAAGCTAAATAATGCCACAAGGATACAACCTCCAAGATATGAGTAGAAGATGCGCTTAAATTGACGCTCCTCGCGTTCCAGCACTGTCACATCCTCCGACTCGACAAATTTATCTAGTTCGTTCATGAAATTGTAGGCCTCCTCTCGCCTGTACCAGATATTGATGAGCTTTGTCAGCAAGGGCAGCTGTGTCAGCGACATGTACATCACTCTGCCCGCCTGCTCCATGTCATGGGAGGTTATAACCTCTAGCCACATCAGCGCAATTAGAGTGAATGTCAATGGCAGGTGCAATACGAAAGGATAAATTCGCTTCAGCAAGCGGCAAGCATCGTTATCGTCCTGCCACTTCCAGAGACCCAGCCATCTCTGAAGCTGAAGCAGAGTATGCACTGCGGTTTGACGATCCATAGACTCTGTGGTGGTCATCTTAAGTTAGACTCTGACTTCACAATAAAAGTCCTTCAAGTAGTAGCTCCTTTTATAGACTTGCCGAAACCCGAATTTCATAAAAATTTCATAGAAATAAACGATTGTCGATTACCCTTTTACCTAACACTTACATACCCTGTAAATACAAATGAATATCTAATCTAAAAGGAATTACAGCATTATTGTTACATACAGAAGAAACCATCAATTCAAGATATATATTCCTAATCCATATCCGCAGTTAATGAAAGCAGAAACGAAACTCACGATCGTAAGAAGATTCTGTGTTTGTGAAATTGATTTTGAATTCATTTAAGCGTTCTTTGGGCTTGTTTACAGGGTATTTGCAAAACTTCTTTACTGCATTTCGTTTAATTCGCCTTTACTTTCTTTACGTCTTTCTTTCACATCAATGAACTAGTTCCATTCATCATATTTGTTCATTTACGCCAGCCCTGATGTGTT
This sequence comes from Drosophila funebris, assembly GCA_018901825.1. Taxonomy (NCBI): domain Eukaryota; kingdom Metazoa; phylum Arthropoda; class Insecta; order Diptera; family Drosophilidae; genus Drosophila; species Drosophila funebris. The sequence goes on from JAEIFK010000678.1 coordinate 4,576,900, forward strand.
TTTCTAATTGTCGTACAAATTTGATTTATTTACAAATTTAAAGCCACAGCAATTACAATAATTAACTTGCTGACATAATGGTACAACTAATTTGTTGATTTCTTGCCACATTTTGTATAAGTCACGCAATCGTTAACTCACAAGTATCTAACACTTTTACTATTTCAATGAATCAGTTGAAGCATAACTCTATCAGAGTCAGTATGCATAAGTCTTAACAAACGGAAGGAGATATGACATTTAATCTATATTTTTTATAGTTTTACACAATTGTGGCTGATGATTGTCATTAGGAAATCTTTAGAAACTTGGCTTATGTTATTCATAACAATTAATTTGAGTGTCAATAAAAAGATATGATTCCATAAAGCACATGCATCTTTGGCCAGCAGGCACAGTTGACTAAATGTAGTATTTTTCGTAGTACAAATGTATCCATTTGAATTATCAGAATAACTAAAAATATGTACATCAATTTATTATCTTTTTTATTGTTTTATTCAAAAATGAATTTATGCTACAATTTTATTTATTTTCATATATAAATATTGGAATATTTGAGTACGTTATTCGAAAGCCTTGGGCATGATAACGAATAAAAGTAGATATAGTTGTTGTAGTATTAGAATAAGTAGTTAATGTAGTGACAATAGGAGCAGTATAAGTCGTCAAAGTAGTAGTACTAGTATTATATAAGTTAATCTAATCTTAGTTGTGGTGGGGAAAGTAATCATGTTTATTTTTCAAGTTACAATATAGTGGGATTAGAGAAATAGTAATATATAATAGTAGTAGTAGTAGTAGTTCTTAAAGTTTAGCAGCTTAAAGTAGTAGTAGTAGTAGTAGCTGCATAAAGTAGTAGTAGTAGTAGTACTAAAATCTCTCTTCCATTTACTTTGATGCATTCAATAGTAGAGCAAAAAAACTATATGCATTATTGATGGTCTGTAAATAATAGAAATAGAAAAAGGTAATGCATGCTAAATTTATGGCAATATGAAATGGAATCAAACCTTTACGAAAATGGGAAGACCCACATCAAAGAAGTAACCTGCACGAATTTTCACAGGGCGTTTCAGGTGCTCCATGTAGGCGTTGAGTAGCTTGCGTATGTGGGCAGGGCACTGCAACCAGTTGGTGTTGTACACCTCGTTGGTTAACTGATGGGCATGAAAGGTGATCTGGTTGCCAAAGTAGCAGGGCAGGAATATCTGGAGTATCATGACACTGAGGAATTGTAGCATTGATATAAACTGGCCAGGATTGGCTCGAACTCCAACATACTGAAGACGAAAGCCGCTGAAGCAGATGATGAACGCACTGAGTATAATTTGGGAGAGAACGTAGGGCGAAACGAGTGTCTGACATTCCAAAGTCAGTCTAAAAATTAAAATACTTGTAGATTAGTAAATGATCAAGCGAATAAATCAAATCTTCCTCTGCACCTGCGTATGCGATGATGCAGCTTGAAGATCAGGCGAAGTTGCTGCTCAAATTCCAGCTCGTTGCTCACATCACTTAAAGATCTGAGACGGATGCGCAGCAGTTCATAGAGCAACGATACGTGAAACATAAAATAGCAACCGATCATGTCCAGAGTCACATTCGAGATGCAGGTGACAGTCATGCCGGCCACACTGTAGCCATAGGCATACCAATATCCCACTTCGTTTTGCCACTGAAAGGGCACAAAGTAGGCGAAGGGAAGCACATATTCCCGAAGGAATAGGACTCCAATGCAGCTGCTGTAGACCACACATAGGCTAGCCAAGCTGTACAGGTAGAAGCACCTCTTGAAGTTCCTCTGTTCCCTTTGCCAGCGCTTCATCTCCTCCACGGATCGCAGTTCATATTCGGGCGCATGTTGCAGATGATGCATCAGTTGCCAGGCTGTCGTCCCGCGATGCCAAATATTCACAATCTTCACAATCAGTGCCACTTCAGTGATGGACATGTATAGCACCTGGCCGGCCTGCTCCAAGTTGCTTGAGACGAATGCTTCCAGCCACATCAGTCCAATGAAAGTAAAAGTGAACGGCAGATGCAACATAAAGCGATAGTTTTGCTTGACAAAAACAAGAAAGGGAGACTCATCCATAGTCGCTGGCGACCAGGGCCACACACCAAATATGCTCATGATCCTCAAGAATAAGTGGACGGAATGTGTGCGATCCTTAAGCTTCTCCATTAAGCTGGTTTCTGTTCTGCATTTGCGACTTCATGCTGCCTTTTTGTAGCTGACTGTCATGGACAATTAGCAGCAATTAGGATTTCATAATTTAAGCAAACGTACACGAAAGGGCAATTAGTCCTGGTCATGCTTTGGTCTCTGACGGTAACAATAACAAATGAAACGGGTTAGAATGAGAGCCAGATAACTGTGCCCGACTGTGCGATACCCTTTAGCCAGAATTAAGGTGACATCAATTTCATTTAGATATAAATGCTCCCCCTTGAATCTTTCTTTATATATATTATTATTATATTATACTATATGTTCTCTAAATACTTAATATTATCTAAGTTGTCATCATCTGTCTGTTACATACACATGCTCAAAGTTGTTATACCTTTTCTACGCATATTCAATATATACAGGGTATAACTTCAAGCAGTTAACAAGCTTCATGAACTCTCTCAGTTGTAGTCTGTTAATTAAAGCTGATGGTTCAGACTGACTCTCTGTTTTTTTTTTCTTTTACTTTGCAGGTGGCGTCATTTGGTCCTCCACTGGTCACTTGTGTCCGAGCATGTTGCCTTGCTGGTGATATTTCTGGGACTTTGGGCACTGGGCCTGGCATTGTTGCCGGAATATGCGAAGCCCTCGACAGTCATCATGCGTATTATACTGCTCTTTGTGGGGGCACAGATATCGGGCATATTGGTGACCTTCATGCATTTGCCGGACATGTTGGGCATGCTCTTCTTTGGGGTGCTCTACACCAACGTGGGATTGGCCAATTTCGAGGGTTACGAACGCTTTGAGCTCTTTTTGAGGTGGGTTCTACTGTGCCGCTGGCTCAAAAGCTATTTTCAAATTGTGGTTTCATGCTTCTTTTTTTTCCCATTTTGCATCACAGAGAAATGGCTTTGATCAATATCATGCTGTTAGCCGGCTTGGGCCTTGATGGAAAAGCGTTTAGACGGTTGTGGCTTATGATTCTACGACTGACACTGGTGCCGACCATAGTCGAGGTGGCGGTCATAGCCACCTTGGCCCATTTCACATTGTCTATGCCCTGGCTATGGGGCGTTGCTTTAGGGTGAGTGTCAGAGTGTTAGCGGAGTGTTTGTTAAGTAAATGAATCAATCGTTTTGCATTCCAGCCTGGTCATCACAGCCGTCTCGCCCAATGTCGTTGTCACCGTGATGCTAAAGCTAAAGGAGGATCGTCTGGGCTTAAATAGTGGCATCCATACGCTCATCTATGCAATGACCACATGCAACGATGTTGTGGCCATTTTCTTGTTTGGCGTCGTAATGAGCATTATATTCTCCTCAAGTACGTGCCACAAGCGTGCAAACTGGCAAAAGAGTGCACTCACAATACTTGCATCCATCTGTACTTTCAGGCTCGCTGACACAAAAAGTGCTGCAAGGTCCCATTGGCATTGGTATTGGACTTGTGTTTGGCTATCTCTATGGCATGATGCTGCACTATTTGCCATCTCGTAATGCGGTAAGCAGCATTGGGTAGTCGCCAATGGTACCAGACAATGGCCTTACTGTATGCCGTAGCATACTTTTGTGGCCCCTTTACTGCTCCTGTCTTTGTCCCCGTTCCCGTGCCCGTTCCCGTGCCTGTCTTCGTTGCACTCAAAGTGTGCATTCACTGAACACTTACACACTCAATCAGCGCATTTAATGATGCAAAACTCGCGCTGCAATATCAGTGGGTGGCTACAAAAGCTATCATACATATGAGACTTCACTCTTTCTCTATATCTCTCTCAGTCTCTCGCTCTGTCTCTCTGACTTTGTGTATGTGTGTGTGTATGTGTGTGTGTGTGCTCGGGCTCGGGTTTTGCATAAAAAGACACTTACAGCCAAAGCGGCGACGCTGACGATGTCGAGGATGAGTATGACGATGGCTCTGGAGCTGGCGACATTTGCGACGACAGTTACTGCCAGCGTCCATGGAAAGTTATGGCAACAGCGCGTTGCAGGCAGCAGGCAGCAGGCAGTCATGGAAGTCGTGGCAGTTGCAGGCAGCAGCCAACCACGTTGCAACCAGAAAACTCATTGCCGCAACTTACACCGCTAATGGCGCGCATAATCAAACGCCATGGGTGGCACTGAATGCCTTTGAACTGGCAGAAACTTATACATACACTCACACACACATATATATATATACATACAGTCATATATACATACACACATGTACTACTCATAACTTTTGTTTTCGCCTGTGCAACTTTCATGGCCGCAACCAAACCAAACCAAACCACACCACGCCACGCCACACCACGCCTTGCCATCGCAGTGTGTACAAAAATTGTCACGCTGTGTTCCGCTCAAGACGCGCCACTTGCATCCTTGCATATTTTACAAGACTGCCATTTATTGTGGGTGTATTCCCACTCACCCCTCCCCCACCACCAACAGCACACCCCTTTCGTTCGCCCACTCTTTCACTCGCTGTGTGCTGCCTGTCATCAAGCCTCACTGTCTGTGCGGCAGTTACCCAGTGCAGCTTTTATTTTATTATTATAATGTGGTCTTATTTTATGATTTCGTAGTCACTTTTACTACCAAATAGTATATGAGTTTCCCACGTTTTTTCTATATAGTATACATATATACATATATTTGGAATATTAACGGCAGCTCCGCGACAAGCTAGTGAACTGCGAAGCAACTCAACGATATGTGCACTTAATGTAAACGTATGCTAAACTCCTTAATAAACGGGCAAATGTTGAAATGTCAATGTGATATGCAAGACAATGCATTTCGTGCTTGGCCACAACGCCAGCTTTTCTATTAGTTAATGCAATAATCAAGTAGAGAGAACGCCAGACAAACAAAGTTGTGGCATAGGCAAGCAGAGGGCTGAGGTGTCTTGTAGTCTGTCTGTCAGTTTGTTTTCAATATTGCATCGAAATGGAAATGCAGTGAATTAATTAACTTTATTAATAATACACTGAAAAAACACAGAGTGATGATTCAAAGTTAACAAATTGTCAGAATATTATTACGTATACGCAATGTGTAAACAGCCTCGAGTTTATATATCTTATTGGTATCTCTCTACTCTATCTAAAATTGCTGTCTACATCTTTAACCATTTTCTGCAGGTTTATGCTAATGGACTACGCTTTGTTCTCACCATATTGGGTGGCGCCATCGCTGTGATGGGCAGCCGTGCTATTGGCTTCACTTCCGCTGGCGCTTTGGGCTGTGTGATGATGGCCTTCATTGCGGGCATTGGCTGGAAGAGGCAAGAGCTGAAGATGACGCCACAGCAACTGCAGGCTTATCAAGTGGTTAGTTGCATATCATTTCTATGCTTTATCAATTTCAACGTTATCGATTACTGTTGCGCAGGCCAGTGTTCCAAAGCGTCTCGATTTGCTATGGAAATTCCTGAAGCCCGTTTCATTTGCACTCATTGGCAAGGAAATCAATTTCAATGTGCTCGAGGGTCGTGTCTTGGGCTATGGAGCGCTGCTGGTGCTGCTCGGAAGTTTGGTAATTAATAACAGCGTTCCGCACAGTAAAAAAAAAAAAAAACTAAAATAATAGAGAGAGAGAGAGAGAATATTGCATGCCACGTATTTAATTTCTTTGGATAACTTTTAAATGTGCTCGAGAGCATTTTGTTTTTGGTGGCAGCTCCCTGCGGCCTGGCCAAACTTGTTGGCCAATCCGCAGAGCATAGGAAAAACCTGAAAAAGTCTAAATGAAAATGTTCTTAGCCACAATTTAAATGTTACCTGCCACACAGTGTGGCACACATTCATATGAGTCTGTATTAAGTCTCTCTCTCTCATTCACTCTATTTCTTTCTCTTTCTCTGTTTTGCTTTTCGTTGCAGTTCCGTTTGGCTTTTGCATATTTATCCACATATGGCGGAAATCTGTCGAGAAAGGAACGTGCCTACATTACAATTTCCGGTTTTCCCAAAGCAACGGTCCAAGTAAGTTTTACCGTTCATCGTGCTGGACAGTGGACAATGCAATTGTGGGACAGTGGGACAGTGGGGCAGCGGCAAGACAATGGAACATTGAAAGTTTTTATTTCTGTTTGGCATTGCTGTTGATGTTGTTGTTGTTGTTACTGGACATTTGGTCGTACTATAGTTTCCGCCAGACATTATTTGGGTTATGTTTGTTTTCCCCAAATGCTTAAGTTATACTCGTATTCGGAGATCATGTTTTCGTTGTTGTTGCTGTTATGGTTGTTGCCTGACCATTGTCTGTAGTTGAACCGCAAGCGGACATTTTGTGTGTGTATGTGTGTGTGTGTGTGTGTATGCCTTGCGGTTTACGCGCTTTTGTTGCGCTGCCAGTCTGTGGTTTGCCCGGAATGTAAATGTTGCATTGCGTTTGCTTACACTTTCCACTTGCAACCTGCTGTTGCAGCAGCTGCTGTTGCTGACACTTTTTAACATGCGCCTTATTTCGAGTTTCGAGTTGCAAGTTGCGAGCTGTGAGCTGTACACCGAAGCTCTCTGGCAAACCAACGTTCTGTTGTCCTTCCATATATATATGTATATATTTTTTTCATCCTTCTTTTTGGCGTTTGTATTTCTTTTTTTTTCTTGCCTAATATGCGGTTGGGATTGCGCTGCTTGTGCATATTTCACTGTCAACCTTTTTTGTGATTTAATTAAAATTTTAGCACAACTTCATTTAATCCGTTTTCGTGTGCTGTTGCCGTTGCCGTTGTCGTTGTCGTTGCCTCCTCTGTTGCTGTTTCCGTTTCTGTTGCCGTTTCCGTTTCCGTAAGCAGTTGCGACAGCATATCACTCATACGCAGCGTTAGCCAGCCCTTACAAATTATGCTACATAATCATAATGCGAATCTTAGCATAATCATTCTATGTTCTGTTCTTTTCTTTTCTGTTCTTTTCTTTTTCTCAAATAAACTAACAGGCTGCCCTGGGACCCGTCGCATTGGATATGGCACGTTCTGCCAAAGTCGCGGGTGAATTGGCATTGGCCAACAACGTGCTCATCATTTCGGTCTTGGCCATTATTTTCACAGCGCCATTGGGTGCCATTTTGATGCTACGTCTTGCGCCGTTTTGGCTTAAACGCAGCGACACCGTCAACATGGCCGAGACGACAGTGGCAACACTGCCAAATCAACTCAATAATGTCGGCCAACTCACTACAGTAAACACTCAAAAGAGTGCATAGCATTGAGACGATGCTATGCTACGATAATTCCAAGAGCATCAGGTGGGGGGTAGCATTTCGTTATAATTAATTAATTAATTAATTAATTAATTGTTTTAATCATACTGTGTTTCCTTTGGTATTGTACTTGCATATATTCACTGTACTTAACTACGTACTTATATTTCATTTGTAACAAAAACTGTCAGCTTAGATATAAGAAAATAATTAAAGTCAATTTGACAATTTATGATAACATTTAGATTGAGCCACATTGTCACTTGGCCCCCAAAATAGGATAGAGAGAAAATATTCCTGCATAGAGCTTTAGCTCGTTACAAAAGTTGCAGATATTGTAAAAGTTTGGCGTTAATGCTGCTGGACTTAGGCAATATATATCTAAAAAAAAAACAATATTGAGACTTGAAAAATGACCCTAAGTTCGCATTTGCCTTGTAATTTGCATTGTTTTTCACCGTAATGCTGTGAATTTTCGGCATCTAATTATGACGAGATTTTGTGTTAATCCCTGGACCTGGATTTTGCTAATTGGTTTTTCAATTAATTAAAGGGGATTAACATGCTCTTTTTGTGCACACTCAGCGAACTGTCTGGGCATTAAAATAGAACAAAAAACAAACAAACAAATAACAAATAAATTTATTTTTGGAAATTGCAATTTAATGGCGTTTTAACAAAGTCTTCAACTCGGTTGAGATGGTAACAGTGAGAGCATATAGTTCATACTTTGATGGAAAAGGGTAAGTTATGCAAACAACTCTTGGCCCTTGTTCTAGGCGAATATTAAGCGTTGTTTAAAGAAGTAGAGGTTAATTGATTCGAAACACCTTTGAAGAACTATCAAAAGAGACGCGACAATTGAAAATGAAAACTTGCGATGACTTTTTTAATTGAAAACTGACGGTGAATAACCACGAAGTTGGTGTGTCCTTTGCGACAGGCAATACTTGTACATATTTGCAATGCAAACGGCTTAGAAAGAGAAGAGAAGAGAGCCATCGCTCTCTTTCTCCCTCTCCCTCTCTCTTTCTCGTTCTCTGTTATTGCCATTGTTATGACCACTCGCATGATGGCCAGAAAAGAGTTGGCTATTCGTGTACTGCAACTGCGTCCAGTTGAGTTAACGTATTTGGATTTCTATTTTCCACAAAACAGAAAATAAATTAAAAGCAAAACAGAAAAAAAAGGGAAGAAAATGCATCATTGCATGGCATTTTTGTGATTCAGTTTTATTTTCATCCAGCTGCGCATATTTTTAACTCTATGTTGTTTCACCCCCTCAAACGCTGCTCCTATATTCTTTGTGCAGCATGAGGAAAAACGAGTTGGAAATTGAAGGTAAATTAGTATTATTAAAATAGCTGCAGAGAAATAATTGCGCAAGTAAATGAGAATTTTAATGAAAATTCTTTGGTTTGGTCTGTTCGCGCTCTCTCTCTCTCTCTCTCTCTCTCTGTCTTCCTTTCTTCTCTTTCATAATTATTGTTGTAGAATTATAATTGTTGTTGCTGCTGCTATTTGCATTACTTTTATTGCTATCGTTGTGGTACCTGCAATAATTAACCGAAAGAAAAATAAGCTTATGCGCTGCGACATCAAGTTGCCTATTGCAATTGAATTGTCAAGCTGCCAGCATAATGCAGGGTATTAACAAGTCGTGTTTAACTTTCATTGGCCAACTGTAGCTCATTTAGTATTATTTTATCAAATGTATTTCTTATTTAATTGTGGCACAACAAACAGAAGAAAAGAATCAAGCTAATCGAGCAGTCTCGACTAGTAGATGCCCTGTAGTTGCAGCTTCTTTCTAACTTCGTATGTGATTTTGTTTGTATTTGATGTTGTAATTGTTGATTCTGGGAAATAACTTGTAACTCAAATACCCCTTAGCCACAATCAATGGCAACAGGGTATACTCAAACATAATAGTGCATAATGTAAACTGCGTAAGAACTGAAAACATTTAATTTTGTTTATAATTAGCGCTAAGCAATTGAATTATGTTGGCTTTCAATCAAAAGCAAATGTTCGCTTGACACGTCCCCCTTCCTCTCTCTCTCTCTCTCTCTCTCTCACTCTAACTCCCACTCTCTCTGTCGTCCATCGTTAGCGTCGCGCTGGATGTAATCCTTCAGAAGGCAATTGTCCTTATCGTGGGCCCATTCAAATCGTTGTTGCCTATAGATCAAGCTTATCAGCGCGGCAAAAGTATTTTCCTGTATAAAATAAATTTCACAAGTTTATTATTGTAATTCGCATGGCCAATTCCCGGCAGAAAGCAGGTCACGTGGCAATCCCTAAAGCGGCACAAACAGCGAGTACAGTTATGCCATTGTGTGTGCGTTGGGTGTCTTACACACACGTACACACACACACACACACAAACATACTCGCAGAGCGAAACTATAAGCAACAAAAAGTGTGTGTGTGTGTGTGTGTGTGTGTGTGTGCGGTAGGAGGCGAAAATCAAATCAAAAAGTTCACAAAAATGCCAAAGCCAACAACAACAATAACAACAACAACAAGAAGGAGGATAAAGTAAAAGAAAAACTCGGAAAACTGTGCAACAAAAAATTAAGTTATAAAATTTTAAGGGACGTGTGCGGTTTAATTTCCAAATGCCACGCCAGGTCTCCCGAGACACACACACACACACACTCAGGTAGGCTAGTCAGCGTTAAAAGGGGCGTGGCAGGGAAATGAAGGAATTTTCGGTATGAGCTGATTACCATAAGCAGCAACTGTAGAGCAGTAGCCAAGCAGAAAGCAGCCTAAAGTTGCCGCAGTTAGCTCAGTTGGCTTCAGTTGGCGGCGCCGGAAACGGAAATCAAGAAAACAAAAAGAATGAGCTCAAATGAACTCAAACTTGGCTCTGGCAGCGCAGTCAGTTAATAAAGTTAGTTGCGTTTTTGGCCTGACTTCTGCAAATTGTGAGTTTTATAAGCGCGCAAATTATGGCTTATAACAACCACACTAACCACCACCACCAACAACAACAGCAATAGCAAACACGTTAACACAAAAAAAAAAAAAAAATAACAGTAACAAACAACAGAAATGAACTCGTCAAAGCCAAACAATTAACATGACGAAGACACATAAAAATTTCACTTTGCCAGACGTCAGCCAATCTCTTGGCCTGACTGGAGGGGAATTGAGGTTTGTCTACAGGTTTGTCTGGGAGTTTGTCTGGGGCTTGGAGCTCTGAGCTGGGTGCGCATCATATTAACGGGTAGCAACTCCTGGCCGAAATGTGCGTTAATCACGTGATAGGTCGCTGCATTCGTCTCCGACATGGTTTTGTCTACGCCTTTGTCATTTGTTAATTTAAATACTTGTACTTTTTATCGCCCACTCGGCTAGCCTTGGCCAACAGCTTGTGGTATTGGCTTAGACATTTAATGGTCAAGTTAACATACAGCACAGTATTAAATAAAGTTATTTACGTGTAAATTAGCAATTTGTTGTTCAGCTTGTTGTTTCTGTGTGTATGTAATTAGACAAAATAGTTGGCAACACGACAGCCCCGCCTTCTCACACTCCCACACTCCCACACCTTCAACGCCTCCGCAGTTCCTTAGTTGTTAGACACATTCATAATGTAGACCTTTAGCTTTATTATCAACTCACAATTTAAGTTATAATATAGAAAGTCACCAGATCTCACGGCAGCGACCACGACTGTCGGGCAGGTAGCCGGGTTGACAGGGGAAGTCTATCATAGCCACCTCCATGATCTTTTCGGTGGTGAAACTATCGCCTTCTAGTGGTGTTGCGGTGGTTGTCGCGTATTCCTCCTGCACTTGGGCCTCATCCAGTTGCACGCACTCGTTGGGCTTGCCACGTTGTATCTGATTGTTGGGGCACTCGATGCGCTTCAGGCAGTATTTGACGCAGGGACGTGGGGCAGGTAACATTGTTAGCTTTTTGCTGCACCCGTAGTGCGCCATGCAGCCATCTGGCACATGTGGCAAGTTGTTGTGTGTGTAGAGTTGTCGTCGCGGCTTTGCCGTTGTTGTTGTTGTTGTCGTTGTTGTTGTCGTTTCTTTCGATTCCCGATGCAGTAGGCGACTCAGCAGGGAACCCTCCGCACCACTGACCACCACAGCAACACCACAGAGCACCACTATACCCAGCAGCAGTTTCATATTCGAATTGCTCACGCTACAACTTACGAATGAGCTAGTTGACATTCAGCTGGCTGAAATTCGTTAATAGCTTCTTATCAGTTAAACCACAACAAGCTTGTCGCTTCGCTGATAACCTTTGACCCAAAGCGCGAGACCAAAAAAAAAAAAAGAAAAAAGAAAATGAGACGAGCAATCGAATGAACTCATCACTTGTTTACATTTCGAATCACATTAAATATTATTTTTGTACTTATTTTAATGTTAATTCTCACATGCAATTTCCATACAATTCCATTGTGGTGCGTGCTCAACATTTTGACCAATTTGGATGGTAAATTGAATAGATGTGATTTGGTCTACCGCAAAATTGCATAAATAAATATTATTTAATTTTAGATTTCTGCTGCAGTTGCATGCATAATTTACCACTCACATCTGCACTGTACAAAATGTATTAGTGAATTGAGTTCAGTAGCAACATTATTTGCATTACCTAAATTCGAGATTAGGCACGAGTTGGTTTGATTTAGGTCAACAATTGGGCTTAATTTAGTTGAATATGAAATTCATTTAAAGTGAACCAATATGGGGATTTGGTTAAAGGCCTTTTGTTGACGTGGATATTCACTATGAATATATTAATATATATTTAATAAATAACAAATAACATAATCATATTTATTGTTAATGAAATTATTAATTTGCTTGATTAATAAATTCGCTTAAACAAATAATTATAATTAGTTAATTATATATTCGCATCACTTGTTTTATATATTCGACAGATTCTGGATTGATGCTTGAATTACTCAGTTTTTTTTTTTGGCAGTGTAAGCTGTTGATATTATAATTATTCTGAAGTTAAAATATTCTTGAATATTTCCGCACGAACTTTAACTCTTTTGCCAAGACTCAGCAGTTTGTCCTTTGTTAAAAATTTAAGAGGCTTTAAGGATTTAAATGAAACGCCTGGTAATAACTATGCTAATCCCATGGGATAAACACCAATTAAATTGAACATACAGAGACCTCAAATTTGAATACGCTGTGAGCAAAGCTGAACCAATGAGGCAATCAACTAGTCAGCGTCTTAGCTCCTCTCAAGTTATCAATGAGGCATAATGAATGCGCATTTGGGATGTTGTGTCTGTTGCCATTGCTGCTGCTGCTGTTGTTGTTGTTGTTGTTGTTGTTATAGATGTTGTTGTCCTTATTCTTGTTGTAGGTGCTTAAGGTTTGGCCAGGCTTATGAACTGCACCAGCAACTATTCGTATTGGTATTCAAATAATTGATATTAATCGTAGCCAAAAGCTGTCAAAATTAATTTGCAATGCGTTTTCAAAGAAGATTATTGATGATGATTACGAGAGCATTTGAAGCTATGCTAATGAATGAATGAATTCAAGTGAAGATTCAAAAACAATAGGCGCTGCTGCCTTTTGTGAACAGATAGGAGACTCAAATTTCAATATGACGAATAATTGATGTCGGGAAACTCATTTTGTTTGCCGTAAATTGCTGACCAGTGTGTCCCAAAGGCATTTGGCTAATATGTATTAACATTTATTGCTTTTGGTAAGATGCTGTGCATAGAAAAAAGCCTTGATATGGCAGCAACAGCAGACCGGAAATTGCCAAACACTGATGCTTCCGCCGGAAATAAGCTCAATTGTTGTTGCCAGTCCTCAGTCCACACAACCATCCACTTAATGGTGAAAGAAACTCAACTACAGTTTGAGCATAAAGCTTAAATTATTTCAGCAAAACTCAAGGTATACTCCTATGAGGGAGTATGAGAGATCCCTACGTGTGGGAGGCGCCATAAAAGGGAATGTATCTCATTGGACATCAAATCGTAAAAGGACTCAAGGACACAATTCACATTCGTTATATGGCCAATTAAATTGTTTTCTTATGTAACAGTTTGCAGAATAAACAGATTATAATCTTGTTAAAACTATCAATTTCAAAACAGAAAACAGAACTGCAGAGCGTAGAATGTAGACAGCAAAAGCTTGACTAAAAATAATAATAAAAAAAAGATAAAAAAATAGTTCGGATTTCGTATTTTATAGAGAGCATTTAAAGAACTGCGAGTGAAACATTTAGCCAACGATGTGTTAACAAACAAGCTAAAACAAACCAATGGACAGGCAATGAACCCAGGCAGTCAGACTGATAGAGAGCGGAATAGCAAGAGAGTGAGACAGAGAGAGAGAGGGGGGATTGATAGACAGAAATTATACGATAGATTCTTTGGTAAGTGGAAAGTCATCGGCGAGTAGACAGATGTGCGTCCTTATAGATTTACGCACACTTAAGCAGCATTTACTCTTTCTACTACTTTCTGCCACAATTCCAATTCCTACTACTATTTTTACTGCTTCCCATACTACTATACCTACTTCTGCTCCTACTCGTACCCCCGCCAACTACCAGTTCCAAATAGTCGTATAAATCGCTTGGCAGACGCAACTGTAGCCTTAGTTTCTTTATTTTTTGTTGTTGTGTACACAAAGTGTGTGAAAGGGGGAATATGTCTGTAGGGGCAGCAGATGTAAAGGATCTATCTTAATGTATATGTATATGTATGTGTGTGTGTGTGTGTGTGTGTGTGTGTGCTCTTGTGTTTGGGTGTGAATGAAGTGCTACGTTTTCACGCATTTACCAACTGCTTGGCCAGTATTTGACGCCTCGACTATGTGGCAAATGTCGTATGGGTTTTATGTCCCTCAATGTATGTGCTTGCTGGCCTGCTCTTCATATCCTGTAATGACACTTACATGCAAGTGTTAAGTCTAAAGTAGTAGTAGTAAAGTAGTATACTCCAGACTTTAGACTTTAAGCTAGGCATTGCACATAGAGGCACTACATGAGATAATCTTCACTATTTTATGAACATAACTTCAAGTCGTAAACTCCCCACGATTACACTGAGTGTGAGAATGTGTTTTCTAAGCACATTTATTTGCGTTTGCCGTGCTGCAGATATTGTTGTGGCAGTTGTGTTGTTGCTTTTGTTAGTTCAACAAATAAAATTAGTGCTATAAACATTCGTTTGCCAATGGCTGCTGTGAATGTATCTGTAACTGTAACTGTAGCTGTATTTGTATATGTCCATGTGTGTGTGCTTGCTTCCTTCCTCTTGTTTGGCTTCAGCGACAGTTTTGCCCTTTTTACGAGCATTTGTTTACATATTCGCAAGTCTTTGCCACTTCACAACTTTTTCCAGTTTCTTATGGAATTCATTTTCATTGCCAACATTGCGATATCCGTTGAAAGCGACGACGAAGGAGGTGGAGTAGGAGCTCTGCTATCACAGCATCAACTTGTTCCGGCAGGTGACTCGGATGTTTGTTTTAGCTCCCCCATTCTGTTCCGTTTCGCCAGAGGAATTTTCAGTTCTGTTCCAGATTATCTTTAACTTGGCGAAGTTTAAATGGAATGCATACTATTTCCGATAGCCCAATAACCGACTTCAAATGGAAATCTACAATTGAGTGTCATATGAAACTAGCTACAACTTCTCACTCTCTCAACACTCAATTCTGAAGTAGCTTTTATATGCGTGTGTGTGTGAGTGTGAGTGTGAGTGTGTGTTTGTAAATTTGCAATTTAAATTTAAGTGGAGTGTAGCACACACACACATAACCGTATCAATAACTAGTCGTGTGTGTGATTATAATTTGCAGTCCGGTGGCTACTAAATTGCACAATTCAAACGCAA
This sequence comes from Drosophila funebris, assembly GCA_018901825.1. NCBI lineage: Eukaryota > Metazoa > Arthropoda > Insecta > Diptera > Drosophilidae > Drosophila > Drosophila funebris. The sequence goes on from JAEIFK010000678.1 coordinate 4,592,125, forward strand.
ACAAAACTAATTGCTGAAATAAATTACATAAATATCGCGATTGAATTGCATTTGCGATAAAAACATAAAATAATTCGCATGCTGCAATTAACCGCAAAAAGCAGCAGCAACTGCAGCCAACAGTCCAGCTGGGGATCGTGCTGTGATTGGATTGAAGGGGAGTGCAATTGGGAAGTGGGAAACAGGAAAGGCAGCTGGAAATCTCAGGCTGCGGGCCAAAAATATATGTAATAGATTATGGCCAGAAAACATGTAACATGTTTGTAATCCTTAAAAATGCGATTACAGTTTTTGTTTGAATTTTGAATGCGGTTATTCTACCTGCAATGGCCATAGCCACAGCACATTTAGGGCCTGGTTCATTTTAGCCACAATTTAATTGTATAAAATCAGAAGTAAACAGACACAAACACAGAAGAGAGAGAGAGGGAGAGAGAGAGAGAGAGAGAGAGAGATTGTAGAGAGGGGGGGACACAAACATTTGGGGCGATTAGCGTTCAATGAAGTGTGGAGTTACTTTATTTCGAATTCGCATGCTAATTTTATTGGTCACCAATTGCAGTTAGTGCTGTTGGCCAGGCCAAGTCTGGCCACGAATTTACCGTACGTGCTAACTGAAACTGATTTGTTTACTATAATTGTTATTTGTTTCGTTTTATCAGCTGCAATTTATGTGAAATTTGTCGTAATTTCCCGACAAATAAATTGCCTCTCTCTCTCTCTGTCTCTTTTTCACTCTCTCTTTCCCTCTCTCTCTCTCTCTATGGAACTTGCTGCCGACCAATTTGCAGATATTATGCCCAAGTTGAAAGCTAATTACTTTTAATTTGCCAACGTTTTGAGCAAATATTTGCTCTCTCATTAGGCCCGCAGACGCAGCCGTCCTTTTGGTTCCTACTTGGCCTCAACTTTACACTTGGCCGCACACGTGTGTAAAAATCGAGTATACGCAGCGTGGCACAACGGAACGCAACGCAATGGAACGCAGCATGCCACTTGAGTTCAATTAAAACCGCACTTGTATTTGTTTGCACAACAAACATACACTTGACCAGCTGAGCTGAAAGACCACAGGACAGAGCAGAACAGCCCCTTTCCAAGTCCTGATTCCCGACTCTTGGGTCTTTTCAGCTGCTCTCTGTTCAAAGGAAGTAGAATTGGAAGTGGATGTAAAAAGGGGGGAGGCTGCAGGATTCGTATACTCTTTCCCATTGTGGGGCATTGTTTAACAATTAACCGCAAATTGAATGCAATTAAATAAATAACGGTGTTGAACCTTTGCGTAAACGCTTGTAGGCGTCGTGTTGCAGCTTACCTTTGTTATGCCAATACCAGAGTGTGGTAAAAGTAAACACACACACACACACACACACAGAGAGAGACACACGCACATGGATATGTACATGCATATAGAGGCACACGCAACTCCAATTGCCGTACATGTACAACTGAAATGAAATATTACGTATACGTCACGTTGGCTGGTCCAGCTGCTAGGCGAGTACTCAACAACGGTATTTGTTTAAGTTATTGTTGTAATCGTCGCTTGGCAAACGGCAAATGGTCAATGGTAAATGGCAAATGGCAATTGCCAATTGGCGGCGGCAACAAAAACAAATTTATTGAATTGTGCCGTCAGCACGCGTTGAATCACGATTTCAGTATGACAAGCACGGTCAATTATTAAAGGCTTTCCGATGACTGCGAAGAGCATGTTTTGTTATGCATTAAATATAGTACCCTTTTTGCGTTTGTTAACCTCACCTGTGCAAGGCCTAATGGATGGTTAATAGATTTCCACACACTCTCAGTAAGATTCAATAATTGATATCCCTTTCTTCGTGGCTGACGTGTTATATGTTCATTAAGCATGCTCGATAGTGTCTTGGCTTATTGAGCTGTTTGTTATTATTGCCAAAAGAAAGAAAAGAAGTAAGAATACATATATATGTATATATTTTCAATTTTCTATTTTGAATGCGGCATTTGCAGTTGCAATCTGAGTTTCCGTTCTGTTGTGTGGCATGTACATGCAATATAAAACTTGTTTGACAAAGACATCGTAACTTATTGCTTGCGTTTCAATTTCGCTTTTATTGCCCCGTTGTCTCTCTCGCCTACAACACACACACACACACACATACACACGCAAAAAGGCCAATGGACACAATATTTGTTAAAGTACAAAAGGAAAAAAAAATGAGAAAGATAGACAAAGAAAGGAAGAGAACGAACTAGATAGCATGAAACACGAAACACAAATGTTAAATGTCAGTAAGACATGCAAAGTTGTTGTCACACATTGCGGTTTATTTGATGTTGATGATGCGAATGGTGGCACCGTTTGTGGCAGCTGCACTCTCAGTCTGCCTCTAACACACACAACACCCTTCCCCCACTCCATCTATCTGTCGTTAGCTTGATTTTGGTTATAGACAATGTCGTGATTGCATTCATAGTTGGCGCTTTTTTATGACCATGATCAGGTGTGCCATCAGATATGCCTCCAAACAGCGAGGACAGCGGGGACAGCTCAGCCTTTTCGACAATTTATTGCCTGGTGTTTGGATGAAATTCAATAGACTCCCTCGACATCGACTGCCAATTGAAATTGCAAATTCTTTGCACCAATTTATGCCACAAGTCCATTTCACATTCACATGTCAAGCCACAGAGACAAAGTACAATTAATTAATTGTTAAGTTAATTCAGTAATTTTCTAGAACTGCATTAAAAAGTCAATTTGCACATTTCCAAATCAAGCTTTTTATCTCGTTTTTTATTGCTCTGTATAATAATATATAAATACTGTTGAAATTCGAATGATGATGTAATGTTGAAGCTGCAATAATTTTGAAGACAGCTCTTTAATCTATAATCTATTTATTATTAAAATGTACTTATTGTTTTTTCCTTATTTAATTAATCATTATTAAATTCTTCAAACCTTCCGAAACCATTGTAATAAATGTTTTATATAAATAAATTTGTATTTTTTCTGTGCTTATTTGATATCATTTTTGCGGTTGCTTCATAATAACTATCTTTAAATCTTTATGTTGGCCAACATTATTTTTTTAATAATGAAAACTCCACAGATTAAGAAGTCCAGGCGTAAGATGCGAAAAGTGTGGAAAATGATAGCGTACTTACATAAAACATAAAGGCATGTAATGAAACTACAGCATGGACTATAATTATTATTATTCTTAATCACCCTGTACATGGGCCTGTACATGTGCGTGTATTTGTAGATGTATTCGTGTTTGTTTTTTGCAAATGTATTTGTATAATAAGCATCTTGGCCAGAGTAACGTCAACTGCTTCTCAGCTGCGTTTCTTTTCATTTTCATCTATCTTGTTGACTGCCTTCGTGGCGTAGTTTTTCCAACCCAATTATGCAAGTGTTGTGAGCCAATAGCAACTGCAAAGGGGTGTCAGCTTGACTTGAGTCCGAGCAAAACTTAGTGTCGCTTGGGTCCATGGTCCTCTTGATGTTGGACATTTTGTTTAGGTTCTTTGCTCGCTCGTTAATTGTAATTGAAGTTTGTAATTAAAAAGTTTATACGAAGCGTGGAGTCAGTCATTAAAACGAAATGATTTTCAACTTGGCTGACAGAGTGAAAGACATCTGGCTAGGAGAGGAGAGGAGAGGTGAGCAGAGGAGAGAGATGCTAAGGAAGGGGAAGGGTTGGCAGGTGCCCTATAAAACTCAGACTGGGCATTAGTTTTGATTTAAATGGCGTGTAAACGTTTTAAGGCTTGCTACATTTGTGTCTCCCTGTTATTGCTCTTAGCCACAATTGAGTTATTGGGCTCATTAGCGTTTGGAGTCGAGTTTTACAATAGATGCTTTGGCTAATTAAGCTACGAATTGGGCTCACAATGCTCATGGCTCGACATTCAGCTGTCTGTTCTCTGATTAATAGGCTACATTATGCACGACTGGCGGCATACTTACACAACATACTGTATGCTGAGCGTAATTCGGCATCCCTGGCACACACAGAGGGACAACCCGTAAAGTGGTTTGGGCTAAACGAATCCACACATTTTTAAGCGTAGGGCAACAAACCAACCTAATCATGAATAATGTGCCACATATTCACACAATAAAATCACAAAAAAGGGCAAACACAAAATCATAACAAGCTCTCAGACGTGACCCCCTGCCCTTTCACTTTAAGCCAAAAAGAAAAGACGAAAAAACCCTAAAAAATAATAACAGGGAACCCTCGTTTAGGGAGAGGAATGTACATATATAGTATGTATGTATCAACCCCTAGCATATTAAATATGCGTGTCATGTCCATTTCTTGCTTTGTTGTCACCTTCAGCGGCATTTACTTCAGTTTCACCTCGTTGTCTCTTGTCTGTTGTCTGTTGCCTGTTCTCTGTTTGATTTTGACGCCTTTGACAGACGAAAACAAAAACAGATACAGAAGAACACAAAAAAATCTCGATTATGGCCTGAAGCGGATTCATCAAATAAGCTCAGACTAGACATCTAAACCACACACACACACTCACACATAAACACACACCCCCCCGAGTATATGTCATAAATTTGCTAATTTTTCAGTCGAGAGCTTTTTCAGTACTTTGTATGAAAAAGAAGAGACACAACACAACCACAAACTCTTATCAGTCAGTTTTTAAACGGCGGCATCCTAAGCAGGGCGAACACTGACTGTCGAATACCCTGTAAAGCAATTTAATTAGGTGAATCGCACTTGATATGCATCAATATCTCAAACTTAGCAGTATCAAGGAACAATCTGTATTAACATAAACTAAACATTAAAGAAATAACAAAATGAAAAATCATATGACATAGAATAGGGTTGCCAGTTCTATGTTTATTACAACATTCATATAGAATAAAGGTTTTTTCTTACTAAAAGAGCATTAATATATAAAATTCTTTTCTAATGAGACAAAGTGTGCCAATAATATACGAAATTTCCGCGGTATCTGGTAGTCGGGCACAGTAAGCTGTGTAAAGTTAACTTCGGCTAAAGGGCGACGACATCATTTGGTCTTTTAACTGCTGTGAGTGTGAAAGACTGTATAAGTGTGTATGTATGTGTGTGCGTGTGTTTGTGAGTGAGTGTGTGTGTGATTCACACTGCTAATATGCGGGTTGCATTGAGTCAAAAGTGAACGTGAAGTGTTTCAGTTGACGTTTTAACACAAGAAAAAGAACAAATTCACGAAATAAATAAAAGACTCGATGTTTTCCGCATGTACGCGTCAACTTTGTACACACCCATACCCACACCCATACACACACACACACACACCCACACACTCACATCAGTGTTTGTATGTGCTTGTGTATGTTCCTTTGCAGCTTCCTTGGAAATCAACAACAAAACAAAATGGAGGTCGAGAACTTTCCTAAAAATCAAGATGACAATTTTGTAGAATTCATTTTAACTCGAAATTACTTACACTCAGGTCACCTTTTGTGGCCTGAAAGTTGTCGTTGTGCTCTCATTATTGACCTGTTTCTAAGCACACACACACACACACATATGTTTGTGTGAACTTTTGTATATGCATTGAATTGCGTCTAGTTATTTGCCTTGTGCCACTTTTGCCTCATGTTCTGCTTGTGGCAACTACATATTGTAGGCTATGTAGATTCTTAGAGTCCTCAATTTCACAAACTGTTAGATTGGAATTGTTTGCATTCGAAACAAACAACTCTTTCCTAGTTGCCTTCTGTTGATGTCAATTCAACACTTTATTCACAATGTTATAATAGCATTCTCTGATGCAACAGTATTTTGTATAATTGTTCTCCGGTTTCATAAACTTTCATTCAACTTTCACTTTAAACAGAAAGTCTTTGACCTGACCACATAAAGAACAGCAAAGCTATTGAGCAAAAATTTAATTTGTTCGGTCGAGGAAATTGTGCTTTGATTGTCAATCACTCCGAACTGAAGTCAGTCAGCTTGTAGAATTATTCTTATATTGGAATAGACATGACGTTGAGCTGCTAAAGTTAGCCGCAAATCGATAAATCCAGAAGATGGCTGCGAAGAATTGATGTCAGATATTAAAAAATGTTAGCAATGGCCCTGAGAGTAGCACATCTATTCTAATCAGTAAAAAAAAGCTGTTAGATTCAGATATTGTACTGCGGATATGTAAGTACGTCGGTTAACAGTTTTGGCCAATAAATAATTTTTATTGCCTGCACCTTGTAAGGCAGTAAAAGCGTAATGGCAGTGAAATGGGAAGGGCGGCGAGAGAAAAACACGAGAACTTCCTTAACTTAAGTCATACATCAAGAATTATTATAGCCAGGCCAAAGCCAGTACAAGGCACGAATCCAACTTCAAATTCCAGCTAGCATTGTCTCTTTGTGTTGTCAGGACATTAGTTTGAATTTAATTTTGGAGTTGTGCTTAAAAGCTGAAATTATGCAATAAACCGCGACCTTTGGGATTGTTGTCCATTCGTCAGTTCGTGAAGGACGCAGTCATTAACAAATTGTTGCCATAAGGTAAGCTAATGTTTTGCTATTTGTATGAAATGCTAATTTGATTAATTTCGTTTGTTTTAATTTCCATATAATATGGGCAAATAAATTCGCGTGTGCTTTGAAAAATGCCAACTACACGAAATTTTATTCTAACAAATGCGAAGCATCTAATGCAAATTTACCAACATTTTTTGGTAACACAGATATGTGTTCGTGTGTGTGTGTGTGTGTGTATGTGTGCAGTCAACTAGCTTTGACTGAGTCGGCTAGTTCTCAATTAGGATAATCGTCGCCGGGAAATGTTAATTTAAATGTGAATGATTGCGGTTTCAACTGCCTTGTAGAGCCTCATCGAGCCTGAGCTGGAGTAACAGTTTGTAGGAGTAGGAGCACTGGAGGAGCAGTTGGAGCAGCCTTTCGTGCCGTGACAGTTGCGTGCGACAGTTGCCCGCGACAGACGCAAACATGGTAAACGTGCCTGGGAAAGCGGGTGCTTTTTGGGCCTAAAGTAGCACCACATCCTTTTGACTTTTATGGGATTGGATTGTGTAAGCGCTTGGCTGAACTTTAATTCGAATTAGATTCTCTCGTGACAAGCGGCCATGCATGCGGCATTGATTGAGTAACGGCTCTTCGACGTTGTATACACGGCAATTACAAGACACCAGCCGCATTCTTGTGCTTTTGTACTCGAACCCCACAATTAGCACAAAACGATAACCTTCAACACACTCCAAATAAATGGGACTGCCTAAGCAATAAGTGTATTAGAGCTGCATAAGCATCTGCAGATGATCAGCAATTTATTGATAATGATTGCAATCTGCAATGGAAGGCATTCTAATGTCTTAATGGGCATCGAAGAGGGAAAGCTGAGCCAAAGACTTGTTGCTTTAAGAGCTAACTTTTCGATTAATAGGAGAATTGTTTCAAATATATAGAAATACAATCTGCAAAATAAAGAAAAGTCAACTATTCTAACTACTAGCACAGCAATTGCTAATCAACTACGAGTCTAAGTGATACAAGCTCTTTGTATTCAACTTGTTCATGTTTGCCGGCAATGAGGGTATTGAATTTGGCATGTGATCTTTAAAGAGTGAAACAATGGTTACCAGATATGTTTGCCCCCATTGGCAGTTGGCAAAATCTTATCGCACGACTAACGAAGTAACGCCATTAGCGGCCATGGGCAACGCTGCGACAAATAACAACGACAAGGCAATAATAAAAATAAAAAAAAGGCCAACAACCGGACATTAGGCAATAACAGCACTAAGGGGGGAAGGTGACTGTCGGAAGGGGGCGGGGTTGAAGCCTAATGAAATTCCGTAGAAACATGTTCTCGCCTGATAAGCAGCCATTGGTCAACTCTTGGCTATGAGTTGGTAGCAAAAGGTGGATAGCATGCAACATGGTGCCAAATGTGCACCACACAGGCAAAGGCGCGGAAGCGAGCGTGACGTCCTTTTGACTGAATGGCATGTGGACGTAGAGAGAGAGAGAGAGAGAGAGAGGTAGGGGGGAGAGTCACGTAAATTATGAAAAACCACAAAGCCACACAGTTCGCGTCATTTGCACTGCAGTAAATAATTTTGCATGGTAAAAGTAATCCTGCAAAGGCGAAACGCCGGAGATGCAGGCCAACTCTGAGATAAAGTTAAAACCTGAAGGATTAGCTTGCATTCTCTGTGAGAATCTTGAGCAAAATAGAAGGTCTTGGCTTTTGTTTCAGCAATGTCTTCTTCTTCACTCTCTCTCTGTCTTTATCTCTATCTCGCAGTCTGTCGCTCCCTCTCACTGCTGACCTAACTTTGAGGCATTTATATTAATGAAAAGAAAACGCTTAACGCGTTTCTATTCGAAGCTCGCAGCTTTTTACCTGGCTGGTTCCACATGGAAGTCATTGTTTTATCCAGAGACCGCAACGTCACCTGATCCTGCGTTGAATTTTATGCAACGATTGCCTCCGACCAATCTCAATCCCAAACCCATCTGCTTCAGTCTCTTTCTCAGTCGCTCTTTGTGCATGGAGAACAAAGTGCGAGATAAACTTTTGTTCTGCCTGAACTTTGCAGTCGTCGCGGGACGTCGGGGTGTCGGGAAGTCGCAGAGTCGAACAGTTGGCTTATAATTCTTACTCAGTTGCATACAGTTCTTGTTTTTGTCCACGTTTTAACAAAATGAGTTAAGCATAATACATATCTGTCTGGCAGTGCGAATGCTAAATTGTTTTTAACTTTTTCTGATTTTTTCCTGTTTTCTGTTTGTTCATGTCAACAATATTGAGTGTGCGAGTGTTGAGGACAATGTGAAAGTCATTACAATAAAATTATAATTTCCAAAGTTTAAGCAAACCAAAGTGAATTAGAAGTCGTGCTAAGAATAAGTTCTACACATCGAGAGAGAGAGGCATATGTATTTATCCAATTTACCAAACATTTGCCGCAATGTCTGCACAAAATGAGTTACTGTTGGCAATCGGGAAAGAGAGGATGTTCTTGGCCCGACCCATGTACTCAATCTAAGGCCGCAACGCTATGAATTATGCAAATCTCATGAGGCCAACACCGTTCGCTAACTTGGCCCGAAAGCCTGTCGAGCAACGAATCAAACAATATCGATTGATGTACAAATTTTTCTTAACATCCGCAAACAATTTGGTTGAAACTTGAATGAGGCCGCCTTTTGATTTGTGCCCAATGACAGACGCATCCCTGACTTGTTGTTATTGGTAGGCTGCTTCATTGGCAGCCTTCTTCTAAATTATGTAGATTTCTTTTAGCATAATGCTTGGCCCGAGTGTGAGCCTGTGTGTGTGTGGTTTATTTTCATTTCTTATGCCATTTTGTTTCAGCTGATGGGGAGCAGAGTAGTGCAGAGGGGATAAGAGAGATCTTTGCTGCCTCGACGCACAACATTTTAAACCGTCATTAAGCTGCACCCATAAATATCAGGATTCCTTCATCTCCCTCTCCTACTGCTGCTTGGCCTGTTACTGTTCTAGACTGAAGAATTATGTAAATTTATTTGGCCATCGTATTGCCCTTTTGCTGTTGCCCCTCCTCTTCCACATCCTGCTACGATGTTTAGCGTTGTTTTGGCCACTCTGGGTGGATGCTTCTAAATTGAACTGAATTATTGCCAGTCTATTTGACCCCGAGGCAGTGTACGTGTTATTTTACAGAGATGTCGATACTCTTCCTATATCTCTCTATTGCTCTTTTTCTCTTTATAATATTTATCCGTATCAATATATATAGCAGATTATACTCTCTCTCTGAGTTGGCGTGCTTATCTCACTCTCTTTGCTATATCAGCTGAATCTTTTCGATTATACCCGCTTCACACTTTGAAGCAGAAGTCGTCTGCCCCTTTGTTTTTCTCACTCCTTCGATTCCGCATTTATCGCACTTCACTTAAGAGCGAAAACTTTCGCACAGTTTTCGAAATATCAAATCAGTTGAAAATTAATTTAATTCGCACTTGGCTTGCAAAGTTTTTCTTTCATGTAGCTTTATGATTTGCTTGCAGTTACTTTCTCAATGCTCAATGCAGAAAAAAATAGAAAATGAAAAATGTAGATGGCAAAAAGAAAGAGCCAAAATGCAAAATTTTAATTATAAAAGTTTGAATCGTACTCGCCTTGTCGCCTGCCGGTCTGTTCGTCTGTCCGCCTGTCACTCACTCTGCACACCGGAGATTCAAACCAGTAGAACAAAAAAAAAAAAAAAAAAAAAAAATTAAAAAATGTAAAAGAAAATACATAATGCGTACAATTTTTAATTGTTGCAACTTTGAACATTCAGCGAGTGCAGGCGAGTTGCCCTTGCCAATTTTACCAATATTAATTATGATTTCATTTTGCAGTCAGCTTTGCTTTGCCTTCTGTTTTCGCTGTTCTCAATGTTTTCTTGCCGTTTTCGCTCTCTCGGTCTGATTTCCCTGTGTTGCTAGTTTGCTTTTGGCAGCTATGTGAATATGTCCTCAGAGTTTGCTTGTGGCGCAACTTAATTAATTTTACATTGCTTGAGGAGTCAGCGCTGGCTGTCAGAAAAGTGTTCAAATGATAAACGAGCTAATTAATATGCGCCAAAAGTTTGTCCCGCATCCATGCCAAATGGCTCTGGCCTTCTCCTAACTCCCCACCAACATGTGGCAGTGCAATTATGCATTATGTGATTTTGCAAAAATTTCATAGCACACTTTTCGGCTGTGGCAATTACTAAAGCTGTTACCCAACACTGGTCAGCGACACGACACGACAACAGGCGCATGGGATGGCGACAACGACGGAGGGAAGACTGTGAATCGCTGCACACATTGCAAATTTCATTAAAATTCATGTGAAATATATTGAGACTTGCATGCATAATGGTCACTAAGTTGGAAATGTGCTCAAACTTGTGTCAAGCTACTCCCTTCCACACACCCACACACACACACACACACACCCACACACACACACACGCATACTCACACAAGAGTCACATCAATGTGGCGCACTTGTTCTATGCAAATACCGGCATAGAAAGTGCCAAACAACGCTGCTGCGGCAAGTTGCAAGTTGCACTGGCTGAAATTTAAAACTGGGTGTAGCATTGGGTGTGTACACCGGGTGGTGCAAGCCACCTCGACGGCCTTTATTTCCTCCGCGTTTTAATGCATTTCTATAAAAACGGAGCTCAAGTAGTTGTGCGCTCTATAAAATTTCATGCATAAACTTTTAGGAAATGCAAAAGTTTTTATAATTTAAGCCGAGCACGTATGCGGTGTCCACTCTCTGCCACACTCACACTCTTTCCCACTCTCTCTCCCGCTCTCTCTCCCCCTCTTGACAAAAGAAGCTTAAAACTGCTCGAGGTAATGTCGTTAGTTCTCTACTAAATATTACAAAAAAAAAAAAAAAGAAGCACATAAAGGAAAATAATAAAATGTTCAACTCTGCAGCTGCTGGCCGAGCTGAGACCTTATCGATGATATTTAAAACTCACTTGTAAATTCTGATAAAAGTTTGTCTTGGTTTGTAAGACTGCCACATTACATGTCCAGCATTTGGACCAATTAAACTTGCAACACTTGTTAACTAGTTGAAATTCTGCTGGCTCACTTCATCTAAACTCAGTTGATACTCGTACAATGATAAATCCAGTCTTCGAAAAAGCAAACACTGTTTGCGTCGCACGCACAGAAAGTACACGAAAGATACTTTAACTCTTGCCAAGGTTATTAGCATTTTTATGAAATGGGTAACGCATTGTAGGAGGAGATTGCCCATCCCAGGTTTGCTGAGCTTACTTTGTAAACTATTTTCACAATGAATATGGCTTGGCTTCTGGAACTGATGCGTCCTTATTCCTTTTACTTACAGTTGCACAACATCAATACCATTTTTTAATTTAACTTAACACTATTCAAATTAAACTTACCAAAGCCAATAACTAATATAACTTACATATTTACGTCAACTTTGATTAACATTCCAAGATTATTAGACATATGAAATTTGAATACAAATTGTATAGCTGCAGTAGAAATCATCTGAAACGGTATTATGTCGTTGGTGTACCGTAAATAACTCTGAGTTTAAGTACTTTCTCATTTAAATAGAATAATAAAACGAATTGGATTTTATTTTACATCTAATACTTTATTTTGTATTTGAATAATTTAGAGATTTGGTTTTGTTATCGTTAATGTTTCTTATACAATGCAAAAACCACCGTAATTAGCATAGAACTAGTTGGTAATTAGTGGATTTTGTTAAATATTTTACTTTACGATTAGCAATGGCAAAGCAGACCGAGCAATGCTCTGCAACGAGTCAAATAACTCGAATACATGCAACATTGTTTTGCTATTCGATAAATCGATAGATGTGTGTTATGTTTATGGTAATGTTTTGTTAATGCAGTTAATGCAGTCTAATTAAAAATGTTTTGTTTCTCTAATTAAACCGATGCTGCTGCACATACATATACATATACTTATATATATTTCTATCTTGTGTCTTGTATCTTGAATCTTGTATCTTTTGTTTGCATTTGTATTTTGTATCTGTAGTTGATGTATTTGCATCTGTATCTTAGGTTGCAATGAATTTCACACATACAAACACACATATTTAATTAATATCATTTCAATTTGTGACTATTTTATCGAAGTACAGCTACACAGAGTATGTGTGGCATGTGGCATGCAAGTTTGTGTCTGTGTGTGTGTGTATGTGTGTGTGTCTGTTGCATGCACCTCTGGCACGTACATTATCTTGGCCTTTGTTACATAAATAGCTACATGAAATTGAATAATATACAATTACAACGATCTGTTTGGGGTGCAAAAGCTGATAAAACTATGCCTGACTGCAGACATACATTGGCCTGCCTCAATGCACGAGTACGAGTACGAGTACAAGTACGAGTACGAATACCTTGTGGCAAGTACATCGACTAATGGTTAGTTAATATGTTTACTGACTGTAATTGCAATTTGCAAAAAATGCACACTTATTTTTGTTTTCGTATTTATTTCGTATTCGATATTATGCTTTATGGTTTAATTTATCGTAGAGTTCTTGCTATTTGGTGGTACAACATGTTTGCTTAAATTCTAATTTACATTGAAAACTTTATGCTAAATTTATTTATTTGGTGCACTTAAAACTAAGCTGAGCAAATTAAAAAAAAAAAATAGAATACAACACATTAAAAATATAGTGAAATAGATAGAAAATATAGAATGGAAAACAGAAATGGAATTATGAAAATTTCAACTTACAACTAACATTTTACAGTGGTGTTCCGTTCGCTATTCATAGGTGTTTTTTTTTTTTTTAGTAGGGTTTATGATTTGATTTTATTTTAAACTAAATAATATCACTATAGAATGTTTGCTTAATTTACATACATTTATTATTTACGCGCTGTAATTTTTATTATTTTTATAAAGTATGAGTAAAATGTAATTCACATTCAAATATCTAATGCATATTTACATGACCTACTTCGACTGGATTATCCACGGACAACCATGGATTCCCTTATTCATATTCGTATTTTGGATTTCTCATTTTGGTTTTTGCATTTTATGTATTTTGGATTTTCCATTTTCCATTAGTCGCAATCATTATTTTTGTTTTCCTTTTCCTTTTCGTTTTTTTTTTTTCATTTTTTTGTTCTGTTGTTTCAAATGCTAATTAAATCGCTGACAAAAATACTGGAAAATTATTTACACTGTTGGATATTTTAGTTTTGCATAAATTTTTTTTTATTTTACATTCATTTCACTAAAAACTATGTACGGTTATCTTTGGTTAGTTTGCTGTAGGACTTTGGGACTTTGGAACATTGGGTGTAAATGAAAATGGCAGCAGCAGCAGCAGTTATGAAGAACAAATTCAAAATCAAAAACAAAGTCAAACTGACATTGAGTATTGAGAGGGAAATCTCTTTCAGTTGTCTGCATAGTTTACAAGTCGTTCTCGCTTGGCCCTCTTGCCAGCACTTTAAACCAACTTCCAAATACACATGTGACTTTATATGTTACTTTTGCCATCTTTCGGTTGTGCGTGTTTGCTTACCCCAGGCCAAGTCGAAGTATATCGAATTGACTATTGCGTAATGCAAAGGCCAACAGCAGAGCCCCATGAAGGAGCAGGCAGTGGGGCAAGGCGCTATGTAGGCTACTGAGAGCTCCACTGTTGCTTCGTGACTTGGAACTGGCGACTACTTCGGCATCCTCGGGGGCAATGTCCATGCTGTTGCTGGCGACAATAAATTGAAATATATCGCTGACCTGCAGAGGGGGGCGAGAGAGAAGAGAGAAAAACACGGGTAAATTTTTAGTGGAGTCGCAGAAAATAAAGATTAAGTAGCCGCCCCATGCCACAGTCAGTATGTGGCAGGTTGGCATTTAGACAAAGTGTCGAACTCAGTCAACATGCGTTGATTTATCTATGTATCGGAAAAGTTTCCCCTGCCTTCCCCTCTTTTTCTATTACACTACTCACCTCATTCCAGCCATAACGATTCTTGGCCTGCACAATCGCTTCGTAGTAAGCACCTGGATGCAGATGTTTAATGGTGTAGGACATGATATGTGTTAGAGGCTCCGAGGCTGGACGATGCTCCGGCGTGAGTATAAAGTCGTGCCATCTTCCGGGTTGTTGGAATGTGTCGTTCATCTAGGCAGGCGCGCAAAAGATAGAGAGAAAAAAGAGACAAAGGAAGAACAGAATGAAATGTGAGCGCTTATGTCTGGCAATTCTTTTTCCCCTATGCCTGACAGTATATCTTATCCTCGGAGTTAAGACTCAAGACTGGTTGCCCCAAGAAACCAAAACAAATTAGTGAGTTTTCGATAAAGTTCAAGGCGCTACAGTCAGTGATAACTCATTAAATTAATTAGACAGTGATTTAATGCTCATTATGAAGCTCAGGCGAACCTTAGGCTGGCATTAATTGCAATTTTGTTTGAAACCTGACAAGCTCTCAGCTCAGACAAGCAATCTGCAATCTCATATTCCATATTCCATATTACAAGTCAAGTCAATAGCCCTCGGCTGATGTAATTATTTTCATTTTTACTTCATGCTCTTTTCGCATTTTCATAAATTCTTCGCTCATCTTTTTGAGTTTCATTTGAATCACGTGCTTCATTACAGTTCACATTGTAATTTTTCTGATGTGTTCCCTGCCTTGAAAAATATATTGAGTTACATTTACAACGGATTAACTGAGAATGTTGTGGCAGAACAATGAAAATCTGGTTGGAAATGGAAAAATTGTGCTATTGTGCTGTCTAGACTTCAGTTTATTAACGTTTTCTTTGTTCACATTGTTATTTTAATTTTTATTTTAGGAGGACCTACTTCTTGGATATAAAGTTTCAGTTTTAAAATGGATTACTTACCAGCACTCGTCGGTAGAGTAAACGCACTTCCTCCAGCGGCGGATAACTATCAATTTTCCATGTCAGATTGTAACTATCCGAGGAACGACCCCACTTGGGCGAGTAGAACTCAGCAGGTCCTGGCCGACCAGACAGCTCCATATACTTACGGGAACGTCCCAAAGAATTGTCAGCCACACAGCTGTAAAAAATATGCAGATTATTATAAAGATGCAGAGTGAAACTCTTTATTTTTAATAACAACTAAAGTATTCTTTTAATTTTAAAATACAACACAATTCGCTGTTAATGTTGTATCGGAGACTATTCGGCAATTGGGGCGAATGCCAGCCACGAGGGGAAGTTTTGGCATTGATAGACAACTCCCTGGGGAGTTGTGGCAAGGAGGCATCCTGCGCATCCGTATGGAGGAGGCAGCTTTGTGTTAAGCTAATCCAAGCACGTAGCGTCCAAAAGCCACTCGCCATTCGCAATGGTGGTATGTGGCATGCGGCATGCGGCATGTGGCAGGTGGCGATGGATGGCTCGTGGTTGTCCTACATGGTCGCTGGCTTGGATAAAACAAAAACTTTGTGCCTGAAATGTTGTGTCAACATGGCGAAACTTCCGCTCCTTTAATATGTTGCAGACAGATTGACATTGATGTGGAAAACTTGTTTGCCAACATAATGGCCAGAACATGCTTCAGGCAACGCCCAATACATATACATGTATGTGTCTGTACACATATATAGCAAACAATGCAGCCTCTAACTTTTGTATTTGGCCAGGTTAGCTGGTAACTGGTAACTCTCAACTGGTAACTGACTAAAAGTGAAATAAGTTGTGGCAAAGTTTTTCAAATTGACTAAATCAACGCTGCACTGGAAAGTTGCAAAGGTTTATTGTAGTGTCCTACAAGTTGTTGTCTGTTTGCTTGGACTATCCGGCTATCGATTCAACGGGACTCACCTGTAGTTGCCAAAGTCCTCCTGCTGGATGTGCCTTATGGTGAGTGTGTGTCGATTGGCCCTTGTGTTCATAATTCGCCTATCGGTCGTCTGTATCGGGAATGAGTTCTGATACCAGGACACCTGTCAAGTAATAGATGCCACAAAGTGGGGCAGGCAGTTAGTCTCAATTGACTGATACTAACAACATTCTCAACTCAATTCAACACAACTCACAACACAAATTCGAGCATTTCAACGGAAACTGGGGCAAATAAAAAGAAGAAAAACACGAGGCATTAAATTACCAACTAAAAAGCCAAAGTAAAAGCAATTGAAAGGCATGAAAGCAAAATAGAGAAAGCAACAAATACAGGGGCAGAGACAGCTAAAGCTGTAGCTACAAATGCAAATGCAAATGCAGATGGAGATGCAGATGCAGATGCAGAAACAGATACAGATAGAAAAAGATACAGAAATGGCATAAAAGAACTTTGAAAAACAGGAAGGAGTGACCTGAAAAGCAGCACGTTGCATAAACCACACTGCGATTTCATAATAATAATCTAAAAAGCTACAACAACAAAGGACAACAAAAAGAGAAAAAAAAAAACAAAATATATAAACTGCTCGTATACAATGCAACAATAACGAAGCATTTAAAACATTCAAACATTCAAACAAACAACAAACGAAACAAACCGTTGCCACTGGATCAGCGTAAACAATGCAAACGAGTTTCGCCTCAAATCCTTCGCCAGAGTGTATCCA
The DNA here is from genome assembly GCA_018901825.1 of Drosophila funebris. Classification (NCBI taxonomy): domain Eukaryota; kingdom Metazoa; phylum Arthropoda; class Insecta; order Diptera; family Drosophilidae; genus Drosophila; species Drosophila funebris. The sequence continues at coordinate 4,609,231 of JAEIFK010000678.1, forward strand.
TGATTTTTCCACTTGAATATCCGGTGGATCTGTGCGTGTCACGCACACCGACATACATACAAACACACACACGCACACACACACACACAGCCGTAGGGACAATGACAATAAGTTAAATGGTTGCAGCATCAGTCATAGGGCATCCATCATAGCGTAGGTTCCATCATAAAGTTGGTAGATTTAATGGGAAAGTAAACAAAGTTTGAATTAGATTTTCAAAATTATTATAAAATGTGAGATGCGTGTGCATATAAACATAATAGCTAAGCTTTTCTGCCATTTAAAGGTTGCAAATCCTCAGGTTCTTCTTTAAAATGTACTTCTAAAATAATATACCTACATATATGAAGTCCAAGCAAGGGCGAACATCAAGAAATCTAATACATATAGATTTGTGCTTAGTTTTTTCTACACACTCTGCCAATTAAAGCAATAAGTAACTCTAATCTAACAGCTTAGAATTTGTACACACTTTATAAGTTAACTAAACTATATCCCAGCAAATAGAGCCGATAATGATAATGAAACTGAGTGAACAGTTTTGTGACCTGCTTACAACAATATAAGTATAAATTATAATTCAAGTAATCGAAAATGATACCTGACAAGCTCTGTTTGATTCCCCGAAATTAGATGGTATATAAAATGATATACTCACATAGCACATCGAGTCGCATATCAACGGTAACTGGATCACCGACTCCATTATCTGCGGTGCATTGATAGACTCCTGCCTGCTGTCGTTCCAGCTTGTCCAAGGTCAGAATGGGACCATCGCCAATTCGAGCCGTAGATTTGCCAGTGCCGCTCTGCATAAGTATGAAAAAATATGTATTTCTTTGAAAATTAAGTTTCAATAAATAGCAGATTTGCGATACAACAGTCAATAAATGTAAAGTCAACGTAAATGTCAATAGTCAAATACACTTGGCAACAAAATGAACCAAAAAGAACAAGAACCAGAGAGAAAAACAAAGATATTTTTAGTTAAAGTACGCAGAGCAAAAGTCAAGCTGGCCGACAGACAAAACTGAATGTAAATACAAATAGGGCGAAGAGGAGGATATTGAAAAGGAAGCGGAACATTCTGGAGTGTCACATGGAAGGGAATCCTGACTCGGACTCGATTGTAGCAAGTGAACTTTTTGGCTCTTGGCTGTTGGCAGAGCGCGTCTTCCACTGTCTTCGATAGCTCGGGATGGGGGAAGTGACACCCACGGGGACATGTGTTGACGTGTGCTGCAAAAAACAAGCTAAACATTGAAGTTACATAGGTGCAGCAAAACAGGTAAGGGTCGTGTTGAGGTTACGGAAATGGGAGTAGATTGAAACGAAATGAAATGACATACAACTTTGCAGCGTCAACCGGTGAATCTGCATAAGGAGTTCTCGACTCCGCCTGTCTCGAACACACGACAGCGAGAGGGACAGGCAGGCAGACTGATAGACAGACAGACAGACAGACAAACAGGTAGACAGACTGACAGTCAGGCAGACAGTACGGTTGAGATTTGCCGATGTCAAGTGCAAAGCAAGCAAACAAATCGAATGGAAAAGTCAAATGCGCCAAAGTGCAGCAAGGCAAACGAAAAATGTGCATACCAGAACGGTAGTCATTTTCCAACATACACACAAACATACACACAAACGTACACACACACATTTTTCTAACACCAACAAGTAGCACTTGGCTCTGACTCCGTTGAAAGTATGCCAAAACTCTATTCTGTCAAAAGAAAGTACGAGGTCATTTTATACAATTTGTTTGCCAGCTTGTTCAGTTTACTCGAATATATTTGTGCATCTATGCATCACATTAATTACAATCTGACCTGAAATACTCCGACAACATGTACACACATTTGTGTGTATCGATTTTGGGTTAACTATTTGTAATCTTGGCATTTAGCATAGATGTTACATGCATTTGACAGTGATGAAGTGTGCTTGGATACTCCTAAGCACTAACAGACCCAAGTACATTTCAAAGAAATCTGAGTTTTCAAAATCACTCGAAATTTATTCGAAAACAGCTTGATTTGTATGTCAATGATTTTTTAAGGGCAATGAATATTTAATGTATGAAAATATTGATTGATTTTTTATTAATTATTTGAATAGAAATTAAAAATATATATTTATATATATCGTTGAGAAAGATCATGGTAGTACGAATAGCGAGGATTACCCTGACTATATTTATACCTAATTTGATTAATAAAGTTTACTGCACAAAAAGAAAACTTAGATCGAGCTATTTCTATTAATGAATCTAGAATTTAATGTGAGCTAAGAACTTAATTTGAAACAAATACTTTTCGAGGAAAATTACTTAAAAAGACGTTAGTCAGGCGTTCCGCTTGATTCTCCTCTCCTGGGTGAACTTTTGCTAAACTGCTCTAAAACGCGATTTAAATGAACATAAAGAACCAAAATAGCATAAATAATTAAATCAATTAAATGATATTCGCTCAAAAATAGAAATTCGCATAGCAAATTGTAAATGCTGACAGCAACAATAACAACAACAACAACTGAGTGTAGGTGTAGGGTAAATAGGCTTACGCTTACGCTGAATGGCAAAACAAACCTTTTTAGTCCAGTAAATGGATGGCACCGGATTACCAGATCCCTTGCACTCCAGCGTAATGGGTCCCCCCTTGCGGGCCTGCAGTTGCCCGGATGTGGGTATAGCACGAACGCTGGGAGGCACTGTAGGTGAGAGAATTGGAGAATAATTGAAGGAGACCGATGGGGGAAAACAACTCAAAACAACTCAGAAAACAATTTGTTTAAGCGCATTTTGCCCGCACTTTCACTAGTTTCCTTCGTCAAGAGAAGTGAAAGTTAACATTTCATGAGAGTATGAGATGTTTGGTTAGCGACATTTTCTTAAGCTGTTGAATTTATGTTGATTTCGTCAAAATTTCTCATAAAAACTTGTAGACTTAATGCTGTGCAAATATGTCAACATATACTCACCCAAAATCTCAACAGTGTGCACTTGATCACGATTTATTTTGTCACTGATTTGACAAACATAATCCCCGGCATCTTGTGGCTCCAAATCAGATATCTCTAAATTATAACCATCTATCAGTCTTACGCGGTCATCCCTTGTTACCATGATGTTCGAGGCGGTGAGAACATTTGTGCCACGGCGCCACAGTAGGACGAAATTGCCTGCAAGAAATGAAAACAGCGAGTCAGATACAATTGCAGATACATCTACATCTAAATCTGCAGATACAGATACAGATACATATAGAGATGGAGAGACAGATACAGAGCAGGCGGATATGTGTGTGTGTGCGTGTGTTGTCTGCATGTGCTTTGTCTCGTTGTTTGCTGGGAAATTTATTGTAAAATGCCGCAATATAAACATAAAACATTTTGCAACTAACTTTTAAGAAGCTAAATAGATGGCATTGTGGCAGGAGGGGAGGGTGGTTAAAATTGTAGTTGTCCCTTAGCTGCCACACACACGCATACACACAAACAAACACACACACATTCGGACACATATACATGAAGCTATCTATCTAAACTGTTATCCGCCTTGGCTCTGACTCTGACTCTGACTGAGGCTGAGGCTGAGGCATTCGCTTTGTCTGCCTGCTGAGCTGTGAACATTCTACAGATTCTCTTCTGTTTGTCCATCCAATTGCTGCCAAGCTTACGAGTGTGTGTGTGTGTGTGTATGTGTGTGTTGCTCTGTGGGTGTTTTCATCTATTTTTTAGTATGTTTGCTCATATAAATGACATAATTTCGCAGATGCTGCTGTCAGATTCGTTGCTGCTTTCTTTTCTCCGTGCATATTTTATCCAACTTACGTTTTTTTCCTCCAGTCACCACAAAAGGCAAACGTAAATTTGTTAAACGGGATTATATAGCCATATACAATATATATATATATATATATATATACATTTTACTTCATTTTATATGCTTAAGTTCCAAATATCCATCGAGTATACTCAAACAGACAGGACAACTACAGCAACCCACCAACCACACACCCACAACAATTTATTATGAATAATAAAAATAAATATAAATATAAGTAAAAACAAGTAGAAAGTGTCTGACGGCGAGTGAACGACTTTCAGACACCGTGATGCTGAAATAAGTTGAAAGTTTATTGCGAAAATAATTTTATTTTATTTTGTTTCTCTTGCAATAATTGTGTTTATTTTGTGTCTGTAACTCCCCCTTTATTTCGTATGCAATTTACAGGGTATAATTGCCGTGAATGAATGGGCAGCTTGAAAATATTGCATTATGAATCATAAAAACAAAATCACAACTGTGTAAACACAGCAGGTTCCAACTGGCTGAGGATGCTTTTTACACTGGCCTCAGGTCAGTTGGCATTGAGCAGGCCGTGCTCCCGACGAATCGTTAGTAAGCTTTTGATTTCCAGCATTCGGAATATGAAATTTTAATTCAATGCTACCATTTGCTGTGGGGTGAGTCTGAATGCACACACTCACCCACACACACGCACACACGCGTTGTGAAGGGGACATTGGCATGACCTTTTGCTGACTTTAAATAATCTGTTTTTGCAGGATTCATTATTAATGAATTTTAAAAATATATACACGCACACTTAATGCGTTTACGTGTGTGCAGTTAAGCGTGTGTTTGCTTCCTTCCGGTTATTAGCAGCAATCACAAAAGCAGTGCAAAACTGGAAGAGCCCACTCCTTTCTGCCTCCACTTGGCTGGGAAAATGTATCTAGAGATATGTAACTCCATAAATATTCCACCTTAAGAATGCTGTGAGATTAAACTGAGTACGACATGAACATTTATGAATATACAAGTACTCGTATTCATTGCATACATTGGATACAGTTACAAGCGTAAAAGTTGGCACATTGAAAAATTTGTGGCATAAGAGAAAGTTTCTCCGACAAGCTTCGATTGGCCTCTCGATCCCCCTTTGTCCCCTTGTTCCTCCCCTGGGCACACATAAAGTCAACTTAAACGCACGCAATCATCTTTTTATTGTTTTCGATTATTATTGAATCGGATTGAGTTTTGTCGGAACTGTGTAACATACGTGTTGGCCATTTGCTTGTGGGCCAACTTGATACCGACTGCTCTACTCGATTTTATTTTCCTTTCATTTTGTCAGTTGTGCCCCAACCTCTTTAAATGCTCTGCTGCTGAATTTTATTTGAATCTAATGGCCATGCGTATGTTGTTATTGATATTATTTAGCTTGGGGTACATTTTATGCTCTTGGCAATAAAAATTGTATTTTATAACTCTTCAATTTCGACATATGAATTTGTTTAGAACCAAATAAGAGGCCTTTACTTGGCCAACAAATTGGACACCTTTTTCTGGTTTACTCATGACTTAACCTAGGCAATTTAAGCTCGTTAAATGGATAAACAGTGAATCACTTGAGAGAATTACTTCAATTTTGAGAGGGTTGAATCGTCCCTTTCATTTTATAGCAAACATTTTATTCAAGCCAAAGTTTAGTGGTTGATTCGCCAGAGTTTGCAAATTGTATCTAAGAAGTTTACATAATATTTTTATTATTATTACTATATCTTTATACCCTGTACAGGGATATATATATATATTGTATATGTGCCATAAGAATGTAACAGGCAAAATGATGCGTCGAAGTACCAGGAAAAGATAATTAATCGCTTTGCTGTGCCAACGTAAGCGCGAGCGAGATAGAGCTATTAACAGCAAGCACCTGCATATGTAGATAAATGTGTTATGCTTGTGTGTGTATGTGTGCTCATAGCTGCAGGCTTTTAATTATGTTGCAAGACTAATTTTGTGCATTTACTATTATTATGTGTGATATTAGAAAGCGTTTCTGTCTCAATATTTGGGACTTTGATGCGATAATTTACATTTTAAATTATTCTAATTATAGGTGAGCACTATATAAATTGCATCCACCCCCCAAATTCCCCGTGTCAGCCGGTGTACTGCGAAAATCTACACCTGACAATGGCATGAGGCAGCTGATTGTTGCTTTTGACGCAACTGTGTTGCATGTTGTATGGCTTCATATACCATTTGATACCCAATTTCCTCTTTATTGGATTAAATTGTAGTTTATCGACCTGCTCTTTGTATTTAATTCTCATTGCTATCATTGTTTACCATGTTTTACATTTACCTCATGCTATTTGCTTACTTTTAATTCATTTTAAATGCTTTAAACTGCAACTTCCATTGTCGGTGAAAGCTAATGTCGGATAAAGGCAAAGCAACTAAAAGACTACAAGAAAATGCAACAATTTACGAGTTTGAATGTGTGGAAGTGTAGTTTTTTGTAAGTTTTAAATAAAAATGTAACACTTTACTATATGAGAATATACATTTTATTGAAATTGGGTTGCTTAAGAGATTCATTTGTTCTTATAGCTAAAATTTGTATGGAGTTGTAGCTTTAAACAGTAATTAAAGTTTGCTGTAAAAGTTAAGCAATCCATTATTATTTAACCAAATGAAACTGAAAGTTTAAGCCAATCAATTAACGTATATGAAAATGTTAATTGCTTTTACGAGCCAGCATATAAGTGCTATATGTGCATAATTTGATAATGAGAGAATTACAGATTCTGCTACCGTTTGTACTATTTCTTTAATACAAATATAGTTTAAGTAAATGCAAACAGTCAACTGTCGACAGTCAACAGTTCAGATTCGATAGTCGACTGTTGTCTGCCAACAGCCGACTGGCAGCTTAAATGCGTTTTCGCCATTGTCGTCAATGTTCAATTTATTTTCATTTAGCTGTGAGCTGTTAATTGCATTTTATTTATTGGCATGTCAACAGCAGCTGCAATTAAAACTCTTTCCAAGTTCGCCCCGTCCCCCGCCCATTAAATTGGGTCAACTTAAAGTGGACTTTGCCCTGGCATGAATGATTTATGCAACGTTCTAACTAATGGACTTGATTGTTGAAACATGATGCATATTTATTTGATAATTACTTAAGTTCTCTCTGTCATCCTTTGTGTATTAAGAGACTGGGCTGCAACTGTCACGTTGCTAATCCAACATGATATATGTGATATATATATATATATATACACTATATATATGCAATGTGCTGTCAGCAGTTGGCTTAAGAACCAATCAGCAAAAATTAGAATTATTTTTCCGATTTTATTTCTCAGCTGTGCAATAATTAAAGTTGAACATATGGAAATCCGGTCAGACATTCACACAGTTTATCACTGGTTGATTTCTATTGTTGAGGCACAGCAGCATTAATGCATGAAAATCAAAAAAAAAAAAAAAAAATGACAATAAATTTTATATACACATTGGAAACAAATATGCTTAAAATTTGCAATTTGAATAAATTTTAAATATGGCAACCAGATGGAGTGTCAGTTGAGTTTGTTTGTGCCGACCCAAAACGCCTTAAAATGGCGTTAATCATTGAATTGATTTACAGCTACTGTGTGTGTGTGGGTGTGCGTGTGCGTGTGTGCACACAAATGTGTATTTTGCCAGAAATTTATAAATGTCATTTGATAAATATTCTGGTTAGCTGGCACGTGGCAAAATCGAACGTCAAGCTGCTGACAGCTGTTGGTTTTGCATTTGCGATGTGGAAACTGAAGCTGACGCTGACGCCGATGCTAATGCGGATGTTGGGCCACAGTTTGGGGCATTGTTATACTGTTCACACTGTTTATAAAATTTATTTGAATAGACATTTTGCCTAAGCATATTTGCATTTCATTTTTGCATAATATTTGTTGCTGCTGCCCGCTGCCTGCTGCCCGCTGCCTGCTGCCTGCTGCCCGCCTCTGTCGCTAATCAATAAATATGTATTCGGTTATAATTTTTGATCGAATTTGCGTATGCAAATATTAATATTCCGGCTATTAATTATGCCGCTGTTAACCACACCGAAAACTAAAGCGTCATTGAAAAATATATTAAATACATGTGTTGTGTGCTCGTCTACTCACCGAGATGTTCCACCTGACAGGGCAGCACAAGAGTGTCGCCAACCACTGAGCGATAGGTGTTGCCACGTGAAAGGAAACGAGGCTGCGGCGCAGTCAGTGAGGACGAGGAGGCTGCCACAGTCTGTTGCCCATTGCTCAGCGACCGACTATTGCTACCTGGAAAAATTGAAAGAGAATGAGAGAGAAAGAGAAAAATATTAGTATATATTGAGACTTGGCCACATTTAAGGCTGGCTTATCAGACGGCTCATCAACTTTTACTTCAAGCTGAAATTTGTTTCCATTCGAATGGCTTTCAATTAGCATAAAAATATAGCACGGTGTTCTTCACTTTTATGCGCCCTGCACATGACTCCCAGGGCACCCATAAATGTTTGTTGTATCGGTTATCGATATCAACGTGACGCGACGTCGACTCAGTGGCAACGTGTGGACGCACATTGCATCCCCAGGGCATCGTTGGTTTGGCCACTGTTTAACTGGCGCTGTAGGAAACATCTTAACATCTTAAAGCCAATTTCTGTGTCATTTGAAGAGGGTTACCTCCTCGGAGGAGCGCAAACGCAGCATAACAAATTTCATTACAATGGCAACAACAACCGTTAAGTCTTGCCCCAAGAAGCAGGCAATGTTGTTGGCATTGCAGCATCAGCAATCTTGGCCCCTGTCACAGTTTTGCAGACGCTTCGACTGCACTTTTTGAGTTTTTCTGACGCCCAGACGCACGGCCTGAACATTTGGTAGCAACTTTTGGGCGTCACGCTTACACTGTCACGCCCCTTGGCAAGGAGACGCCCATCGTTTTAAAATGCTGTCAGGTGGTCGTCGTTGAGGCTTAAGCTTTAAACGCTGTAGCAGCTGTGGCTAGTTCTGGTTGCATTCTTGAGAGACTCTTAGGGGTCATCGTTTTATGGAAAAGACACAAAGGAAAACGACAAGCACTTGGTCAGTTTTTGATGCTCTTGGCCTGGCCAACACCGACATCAACGGCAAGACCGTGCAACGTTGGCCCCAGGTTGGCTTTTGTCACCTACACATTAAATTTGTCGACAATCTTAAGTCGTGTCTTGGCTTCCGACAGCGAGTACATTGCCAGGGCAAGAGAGAGACAGAGGCAGAGCGAGTCGGGAAAAAAGAGAGAGAGAGAGAGAGAGAGAGCAAAGTGTTTGCTTGTAGAAAATTTAAGAAATTTTTACAGTCAAAGTGAAATTGTGGTTTTCTTGCTCTGAGCCTCGTATCCTTAGACTTTGTCTGTAATAAGTGCCATGCTGTGCAAAAAGTCACAGCAGGTGGCTTAAATCTTTGCACCTCTCCCAACACTACGCCTCTCCTGTTTTATCCTCGCCAAATACAAACTGTCCACACTCCTAATATCTCTCTCTCTCTCTGTCTTTCTCTCTCTGCCAAATAAATATTTCTTTGTTTGCAGCTGTCGCAATGTGCACGTCATTTCTCTGTCTATTCCGTTGGCCTGGGCCGTAAAATTTTGCATATGCATTTTATGCAAAAACTCTCCCCATACTCCAAGTCCGACACACAAAACGGACATTCGACTCAAGCGACCCAAAACGACATACTTCGAGGCCCTGGGCCTGGGCCTTGGTCATAGTTTTTAATGGTGAAATATGCAGACGGGCTTAAATTGCATTCATGCAATGCATACGGAACAACGTTGGCAGCTCGAATTTTTCCTAGTGCTGACAACAAATTCGACATCCCCCCTCCCATCTACATTTTTCCATATACGCCTTCTCAACGTACTCCTCCGATTTCCCTCTGTGATCTTACGCATTCAGGCTTAAACATAATGTTGCATACTTTTAAAGTACGCCAAACTTTAAATGCACTTAAATTAATACTACAGAGCAACTAAGACGCTAGTCGCGTGTGCATGTTATACCCTGTAAATCGTAGAAAGTAATGTGAGTAGGGTATATATATATTAGTGATGAAGGCCGAGTCATACCCAAGCACATTTAGTCATGTGAATCTGCTGTTTATAAACGATACTCAAAGATTGCTTTACTTTTTGCATGAAAGAGATACATTAATAAAGGACAGCGTATCTGTCAGTCGCGCATGCCACTCGAGTGTAGCATTCTTACTTATTCTCTTAAAACTTTCACCGCTTCCGCACATACTCCACTTGCCTTTCCCCCCTCGCTCCACAGTTCATCAGTGCTACCGTTTTTACTGTTCGCGTAAATTGTGTTGAAAAATGAGCTGCAATGTTTTTGTATGTCGGGAAAGTGTGTCACACACAAATACACCGTCTATACATACTTATGTGCCCCACACACACATACACACACACACTAACATAGATAAACACACACTCATGTGTGTGTGCATACGGCTGTTGCAGTTTTGCACTCGTCTGCTTACCACAAATGCTGTCGCCAGCGCCACCACACAATAAAGTCGATTTTAAAAAGCGCAGTTGTTGCTTGAATAATTTATCTCAAACACACACACGCACACATAGATACCATGCACACATACACACACACACACACACACACACACATAGAAGGACTGCAGTGGAGTGTCATCAGGCAGTTGGCAACATGGTTGCATAAATACTGCCACCACTTGCATTGAGAGCGCTCTTCTTACTCCTGACAAGGTAATGCTGCATCTGTGGTGTGTGTGTTCGTGTGTGAGTGTGTGTAGTGAGTGTAGTGAGTGCGTGTGGCATGTGCGCTTTGCTTTTGCAAATAAAACGCATTGGTGTACTTTGCTAAGGGCCTTTTGTTACGTGGGCGTGGTCAACAAAACGCATTTAACCGCCAGAAGAAGCACCAACTGCATCACATTTTGGGATGAATTTTCCTTTTTTATTTGATGTTTTCTATTTTTCAATGAGTATTCGAGTTGCAGCAAACCGCAGTTGCTGCCACTGCGCTGCTGCGTGTGAGATTTGAAGCTGTTTAAAATTGTTTTGTAAATGTTGCAAGCATGTTTGTGCTGCATGCAACATCGGACACACTCACATTCACATTCCCATTCACATTCACTTTCTGCGGCCGTTTTGATGATGGTATTCAGCTACTCTCTTTCTGTCTGAAATTCGATTTGCAATTATTTTGCTAAAGCTTCTTCCGTTACGCAGGCAATGACGAGATTTCCCCGTCATTCTCTCAGATCTATCAATATACAAATACATATGCATATATATGTATATATATGTATATATATGTATTCTATTTCACAAAACAAAACAATGGCGAGAACATTGAATTTGCTTCATCATTTCAGTCGCACGTAACAGTATGTACTGCTTCATCATTTCACGAATGTATGTGCCGCACATATGTCCCGTTGTATTGGTAGCTTTTCTCATTTCCGCTGGGTGGCTTACAGTTTGAAAACGACGTCGAAACTTTGCTATGGTTTTGCGGTTGATTTTACACGTTAGAACGCCCTTCCACCTGAGCATTTGCCGCTGCCCAGGGCAATACAACACACCTGGACACCTGTATAGTGTAGTCTACCTGTGTATATAGCTGTACACACCTGTAAAACACTCTCGAAGAGCCACAGTTTGTTTCATTAAAACTTTGCCCACGTATGCTGGTGTCTGGGTTGTATATTGGCATGTTTGTGATATGTATGCATCTTTGCATGTTTGCTATTTGCTTAGTTTTTGCCTCTCAGGCTTCTTCTGCTTCTGCCTTTCAGCGCTGTTCTATCTGCATTTCGCTGCATTCTAAAATATGCAAAGAATGCAGAAAAACAAAAAAAAAAAAAAAATAAGAAAAAATAAAGAAGAACAGCAAGAATGAGAAAGAGAAAAATGTGAAAATATTCATTTCCTTCTTGGCAAACTGTTTGCTTGTTAGCTGAGATTTTCATGCATATGGAACCGAGCAACGCGAGCCGCGAGCTAAATTGCCTTAAAGACCAACAGCAACACCAGGACGAACAGCAGGTAAACACCTACGTATATACACCCCCATCTACACCTCGACACAGCTGCCCACTACCCCGGAACATATTGCAGTTTCTATTATTTTACGGATGCATATTTAAGGTATGCAAATTACTTATTTACGCGCAGCCACCTCGAATGCATTTGCCTGCTGGCATTCGCTTATACCCTAAGCATAAAAATTGATTTCAAAGGTGTGATAAGCTTGAACAAATGCACTTTAAGTGTTGAACAATAATAGCTGACAGTTATATGAAGTAAATTCTCTACAAATCTCTATCAACAACAACAATTTCAGGATTTTTCTGTCTATTGCCTTTCTACAAGTATCGCAATATATAATCAATCTATACTAAACGTGAATCCACGCAAAAAACTCCATTACTAATTGATTCTGTCATCAATCAGGTTCGTCAATTCATACAGAAAGAGTATTCGCTGTCTGTGTGCTTTGGTTAATTTCATTGAGTAATTTAGTGAAGTACCTAACATTGAGTCGTGTCTGCTCCTGTCAGTTGCCATAAGAAGATGCCCTGCGTCTGACTCAATGGACTTCAGCATTGAGAGCATTATCAAAATCCGCTTTCGGATGCGCCCTTCTGAGCTGTTGCTGCAACTGGGGGGTGGAAAAATGCGAGCTTCTGAAACTGTCGAGGCGAGTCGAGTGTGGGACAGAATTTCGCTGCAATTTCTGGAATAGCAGTGCAATAGCTATCACATACAGACACACATGGATATGCGGAGGACAACCATTTGACACCCAACATATGCAAATAGGGTTCTAGCTAGGAGTGATGCTCCAGCTATTTCTGGTTCTCCTATAACTCCGCCTCATCCTCATCCTTATCTGTATTTTCCATTCTCATCCTTCTATTGCTGCATCCTCGCACTCTGGGCGTGAACCTGTCAAGCGTTTTCGCTTGTCGATAGTCAATCTATTCATCTTTCTAACTGGTTTCACATGTGAAAGCTGTCAGTCATTTTGGGTTGCTTTTTGTGCTCTGAATCCAAAGCCAACGCCAATGCCAACGTCAGTGCCAGCATTATCAGTGGGCTGGGCGCGGAATCTGTTTGACTTTTATGCACATATCATTTGCATAACATTATTTGCTCATCCGCCCAGCGCATTAAATTTTGAAATTCCAAATAAATCCGCAAGTGAAATGCTTTTCCACGCTTTCCTGTTTTTTTTTTCACTATTATATATATATTTTTTTTTATTTTGCATTTTTTTTCGTTTACGCTGCACTTTGGCAGCGCTTCCTGTGCTTCCGGTTGCCTCTCACGTTTACGTTCAGATGAGTTGAGTTGGGCTGCAGCTGGTTTCTACTCAAGGTGGATACTGCTCCTGACAGTTTCTTCATTTGCATCTCGACTGATCCACATTTGATTTACGTTTACCAGTCGCTGCATGTATGGGTAGGTGACTGAGTGTGCATGTGAGTGTGTAGTGTGCGATAGTGTGTGTGTTCCATTGGGCCAATTGGCGTATGCGTAATATAGAAATCAAATGATGCACTTTGAGTAAGTGTAATGCACTTGCAATTTTGCTCGCCAAAGTGTTCTAGCTGAAGTATCCATATAAATGATGATACAAATCAATCGATAGTAGTAGCGATAGTATCGGATATATGTAACTTTAAGCAGCTCAATTAATTGGCGTATGCGTAATATCAAAGGGGATTACTGGTATTATACTCTTTTATTACGTTTCGAAAGGATGTAAATCTGTTCTCTAACCCGGGAAGTAATAAAAACCAAACGTGGGACATCTAATGTGGCTACATCCTGTTAAGTTTATGTTATGAAATTTTCGAAAGAATTATGACAATTTCCAATGAAGCATGTGAAGCGTATTTGCCTGCCTTAGCGTTGGCTTTTAGCTGAGCAGTTCGAATCTACTTTGCCATTAAGTTTTTCACAGCTAAGCACTTTCCCGGAGGCCCTTAGGAGGACCGTATTGTATTGTTATGGCCGTAAATCAAAGTTATGGATAAACATAAAAAATGTGTTGGCTTTTCCATTGACACAATCTGCAGGCTGAGGCTATAGTTTTAACATTCTGCTATACAACTTATGCTTGGTATATGTGAATAGGCATTGATATTCTTGTTTAAATGTATTCCTGCTGTTTATTTATACCTTTATGCTTTAACAGAGTCAAAATTCCAGCTTAAATTGTTTGGAAAATTTCGCTAACGACTTCGGTAGTCGACAGTCGACAGTCGACGTTCGGTACTCGGCACTTGAGTTTCCTTAGTGTTGCTATCGTCCCTCTGCGGCTATTAATTTTCCACGCCTAAGAATTGTTTACGCAACATTAAACAATTGCAGCGCCAGCTAAAAAATCACTTTAAATATATACTTATACTTATACTTGTATATATACTTATATATATATATATATATATATATATATATACAGTTAGTCGGCTTTGGCTGTGGCAGAGCGCCTTTTAGGGGGCATGGCCACATAGTTAGAGGCAATGTGGAAGGCGCAAGATATCGCATTAAGAATTTAAATTAATTAAATTAAAATGCATGGTGTATATGGTATATTGTTGTTGTTGTTGTTGTTGTTTCGGTTTATGCTACTTGGACCGATGCTGATGTCGGTGCTGCTGCTCCTGCTGATGTTGGACGGACTCAGGCCCGGGGTTGTTAAAGCTGCCACAGCATTTGCATAAAGTATAATGGCCATCATCCTGTCCTGCTCGCTGGACACAACCGACGGCGGGCATTCAATTTTCCGCTTTTTCTTTTGCCGTTGCCGTTACCATTGCCATTGCCATTGCTGCCAGCATCCGTCGTCTTTGAACTTTTCACATTTCTCGTCTTGGCTGTTGCTAAAACATTTGTACCACATTTTATACGAGACATTTCCGCGCCGCATGTCCAATTCCTGTTGGTTAGTTACTTTGCTCGATTTCGTCTTGGCCCTTGCCTCCCGCTCTTTCTCTTTCTCCCCCACTCTCTCTCTCTCTGTCGCTCTCCCTGTTATATATTTCCGCTCCATCCATCGTGCCAAGCTTTTGGCCTGGCTTTGTGTCCTGCTGCTGTTGTTCAAGGCGCTCACAAATTCAATTCGCTTTTATTTGTTTCGTTTCGGTTTTTCTTGACTTCAAATACTTATTTAAAATTTCATGAATCTCATTTTTTTCTTCTCAACTTGATAAAAATAGATTATTCAGTTGAATTCTCCCTATTAATAGTTGCATATTTCTCAATTCTTATAGAATAAATAGAATTTAATTAATTAAACTTAATAAATTGCATCGGTAAGCGTCGCTAAGTGCGACAAACTTGGTAGAACATTATTTGATTTGACCAAAATAAGATTCTCGTGCTAAAAGATAAACATATAATGATATAGAAATAGATTTTCTGTACGAATTGCTATTTCAGTTGAAGTCATCTCAGAAGACTTTGTAATTGTTGCCAAGATTTCTTTCTAATAATGATATCTACTTTGTTAAGCTGAATAACAGAAAATCTCTATTTGACAATGGAATATAGAACTGTTTTGTCTGGTTTACTATTTGAAAGCAGTGCTATATGGATTTGGGTATAATAATAAATAAACAGTCCTATAAACTTTGTGATAGCTTTACTTATAGTTCATATTAAGTTATAGAATATAACTTAGAATAGTCTTCGCATGGCTTTCCCAGTACATTATGGTATTATTATTTGATGCCAGGCTTGGCTAATTTTAAATGAGAAAAAAGCCGTGCTAGCCATTTACTTCATTCGATTGTTGGATGTAATTGCCTTTACTCTAGTGCCCCCGTTATTGCGCTTGTCGTGTTAGTGGAATGACTGTGTAATGGATAATTACGTGCATTTAATCACCGAGGACATGTGGTTGGACAAACAAACGTCCTGTTTGAGTGAGTTTTGCTTCTCTGACTATGTGTGTGTGATGTTAGCCAACTTTTAGCTAACTAATGCAGGTCACTCGCTTTTACTTATTTATTTTGTTGTGTTTGTTTATCGGTCTCTCGGTGTGTGGCTGTGTTTGTGTATGAGGTTCTGGTATGCTGCATTTTTTTGTAAAACAAATTTTACAGAATAATTTGTGGTTCGTTTGCTCGGAATGTGTTTACTTTACTTGCAGCTGTGGCACATGATTTAATGAGTGTGGTTAAAAAACCAGTAAAAGCTACATATAGTTGGGACTGCGATTTGTGTTTTGCAAAATCTGCGAAATTAGCGATACTTTTGATGCAAGCTGATGTCTGTTAAACATTTCAGAGAGCGAGAGGGAGAGAGAGAGAGAGAGCCAGCTTGTTGAAATCGGAGAGGGGCGTCGAGTAAGAGAGTAGACCATTAGGCGATAGTAAATTTCAATTTGTTAGCAAGCCAACGAGTGCTTAGATTGTTTAAATGCCAGGAAAAGTGCTGAGGACACATACTGCGAGGAATTCCCACTTGGATGTGCTACAGTTAAACAAATTGGACAACAGTTTTTCCGAGACAGACAGGCAGAGAGAGAGAGAGAGAGAGAGAGTGGGGGAGAAAGAGAGAGGGAGTGAGAGAGAGAGGGGGAGATGCATTGTTGACTGTTTGTGGGGCTTTATTTACTGCAACGCATAAATTAAACTGAAGTGGTTGCAGCCCATTTAAAACCACTCTACAGCCACCACCATCATCCGATTCCAACCCTTTCATGCAAGCGATGCTACTCTGAAGCGCTTAACTCTGTTCAATTTTTAAAAATAATCACTTGACAGGTGGCATGTGAACTTGTTCTGGCCATGGTCAAGGCTTCTGTGGTTGCAGCTCGATTTGTTTCTGACAAATTTAATAGCCAGTAGGCCAGTAGTCAGAGCCTGGAAAGTCTTTCAACTGTTGAACAGACTCAACAGCAGAGTGCCATCTCTCTGAGAGACATCCAATTGTGGTTTATACCTAGAGGGAAACTTGTGTAGAGGCTGTCACTCTCTTTTAAGTAAGACAAACACTTCGTATAATCCAAATAAATTTCACTTTAATCATTGCAATTTAAGACCACAGAAGCCAGTCATTTGTAAGTCCGGCAAAATTGCGCCAATTGAATTGAAATTTTCAAATAAAATCAACAAAATCGGTTGAAAGTAGGACACACATTCACGGCAATGCACTCATTTATACAACACACACACACACACACACACGTTCATACTCTCGGATATAATGTGCAACGGAAGTGTGTAAAGTTGGATGGCGACTGGCAAGTCCAGGCCAAGCAAATGTTGTCTGCACCGGAAACGGAAGTATGTTGTGTGCACATAAGTAGAGAGGAAGGAAACGAATGCGCCATTGGAGAAGAGCAGCTAAAGGCTGACAGTAAGTCTGTTCGCCAGACATTCAATCTGATTCCTTCGCAAACGCAAAATAACAAAAACTAAAATCTAAAAGGATACCAAAAATGCAACAGTCTCAGATCTCAAACTCAAATTCCTCAGCTTGCACAAGTGCAGGTGTGGCCCATCGATATGTCTGTCTGTTTGAAGTCTCACTGTATCTGCAATTTGCTTTTAATGCAACGCGACTTGTAGAAAATGAAATTCGAAACTATGCCAAATGTGTGCACTGTCGAGCATAAAAGATTTAACCCGCCGCAGTGGTGCATACACACGAGTATCTACAAATACATATAAATCCCACTGTCTCCAAGTCTCCCTCCCCTCTGTATACCAAAGTGAAGTTGGCATTAGCGAAATCAGTCGCCAGCTGAAAGTCTGGGCCAGCTTGTCAGCTGGACACTATTGTAGTTTTATTGAAGTGTAATAAATTTTATTGATTTTCGCTTAAGCTTTGGGCCATGGCTTCCTGCGGCGACGAGTTGTGGCTTTAATGATCTTTAAAGACCTTAATTTTGCGGTAAGGGCGTGCTAAGATTATAATTGCTTTTGGCTGCTGGGCTGTCTATGTTCTCTCTATGAGGAGAATCCCCATAAATTGCAAACTTAGTCACAACTTTTTATAAGTATTTATTGCATATGATCAGAATGTGAATCTGTGTAAATTAATTAGAGTTTAACATTAGTCTTTAACTGTCTCATTGTGGCAGTTTCTATAATACTACAATAAATAATTACAATTGCCAAACAAAACGCCCGTAAATAAATAATTTCCAATGCGTAAAAGTTACAGCTTGCAATTGCTTGATATCAAACAGAGTTTTTAATAAATTTAATTAAGTGTATGGGGAAAAAATAAAATACAATACAAAATAGTGGATGTAGCGAATTAGCAATAAAAATATAATTAATTAATTGCCACTTAGCCAGAGGCAACCTTTGAGCTTTCAATATCACAAAGAAAAACAAACACATTTAAGCGGGTGTGAGTATGAGTACATTCGGTTTATTGTGACAATTCATTTGCTTAATTATGCAAATCAAAGCTGATAATTAAATAGAGTAGCTCATATAGTTTTCTATTATTATATTGAGTTGCTTTAATATTTATCGAGTTTGTTATCATAATAAATTATAGTGTACATTTTGGATTATTTTTCAGTTTTTAATAATTATGGTAAATATGGCAATTATTAATACTAATTGATAATTATGAAGATAATTTTTTGTATATAAATATTATTTCTTTAATATCATTAACTTATCATTAAATATTATTTTATTTAATTATCGATAAATAAATATTTTGTGACATTCCTCAAGATTTCCTTCATAGTGGTGTTAAATTGGCAGGGCATTTATTAGTCTATGTTAGCCAGCATAGAGCTCTCTGGCCTTGCCTTGGGTACTACACGTATTCATCATAATTATATTTGGCTGAGCCTGAACCTTTCTTGTCGTTTCTGTCGTTCCCCATTTATATAAAATATACGCACTAAACATGCACGTTTAATTTGAAAAATGGAAAAAAAATTACTATAATGTATTGTTCTTTGTTCCCATGTCGTTGTTGTTGCTGTCGTTTTTATATACATATATACATATATATAAATTCGCTATAGGCTGATTTCTCAGCGCGATTACGAACTAATTTTTCTGGACTATTTGCAACTAGAGCTCGTTTAATGTGTGTGCGCCATTTATCACAGCGCAAAATGGTGCCTCTTGTTAAGGGCATCAAAGGGTTAAATCTTTCTCCATTCCCAGCATAAAGAATGTCCTTGCATGTGTGTGAGTGTGAGTGTGTTTGTATATATGTGCGTGTAGTGCATATGAAAAATCCTGCGGCTAATAAGTGACACGCGTCGATTAATAAAACAGTCGAGGGTCGGGGCACAACTTGACGTCCACTTTTGGGTGCGGTTTGTGGCACGTGAAGGGTGGCAATGTGGCAAGGTTTCAGAGTAGCAGGCTGCTTGTGTTGCCGCTGCTTGTGGCGTACATTTAAAGCTCATGTCACAAACAACGATTATGTAAAGGAGCGTTACGATTATTACATTATTATATAAGACTATAAGCGAATCCAATGTTGCCTCCTCGAGCCACAGAGTTGCCCAAGTAGCTGTGGAAACGGGCTTTAGATGGTTCAAAAGTGTCACATCGACCACATTCAGCTAATATTCGCCAAAGGTAATTTCGTTTTATCAAATTATTTGTAACGAATGACAACAATTTCAGCAATTTAACACGCTTTGATCTACATATTTATGTATTGCAAACTGTTTGCTTGAGTGTGGTGAATAGCTTGGCAAAGGCAGGAAATTATACATAAGCTAGTCCTGCTTGAAAATGATTTTAGCAGCTCTAAACCAGAATTTAATTTATATGAATATCAGCGAGTTTGAAAATTCTACGCGCAAGATTGGAAAACAAAAGTCGGGAGAGTCACCGAGTTTTATCTGATTGCTTTTGGCTGTCAAATATTGTTTTGAAATGTATCAAAGCAGAAAACAAGAAAATCAAAATCCGTTCAGTTTCCCACTCCTTTGGGTTGATGACTGACGCGTGTTGCAAATGAAGCTCGCATTTTCTTTGCATTCGACAGCAGAGTTATTCGATCTGAGAAAAGAGCAAAAACTGGCAACAACAAGACATAACAATAGACGCAAATCAACAAACAATGGGTCTACAAGCTGGCAGCTGCCAGCTGACTGTAGATTGAGCAAAAACAAATGCTTTTTCCAACTGGACTTTTGGGTCGTATCAGCAATCTATATTCAAAGTGAACCAAGCGATACACCCAATGAATGTGGCATGCTCTGCTGAGTGTTGACAGTACTTTTGCTATTACGAGTAACTTTTGTATCTGTATCTGTATCTGTATGTGCATGTGTTTTTGTTTGTCCATCCACCTGCTGTGACTAGAAGTCATCATTAGAGCAGTTTTCCCATTCTTGCATGTACTATGTACTAGCTTCTCCCATCTGTCAGCTTCCCTCTGCCCTCTTTCATCTTGAGATGATGTGTGATTTATGTGTGTTGCTTGTAATAAATTGCATTAACATTACCCGATTGCTAAAAGATTCCTCATTATTATTAAGTCCTCCACCCCTACACACTGTTTTCCCCTCTCTATATCAGTCGTCCTTTCTCTACCCCCATTTCTATCCCAAAGCTGCACTTTGAAGTTAAACCCTGGGGCGTGTTTCGTGGCCAGCAGCTACAGTGCCTGCAAATTGTTTGCTTTTGCCAGCTCTCCCGCTCAACTGGCTGTAAAAAACAGAAGCCACTTTGTTTGTCAACCTCGGCTGACTGAATGACTGAATGACTGCCTGACTGTCCTCACTCGGCTGTGTTGTGTATCTTGTGTCTAACAAGAAACTTCAATATTTTTTCTGGTGCCCAGCAATAAACAACAAAAGAGAAAGAAAGACAAAAAAAAGAAGAGAATTGGCTCGAAAGAATGCCAAGCAAATATTAACCCTAGGCTATTCATTAAGTAGTCTTTTGCTCATATGTTTTGCTTTCCCATTTCTCTTTATCTTTTCTTTCTATTTTCTTTGTTTTTTTTTTTTTTTTTTGATATTGTACTTGTTGTTGTTCTTTCATTGTTTGCGCTTGATGTTGCTGCTACCGAAAGCTGTTAGCCATCGATGGCAACATGACAACATCTGCCGCACCACTTGAGGCAACATTCAACATTTGTTATCGCTCTCCTTCTGTTTTGTCTGTGAGTTGCGAGTAAAACTCAAATTTTTTATATTTTAATTTTGGACACTTTTCATTTTAAATATTGCCAACAATAAGTCGCCGTCTCATTTCTGTTGCCCCATTTTCCTAAAACAAATTTCTTATTGCCTCAAATTGTCTGCTTGCAACAGCTGCCACAGTCTGACACCCAAAAGGAGAACACTGTGAGTGTTGTACATTAAAAAGCTTAATGTCGCGTCGCCTCCTTGTGCTTAGTTGTCATTTGCTGTTGCCGGCCATCTGCCCCTGTCCCTGTCACTGTCCCCTCTTTGCACCATCCTCCGTCTAAGCCTCTGCCTGCTTGCCTGCCCGTCTGAGTAGCTGAATGAGTTGGAGTGTGGCTGAGTGTCTGGCGCTCATAAAACGCACCTGATGTGCAAAAATTGCTTAATTGAAACATAAGCCGCTATAATTTTGCGACGGCCCCCGCAACGAAGCAACACAACGACGAAAGCCAAACAACGCCATCAAAAATATTCAAATTTATGCGCTGCATATTAAAAGGCACGTTTCAGTGTCCCCTGGCAGCCTTGCACCCTTGCCACATGCCACCGCTTTAGTTGATTTCGTCTGAATGCGAGGCGAGTCTCATTTGCCGCCTGTTTGCAATTAAAAGCGCTTAAATCAATGCCCAGCACACACGTCGAAACTTTGTAGTTTAGTATGCAATGCAGAGCATCTTCTACCTTCCCCGGGTTGACCTTACTTATCTTGGATTATAACCGACTTGCGTCTCTTCCCATGGGGCTATCATGTCAGCCTATTGTCGGTCTTTCTTCCCTTGTTGACTTACTTTAAGCTGTCACTGTCACGTTGTTGTTGTCTTTTGCCAAATGACAAAACGGCGACATTATGCTCCATCTGGGAGAGGATGGTCTCTCAACTTTTGGCTTTGCTTATCTCAGTCTGGATATCACTCGCAGCGCGACAAATTCGCGTATTATCTCAATCTGTTCCACCTTGCAGTGCGCGTCAGGCGGTTTCATTATTTCCTTTCACGCATTAACGCAGAAATCGCTTTCGAATGGAATGGAACTTTATCTTCTTGCAGTCCTTCATTGCACGAAGCGACGGAGGTCTATTGTTGGGCCTCGTAATTTATCTAAAGCTTTTGTCTACGACTGCGACTACTGCGGTGGCATTGGCATGTCACCCGTTTTGCGGTCCATGATAACATTCCTGGTGCCAACTGGGGTCTGTCTCTCCAGACCGAAGGTAGAATACCACTCCCAGCTCTGCGTCAGCATCTCAATTTGGCTGGTTTTGAATAGGGGGTAGTTATCTGAAGACGTTGACGACTGCGTTACCCTCGTGCTGATAATGAAAGCACTGCCTTGACAGCCTCCATGTCCCAGGGGTGCGACAATTTGGCACTGAAGCGATGTTGCCACACTTAAGCTTTGATTTTTTGGCAAAAGTCAACAGTGGCAGGAACCCCACCACCAACTTTTCACTCGAATCGAGGTGGTTGGGGTGGTGGGTGTGGTTGAAAAATGTTTATCAGCCACCGCAAGTGAAAATTCAAGTATGTCAATAAGTAAATGAATTTCAGCTAAATTGAAGACTTAACCGAAAAGAAACAAATTTTTGTGCCAATTTCTGTATTTTGTTCCTTTAGAATTGTGGTCGTTTACTTATTCATGATGCTTCTGTTCCTTTTTACTTTGTTGTCATCGCAATTCGCATACGTTCTCATGCCGCCTCAAGTCCTAAAGCTACAGCTGAAAGTAGCTTTAAAGTTCAATGAGTGTTGCGAAGTAAATGAGACACATATTTTACGAAGAGTATATGGAGTTCGTGGTAAGAACAGTCTATTTAAAGCAAACAAATTGAAATTACCTCCCAGGGGTGCCACCACATGAGGCAAGCAAAAAAAGAAGCCAGAAAATTCATTGTCAGAAGTATATTTAATATGCAAATACAATGTGTCCTTCGGGATGATTACATTTCGCATTAAATAATATCCTTCATAAAGGACACATAACATGCGTCTGGAGTTTTGGCCTGCTGCTCTTTAAATATGAATGATGATTTTTAAAAACCTTTTCTTGTAGTGCTGATTAATGGGAAATGAGTGTAATATGTTCAGGAAACTCGATTACTTTAGTACGAAATTAATATAAAACGGAAAATAGATTCTGTGGTCGCTGTGTGAAACTTTTCCAATTTGTTCAGAAAAACAAGGTAAACATTTGTTAAATAGTGACCCGGCCAGGCCAGACATAAGCAAACGGGCTTTGCACCGGTACCACATATAAATACACAGTCTCATCGAAACGAAACCAAACCAAACTAAACTTTCCACTCGGCAGCATCAGACGAATGCTGACCACGGCCTGGCTCCCAAATCGAGTGGCAAACTAATCGAACTAAAATACTCGTACTCGAAACGTTTGCCTGATTTCTCGAGAGTGTTTGCACAGCTTGAAATTGCACAGGTTTTACTTTAACTTCTTCTTCATCTGCTTCTGTTTCTGCTTCTGCTTCTGCTTCAGCTTTTCCCGAATCTGCTTTCTGTCTCGACCATATCCGGGCATCGCCCCACGCCCTCTTGACCATCTCCTGTCTCAGGCCAAACTTCTGTAGACTTGTTTGGGAAATAAAGTTTAATCGTTCTCTCGTTCGTTCGTTCGTTCGTTTGCCATTAGCTCTAGAGATAAATTAGCTCTTTGGGGTTTCTTTATGCCAACTTCAGACCCAAACTGATAATTGTGTGTGACAGTAATGGAAGTTTAGTTCCCTCTCTACCTCTTTCATAGGGAGATTAGGAACCGCCTATTAACCAGAGCACAACACAAATATGGCAGCAAGTACAAGTCTAGCAATTGGTTAAGAATCTCAGTTCCATTCGATCTACAGTACGATTATATGAAAGAAATGGATATCTGGATATATGGATATCTATTGAGTTAGAGAACTATGGGATATGCAATATAGAATTAAGGGGAAAGATTATAAGCCATCTTAACAGTTCATTAGAGCTTGCTTGATTGCCAATTGATTTATCTGCGAACTCGCCTAAATCCATACAAACCAATTAGACCAATTCTGAGTATCTCATTAAATTAAAAAACTAAGGTAAATTAAATCACGTCAAAATCAGACAATACCTCATTTGTCTGTAAAAATCTCAGTCTGATTTATGCTTCTTTCGGGGTTAGCTGACTTTATGGATTTTCCCGCATAAGTGAACACATTTTTGTGCTTCGGTGGGACGCTAATTAAATTACAAAAAGCAATTCTCGCACAATTTGCATTTTAGCCATGTCCTTTTTCTTTACTTAACCTTTTTTTTTTTTGTAGAGCATTTTAATTTGGTTTTGGGCCAGCTGGACGGCTTGGACTAATTCTGGACTGCGCTTTGATAATCGTCATCAACTCGTAAATGATGAACAAATTGTGCAACCTTTTCTCCTTATTTTGCTGTTTTTTAATTGGCGAGGCATTAGGTGCCTCACTTTTGGCAGGACCTTCAGTCGGAGCCAACGATCTGTGGCACTGATAAGACAAACAGCTGATGCTTTTTGGCCAGGGAATGGAAATGGGAAAATAGTTGGCAATGTCCTTCCTTATTTTCGGTGTTATTATTTGCGTTTCATTCATATTTTAGTTGGCACTGCTTCTAATGTTGTTGTTCTGCTAACTAGCGAGACTTCTTCTGTTGTTCACAAATAACATTACTGGAATAAGTCCGCACGTTCAGTTGTTTTGTTATTCCGGTCTTCCGGTTGTCATTACAAGCGCGTCTCGTGCCACGACAGCATGCCTCGATGTGGCATGGCGGCGTGGCAAAGTCGTAAAGTAAATTTTTTAATTAGAGTCACGAGTAAAACAAAGCAATTAGTAAGCCTGTCAGAGCAATCCTTTTTGTGGGCTTTTCCTCAGTTTTCCAGCCAAGAGTTTTCCCATCTCCATCTCCATCTCCTTCTCCATTTCTCTCCCTCTTTCTGTATTTTTAATTTCTCTGCCATGTTTTGGTCAAAATTTACGCGCGGGCGTGTGAATTATTGAAAAAGTAAATTATGTAAAAAGGGCAAATGAAGGGTCTCCGACCCTGATGGCGGTTCTGTGTTGCTCCTCAAGTCCCTCCACTTGCCACTTGCCACTTGGCACTTGCCACTTAATGTATGACCTGACACTTGCTTAGCTTGGCGGTTACTCAAGCGCCAGCTGAACTTGAACTCGCACAGTGAACAATAGTCATTATAGGCCATGCCACTCGTACAGTGGGACTCCAAACTATGCTTTAATTAAATGTATTTACTCTTCCCTAACACAAAATATACTTGGCCTCAATTTGTGTTGCTGCTGTTGTGGTTGTTGTTGCTGTTGTTATTTGAGTTCTAGGTTTATATTTTGGCTACGTGGAGTGCATGCAAAGTCCGTGCAGTTGGCGAAACAAATAAACCGAAAAATGTGCATAACTCTTGAACTCTGCCACGGCAACGAGAAGGTTTCAAAGTTTTCAACTTGCTCGAGTCGCGTGGCAAGCGCAGGAAAACCAAATCAAAAAATTGGGCAGGGAGAAAACTAAGTTATTAGCAGCAACTGTTCTCTGACTGAAAGGGGCGGGTGACCAGTGCTGTTCGGTGTTGCTGCTGTGGGTGTGGTCATCTGCTAGTCGGTGTGGCAGGAAGGCAGCCAGGCAGCTATGTTGCATGCACTCCTTGTTTATGCTTGCTGCATTCTGTGTGCGGGCAAGCGGCAACATTGAACCGCTTTTTCTGAGCACTTTGCAACGCGCAGCACATTGACATTTTCACTAAACTTGCTGTGGCCCAACTTGCAACACTCTATTTCCACCTTCAGCTCCGGCTGCCGCTGCTGCTGCCGCTGCCGCAGTCGTTGCTATTGCAACAAAATTTATTATTGTTGCACTTGCTGGCAAAATATTTGCGGTAGTTCTTGTCCTCAGTATTTACATTTTATTTAGTTTGGCAAATGTTCTGTGTCTCCCCTCTCTCTCTCTCGCTCTCTCTCGTTCTCTCTCTCTCTCGCTTTTATTGTTCTTGTGGCATTTGTCATGCGCGATGACAATTTCGGCAACTCCAATAAATAGCACAATTTGCCACCCCGCCTCCCACGCCCACTCTCTACTCAACAACAAGAACTATTAAAATATTTACAAGTCGAGAATGGACACGTTGTCGTTTTTGGCAAACGAAAGTGCTAACGCTATTAATCCAGTTGGCAGCATAACACCTTTTTGGCCTACTATCCACAAAGTACATTCTCCCCTCCCTGACAGACATGTCTCACCATGTTTGGCTAATAAAAATAAAGAGCAGAAATAAAAGTAAATGAAATTCATGGCAACGTTGCCATTACTCGTACAATAAAGCATATTATTTTAGCATTTATTTTATTTGCCCGACTCAACTCAGCTCGACACGACTCGCTTTCATCCTGACAGCCATTTGGCACAACCAAAGTGTTTTTGTCCCAGCCACAATGAGGATGCCTTGGTTTAAGTCAGAGCATTCTCGTTGAAAATCTCGCATCAACTACGTGATATAATGAACAGCATAATTCGCAGTTCATAATCACAGCTGCAGCAATATTATTTTACACTATATTTTATGGACAGGGTTTCCATTTCATTGACTCATAAAATAACGTAGCAACTATTGTCTATTCCCTGACTCCTCTTAATAAGAGGATAATTAAATACTTCTCGGAAATTATCACTTTTGAAAAGTAATCTTGAAAGTTGCTGCGCTTGAAATGATTGCTTACTTTTTCCATCATGTGGCTGAGGATAGATTTTTATAAATTTTGCCTGCGATAATGCTGACTATAAGAAAAGTCTGAAGTCCTTTTGCAGGCAATTGAATTTAGCCTTTAGAGTTAGTTACATTCTAGGAGCTCTTCAGTCGAGTGGAAGCCAACGACGCACAAAAATTGAACTGTATTGATTTATGATGGAGGTGTGCGTCGCTCTGTGTGTGTGTGTGTGTGTGTTTGTATACTTTAAAAACTTTGTCCAGCAAAATACAAAAAGAAGAATACAAAAAAGAAAATAAGCAACAGCAGGTTGGACAGGATGTGCGGTTGCTTGTTCAAAGTTCAATGAAGTATGGAATGCTTGAGACTGTAGTTCAAAGTATGGTCACAACTTGTGGCAGAGGCGGACGCAGTGACGGAGGCAGAGGCACACTCGCTTGAAATGCGCAACTAATAAGTGCGCACAAGTTGGCAGGTCTGCAACTTTGTCAAAGTCAAACACAAAGTCATTGAGCACACATTGCGTATACGCCTTGAGGTCTGAATATCTGCGAAGGCGTCAATTCGTTTCGACATTATCAGTGCATTAGTTGCTGGTGCATTATTAATGTTTAGCTCATTGATTTATATACATTTGTATACATATATGTGTTTATATATGTGTGTTTGTGTGTTTGCTTTTGACCAACCTTAATATTAATGAAATTGATTGGAACAAGAGACGAGCACAAGTCCAAATGTGGTTTACTTGGCCATTTCGTGCCTGTGCCAATTATTGTACAAAGATAAGTTGTAACATTAATTTTGTGGCATGTGCGTGTCAGTTGCTGTGACTTTATGCGACTCTTTGCTGCTGTGACCCCTGTGACCTGTTGCATGTTCTACCCCCCCAGAGCGGACGGGAGTTAATTACTTTGATTTATTTGTAAATTATTAAGCTGTTGTTGTACATGCGTGGCTTGTCACTGATTTCAAATTGCACTTAATTACAATTCCATGTACTTACAAATTAACAAAAATGCCAAGAGTGAGATAATTCAACCTTCTTTCCCCCGCTTAACCAGCGCAGACAGATATTTACAACAATAACAACAACGAGAACAAAACTGATGTTAATGCGAAAATTAATAATAAAAATAAAAATATATATTAAAGTACGCAAAGTGTTGAAATCGATAGGAATCGAGTATAAATTTATAATAAAGTGTATCTATTTAGTTAATTACATTAATTAATTATGTATTAAGGTAAACTTTGCTTTGTCAAACTCAAACTCATTTAAATACGCCAAACTATGTTTGTTTTTCACAAGTTGTTTTCCTTTTGTCATATGTAGCCAAATATTAAGCATACGCCATGAGTAACAACCTTATTTTTAGTACTTGCAAATGTCTTGTTTGGTTTTCAACACATTTAATGTGTGTATTGTAAACAAGAGCAGACAAAATTCAGTGAATTGAATCCTTGGGGCTGTTGTAGTTGCCGATGAAGATGCTGGCCACAATGTCGCTGCCATTTGCCCGATATACATATACGTATACATATCGATAAGTGTACTTGGTGCTTCCGTTCCAAATATTTACGCTTGGCTTCGGCTGTAGAACTTTATTATTAGAAAAGTTTTAATGTATTTGGCAAACGCACGAACAAACACAATGAACAACGTGAACATCAATGTTGCACAGGCAAACATACTACTTAGGAATATATGTACATATATATCGTATATATCGGAATATACCACGAGCACTAATACGCTCGATAATACGACTCTGGGTAAATTTTGAGCCTAATAGGTCAAGATTGTGTCAAGTTATTTAATAAGACTAATTTGCTGCCTCAAAAGGTCATGGTTAAAAGTCAAGAGTGTCCCTACTTTGCCATTATCGAGCTTTAATATCTACACTCCTTTGATATTCCTTTGATGCCACCGCGAGTGGCATGTGGCAAGTTTCCAAACCGAATTTGCTTGAAACTTTGATGGGTTCTCTCCTTACCTCCCTCTCTCTCTCTCTCTCACTCTCTCTCTCTCTCTCACTCTTGCTCTTCACCCTCTCTTTGTGCACAGTCGACTGACCCAATTGAAATGAAGTTAAGAAAAATGCTGCGGTAAAATGTCTATGAGTGAGTGTGAGTGAGAGTGTTTGTGTGTTTGCCATAAGATGAGCAGAGTCGGGTTTTGTTTTGCTGTATCGAGAAAGTGAAATATGAAAATTAAATGAAAAGCGCATGTGGCAAGTTGACAGGCAAATGGGTTAATATGTTGAGTTTCCTTTGGCCAAATGCAGACAGGAAATTGGCAAGAGCTAACAGCTAACGTATCCGCTGACTTTATCGATAATATTTTGAATCCTTTCACAACATCAAAAGTTGATTTCCCCCAAGCTGAAACTAACATACAGAAATAAAAAGTAAACATAAAATGAAAGCAAAAAAAAAAATAGAATTAAGTTTTTGGCAAATTGAAATTGATCACAGCGCTGGGCGAGTCAGTCGAAATGTTTATTCATATTAGGTAAACAAATCAAAGTGAATCGATGTCACTATTTGCATATTTGCTTATACGTATGTAAAATGAACTTAGACCTTAACTTTACACAACTCGCAGCTGGGAGACCGGCCAGCTCAACTGACTGTTGACTTTGACTTCGGCAATGTCGTGGAGGCGTCTCCCTTTCGAGCTTTGCGTATGTACGTCTTGTAGTAGAAGTCAAAGAACATGGCAAACATAAAGATGTTCTGGCTGAACCCAATGAATGCGATGAACACGGGAAAGTTACAGGGATTGCGTATGATCACGAGCAGAAAATGGAGTGTTAGGTAACCAAACTGGAGCAATTGCAGCTGGGTAATGTGTCGCTTCCACCAAAGCAACTGGCTCACGGCCCCCAATGATGTGGCAAAGTAATAGGCATACATCACAGCGTGAACGAGGAGATTGATCAGGCCGAGCATGGAGCAATGGGAGCCCGCCAAGAAAGTCATAAAGACGGAAACACCAAAGACCATGCCAGCATGATGATAAACATGCAGGAAGCTCACTTGCGAGTTCTTCTTACGCAACACTATGAACACCTGTAAAACAATTGAGTTAAACGAGATCAGCAAATCAGGTCGAGGTAAATCGCAGACCACTGACCGTGTCAAGTAGATCGAGGTACTTGAGCATGTAGTATCCATAGGAGGCATAGATCAGGCTCATCATCTGAGGCGCTGTGTTCTCATGCTCCACGGGCTGGCAAAGTAAACTGTATCCAGGATTGAATATTATGTGAATCATTCCATAGATGAAGAGCAGAGAGTTGGCAACCACTTGAATCACATTGTACAGCTGCATCACAAACTTCAGTTCAAAAGGACGCCGGTGTGCCATCCATTTAGGCCCGAAGTGTAGCACAAAGGCCAAATAGAGGACGATGATGGCCATCACACTCCATAAGTTACCAACGAGCAGATAATGAGACACTCGCGGATCCTTGTGCTGATCATACAGATCCCGCACCATATAGTATATATATGCCACTACGTTGGGTGCCATTGCAACTCCCACACTATCACAGTATCGCAGGACTCGGACTTTACAATTGTCTTCACTCCACGTCGAAGCTCCCTGAGAAACGTTCAAAGCGATTTGCACACCACGAAGGTCGATATTCTTCTGATCGGAAATTACATGGACGCGTGCTCAAGTCTTCAACCAGCCAGCACCGCAATACAGCCCAACACCTCGTATGATAATGACCGCTAAATGAGAAGCGATACGATTGCCTAATTAACCTATGCAAAGTGCTCAGTGTGAGTTCTGTGACTGCATGGAAATGCACGGTGGCATTGACCACAACAATGATTAACAGCAATCAAAACAATTTCCATAATTACAAAGAAACATAATTTCATCACTCTAACTCAAATTATAGAACAATTGCAATACTATCGAACATTTTTTTAATTTATTAATTGATTTGAAAAAATTTTTATATTTAAGTATATGAAATTTTATAACAGTTAGATAATAGTTAGATATGATAAGTTAAATATATAAATTTATTAATATGGTAAGTTGCTATAATTTTTTATAATTTAAAAATCAAATAGATTAATTTGATTTTTAAATGTTCGAAAATTGAAATTTGTTTAAAATATTATAATTTAAATTAATTTAAAATAGATTTAAAAGCATCTCTTTAATTCTTATCAACATTCTCACAGACATAACAAGTGTAGAGCCAACTTTAAATGAAGCCCAAGATTCATTTCCATTGAGTTAAGCGACCGCATTTTCGTGAAGACTCAATGGGTAATCGATGTTAGGAGAAGGGGGAAGAAGATATGTTTGAAGATATGTGTTTCAGCACACACATGGGGTCAATCATGACCTTGTCTGTGCTGATGAATGTAATGACCTTGTTTTCAGACTTGCGCACCCTTGTGCTTTTGGCCAAAACCATCATTTGCATTTGGCTCAGTACCGCGCTACATGACAATAAATGAGCGGCAGCTCATTTGCACAAATAAGCCATAACCGCATGGCTGATGGCGGCCATTGCCATCTTGCATGCTCTGCGTTCTGGCCAAGACTTGGTCTTGGAGTCGGCAATAGTGAGCTGGGAGCGGCTCGTCCGCAATGTGAAGTGGAGCTGTGTAAGTCCTGTTGCAATAACCATAATGGCAACGTTTACGGCCACGGCAAACAACAAAAATAATAATGGTAATCATTTTGACGCTCGCCGGAAGTATGCAAATATACGGAGACGATGATGACGATGTCGATTCAGTTACACACAAGGGCTGGCGTACGGTTGGCGTGAGAAGGACACCGACGACATCAAGGATATGGTCAGGTGTTGGGTCGGGTGACCGCCAAGGACTACGTCGAGGCGTCTCTTTCATGAGCCACTGAAAATGAAGTGTTTTTATACCCTGTATTCAAAGCGAATATTTAAATGGGGTATAAATAAATTTCGCGTGTTCATATGATCTTGATAGGCTAGCTCAGGACACGCACCGATCTGAGATGTGAGTGCTGCAGATACCCTATAAATTATAGTTTTTAAACTGATAATCTTGCTAAGAACGGTGTAGATTAAGAAACTTAAGACCCATTAGGTTACGAATTATTATAGGGTATTTGGAAATCGCCGACACTTTTTGTTTGTTTTCCTAGAATTGATGCGTTAATGAAGGTGATGCATACATATAGTAAGTAAACAGTGAGGCGACTGCAAATACATACTCATATACCCATAATGTAAACGTGTCTACCACAGCCAGTTTTACTATTCCCTTCTCACTCTCTCTCTCTCTCTCTTTCGCTCCCAATGCCTTCCTCAGTCCGTTAATAAAGGCACTTTAACTCTGTGTGTTCGTCTGTTTGTGATGGTGGCTCAGCAAATGAAAATAATAATCTCTTTCGTCAGGAAATGAAGGGAAATTTAACAGGAAACTTTTGTGACGTGCCGCAAACACAACGTGCAAATAAACCAGATCTCTCAGTGCGTATGTGTGCGTGTCTCTCTCTCTCTCTCTCTCCTTCTCTCTCTCTCTCTCTGTAGGTGCGTGCCTGCCTTTGTCCGTGCGTATAAAATGAAAACTTGCCACATACACAGATTTGTGTGACCCTCAAAGTTGGTCAAGTGTGTTGGTCATTTGACAAAGCCGACTCTTAAGCTGCTGTTCGGTTACATAATTAATTATTGTTAATATTAAAGTTGAACACCACAACAAAAATAGCACATATATTTTTAAAATATTAATCAAGTTAATCAAACAAACTTATTAGACTTGACTTGACCGAAAAACATTTCCCTTTCATTTAAAGTAATTCAATGATTTTATTTATAATTATACTACTTAAAATTTGTCAAATATATTTATACTATTACATTTATATTGGCTTTAATTTATTGGCTGCTTAATGTAAATAAATGTTGTATATTAAAACTATAATTTGCACAACAATTCATTGCTTTTATTACAATTTTAAGCAACATTTTTTTTTGAAATATAAAAGTAATTTCATTTATTCATTTTGATTCAGCACAAATATTAAAGAAAAAAAATATGTCACGCATTGCTGGCCACGTTAATAGCCAGAGTCCACAGTCAGTTACCTTAATTTGGAGCAACGTTAATAATGCGGCTATCAACGAATGGCAATAAAATGTAATATGCATGTGCCAGAGTTGTCATTACACCCAATTGCAGTCTGAAAAGCGAAGCAATCTGTGCAGTTGTGTATAATTATCGCCTTGGCAAGTGGCCGTGATAATGACTAAATTTTGAATGGAACCCAAAGGGAAGGTAGGAAGCATTTAATTATTATGATTATGAGTGCGTTTGTGTTGGTAATCACAGCAGATACTTGCTGTAGCATACATTTAGGGGCCATTTGGCCACGCCCCAAAACACAAAACACGCCCACGCCCCCACTCACGATCTGCTCGCGTTCATTCGAGCGTAATTTGGCAAATGCCGAAAACTTCAAGGGTATTACTTAAATGCAGGCCATGTGTCTGAAGCATATTCGTAATACCATACAGCCCACTTCCTATGCGAGTGTGTGTGATGGTGTGTATGCCGATGTGTGTGTGTGTGTATATGAATGGAACTTCTAAAGTTCAAGTCAATGTCGCAAACTGCTAACGGCGCGTTAATAATGCGATTAGTGGATATTTGAGTCCCCATCCCCAACCACATTCCCCCCTCAAAGTTATCCGCACTTAGGACCCGGCCAAAACCCTCCAGCAAGTAAGCATGCAGTCAACGAAGCAACGCAAATTTCTAAATTGCCTTTAATTGGCTACATTTTAAAATTCAAGCTTGTTGTGGGATCATAGGATATTTTCGGTTGTGCAACTTGTACTAATTAATAAAATTGTTACAAGGACGTTTTAATAGTAAATTTTATTTTTATTTGATGACCGCAATTTGTACAAGTCTCTTTTATGCCTTTATACCATTTTAAATTAGCTGATTTTCTACTCTCTTCTGTTGCTGAAAGCCATAAGCACGTGATGACCTCAATACACGATACGTGCATTTGAATGTCTCTATATAGGCTCTTCTCTTCTTCATCCTCTTCTCTTCTCTCTGCCTATGCTTGACCTTGATTAGAGGTTATATGTGTATGCGTTATTTTACTCTATACATAATATTTCTATTTACCAGCAACAGTATATTAAAGGTGTGCTATATTCAAGACTCGATTCCTCACTGTATTCAATTATTACTGTCAATGCAAATCCCACGCTAATGTTATATTTTCAATTTCTTACTCAATTTTCCTGCATATTTTACATTTTCCTTTTGCCTGGTTTCAGCTTTCATTGAATGTAAATGGAAGTGGTGCCTTTTCGCTGACTTTATCGAATAAAGGCAGCAAAAAAAAAAAACAAGAACAGAAACCCGTACAGATAAAGTCATACGAAGCAGATTCACAGATTCCATGGAGCTTGTGGAGAGAAGAGAATCGTAGACTCGTTCTACTAACAGTTGGTTGTTGTCTGTGGGCTGTATGGTTGTAACCCACTAAGCCCAGTTTGTTGTACAAAAAGCCAAAAGCAATAGAAATGATTTCGTAAAAATATGACAAACAATCAAAATGTATTCGAAAAGACCGCAAGAGAGCCAACAGCACACGCCAGCTGAGCCCAAGCCTGAGATTTGTTACCCAGTCAACCAGAGATAGACAGACAGAGAGAGAGAGAGAGAGAGAGACAGAGAGTGGAAGTGAGAGAAAGAGACAAGGAGATATATGGGAGGGGGTGTATTGAAGTTAATAGAGAACTGAGGCGCGGCCGGCGTGAAGTAGGAAAAATAGCTTTGCCGTTCGTTGCACAGAGGACGACTGATGAAAATTTATTGCTGCCAACATACCCAAAGGGATTCGCAAATATAATACTACAACCACAGCGGGTGGCAGGGAGCAGCGAGCAGGGGGCGAGGGCGGATCCAACAGTTGGGCGGATGAGCGCGCGAACAGATGGCTAAAAGGCGTCAGCAGTAGCTGTGTACCAGTGCCAGTGCCAGTGGCAATGGCAGTAGCAGTGGCAGTGGCAGTGGCAACGACTGTGGCAGCGACTGTGGCATCGACGGAAGCGAGGCGACTGCACACAAACACGTACAACATGTCATGCAGCTGCCTCCTCTCTTTGCTGCGTCATCCTCTTTCCATCATAGGATTTGGACTATATGCTAACATGTGAGTGTGCCGCCTGGAGTGTGTGCGCTCTGTGTGTGTGTGTGTGTGTGTGCTTGTGTGTCAGTGCTGGGATGGGCATGCGTATGGAAAAAAGAAAACTAAATCTATGAACAATTTTATAAAAACAGCAAGCAGAACATGCAAAATGCGGTTTTAGCTGCGCTTCGCTCGAAAGAAATCTGTTCAAAAAAAAATCTGTTTGAAAAATATATGACAGCTAAGGCCTGTTTCCCTGCCCCTGCCCGCTGCCCACTTGTCAGACCCCTTTGTTGGTGTTGCATAACGTGCGAAGCTAAACTGTGCTGCAAGCACGCACTTGCCATGTTTTGTTATGAAAATTTAAGTGAAATCACTGAAAATGCCAAACAAAACTGTTAGATATGCAACAAGATAAAAAGGGGCGTGGCGAAGGCAGATGATGGAATGGAGCAAGGAGGAGGAGAAGGAGGAGGAAGGGGGGTAGTGTGGCGTGTTGTTATGCCTTTGGCTAAGAAAACAACTGTTTGGGTTTGAGTTAGTGTTTGAGGCGCGCTGTTTGCTATGAAAAATTGTTGTCAGTTTATAAAAATGTTCACTTGATGTGTGGGCTAATGTGCATGCGTCAAGTGCAGCCAAGTTGGCAGCACGTGCAACAGATTTCTGAGCTGGCGACAGCAGCTGCTGCAAGAACATGATTCCCCAAAATGGGGTCAAACACTGACTCTGTGTGCGTCTCATGTCTCGTGTTATAGAGTGTTCTGGGCTAATGGCTTTTGTTACTCAATAAACATTTGTCAACGATGCACCGTACAACTACAGCGACCCAAGGCGTTGCAATATCCCCCCTCCGTTCACCTTCAACCGCTCAGTGCGCTTCCAATTTGCTACGATCATATGTAGGACTCCGTGCTCCGATTGCCATCCTTTTGCCAATAGCTACGTTTTATTGCCTTGTCCTTTGCCATTGACTACACGACAACAGTCAAAACAAAAGCATACAAAACAACAACAAGGACAACAATCGTAACACCAACAACAACAACAACAGCAACAACAGCAAACAACAGCGAGGAGGAGGACTACAACGGAATTGCCAGGATACACTCACAAAAGCTAGTGCAAAAATTTATGATCAGTGACAAAAGCACATTTCCACCTGTGATATACACGTACTCGCTAGAGCTGCCCGTGTGTGCGAGTGTGTGTGGTATTTTTTTATTTTTTTTTTTTTTTTTTTGGTTTTTGCACCGTATACGCCCTTTCAGTGCCATAGTAAACGGGCCCGCCCTCAGGTGGAAAAACAAAAACAAAGAGAGAGAAAGAACCTTGGCAATTCCACGCTGGGCCACGCATCGATGGCCCTTTTATGCGCTTCGCAGTTTTCACATTTTCTTCTGTTTTTTTTTTTTTTTGTTTTGGTTTTTTGCACTGTTATTGTTGTTGTTGTTGTTGCTGTTATTGCCGTGCCGCGTTTGCCTTGGATTTTTGCGATAATGGAGACAAATGTTGGGCTCTTAAATTTATCGATTGGTTTGGTAAAAGTTGCCAAGCAAATATATAGCCATGGCATGTGAATTTGTTTTTATAGCTCAGTTTTAGAAATGACCCTCCTTCTCACATTCTCCCGCCCACCCCTCCTACATTCCACAGATTTAATATGCTTTAAGGCAGAGAGAATCCACAAAAAAAGAAAACGAGGTGTGCACCTGAACTTTCAATTTATAACTTGTTTTTCATTGACTAATAGAAGAAAAGCAAAGTCGAGTCGTCCAACGGCAAACAATGAATTGCGCTTCGGCCAAAGATAAACTTGCCTCCGGAAAAGCCAAACTATTTGTGCAATGTGCCCGATCCCCCCTGTACCCCTTAAGGCTGCATTCTTCAAGACTTTCTGACTGACTGGAGGGAAACTTTCAAATTGAAAGTTCATCGAATTTTGGCAGCTGCTTCCTTTGGCTGGGAAGCTGCAGATGTCAGGGAAAATTTTGTTAGGCTGCGGCGCTTAAATTTTCATGCGATTTGTTAAAGTTGCTGCTGGAGCTGCGGTTGAGGCAGAGCTTTGGTTGGATGCGCTGATTGCCAGGAGCAAGTGTTGCAGAGTTCGAGCATGTGCAGCGGATTAGACTGTCAGATAAACTCGTACAGTCAGCTGACCTTCTCCCCGTGGAACCTGCAGGCAGTTCTCCCTGCCTGCCCGCCACACTCTCTCGCTCTTTAGCTCTGTCTGTGTTTAAGCGCAGTTTTAATTTTCGCGCTTCTCCCAATGCCATAACGCAGCGGAGTTCAACTAGGGCTTAGCATTAAACACTGCAACGTGCTCGAGGAGCATGGCGCATGGATTTATGCAGCGTTACATTGGCATTTAAATAGGGTCGGGATTGTGGTGCACTTCCTCTCTCTCTCTCTCTCTCACTCTCTCGCTCTCTCGCTCTCTCGCTCTCTCGCTCTCTCGCTCTCGCTGGCTTGCTCGCTCATATTTCTATTTTTAGTTTCAGTTTTATTTCTCATATTTTTGAAGCCCTTTTCTATTATGTAAAAACATAAATGCAACTTACGCTGAGTGCTATGCTAAATATGAAAGCGGCAAAAAAGGAAAATGTTGACGGTGCTGATATAAATATGGGAAAATTCCTGTTCTCCCTCTCTCACTCACTTTCGCACTCTCTCTCTCTCTCTTCTTCTCTCGCATACACGCGAATTGTAAAAGCTCATGCCAAAATGCCTGCAGGGCAGAAAGGAGCCTTTACTGGCATTGTTCGCGCATTGAAACTTGTTGGCAGTGGCATTAAATGTGTTGTACTTGTAGTCGTGCTCATCGCGGAGGCTGCAACCTGGTCTGCCACTGCAACGAATCACTTACCTCGATTTGAAATTGCGGCATCGGCAGCGGTGTGGTGGCACTGTGCGTGCAGCAGCCATCCGAGGGTAATTACAATCAAAATGGGGCAATTCATTTTCAGTGCCGCCTGCTTGCGATGTGGTCGACGACTCAGCGCCATTGTGGGCGTGGCAGTGTGACGCATGCTATGCGAAAATATTCTCATTGTTTTTGGCCAAAGCCGCCAGCGAGTGCCACCTATTGCGCACTCTGTTGTAATCAAATTGGTTGCCTGTAGTTGTCTCTTCTTGCCTCCGTTTCTGATGTTAGTTCTCTCCCTCTCTCTCTCTCTCTCCCTCTCCTTCTTCCTCTTTCTTTTGCTCGTTGAGCCTTTATGGTGTGCGAAATCTGTTATGGTTTTTCCGTTAAGTGTTCATTATACTTTGCATAAGGTCCGCTTTTCTTGGGTTCTTGCGTTCTTTTGTTCAATTTACAGTTTATTTTATGCTGCAATACTTATGCTCCTTTGTCCTTGCCAAGTGTCTGCTCCGGATGCTCCTAATGCGTTCCTCCTGCTCTTGGCGGAGCTTCTAATTAGAAATTAACCACCGAACCGAATCGCACTGACCCACAAGCCTTTGCTCTATTGCATATTTTTCTGCAATTTTCCCTTTGAAGTATTTGTATGCCCAACTGAATGACGTGAAATATCGTCTAATTAATTTTTATTGCTCTGCATAACATTGCTTTATGCTTTCTCATAAATCAGCGGCAAGTCCAGTGTCTGTTGAATGAGAACAAAAGATAAACAATGATGACAAATATGATATTCATAGTTGAAGAAGACAATTAATAGTTTTATTTAAGAATTAATCAACTTGAGCAGCATGTTGTTAAATGCATTTAATACTGTACTGTGATGGACACTTGGACTTTGTTTGAGTTGCACTTGGTTGTACATTCATTTGGCAATGATAGTTTCTCACCTAAAGTATACAAATTTAACTCGACTCAGCGCAACTCTGAAGTACCTGAGCTGCCTGAGCTCGGAAATGCTTTCAGCGTTCAAAATACGAAAGCAATTAAAGCGCACACTGGTTTTTTTTGTTGTTGTTGCATACTCTCGGGCGCTGTGCGGCATGAATGTTATCTGGTGGTTGGCAGAGGGGAAGTGCAAAGAGGGACGTTAACTCTTTTGAGCACCGAAAATGCAACTGTATAACCTCGTCTACACGCAAAATTAAACCACAAAGTGGAATTATCACACAAATTTATTTAAAAAGTTGAGTCTTTAACATTTGTGAGTCGAGGGAAGAGGAATAGGAAAAGAGGAAAACGGCGGAAGCAAGGGGCGAGCAGCGAAAGGGGGGAAGCGAGAGTAAAGCATTTAACTAGCTAACGGGTGTGAGTGCCAAAAGTAAACAACACTTCAACAGCAAAGTTCATAACCAAATAACAAATTGTTCTGAAGGGCATACATACACACACACACACACACCCGCACACACAGTGTCTGCCATATTTAATGACAAAGTTTTACATAATTTAATGAGTTTGCCACTTGTAATGGGCCAAAAGCGAACTCTGGCTGGCCAATGCATGTGTGGTCATAGTCCTGGCCATGTCTATGCGCACGGCTCTGGCTAAAGCCGAAGAAAAATAAGCGAAGAGAAAAGTTCAAATTATTTCATTATCACTTCCGTGCAGGGACAACGTTACAACGACCCAAAAGGCAAACAGCCCCGATGGCAAAGTCTCAACTTGAGTCACAAAAAGGCGCTGAAAAAGTGCTTTAAAGTCATAAAAAAAACCTGCCCTAGTGGTGGAAAGTTGGGATGGTCGATGGTCGGCACGTCGCGACTGCTCATGAAAAATAAAGTTATAAATTTAGATTAACCCATGCAGCCGATGCCACTTCCGTCTGGCCAACAGACCGGCTGCACTTTCATATCCTGCTCACCCTCGGAACGGTTTACTGCGGAGCGGTTCCGTGTGGTTCGGACACTAGGGCGATCACAGAAGCCATTAAAAGTCACTGTGTGAGTGTGATAGCTATAATTATCTATCGTATTCATTATGACCGACGGCAGCCAGCGCCTGGAGCTGAGACAAGCACTGTCTGAGGGTCTGTGAGTCGCCGGGGGTGGGGTAAAGAGGGCAGGGCATCATGTATACGCCACGTAGTGCGCTTGTCCATGTACTGCGCCGCATGTCCTCGAGGAGCAATAAAATATTTGTATCTATTTTGTACGCTGCACGGGGCCACGACTCCTGTAGGTGCTGCTACAAATCTGCGCTGGCCATGTAATTACTCAAAAAGTTGCTGGCCAGGAAGGTGGGGAGGAGAATAGGAGACTAGGTGGAGTGGGAGTCGAAGGAAACGGGGTCTACTCGTATATGCATTGGCCTCTGTTGGCAAAAGGCTTTTATCGTGTAGGCGGTAAATAGCCGTAAATAAACAGCATGGCCTATAAAATGGCAACAAAACAAAGACCAGAGGCCTCAACATCCGCGTCATAGATATGGCCAAAGCATTGTCATCTCTCTTGTTGTTGTTGGATGCCAAGGTTATCAGTTTTATGGTTGTTCGGCCTACAGATTTTTATATGTGTGCCACATGCCACTTGCCACATGCTGTGCCTGTGCGCCATTTGCCGTCTTCCCTTTATTTATGACACGGCAGAGCATCACATTGGGGTCAGGTCATTTGCTCGCAACATGATCTTGACGTTTCAATGGTCTTTTTGGCCTAAAAAGCATTTCGCTAAATACTTTGGCATTTTATATAGAAACTTTGCTGTGCTCTGATCACCTGGCTGACCCATCGTCTGACCACGCCTACCACCTACCTTCCTTGTAACGCAGCGACTGTCATAAAAGTTTAATACTCTAATAAAGCGCGTTTAATTATTTAAAAAGCGACCGCATCCGTTTTTAATTTTAACACCAACAAAAGAGACTCACTTTCAGATCCACACGGTGTCCTGGGGGTCGTATTAAGTATCCGTAAAGTATACGCAACGTAACTCCATCTAAACTGCACTTTGCGGCATCATTTCAGGCTACAAGTTGCTAGCCATCGCCAAGTCGTAATTAGTTTTTGCCGGTTTTTGCTGTTAAACTGTGAGACATGAATAAAAGCGAAACTAAACGAAACGAAACGAAACGAAAAGAAGCAAATCAGCGGAGAGTGGAAGCCACGTCTTTTGTCAGTTTTTTTTTTGTTTTGTTTGTTGTTGTTCTGTTTTGGTCCTGTGGTGCCGTGGTCTTGTGGTCCTGTGGTCGACAAGCGAAACTTTAAAATGGGTTAATTGCATTGTAAACTAGACGAACAAATGGCAAACAAGTGGCGCACAAACTGTGCAGCAACAACAAAAGCAAACAAGTTGACTGCAACCAGCTTTAAACAAATTGCAGTCACTTTGCTTTGGATTCGATTCATGCACCCATCGAGCTCATCCAGGACACTCTCTGCTTCTTTGAATTCATTCAGAATACTCCTTCTTCGATTCGAATGCCTTTCGACTTGGCAAGTGCATCATTAAAATTAGCAAAAGCAAAGTTTTCGAAAGTTCTGAGAGAGACGACAATCAGACAGAGCAGAGCTCATTTCATGCCCCGCTGCAATCCCATTGTGCAGTTTAACTGTGGCAACTCAAGAGGGGTGGGTCGTGGGGCAGGCACAGTAAGCGGCATCAGTTGTAAATTTTTTAATAGAAACTAAGTCGAACATGCAAGCAATTGGCCCAAGTCCCGCGAGTGCCATGACACAAAATATTGTATGTGATAAACATGAGAATGAGATGTTGCCAGTAATCGAAATGATTAACATGCCACTCACCGTGGCAGGGGCAGCGACAGCATGGGAAAAAACTTCTTAAGTGCGTTGTGTATAAGAAGCACAAAAGATAAAGCTAAAGTTCAAAGATCAGGCTACGCAGCCATAACTTGCCCCAAGTGCGCTGAGTCAAAGTCTACTGACACTGCAACAATGTGGAAAGTTGCATACACACACACACACACACAGAGCCTACCTTGTCGCAAGGAAACTTTTCATATCAAAGCTCGAGGATCCGCTCGATAAAAGATTATTAAAATTTTCCAAGCGAATGACACACAAATAGGATTGCTGCATCAGTTATTTTTTTCAAGTGTTGTGGGTCTTTAAAGGTTATCAACAGTCGCTGTGTGTTTCCCCCCGCCCAAATGCTTGCAACATATGGGGGCACATAGAAAGTTGGCAAGTTTGAAAAGCCAAGCCAAGTGCAGCGCAGAACAAGCACTCGAGTTGAGATTGAGTGGCAAGGCATCAGCGCGGAATTGAGCTGAGCCTTGTATGCAATGTGGCATATTTCAGCTTTAGTCTTGCAACATCAGCCTGCCGAGTGGTCACTGGCTCCTGCATCGAGTTGCATGAATAAATTGAAATATGAGAATAAATTCAACATTTGATATTTGCCTCAACAACATAAGCTGACTCATACTTGTCCCCACTTTCCATCTCTCACTCTCTCGGTCTGCCACTCCTTGTAGCTGCTAATACTTTGCATTTTTGCTGAAGCAAACATAACTCATCTATTATGTGGGTCCTGTACAGGTCGGTCGCTTCGCTTGTTGTGTAGACCTCGAGATGGGCTCTGCATTCACTTGGCAATTACGGCTTTATTTATTATGCCGAAATGGATTATCCCTTGGTTGTGCCACTTGCTGTGGCATGCGATTTTTGCTTGTGCTAGCATTTTTCATGCTTGCAACATGCTCTGCCCCCTTCACATGTTTGTCGTCGTCAACGTCATCAACAACGTTCAGCGAAGCTTCAAGTGGAAATGTGGACATGGACATTGCCCTCTGTCTCCTACTCTTTCTCTCTCTCTCTCTCACTCACTCTCTCTCACTCTCTGTCTCTCCCTCTATTTGTGTGTCCTGGCCCTTGGCTATTATTGCGGCATAATACTAATCAGAAATTGCTTCCCTCCTCTAGCTGTGCACTAGCATAGAAGATAATTAAATTTTCAAATTTAATTAAATTGAAATGAAATAGAATAATAGAACATTTAATTAAACATTTAACATTTGCCTAATACAAATGCAACATTTGTTTGCCAGAGTGGCAACACGCCCCGGTAAATGGCAACACTTTGCAGCATGCAACGACGATTCGCAAACAAATTTGGAGCAGGCCAAAGCAATAAATCAAATCAATAAAATAAAATCACATGAAATGGCATGAAAAATTGCTAAAACATGAAAGCCAACCACAAAAATTGCCATTTAAACCGGATCAAAATCGAAACAGAATCCCAACCGCATTCAATGACAGTCATCTACATACAATGGCAAAGCAAAATTGGAACAAACATCGAACAATTCAAACATATTCCCTACATTACAAAAAAAAAGGACATGCTAACCTTTCGACACCTACAAATAAATAAATGTCGAAGTAAATATTGTAAACGAAATGCAGGGCAAACAACACAGACATCCATGCAAAAAATTAGTTAGCAACATGCCAAAAAAAGGGTGGAGGAATGCACGACTTTGGGATACCCTGTATGTAGTCTTTAGTGACACTAAAGAAAAGTCAGACACACATTTCCTTTTAGCATGTACTCAAGTACTTTGATTCTCAAAGGAAAAAAGATTATATTATTTAATAACCTACAAACCAAATAGACTCATAACTGATTAAGAAAGCGTAGACATTGTCTTCCATTGAATGCTAAATGTTATTGTACCCTTCTTTTTTCGTTGTAATTGGCACAGGGTATAACAAAATAGAGCGAGCAGAGTAAGGCAAACAAGCCCGTACATAGTGGCTACTAAAAGTATACGCACATAAATATTTGTGTGTAACAAATAAAACGTTGACAGCGCCATAAACCCAGAGTAAAAGACAATGAGATTGAATAGAAATCCTCACATGACATAAAAAATAATACAAAGAAGAACGAAACACACACAAAAATTGTTCAACGAAAATAGCAAAAAACCGAAAGGATTCCATGGCGTATTAGTTATATTTTTTTTGCCAGCCCGTGTGTGTGTGTGTGTGTGAATCTGTGTGAATGTGTGTGTGCCACTTGTCATTGCTTTGGCAAGCGAAACAGCTGCAAACAAAGCCAAACCCATTCCCAACAAGGCGACGCAACAATGACAATCATAATACGTTATTGGCAGTATTGATTGTCAGCATTAGCGGCAGCCACAGTTGTGCCACTGCCACAGCAACTTGCCACAAACAGGTGCGGACATTGTGAACCAAGTAAGAAGACTCGGTATTCGAGTCCAGCTAAGCAAGCTTAGGCTGGACAACGTGCGGTCTTTACAAGTTAATCTAAAGCAGAATCTATTTTGTGTCACATAATACATAACATAATAACCAGCTGCTCACTCGGTGCAAATCAATTTGAACTCATCAAGTAAATGCAGGGTATCTTTAACTAATGCGTACGTATATATTGATTAGCTTTAACTGTGCCGACATCAGCAAACAAGGAGTCAACTAAGTGTCATTAGAATGTCAACGCCTTCTCACAAAGGGGGGAGACCGAGAGTGACCCAACAAACTGACTATAGGCCACCTGATGGACAGCTAGGTGAATGGATACTGTCCTCCCATTGTCAATCCCCTATTGGACTGCCTTCTGAAGTCAATGGCACGCTCATTAATTTCAGTGACAGGCATTGTTTTGACTCAGTGTGTGAACAAGTTCAATTCGCTTGCAATTTAATATACAAAAAGAAAAACTCGTTTAACGGCAATAGTGAGAAACTGAATTTAAGCTAAGCTGCCACTTGACCTGAGTTCCAGGCGTCGCAATAACCGCGAACCTGTCACACCTGACATCGGCAATTGACCTAAAGATGGGGTAGGGAAATGGCCCAGACAGGCGGCAATGTTCAGCTTTTGTTTTCGACTCGACGGCCCGAGACCGAAGTACACGATACACTGACAGTTGACAAATTGTTTATGCAAAGTTACAAGCTCAACTTGACGAACAATTTGTAGATATGTCTAGAAGCCGTAACATATTGACTTGATATATCTATTAAGAAATGGGAACTGGGTGTGCTGCCACCGGGTAAACACAATTCATTTGCCGTCGCACAAACAATTCCTCTTGATTTTTTCAATTTATTTTTGGAGTCAGAAGGTCGCGTTAATTTGTCATTACTTTTATTGACATTTTTGGTGCACAATTTAAAATTAAATATTCATTCAATTTGTTAAAAATATTTAAGGAATTATTG
Organism: Drosophila funebris; assembly: GCA_018901825.1. NCBI lineage: Eukaryota > Metazoa > Arthropoda > Insecta > Diptera > Drosophilidae > Drosophila > Drosophila funebris. Next base: position 4,654,206 of record JAEIFK010000678.1, read on the forward strand.
GAGATTTTCCTAACATAATATTTATCTAAATAGTCTCCAAAACATTTATGACTAACGTAGCATATTAAAGGAAAATTGTTTAGTATTTCTAGACTTCATAGCGATCATTCATTGCATTCTTATCATATACTCAGCCCTCATGTAACTTCTCTATTTTCGATTACCCACAACATTTTCTTAATTGTTGTGTTTCAAATTCATTTTAAAGTAATCAACAAAATTTCACGTAATTTGAATGCAACGAATTGAGTGTAATTTATTATTTCCCGCAAATCGCCGTGCGATCCCTCGTCAAATTTTCCGAGCTATGTTGGCGGTCTTTAGTCAGAAATGTTGTGAAAGGAAACTGGTATCGCCACTGCATGCAAACAGCTAATTAGCTGCTCTCTTTATGTGTTGAGGTTTCAGGTGGGCAGATGGTAATTGAAAATTGCTGTCATGAAATTTCAATTGCAGGCATGGCATGGCTTAGTTGGTAAAGTGGGAAAGTGGGCGTGTGGGCTTGGGTAGAGATGTTTGCAGATGCTTTGCTTAGAAGTTGCTTGCAACTCGCATGCTCTGTGATGAATTCACTTCCTTTTCACTGAGCAGGGAAAAGTTTCTTGCTCCGACTTTGTCTTGGTTGTCAGCGGCACTTGCTAAATGCCTATTACAGTCTGTCTCGCTTTTCTTTCACTAGTTTTCATAAACTTGAGGAGAATGTGCGTGGCGTGTGAGCTTCAGTTAGAATGTGTGTGTGTGTGTGTGTGTGTATGGGCGTGTCGTGTGTTTATATATAAATGTGTATGTGTTACTGTGACGACACAAAAGCTGTTGCTTACTTTTCTGCTTAGGCTCTGGCTAAATGCTTTGCCCGCAGGGACCGAGCACAGTAGGTCGAGAGAGATGAAGAGGGAGGCAGACAGACCTCACTCACAATGATGTTGGCCATGCGACGAGAACTACCACCCAAGTTTTTCTTTTGAAATCTGCTTTGTCGTTGCGCCTCCGTGTTCTTTCAAACCGTTGACTTCCTTTGCGGCTATTAACTATAATTACCACATTAAACGACAAAGTGTCTTAATATTCAATTATAACTTTTGTTTCCCTACCTTCTCCCATTCATGTAGCACATACATTTATGCGTGTTTTGTCTATTGGAAAACTTTTACTGATACACATTTTGGGCCGACTTTCCCAGCATTTCTGCCTTTTGAGGCTTTATTATTTCTAGCTGGCCTAGTCCTCATTGTCCTAAATGACGCTTGAGTGCTTACAAATTATATCACTAAATACGCTTAATGCTTAATGCTTCTATTGCCAAAAGTCTGAGTTTTTGTGTTTTTGTGCCGAAAGTATCGCCATTTGTTTCATTGCCGCATCGATAAAATAAAATAAATTGTATTGGCAACTGACTTTCGATACGGAATACGTACTGCGGAATTCAGACTATGGAATACGAAATACGGAATACTTAGCTCTAATGAAATTACGAGCATGTGTGCGTATATTCCCAGAACTGACTGTAATAAGCAGCTAACTAAGTCATCAAGCAAATGCAATTGAAATGGCTGCTACCTCTTCTCTTCTTCATCCTCGTCTGCTACTTCTCTCTATTCCACACCCACTTCAATATACTAATGAACGCTGATAAAGTCAACAACAACAACAACAACAATAACAAGGACGGCGGGAAAGCCGCTTTTCATAGCTGCCACCGCCAGAATTTTAATTAACGAATCGTAAAGCGCTAATTTTGCATATTAATAAACACGACACATACAGCACGGGAAACAGCAATACCGAGGACGAGGACACAAGGACATTTAGGACTCCGACATTGACTAGTTGCCAGGGGGGCTGTCCTAGACATGAGCACAGTCCCAGTTTGGCACGCACTCTGTGACAATAAATAAGCTCATGTTGCTTGGAATTTAAGTAGTTGAAATTAATTTCAATTCAAGTCGCATATGAGCGAAGGAGGTTTCCCCCTCTCAACTATATTATTTATATATTTTCATTACTATTATTATTGTGCCACTCACAGGTATAAATAACCTCAACAATTAAATGTAAAATGGGAACAACAATTATATGCATGGTAAATTTATTATTGGGGAAATATTTAATTATTAAGATTAGATTCCAAATTTATGGGCTTAATCTTTGAATTGGCAGAAGACCAGAGTTACTTCAAAGTTCAAAGGACGAATGGGTAGATCTGTATGAAGATTAAGTTCAACATTATTACAATTCTACAGAATATAGAATATAATGCGATGATTCAGCTATCTGTGTACTTCATCAATATACAGTAATCATATTAAGAGGTCCAAACTCAAGCAAGGAATGTAGCAAAGTAATAAGTTCAATTGCATGGGAAGTAAATTATTCTATTATTCAGTTGACTGGCATTTTAGCAAAATCATTAAATTTTGCTTTAACGAAGATTGCAATTATTGTAGTCGACTTTCAAGAGCCATACAAATATCCCAAATATGAACTCAAAGGGCATTTCAAAGCTATTAACACGTATTTAGCCTGAGGCACATTTGGGCCACACACTCAAACTGTCAAATGAAATCATATGCTTTCATACACAGACTGAGAAAGTCTTTACACTTCAACGCCTTCGCAACGAGTAAGATTGCTTTAAGTCTAACAAATACATTCTACACCTTGCGGCAAGTAGACATGTTAAGAACTTCAAAGAGCCACGTTTAGTACCAACTACTACAATTCAGTCCAACAAAGCAAGGACATTTTGTTTTGAAAATCTTTGCTATTGTTTTTATTGTTTTCCATTTGATTGTTATACCTCCATTTGGCATCAGCAAGAGAAATCGATTGCGTGTGATTGAGGTTTTCTTTTGGACCCTTTCATTTTGGTTTTCTGGCCTCTGGTCAATGTTCAAAATAGGCGACAATTACTTATTGTTGAAACGGAAGTGTATGTATGTGTGAGTGTGTGGCTCATAACTATGAGCTCATAGACATTTAACACATTCTTTTAGCAATTTCACTGAATGTTTTCATTAAGTTCAACTGCCTTTGAAGATGCCTTTTAAAGTTAGGTACAACTTCATATACTCTGCCAAAAGAAGGTGACCCAATTACCAATTACCAATTATCTATCAAATGCTGGACCAGATTGAGTTAAATGCGATGAGGATGAGAGTTGAAATGATACTCTATTTTCCATCCAAAAGCAATATTTATCAAGTGGCGATGTCTCTTTTAAGAGTATTACCATTTCGGTTTACTTTCTGCATTGTTTTTATTACATAATGGTTTTATTTTGTTCTCTCAGAAAATAATAACAAAGGAAAGGTAAACCAAAGGCGCTTCTATTGCTTTTTCAATGCTTTTTCTTTTCGTAGGCAGAAAAAAAGCCTTTAAGGTCGACAATGGCACAAAATCTGCTGAGGCTGGAGGCAATGGAAAAGCTGGAAAAAAGGTCGTAGGGCAGCCATTTAGGCTACTTGTTAACGGAGAGAAAAGACATAGAAATGCTGTGGCCCTTTAGAAAAATAATATAAATGCAAACAAAACTATTCCATTTCCAAAATGCTGAATAACACAACACAGTTATAATAAATTAAAGCTGTTGCAACAAAAGCAAAACAAGTAACAAGGAACAACAATAAACAGTATAGAATAACACAAAACATCACAATACAAAGCAAAACATAACAAAATTGCATTTGTTTTGAGCACATTTGCATATTTATATTTCAACATTTTTAAATGTTGCCCCAAAAAATAAGTGGAGAAAAGAGTTCCTGCCACATTTACAAGTAAGCCAAGTTTATGCCAGACAAAGTTGGCCGAGAAGTAAGGTCTTTTGGCAGCATAAGGCCTGTCAATCCGTCAGTTAGTCGGTGTATGTAATCCTTGCGTAGGATCTTTATATGTATGCGAATATCAAGAAAACTTTTTGTATGAAACTTGTTGACGTAGGTGCTGAGGGGGCGACAAGAGATGGCGAAAGTCAGTCATCCTGCCAGCTGACGAAAGACGCGTAATTAGTCGCAAATGAAACTTGGCTAAAGCCATGAAAAATTACTGCAAACTGGGCGTAAAAATGGCGCACAATGCCAAGTTGACGCTGCAGAGTTAAGGGCATAAAGGATATCCTTTAAATGGCACTTTAAACCTGCTCCTACTTGCGATTTTGTAAGTCATTAGTCATGTCTGACAATTGGACTTGCAATATATATGAAATGCAGCTGCTGCTGGAATAACAAATAAGAATTCTACTTTGCACATTTGAAATGGCCTTCAAGTTCACAACGATACCTTAAATGCTAAATATCTGCTTTCACAGAGCATGCTATAAGTAAGAGAGCCAAGGAAGGCCCAGAGTTGCCTGGCAGCAGCGGAGAGTCTCTGATAAAAGCCGCACGATATTGGTATAACAACTGCGGAGGGAAGGTCGCGAGGGGAGGAACATATTACGGAAACGACGGAGGAGCTGTCAGAGAACAGTCAACATAAAATTTAATTAAAAACTTTATAACAACTACATAGATGAGCTAGGCCGCCTTCGAAAATTATACAAAATGCTCATGCTGTAATATAGAATACGAATGTAGAAATAGTTCCCTCTGGCCTAGGACAAGCCCCGTTGAATGTCGCATTCGTTGCAATATCCCATCCTGTATCTCTCCCTCGTTGAGCAACAATCTAACAAGTAGACGAGCTTGTTAAGAACTTTCACGAACGTGAGCGTTCGATTCAATGAGCTATGAACTTGCAGTTACTTATGTAGATGGGCCATGAGAGTCAACTCGAATCGAGTTTAAGAACGAGTCAAGAATTGAAAATTTAAATAAATAAAATGATAGTTGTTGCTGACGACAACGCCTGTCAGCTTGTCAGCTTGTCCGCTTGTCCGCTTTGTGAAACATGCCAAAACCAATTACGAATTCAAATGAAATTCATGAAATTCTTGCTACTTTGTGCTCAACTCGATTTAAACCATATCTTTGTTATGGACACTTAGGTATTCAAATACATTCAACGTTTAAGAACTACAAAGCAACTAACAATTTTTATTGCTAAGCTGTCTATTGCAGTTTAACCAACGAATCTTATAATATTTATTGAAATTTCTGAACATCTGCAATACAATATCAACAATTGATTAGAAAATTCGCATTCAGAGATTCTGCAGACAGCTAAGAAATGCGTATATTATATATATACAGATAGATATTGTGATATGCAAAATGACAGTAAAACTCGTAGGAAATGCCGTCTATTTAGTATCAATAAATGCAAAGCACGCAAAATTCTACGAATTTCATGTTTATTATTTTGCAATAAAGAAATTATGATTTCTCTGCAGGGCTTATAACATCCACATACAAAAATAATGATACATATTTATATTTATACATCAATCTTTTAGATCTAATTTATTTGTTTATACATTTAACCAAACATCAAAGATTCTTTTGAATTGGTCTTATTTTATTTCTCTAACCGCATCATTAATTAAAGTGACTTTCTTAGCTTTAAAGCGCACAAGAGATGACATTATTAAAATTATTAAATTAGCTAATATTAAAAGTATATTAATTATAATGTTATATACTAATTAATAAATATTGAATTCTGATAAATAAAATATAATTCTCTCTTAAAAGAAATATTAATATATATATAATATTCAAAATATTATTCTACTTTCAGACTTAGCTTAAAATTCAATTCAATTTATTAAATAATGAATATGTTTTGGGGACTTTGTCAAGTTGCCTTTATTTGGAGTAATAACAGCTGACAAAAATGAAATAGGTATTTTAGGCTTTTGCATTTTGTGCTTTTGTCATAATGATGCCACAATGTGGCATTGAATTTCAAATGGAAAGTTGCCTGGGAAAGTTTCCCGCTAGTTGAGAGGTTCCTCATCGTCAATCGTCAAGGAAACGCCTCATTACCAATTAATGTGAAATACACAAAATACATGGTGCTTTAAAGTCAACAACTAAAGCTTAAACGGGTCGACTTGTATGGCCAGTTAACTCGACTAACTAATCGCATTAAATGAACGCAGGCAAAACAGTTGGCCGACAGCAAAGCCAAACAGTTGCAAGTCAGTTGTGGCAGTTGGGGAAAGTGTTGCAAGTGTTGTTAAAGTCCGAGCAGAAGTGTGTGAAGAAGAGCAGAGAAAAAAAGAGAGAAAGGAACGAATCCAATATAAGTTGTTATTGCCTTTGTTGTGCTGAGCACAAGGCGTTTATAAATTACTTAAAGCGCTTAATGCGGCACGAAAGAAAAACAGGCGGCAACAGTAGTCGCGTCCTGCCCCCAAAACAACTTGTGGCGTGACCGCCTCAACGTCTCAACGCCGCAACGTCTCATACGCGCCACTGTAACAACGAATACCGCAATATGTTTTTACTTGCTGCCACACAGCCAAAACAGATTAAAGCGTATCATGTAGCAGCAAATCCCAACCGCAGGCGGACAAAAGAGCCCAGGGGGTGGGGACAGCAGCTGGGGGGCAAGTGTGGCATGAAAGAAATAGACAGAGCAATAGCAAGAGAACGAGTAGAGCGTGCAAAGGCCGTAGGCGTAAGAAAATCCTCTCAATTGATTATCAATCAACTTTAGGGGCCTGCTGTGCGAGTGTGTATGTGTGTGTGTGTGAATGTGTCTGTGTGTGCCAAAATTGAAGCTAAGAAAAACCCAATGGAGTCAAGTGCTGAGAAACAAAGGCAACGCTTTTGGCTGGGATTGAGGCCAATGCCACAGAAGTGAAATTGGTATTGGGCTTGGTATTGGTATTGGTAGTGGTAGTGGTAGTGGTAGTACGATTGAGCTAATGGAATTAAAACTGGCAATTTCGACCAAAGTGGTTGACAGCCTGTCTTGTTAGAGCTTTGCAGTCTCTCTCTATGAGTGTGTGTGTGTGTGTTTGTGCGTGTTAGTGTGCTGGGAGGTGTGTATGTGAGTGTGTGCACACACAATAAAATAATAAACGAGTCCAAACGAATTAGGCAACACAAATCAATTGCATTAGACGACAGCTAGCGCGTGCCTGCCTCTCAATGTCTCCCTCACTCTTCTTCTCCCTCTGTGTATGTTCGTGGTTAAGCTGCCACCTCGAAGCATGCCACATATTTTAGCATACAAAATTGAGATTCTAAATGGTATACAAACGACGCGTTGTTCGGCCTAATCGAGCACTCAAATAAAAGCCCGACAACAGCTGCAAACGACTTATTTATGCCACATACACTGTGCCCCAAGTTGGGGCAGGATGAGCTCTATCTACTTTAACTGATAACTGGTAGCTGGCAACTGGTTTTAGCATCTGCACGTACTCAAATTAAGTCCTTAATAATAATTTAGCACAATTTTTGCGCGTTTTTCTCCGTCTTCCTCTCCCTCTCTCTCCCTCTTTTCCCACAGAGCAGCTGTAAATTCAATTGTGTTCCCAAGGATTAACAACAACAATAGCATTCACATATCCACATATCCCTACATCCCTATATCCATTTATCCGCCTCAAAAGAAGCCTCTAACTATGCTACAATTGTTGTTCTTTGGCTTGGCTAAAACGCAAACAATTTTAGCCCGTTTTTCGTGCTCACTTTGGAATTGAAATTGAATGAAACTCGTTGAATATGTATATGCCGTAAATGAAAATACCCGTCTACTGTGCGAGTAGACTCACCCACTTTCCCACCTTCCCACCTTCCCGTCTTACGGTATTTCTATTCTTTCTGAACGCTTTCCCTGCTTTTCCTTCTTATTCACACGTCGGCGCATGTGTTTATTTCACTTCTCGCACTTGGCAAAGTTTTGCCTTATTTCAACTTGGCATTTCCACATTTTCTTTTACATTTTGTCTGTTATTCTTTTCCGGTTTTTATTTTTTGTTCCATTTGCCTCCTCTTGATGGAAATTTTGCTATACATTTCGGCGCCTTGGCATTGCGGTGGTTGCGCCCGAAGCCACCGCAAAACAATGAAAATTGGTTTTGTTACTTTTGCTTATATATTTGGTAGTACTGCCCGTCATTCCCCTTGTTCCATTCAGGGGCAGAGTACCGCCTGTTGGCCAAGTCTGCGGCTGTGGTTGTGGCTAAGACTGAGACGAAGACTGAGGCTGAGGCTGAGACTCGGGCTTTTGTAAGAGACGTTGGCTTTTTATTGCCCGTGTTATTGTTGGCGTATTTATTTGGCAGCAGTAACAACTTCGAGGCGTGCACATTTCTGCGTCTTTCGCGGTTTTGGGTTTCGCGTGGGGTTCCCCCTATTCCCCCTCAGCCACCTATATTACTTTTGCTTGTTGTTGTTGATGGTGTTTGGTATTATCTCATAAAATCTAAAAAGTAAACACTGGTAGGCTCTGGCGGTCTGGCAGTCTGGCAGTCTGGCAGTCTTAGCCGCTGGTTTTGGCTGATTTTGTCTCTTTAGCACGTACACGATTATTGCGCTTAATGCGTTATTCGGTGTCCTGGTCATGAGGTATTATTGTAAGCGGTATTACGAGTTTTATCAAGGAATAAGACCGAGGCAGTGCCGTCAGTTAAGATTAAATATATGTATGTGCACTAATAACTCGAATATGATTACCTTATCAAGCCAAGCTCTCTTTCATGTTAGTTGTTATCCGCACTTCATAAAACACTTCGTTTAGTCAACAATATTTTTGATCAATTCAACATTCATTTCGATAGTTTAATATGGCACATTCACAAGTAACAACAATGAAATGATTCAGTATCAGTAACTGGAACTGTAACTGCAATTTTAACTGCAACTGCAACTGTAACTGTTGGTATCTTCAGTTTTAGCTGAATCTTTGGCACTAGCCAAGTGTTTGAACCGGAACCGCGTACGCGCGCGAAACGTGTCAACTTTGTGTAAGAGTTCACTTTCTACTAAACAACTTTTGCGCAACGCGTGCTGACGATTACCGTTATACCGCTCGGCTCGCATTCGTTTATTGCCTCGTCTGAATTCGGCACAACTCGTGCGCTTGGGCGACTCGCGGCAAGTCTCGCTGTGCAAGAGAGTAAGTCGCTCTCAGCAGCCGAAGTGCGTGGCACTTCGTTGTTGCGGCGAATTCAAATGCAATGGCATAAATTAATGCATGGACATGCGATTCGCCGCAATCCGAAGCAGCCAATGGCAGTGAATTAGGGGGCGGCTAAGGCGATCCTCATAATGAGTGTAAGGAGCGGATCTGCTTAAAAAACTCTCTCTTTATCTCTTTTCTCTCTCTTTCTCTCAGTCTCTCTCACTGTAGTGAAGGGAAATCTCTTTTTCATTAGTTTTCTCTGTGAGTTCTCATTTTGTGCCTTCCCCCGCACATGTTTCGCTCGCCAATTCGTCGTCAACATGACTCCGAATTTCCTGCAGTTAAGGGGTAGTTTCACTTAGCAACCCTTGTGTGTGTGCAACATGTTGCTAGCAACACTGATTATATCTCAACATGTTCAGCAGCCATAGAGTGTCACATAAACGTATGTTACATATGCTAGAGGGGATGGCGAGCAAGGGGAGGAAATCGAACCATAGACCATGACCAGGAAGCAGGCTCGCGTGTAATTAAAACTAAACAGAACGGTGAAAGCTGCTGTGAAAGCGTCGACCTACCGCGGGTCGACCTGATAAGAGCTGTCGCCATGAAGGCTCTCTGTTCGGTTTGTCAGCAGTTTATTGTTATTGTTGTTGTTCGACTCACACCAACAGCAGCAGGAGGAGCAGCAGCAACAGAACGAAGGCCTTCACAGCCAGGACGTTATTATGCAGAGGTCAGGATTAAAAACAAAAATAGCACTAGGTGGACAGCAGGAGCAGCATGACGAGGAGCAGCAGGAGCTGAAGCGACACGCAAAATATGACATTGTTATGGAGAAAAAGGAGAAAACATGTAGATGGAAGAGGGAAAAGCCGTCATGAAATTAATTTGAACATTTTTCAACCTTTCTGCTGCTGTTTCGCTTTTTGCTAGGCTACTAACCAGCGGCAACAGGGAGTTTGACTCCATCAGAAACAATGGCTGACTTTCTATGAATTTCATGAAATATAGAAGCAGGAGGGAAAAACAGGAGGTACTCCATCCTTGGTCATGTCAGAAATTTGCATATATAAAGACATAGACTTGTGGGCCAGCTTTGTGGCCGGACCAAATGCGGGTTTTCATAATATTCTATTATATAAATGAAAATATGGTCAGCCAGTCAGTTTGTCAGTAAATATTAAACTCAGGTTGACAACTCTGCTCTGGGACAAAATTTAAATGGCATAAGAACTCTGGAAGATTTTTTTTGCGTTGAATTATAAATGGACTTAATCCCGCTGGCTGATTTGATTGGAATTTAAGAGACTGCAAGTTTTAAGGCGGATATTTCCCATGTCAGCGTAGCCATGCAACAAAGTGTAGGCGTATATGGCAACGCTGTAATCAATCAATGTCTGGGAATTGAGGACCTATCGACAGTTGCATGAAATTTATATGAGTACGGCAGCGTTGCCACCTAGCTATGTGTAGCACATATGACAACACGCTTAACCTTAAATGAAATCCAAATGAAAACTTCAATAAAGTTTCTCAGAAAATATAACCATGTGATATGTGGGGAAATTCGTTGAGATTTCTGGGAAATTGTCCATAAATTTGTCGCTATTTTTAAATATTTGAATTGCAGGCTGCCTCCTCGTAACTGGCGCTGTTGATGCACTCAGCTGCACTCAGAGGAGTCCAAGCGGATTACGTGTAAGTTTCAATTTACTTGCCACGGCTGGACGGCAGTGGATGGGATAGGGCTGGGGCGGTGGATAGGTTTCCAGGAAGTCATGGTGGCTCACAAATAGGCAACAATTGAGAGAGTGAGCACAGGGCAAACAGTGGGATACGAGGTATGCGAGAGAAGGCTGGAGGGAGGGGGGGAGGGGTAGACCTACAAACAGGCAAACAAATAAACAAGCGGCAGGCAAACACGCCGCGCTGTGATTGCAGGACATTTGCGCAAAAAGGCAAAACAATTGAATTGAATTGACAATAACAACAACAACAACAACTACAACAACAACAACGACAAGAACAACAGGAACAAAATGAAAAACAGGCAGTGATGCCAGAGGGTGTATGAGGAGTGTGGCTGGTAATGGTGTTGATAGCATTAAACATGCCTCAACGAGGTCGCAGGATATGCGTGCAGCCGAGAGTCCTAGTTCTGTTGCTGTCAGTGTTGCATGGCCAATCTGTGCGTTGTCGGCTCTCATTGTTGTTGTTGTTGTTGTTGTTGTTGTTCGATGTTGTTTGCACTGCACTCGAATGCTTTTTGCAATGTAAACAGCCGCACTCGACCGACAGAACGACAGACAGACGCCCTCCACTCGGACATATTTTCACATTTTCTTTTTTTTTATTTATTTGCTTTTCTGTGGTTAATTTCCTTCTTCTTTTTTTATGCTTTTGCTTTTGTTGGTATGCCCGCAAATTAGTTGAATTTCAGCAAGGCCAAAGTACAAGGGCTCTTCTCACTTTTCGTTAGAGTTTTGGGCGTATGCTCCGACCAGATGCGACAACGTCAGAGAGGATGATAGCCGCCCCTATTTGTACTCGGAATATCCTTAAAACTCAGCTCCGTTCACAGCTGAACTTAATCCGCTTAAACGTTGAATGTGCTAATAGTTTTTCATGTTACATCCCTGACTTTTGGATAGGCGTAACCCACCACAATCATATCTTCCCTGCCCTTCCACTGCCAGCACCACCAACAAAGCTGACCATTTCCTATCCTTCGTAAATGCGTGTGCGTATGTGTCTGGGTGTGTGTGTGTGTGTGTGTGTGCCCAACAAAGGTGTTAAAAGCCAATAATTTATATGCTTAGGATTGTCATTTGTGGTGGCTTGCATATAAACCTATTCCTATCTCTATCTAACCTATACAACTTTCCCTCAATTTTCCCATTTTCATTTGAGCAAATTTTGTGTTTTTATTTTGATATATTTTAATGGCAAATAACACTGAGCTGAGCTATGATAGCCAAGGACCCTTTTGAGCATTTACTCTACTAATTATACTCTGTTTTCACTGAAAGTGGATAATAGTGGGTATTATTGCTTTATAAATTTATGAAACCAGGAAGAGGAAACACACTCTAGATTAGCATCAGCATTCGTAGAAGTTTTAGTACACAATTTCTTCTTTTTCCACTTTTCATTCACATTAGTTGCTGTCGTGCTTCTTCTCGAATGTGTCACGCTTCCATCTCTAGCGCGGATTGTTTAATGTGTTGCCATTGAAATTCGAATTAAAGCTTTCTATTCTCTATTAGATATTATTGCTGGCATGAATCAAATCGAAAGAACCAATAAAATGGCATATGTGCCGCAGATTCCCCCTTATTCCCCCTTATTCCGCCTCATTCCCACTCGGATACACACATAAGGAAATTCATATAGAAATAGCCAAAAATGTGCCATCAATTAGGCCAAATGGCAATGAGAGTGGAAGGAGGAGGGGACAGAGGCGTGCCTGAAATGCCAGAATATCTTGGAATGAATGAAATGAATGACTCAAAGGACAAAGTTGGTGCATTTGTCGAGACAATTATTCATAGAACTAATTGCACACGGATATGTGAATCGTTTGGTAAAAGGACCAACACCCTCATCCCTCTCCACCTTGAGGAACATGCAAAAATGCATTAATATTAGTTTATGGTCTCCGCCCGGCATTTGCTTATTGCGACGTCCTGCCGGGTGTAAGTGGGCGTGGCCGGGCTGCTGCAATATTACATTATTAATATTTTAGCACTTTGCCAAGGCGAAAGTAAAACTTGCCAAAATTTGACGAGCAAATAAATGCCTAGCGACAAGAACAACAACACCTCTCTCCCTCTCATATTTACTTACGGACACTCACACACACACACACACACACATACAGTTGGCTATTGAGCCGCACACATGGCTGGAATCAACCGGACATCCTGGCGTGCATTGAGCCATGTTGGGCTGCTGTATTATTTATGATAATGTCTGGCCATTCGTTTGGTTTATTGTGCTAATGTGCCGCAATTAAGATTAAGATGATGATTTTCCTGTTTTCCTGTTTTCCCGCCAGCCAGACCTTCGACAGGGAAAGTAAACACGTGTGTGGCAACGCCTACCAGTTAACAGTTGAGACTTGGCCACGATTCTATGACTCTTTGGCCACATAGTTTAACATAAGTTATACAGGTTCCAGAAATTAAAGTCGTAACTAACACATTGCTTAAATAGTTAGATGATTTACGCTTGAGGTAAAGATTCAATTGAAGATTGGAGTATGGCAATGACCGTCGTAAAAGAACCTATAATCAATTGAATCAAATAGTAATTATGGCAACACTTCATCAGTAGATTGGCAACACTTATAGAGCAGGCATAATCAATTGAATCAAATGAATTAAACTGTAGATTAGCTACAATTTTATGATGCAAGATTGCTATTAATTATGGCAGCATCAGTGGCAACGCTTCACCTACAAGATTATCTATTGATAAGTGGCAACTTCGTTCACTTTATGTCAAGTTGCTAAATCTTAAATAATAAATGAGTTAATTATGGCAACATTGACAGGTCTGATCACCTGAAAGATAATCAAAAATGACACTCTAAATACATATTGTCAAATATTATAATAATTGCTAAGAGTGTTAAGATTATGGTTATATCTTAGTCATATTTTAAGCTGACGAATCAGTAAATATCAATTGACTGCGAGAAAGTCAGAAATCTGTAAACTCTCTGAGGAGTAAGCAAATTCTGCAATTGAGCAATTCAGCATTAAGCAAATCAGAAAGAGTTGATTAACGACATTTACCATATGGATAAGAAAGCTGACTCAAATGTAGTTTTAGCCTGGTTCAGTTTGGCAAAGTTTTGAGCCTTGTGACGCTGCCTTTTGTTTCGCGCAATAATAAAAACTTTAACAATTCACCTGCCACTCTCTAATCTGATGGGGCTTCAATGGCAGCCTGGACTGTACAAATGGTTTCGTTTTTATTTTATTATTTTTTTTATTTTTTGGCTTTGTGCCGTGCCGATCTGTGATTAATGACTCGGGCCAAGGGTCTCCCACCAATCTGGGGGGGAATGTGGCCAATGTCGCGCGGTACAAAAATCGTGCGATAAAAAGTCTTAAACATCAATTTCCATCGGTTTTGGGCCTTTTCTTTCTTTTATTTATGACAATCATTTATCATGGCACGAGTACAAGGCAAATTTTTCGCGATTACGCTTTTCCATTATCCACAGTTCGCAATGTTCGCATTGCCTCCGCAGAAGTTTCCGTCGAAGCTGAGCTGCCACTTCCGAGTGCGCTTAAATCAAAGATGAACTTTCAATATTGATAGCGAGTTTTGTTTCGAAGCACGAAGCTGCTTTTCCATTCCATTCCATTTCAGTTCACTTGCTTACAGGGTATCTATTCATTTCATTTCGCAATTGCGACATACTTAATTGATTTTCATACACTTTCCCTATGTCATTTGTCAGGCATATCACAAAGAATGAATAAAGTGATTAAAGTGATGGGAAAATCGTAGAGAAAACAATTCTCTCTTCAGTCTGTCCACTTAAATCTTTGAATTGTTTATAAAGAAAATAAATTGAGCAACAATTACTCTAATGCAATTAAAATTGTCTTTTATTTGTCTCTGGCCGCATTATATTCCTTCGTTCGAAACCATTTGTTTGTCTGCATCGTACGTATTTAATTGCTTCACAAACCTCGGGGGAAATGAACAAATCGGTAATCATAGATTAAATGAACATTTGTAATAACTACGAGACTTACGCAAACTACGCAGCCGGCAATAATGCCAATTCAGATTTTTGCTACACATTTCCTAATTGTTTGTTTGCCTCATTTGCAGCTGTGTGCATGTGTGTATCTGTGTGTGCATGTGTGTGTGTCTGCGTGTGGCAAAACGAAATGAAACATAAATATTACGTATACGTAGATGCAATCTTTCTGGGAAATGCAAAAGTTCGTGTGGCATAAGAGTTTCGTTCAACTGTGCAAATAGCTGCATGATAAGTTAAATTGATGTCAGCCCCGCCCAACACCTCTCCTCCACAGCCCCCCTATCCCGCTCTCCCTCCAACAACGTGCTGTCTGTAGCAGAGCTTAAATAAATACTACAAATCGAATCGACCATTAGAACACTGCCAAGTTATGCATGGAAATCATTAAGTTTTTGCTAAGCTGTCAGCCGGTAGGACAGAGAGACAGAATGTGCGAGAGAGAGAGAGATACAGTTGTGTGCACAAAGGAAGTTGGCAAATTAAAACGTGCGGAAACGTTTGGCGCTCAACTCTAATTAGCTTTGAGGTTTCAGCCACAAAAACTGCAAGTGACGATGATTCGATTTTGCCACAGATAATTTTCCATTTTGCATTTCGAAAATAAGCAAAAATTAAAAGCAAATTTTGCATATTAATTGACATAGCGAAAATTCTATTGAGCCGCATTGATAGAGATTAAAGTTGTTAAGCCTTATTGAAAGTCTGTTTAACATAAGAAGAGAAGTGATTCGATGCAATATCTCGCTTCAAGAATCTCACGCAGCGCTGAGAGAATTTTTATACTACTTCGGCGTTAATTGCGTAGCTAAAGGACCGACATTAAGGACTTGCAATAAGGATTCGATCACTGAAAGCCAAGCTGAGATTTCCACAGGCCCCTTTAAAAGATGCAACTCATGTCATGGCACTCGTCGCGTGTGTGCCTCACGTAAGCGGTTATGCGGGTGGACGCTGTGTCGTCAAAGAACAGGGCTTATGGAGAGTCATGGCAGTCAGCAGGACTCAAAGTGGACAAACAGGAGGCAGGCAGATAGGATGGCAGGATGGCAACCAGGCAGGCTCGCAGCTGTTAAGAAGCAATCACGAATTGAAAGCTGAATCGGCAAAGTGCGGACACAGGACGTGAGGTTGAAATTCAAGTGGAACGAAAAAATGTAATGCGTAGAGAGGGGGGAGAGATGAAGGCGGCAATTTTCTGCAATATCATCAACTATAAATTACGAATATTGACGCACAACAACAACAACAATAACAACAGCAACAACAAACAACTGCGAGTACGTGGCGTGATAATGGATATTTGTCAGATATGTGAACATTTTAAACTTCCGCCCCGAAAAAAAAGAACACAACGGTCCGGGAGGGGTGCTGCAAGGATACAAGGGTACAAGGGTACAAGGGTACAAGGGTGCGAGGGTGTTGTTGTGGTTGTTGTGCCACACGGATCAGAGCTGGTTTCTCTCTTTTTTGCAACATAAACATAAAAAGGTAATATGCCGCAAGGGACAGGGAAAAAAAAGCCAAATGTGTGGCACTCTGATTGCAGTAAAGTGCAAAAGAAGCCTAAAAGAAAAGCGGGGGAAATGGCAATGGGGGATAAGGGCAAATGTTTCGCAATGATTCGGCAGGTTTTTCTGCTTTTTCTTTTTATTTCTTTCCTGACACTGCCAGGATGACGTTGACTCGTTGTGATTAGCTGTAGTGGCAGGACATCAGGACATCCAAGGCGGATGGGGGCGGCAACGGTTGAATCGTGTCAAAGGCTCATATTGCGCTACTCAATTTCCTTGCAGGGACATAAAACTGAATTTGAAATTGATGCACAAACACTTGAAAAAAACCCGACACCAATAAATGTCCAGAAAAAGCATTGCTCAGTTTTTATATGGCAAGAAAAGTTGTCAATAACAACAAACGAAGTTGGAAAATACAAACAAATTTCTACACTGTCCTGCTGAGATATTGTGACATTGACATTTGCGCTAGACTGCAAGTAATTTTAATGAATCCACAGCTTTCATAATGAGCTCAGTTTCAGTTCAGCTCTTGGCCAGCAGCTTTCAGTTTCAGTTTCAATTTTAGCTCAAGTTCTTGTTGTAGTAGTCGTAGTTAACTTTCCATGAAAATATAAAAAAGCGCCATGAAAAACTTTGCATTTCCTGCGACTTTTTTCTTTATATTTTACAACAGCAACTTCCGGTTTCCGTTTAACAAAATATAAAAATAAAGTAAAACTCATGTAACAGAGCATCTCGTTGTCGTTGTTGTTATTCTTGTTGTTGTTTTGTTGTTGTTGTTGTCCCGTCTATTGCTCTTTTTGTTCTCACTTCTGAGCCCATTTCTTCAGTTCTTGTCTCTGAATTGTTTTGTGCAAGAAGCAAATAAAGTTTTCCACAGACTGGGGGCACTGACAGGCAGCCACGCCCCCTCGGTTCAGCATTCGCATTCATCTGGTTTATATGAACATCATAATTGTATAAGAATAAACTTGCAACAATTGGGAATCAAACTTCGCAGACGCCTCTCAACGACGCAACAATCTCAAGACTCTCAAAATATGTTGAATGCGACCTTCTTTTAGTTCAAAAATATTATTAAAATTTGATACAAAATAAAAAGAACGGAACTGCTGTAAGTAGCATTGCTTCCTGGAAGACGCCGACCAGCTCCAAGAAGCTCTGAGAAGCCCACGTGCTTCGCAGCAAATCAATTTAGCAAATTGTTCCCCCACATTTATCAAATGGAAAGGAAAACAAATAAAACATGACGAAAATTTCATGAAAATTCTACGAATTCGAAAAAACACGCAACGAAGACAAGGATCTACAAATCTAAAAGTATACTCGTATAATATTAATTGAACTGTACAACTCATATGACATTTATGAAGCAGCGTAGCCAAAAATGGGCAAGCAACACAGTCTCGACTAGCAGATACCCTTGAATCGAAACTGCCTGTTAATGGCTTTTACACTCAATTGCACAGCACAATCACACTCTTTGTATGGTCTCTAATGATTACAGGGTATATAAGAAAGTATTGCTCGTTCCGCAACAGTAACAGTAACGAGAGCACGATTCGGGGGAGAGAAGGGAGGGCTCAACAACCCTTGGATTAATGCCGGCGGTCCCGTGTGCATGTCTAAATGCCAAATAAAAGCGTTGAGCTAAATGAAAACAAATTACCGTTGCATGTGAGCGAAGGGACGAAGAAGGTGGGTGTGAGGTGAGGGAAAGAATGAGAGCGATAGAGGAAGAGAGGGAGCGAGAGCTACCCCCAAAAGAGCACCCTGCACCCCTGGTTAGCTGACGTCAATAGAGCATTGCAATATGTTGCAGCCTGCAGGGCAGCAAACACCGAAAGACAGACAGGACGACAGACAGAATGTCAGGCAGAACGTCAGATAGGACTTTAAAAACAGGAAAATGCGTTATAAGTAAAATTTGTGAACAATTCACTACAGCGAGACAAGGCAAAAAGACAGAAAACAAAATTAATGAACAGGGCCAAGCCTGAAATGAGCTATGCCTTTCAGATAGCCTAAATGAATGTCCTTTGGCAGTTAGAACTCCATAAGGGGGGAAGGGCAAGGGAACATAGAGCTTAATGACAGGGCAGTTAGGGAGTCAAATGAAGTCGCGACTGGAATTCGATATTGCTTATAGGCGTGAGCAGGTCCTGTTGATAGCCTGGGGAGCCAATGACTTACCACCGTTGGTGCTGTGCATGTTTCGTGCCTTGTGCCTCGACACTGCTCATTAAGGAAAACAGCCCGAGAGGCAGGCAAAAATTTCACATCATCTGATTAATGTATAGCTCCTGACCAGGGACTAGATCCAATGAGAGCATAACATTCTAGCTGGACAATGGCTTGCCCGGTGATGAGTCGAGAGGCATATACGCTTTGACAGAACTAAAGGAGTATTCCCGTACAGTCACAAAGCAGCAGGCGATTGCAGCACCCTGCGGGGTGTAGGACACGCAGTGAGGGAGCTAAACAGCAAGAACAACCAGTGTCTGTCACTGAAATGCAATAAATCTCAATAAAGTTCGAACAACAGAGAATGAACCTGGAGCAGCATGCTCCAGTGCAATACGACGCAAAATAAACAACGAAATGCGGCCAACCCCCCTCAAACAAGGGGAACAGGGAATGAGGCAAACCCGCCGCGTCACATTGAAAAACATGAAAAGTGTGGAAAGTACATTTTAAATTTGATTATCGAAGGAGCGTGCAACGACGGCAAAGATTATATGATTTGTGTGTGGCTGCAAATCTATTTGCAACACGAGACTACGCACAACCACCCCTCTTGCTCCTTCCGCATATGCGTCCTTCCTTTGGGGGTGGCCCTTCATCTTCTGGGGGTTAAGCGCGCTCGAACTTTGTTTATTTTATTAACAAGTTTTTTAGTATACAAAAGGAGAAGTTTAGCGTGAGGTGTGGTAAGGGGTAAGGGGTAAGAGGGGAGAGAGGGGAGAGGGGAGAGGGAAAAGGTGCAGCACACACACGCTGACGAACCCTTTGGAAGTTTCTCTCTGTACATACACGGCGCAACCCTTGTGTGTGAGGCGAACAATTCAATTTTCATTGTTTATCAATTTTCCGCTCATTTTGGGCGCCTCAAAGCGACGCTTTGTAATTAAATTTGGAAAACTGCCAGCGTATAAATCAGGGCACACTCATGAGTGTGAGTGTGAGTATGAGTGTGAATTTGGGTATAAGTATGGGAATGCATAAGAGTATGAGTATGAGTATGAGTATGAGCAAGACGATGATTATGATTATTATTATGATGATTGTTGGCAGCAATCTCGTCTGCCCGAAACTGTTGCCATTGCGTGGTTGTGTTTTGTCTTGGCCAAGTCTCGTTAAAGACAACGTTTGGAGTTTCAACTTCCTGCACAAGTGCCCCCACTTAGCCCAAGTTACAAATAAAAATAAAAGAAAAGTTCAATCGCAGCAAAAGGCGTAGCTGAAAAATTCGAAATCAAATGTTCATATTTCTGTCTTGCCCCGCGCCAGACACATAAATCTCGGCGCACACAATAAGAGGGAGAGCTCGGTATTTATGTGACACGAGCTGATTTGAATTTATGAGAAACTGATTATACTTCATGCTGCCAAGGAAGTGGCAGCCAGACAGACAGAGAGACATACAGACACTGACGACAATTCGCCAATAAGACAGTGAGAACTTTAAATATGCGACGCGTGCCAAAACGGTTATTTGCAAGTCTTCTGATCCTCCCCGATATAATAGATCTGACAATTGAATACAAGCAATGTTTATAGGGGATGTGCATTAGTCGTGACTTAATTTCGTGACACGATACCAAAGAATTAAAAACTTCATGCTAACCAGCAGATAAAACTGAAAATATGATTTTATTTATGTTATTAATTAAGTTATAAATTAAATACAGACTCAAAATAAGTTTAAATAACAACTAAATTTGGTTAATTTATGGAGCTTTAATTATTTAAATTTTGATTGATTTGTATGCTATAAGTCACCAAAATTAATTTATTTAAATATTCAAATAAGTGAAGAAATCTTCAAGTCATGCAACATTTACAAGTTTTCTTCATTTGTTTATTTAAATATTTTAAATAATCAAATTAAATTGTGGACAATAACTTGCAATTAATACTTTACTAATAAATAATTATATTAAGTTATTATTATTATTAACAAAATATTATTTATCAAATAATTTAGATGCGTTGGGAAAACTTGTGCACGTCGTGTTGTGGCTGCACAGCTCACATCTCTAGGTGAAGCCACGTGATGCTCCAGCATAGATACATTGATATTGTACTTCATTGATAAGTGTACTTCATTGTGGCATGAAAGTATTAGATGCAGTGCAGCCACGTGTGGCATGTGGCATGTGGCATGGCATGACGTCTGGCGACGCTTAATGCAACAAATGCAAACGGAAGCCGCAACGAGGGCAGTGGCACTTATTTGAATCTCATTGAAAGGTCAACCAAAGTGTGGCAGCTGGTCGCTCGTCTCCTTGCTTGATTCCTCTTGATGCTGTTGTTGTTGTTGTTGCAATTGTTATTGTTTAAGTTGAAGAGCTGAGGAGAGTGCTTAGCAAGCTGCACAATCAGCACTTCATTAGACGCGTGGCCAGGCGCTTAATAAAAGACCAGAATGCGCCATGCCAGTGGAAATAAAACCAACAACAACAATGGCAACAACAACAACAATGGCAGCAACAACAGCAATTGGTATAAGAAGTTAAATGAGGCAACCCTTCCCCTTTTTGCCACAGTTCAAGCTGTGCGTTGAAGTGTGGCAAACTGCGAGAAGCCTGGGAGTTTCTACCTTGTCGACCTGGTCGTCATGGTCGTCATCCTCGTCCTGGCCATTTGAGGGGTTCTGTTTTGTGGCTCATGGGCTTGGCAAATTTGAAATTGATATTCGCAAGGCGTGAAATCAGTTTCAATTTCTGTTCTCTGTTTCCAGTTCTTCATTGCTGTTGCTGTTTCTGTTTCTGTTTTCGTTTTCATTTCATTTGTCCATTTGCCATTTGCTCGGCCATTCGGCCTTTAACTATTTTTATTATGGTTCGTCTTTGTTGCGTTTTATTTGACCCGGGACAAGGACAGCCGGGCAGCTTGGCGTCCCTTATTTTTTTGGGGTTACAATTGCACGGACAGGCAACTAGGTGGGGGAGAGGGCACTTGATTTATTGAGTTGCATAAACAGAAATGGCAACGCAATCATGTCGCAACGCCTTGGCATGCCACCGTTGGGCTCCTGCTAACAGAATTCACCGACTGAGCTCAGCTTTCAACTCAATTGCTTCACAAGTCGTTAGACGTCATCGACGAGGTGGATGCTGTGGCAAGGGACGTGATCAAGGAACAACTGGGCGGGGTGCAAGGGCAATGGACAGACGTTGTTCACGGGCAGACCTGCACTTCATGGTCGTGTGGTTGCGGCCGCCTTTGCAGGACTACTTCCCCACTTCCCCCATCAAAGTATCACTGCTCGTTGAAGCACGAGCCACAATTTTTGGTTGCAGCAAGAGCAGCAGCGACTGTGGCAGAGGCAGTTCCCATTCTTGCTAAGTATAAATCACAAA
The DNA here is from genome assembly GCA_018901825.1 of Drosophila funebris. Lineage (NCBI taxonomy): Eukaryota > Metazoa > Arthropoda > Insecta > Diptera > Drosophilidae > Drosophila > Drosophila funebris. The sequence continues at coordinate 4,676,114 of JAEIFK010000678.1, forward strand.
TAGATTTCTTTCCTTTTACTTTTCCTCTTTGCAACTCCCTCGTCGACTGGCGCCAGTGGCGCCTGCCCCCCCCCCGGGGTAAGAACGAGAAGACTGTGCAAAAGTTTATGTGCGGCGTTGGTGGCACTTTGTGCTGCTTTGTGTTGCGCTTCAATGAGGTCGAAATGGCTCAAAAATAATGTGAAAAGTTCCCTTTAACCATTTTTCCACTGCAACAGCAAACGGCGCACAAAAACAATAGTCCCCCCAAAACGGAAAGTATACACATACAGACACACACACACACACCCATTAAGTGAGAGCAGACACTTGGTTGTGTCTTGGTGAAGCCTTTGGCTGCCAAAGGATTTCGCTAGAATTTACTCCTTTTCATTGCAACCCGCCTGCTGCCTTGTTGAAGTTATGTGACTTTGGGGAAATGCCTGCTCCCCTTAGCCCCCCTGCCCACTTCAGTAACTGTCTCAACCCCTTTCAGATATCCTCTTTCCGCTTGCCACTTTAGGTTTCGCTCTGCTTTACAGTTGCTTCTTTGACTTTAGCAAACTTTGTTTGCAACTCACTCACTCGCTTTGTTGTTATTGTTGCTGCTTCTGCTGTTGGCCTGCTTAGGAGTTATGGCTACGAAGCTAACATACCCCATACAGACTCTCGTATTGATAGTGAAAACTTGAACAACTTGCGCTGGCTAATGTTGCGGAATCCAGCAACTGTAGTTAAATCAAGTTGCTTAAATTTATAACGGCCACAGACAGGACATATGTCAGCCAGATTGACGACAAATGCCCAAATGGCATATCGGTCTAACAAAACGCAGAGCCAATTAATGCAATTAGCTTAAATCAGTCGCATAGCCAGACCGAGACTGAGTAACAGAGAGATAATTATATAGAAGAGATACAAAGACGACAAGTCCTGCCACACAGATTTGGTCCACAAATGACTTAAGCGGCTATGGCAGCTGTGAAAATTGTGGCAGATTTTCAACTGCCTCGACGGGATGCTCGTAAGTCAAATAACAAAAAAAAAAAAAAATAGAAAGAGCCGCGAAGGAAGCACAACAAAATGAGAACAAAAGGACATGAAGTGACTGACAGTCAGTCTGTGCCGTTGACTGCTGCTGGTGTCCTTGCGACAGCAACTCAATTAAGCCGCTTTAATTGGTCTAATTAATTTACGCTCAAGCGCACTTCAAGTCTAAACGTGTTTTCCACAGCCAACGCAGCCGTGCGTCGCCCCTCTACCACGGAGAAGGGTTTGTGGTCTATCACGGTTTGTCCTAGCTGCTCCTGATATCTGCATTAAGCCGCAGATTCGCCACTCGCAACAATGCCATCCGATTGCGAGTGTAATTAAGCAGACCTTCCTCGATGCCACGAGACAGACACGAACCTTGCCACAGTCGCCAGTTGCCTGTTTGCCAGTTGCCAGTTGCCAGTTGCCAGTCACCGGCAATCAGTTGATTTTTAACAAATATCAAGTTATGCGTTTAATGAGCGGCACGTGTTACCCCAGCATATCACAGTCTCTCTCTCTCTCTCTCTCTCTCTCTCTCTCTTTCGGTCTGCCCCATTGTACTACTGCTGTCTTTGCCTCTTGCCCCCAAGTCTCACCATTTCAATGGAGTCTGCCCTGAATTGTTGCCGCGTGTTTGCTCTGCTTTAAGTGTTTCATTTCATGAAATCAAATTATTATTGTTAAATAATTATGCTATATTTTTTGTAATTAAGCATTCGATTCAACGTTCATTCAGGTATGAGGAGGAGTGAATGAATATTGAGGGAACTTTGACATATTAAATAAACAGTTGTCGACTTCTGATATTTCCGTGATTGACATGAATCTCGTTTGTATTCAATTAGCCACAGCTGAGTGTAGACTTTTTATCAATATGTTTAGCACTCAAACCGAATTTAAATGCCTACAATTTTAGCTGAATATCAAGTGGAGCTACAAGACTGGAAAATAAACAATGAAGTCCTGTCAAAATTTCTCTCAGTGTAGTCACTGCAATCTTTGCTGTACTTGAGGGTCATGTGCCTCAGATATCTGCTCCCGCTTTATTATCCTTAAAGTGTGTTTAATGACCGAAGCATAAAACCTGAAATAGTCATTGGCCAATGGAGCGGAGAGTGTTCTTTAAGGTATTCGCTGAGAGATATGCTTTCGTTTTGCCAATTACACAAGGAAGAGACAACCTTTAAGGCCATATGCTTCGAATGGTCGAGAGACAGACATAAAACTGATGTTGAGGCTTCTCGCCACCATAAATCCAGTCCAAATGGACGACTGGGCGTCTTTTGTATGGCCAAAAATGAGCGATGTTTATTTGCAGAGGGGTGCAGGAAGTGGTTGGGATGGGGAGCTGAGATCATGAATATGCAACAGCCAAAGATAAAGCGCAGTGCTTTGGCTGTGGCAAGCACTTTTCCAAAGGGGGCAGGCGGCCAGTGAAGCCAAACGCGCCATCACAATAAAAATTCATTACGCAAAGCGAAAGGCAAACCAAAATGCCGGAAAAGAAAACGCTATAAATTTTCGCCAAAATTAAAAAAAAGGAAAAGAAACACAGCAACAACAACAACAACTGTAGCAGCAGTGGCAGCGTCGGTTACATGAAGAATTATTGCGGCTGCGAACTGCTGTCCACCTACTTAAAATTAATTTCGACCAGCCAAAGAGCCGAACAAGAGAGAGACGCCGCCGTCGTCCTGGCAGATCTCCCGCGGCGTCACGTCGATGCCGATGAAGGGAGGGGGGTGGCACTGTGGCAGGGGTTGCAAGTAAAGACAGCAAAGGGTGACAGCGTAATGGGACGATGGGGGAGACGGGGTGACTGGGATTGGTCGCCATGACTTTCGGTGCGTATGTCAAAATATTGAAATATTGTAACAAATAGCAACAACAAGCAGCAGGAGAAGGGAGTACGGTGTGAGGGGTACGGGGCAAATGGTAATGGGTGCGGGCTAAAGGATGAGGAGGTCACTGGTCAGTGGTCACCCCACAGCTGCAGGCCTAATGAATGTGCGATGTACACGACATCCTCATAAAGCGCCGAGGACCCAGCCCAGGCTCTCACTCTTTCTCTCTCACACACACTTTCTCCCTGCCTCTGCCCTCCCTCTTAAAAGCCAAATTAGTACCCGTTAGACTGGAGTTGCGATGATTGCAGCCGCGTGATAAGGAAACGCGTCGTGAGTCGAATTTTGAGCTCGCAGCGGGACAACAAGCAGCTGATAGAGCTGGGACTTGGACTGTGCCACAAATACGGCCAGGAGCAACAGGAGATACGAGCATTACAGTCGGTGATAAAAGGCATTCGATCGATAAATGGAATATTGCGAATAGAAATTGGAAATTGGAAGTCCTCAACCTCATCTCATCTATGTCATGGGAACCTTCTCGTTAATTAGACAGCACGCTAATGGTTGCAGCAATAACAATTCGAGCAACTCATTTAACAACTTCATTTGATGTCGGCTCCAACATAAATAGTCATGTGTGCCAGGATCCAGGATTCAAAACATAATAATGCCTCGTTTGCCAATGCCCCGGGGCGCTCATAAACCCATTAAGCTCCTCAACCCTTTGGGCACAGCGCGTAATTTACAGAACGATTGCTTGTTCGGCTTGTGCTTAGCAAAATCCTTCGAATTATGGGTTCGCATCCGCTCGACACGACCGTCATAAATTATTTCAGCTGAAACAAGGCAAATAAACAAGCTCAGGGAGCCCACCGAGAGCAGGAGAGAGGCGGCAACAAGCTGAGGCAGTAGAGCAAAATAGAGTCTAGACTCGCTGAGTTCCCAGCAGTGGGATCTCTGCCGCCCCAAGATGATCTCTCGTTCAATCGCATATTGGTTTCCCATAATTGCAACTACTCAATGGGCTTCCTCTGTATGCATTGCACACGATGATTGGCATGGGCTTTTCCCACTTTCCCAACCAATAGCGTAAACACTTTCAGCAACCAAAACGCTAAAAAAAAAAAGAAAATAGAAACCTGAGCCACAACCAACTGACAGCCCATACCATTTGCCCAATGGATTGCTTCTAAAAATAAATCAAACTCCGACGCGAAATGCTAAAAAAATAAGTGAGAACGCTACAATCGAGCATGCTCGACAGTGAGATACTCGCCAGTTGTGATTTTGCAATTCTATTGCATCAAATCAAATTTAGATATCAGCCAAACATTGCATAATTCTGCTGAAATACAAGATGTATGGGCACTTTTAAGTACAGCTACTTGACTGTTGCTACTGGTCAGGAATAAGATGCATACATTGCCACAAAGTTAATATACTACATCGCCGTATAGGTAACGAGGATTCAAACAAAAAGCGTTGCCGCATAAACTAACCCATCTATGAGTTTACTCTCGGGCATAGCTAAAACTCAGGCAAGAGCGAGGACGAGACTCGTGCCGAGTATCGAGGCAATTCAATTATATTTTTGCAATAATTTTCAATACACTTAAGTGCAGGTATGCCATTGCTATGCCCCTCATCCTGTCTACAGCTATGCTTCTGCAACTTTGGCGGCAGTTTACAAAACAAATAACAGTCAATACAAACTCTGTCTAACTCCTGCCCCCTCCCCCCCAGTACCTGCCACAGCCACACTGCTCTTGCCACAGTCTGGCACATTTGCTTATGCTGCTGTTGCTGCTGTTGCATATTTTCCTTATTTTTATTGGACAGTCACTTGTGTATGTTAATGGAAATTGAACCAGCGGTTGGCTTTTTGGTTTGAACTCTGCTCTGCACAGTTCCCCATATGAATTATGAAAGTAGCTGAAAATTAACTTAAATTGTTTTGGGGTTTGTGCCAGGCAACAGAGCTGGTTATAAAAGTAGATTAAAATTGCCCAGGCATTAGATGAATTATATTCCTTTTCCTCCATTTGCCCTTCAGCAAACTCAAACCAATTGCTTACAAATCACTCGAAAATTGCCAATCGAAGCTGATAAAGCATCGCGCATGTCGCAACGCGCTTTAAGTGCAACTCCTTAGTCAATAGACACGCGACAGGAGACAGGGAAAAACAGACTTACAGACAGCATTGGCATCAGTTAAGGATAACAAGGATGACACTCGACTGGAACAAGAACAGAGACAACTTCAGCACGGACCGAAGATACACATCAACCCTAGCCCAAGCCCAAACTGACATTGACATTCGATACAATCGCTAACAAACGATCGGCAATTGAAAATTTCACAAGAAAAGAGTTTATAAAATACACCGAGAGAAATTAACCTATCTAAGGTTAAGAAATTGAGCACGATATTGAAAACAGATCAATAGATCTGATGAACATTTCAGAACACTGTAGAAAATGAAAAAATACAATCGAAAGAATTTGTTAAAGATAGAAACTTTTTCATTTGTTTTTATTATGATATATTGCTATTAGTAAGTACTAATTATTATTATATTATTTTCTTGTTTAATTTTATAATAATATATTATTTTATTTACTTATATTTTTCACTCCACTATTTTCTCTCAGTGTACCGGTTGGAAGCCATTAAAAGAAAGAACTCTGAGTGCAGGCGCGGGAGCTTATCTAAGCGCACTTTGTCACTGCTTATCAACATCTTTTGGCCAGGGGGTGGCAGGCGACTGTAGAGGAAGGGGAAGGGAGTATTGGTAGATGAGTAGATGAAGATGGCTAAGGGGTCAGAAGGTACAGACGTACAAGGCTATCGAGTGCCGTCCAGGGGCGATGCAACAAAAGCAGCGAGCTGTACAGAGATAAGTGGGCCAGTCTGAGACATACACACTACGCTACACAAGACTACACTACACTACTGCACAGCCCCAGACTGGACTGCAGCGATGCGATTAAAGCAATTTACAGATTGAATGTGAGCTCAAGTATGCCTCAGTGGACGCGGCACAAACTTCAATAACTTTAAACTGCTGAGCTGTGCTGCAATTGCAGAAGAAAAATCAACAGCAACAAAAACAATATTATCAACAACAAATGTTGCAGCCCCACGTTGTAAGCAGTGGGTGGTGTGTGTATAGGGTGTAGTGTGTATAGATGGGACAGGGGACAGACAGCGACAGGGATGTACGAGTATTGTAAAAATCTTATGAAATGCAACCATTTGGAAAATCCAGCCAATACTTTTATTGTTATTGCTTCATGTTGCAGAGCAACAACAATGGTGTAAGGCAAGAGAAGGGCCTGTCAGAGGGGGAAGGGACTGTGTCAGGGGCTTAACTGGCATATACACGTACATATGCTGCCACTTTGAAACACTTTTGTCAGCCTTTTTTTAACAATTTGAAGTTTCGTTTTTTCACGCTCTTAAAATGTATATTCCAAGCTCATTGAATAGCCCCCACCCTCCCACTCCCCCCTCTAACCACTCCACACCCACAACCTATCTTCCACCCCCACCACTCTGAGGACATAAAATGTGCTTTAAATTATTTAAACGAGCTGCAGTAAATCGTTGCGTTTAATTTTATCTTATTAACTGCACTCGAACAACATCGCAATAAAAGTCAATCAGCATTTATTTCAGTTAACACAAACTGAAAGCTGAAACAACAAATTGCACAGAAGTCTACGTCAAAAGGGGGTTGGGAGTTTGGAACAGAGGAACAGGGAACAGTGGGAAGGGGAGCATTAAAGAGCAACACTAGAGGGAAGCGTTGAAATGTTGACGCTCATCTACCATACGATATGAATGTTTGTGAATACCCCTCTTAATACATGCACTTGGCAAAAAAGTCAAGTGATTTGTACCTCGGACCTCCACACAGCAAAATGGCAGTCAAGTTATTTTCAATTCAATTTGTAATGCCCGAAAATTTAAGTATATTGGTAATTGTCTATATTCAAACATTAAAGTGATTTAGGAAAGTATATGGAATACATCATTCGTCCTTGACTTACATTGAAGTTGCAGTTGTATCAAAATTGATACAATTTCTCCTTTTTTCGATACATTAGATCTATTTACTCAAACTTTTACGATAAAAACCACAAATATTTAAATCAATATACCAAATTTTTAACATTGATATATATTATTTAAATAGTTTCCCGTTTGGAAATCTATTTTTTTTTTGTAATTCAAAAGATTTTGACTTTTTGATTAACAAGTAAACAAATTTTTTGCTAATTTTCAGGACTTGTTGAAGGAATCGCAAATAGTAAATACAAAGGAATTTAAATTGAATCAAATTACATGTATTTTCCCTCTGTGTATGACAGCAAGCACATGTGTGATGGTGTGCGTGAGTGTGTGTCTCTATTTGAACAGGGTCATTTAACAAACAACAACAATTTGCCCAATGTGCACTCACAGCCCTCGTCAGCCAATTTGTCTAAATTAACAAACACTTACAAATCGTATTTCAAATTGTTCGTACTATCCAAATTGTTGCAGCTGGTAATGACTGAAATATTTAGAAGTCCTGGTAGTTAGATTATGAATATTCCTCTGCATCTACCTCATATATTGGTAGTTTCTGTAATTATACTGAAATTATAAATAACATAATGTGTTAATTAGTGATAACAGATGTATAGTTGCGGCAATAAAATCCAAACAACATTTCGAATTAGTAAAAATGTTCAAAAATAAAGGCTTTAAATAAATTGCAGCTCTGTACACTGAAAGTTTCATTACGTTGAGATAATAAATGAATTTATTCAAGATCTTCAGAACATATTACAGAAGAGAGAGAACGCAATATTTCTAATCCTGCTTATCTTGATTTATGCCTACCGAAAGGGTCCTTCACTCCAAATTGACTCCCCATTCAAGCTACACAAACTCAGCCCACAAATTGTTAATGGTTTTTTTGTGACATATGCGAAACTTAAAATGCAAATGAAATGCAAACAGGAATTTTTAAAAACATTTCAAACTGCGTGCCACTGATTGTGCGGCAATTGAAGGGGTGTTGAGACTGTCGGACTGTGGGCGGGGCTTATTAAGCAGTAGGAAGCATTGCCAATCCGACGAGAAAATGTCTTTCCCCATTTGTTTAGAGAATATTAGGTGTAGAAATGTGTAATTAATAGACAAACAAGGCAGAGAAAAGTGCACAGAAGGACGGAAGGATAAAACAGGAAGCAGAAACCGGCAAACGGCAGCTTGAGATGCCCGCAAGCAATCAACAACACAAACAACAACATAGAAACAACACAGACGACCCAGACCACCCAGGCCACCCACAGAGTAGTCGCATTCAATTGAAACCAAATGAATTGAATCGAAACCATATCGAACGAGTGCGTCAAATCCAATGTCAGCGAAATCCCCTTAAGCCCTTTTAGTGTTTGATGTCCCAACAACAGTCGACAAAAAAAAGAGAAAATAGGAAAAAATATTCAATTCAATTGGAAGTGCACAACTCTGACCCGGACAGTAGCGAACACTTAATACAAGTGCCGGATGTATCAAATATATTTAACAAAATGCAACAGTTAAGAATTTTGAGCGGATTACGAAATCAGTTTGACGCAAAGTAAAGGTATTCAGGTATTTTGCGATAAAGATTGTTTTTTATTTTCATAAATCCCCATCAGCTCTATTAGTCGAGCACTCTTTGAATCACACTCACAAGAATAATTGAATTCTGTTTTTGACAGTTTTGTTTTTATTATTTATTTAAGCATTTAGAACTTTACGTTTGCTACAATTGAATGATATCTTAAGTGATTGCTTGAATGTTTTCTAACAGCGTCTGTAAACATGTTTCTTCTTTCTTATTTTATTGAACAAATTAACAAAGTTTTCATCAGAAATGGAAATCAAATGAATTTAAAATTAGGCAAACAAACAGAACAAAATTAATAAATCAAAGACAAATAATTAAGCTTGGATACATTCAACGGTTAGAAGAACAAAAATATCAATTACAAGTTCATTTGTTAAAATAAACTATGTGCTTTAGGATTACAATACCTCCCCAACTTGCCGCATCGTTGGCATAACTTAGGGCGATAATGAGGGTTGCATGACCACTAATTGCCGCAGTTTCAATTTCAAACTTGCAACAAATGCGAACCGTGTCCCAGATGCCACTTCAAATACGAAATAGATCTCAGGGCGCAACGGTGTTATACATTGACAATTTAAGCATCCCTGGGGCATTGCACAGCTGACAGTAAGTGAAAGTGCGACACGTAAGTGATGCCCCACAGCGATTGAGTTTTGATGCAACACAATTGCGAGTACGAGATTTTGAGTACTCGTACTCAAGTACTCGAACAATATCTAATTCAATCAATCGCACGAGTTGTGAGTTTCGCTTTTTTGCTGCCAGGCAAATGATGAAGGCAATTGAAGTGTGGCATGGATTGATGTTGGATATTGGCCAGGCAGCTAATGATACCAACTGTTGACAACTGTTGTCATTTGGTTGCTTATCGCAATGGGTCATTAGCGTGATGGAAATGAAGGATAGAAGCGGAAATCATTAGGCCAAAACGCGTACTCGTAATGTGCCTTTGGTTGGCTTTTTTATGGTTGGCACAAATAACTGACCTCAGTGAACAACATGAAAATGCAATTAATGTGTTAATGTCAAGTTGTGGTTGTTGGTGTTGTTGGTGCCACATAAAATGCGCGTTGTGTTTGCAACAGAATGTTGCCTAACCATTTCGATATTCTCACTCTTTTGGTTGTGCCTGTTATATGCTGTATGTTGTATGTATAAGTTGACGCAACAGCCATGAAAATGCAACAACAAATACACTCACACACACAGGGAAATGCAAACCGTTACATACTTATTTAATTAACAAGTTGTGTTAACAACACCAACAATGCGTCGAAAGGGCTTCCTTTATTTTATTCGCTAATTGCTTTGCAACCTGTGGAGTTCAAATATTAAAAACAACTACAACTTTCCCCACCCCCCAACGTCCTGCATCGTTGTGTATGGCAAATTGGTTGACTCTGTTTAGTGCTGCAATTGCGCATGTTGTATGCTGCTCTAACTGTCCCGTTATGTGTTGGCACAATGGCGGGGGCAGGGATTGTGGCAAGTCATAACAGAATTATACCATAACACCAGCATAAATGCAATACCACCATACCATACCAGAGCACCTACCCGCAACCTCCCACACCGCCACAGGTCGCAAATTGCAGGTGTCTGTAAAGGGATGGCCGTCTGGAGGGTGGGGGGGGGGGCGTGGCAACGGTAAAGCCACATGAAGAGCATAACAGCGCTTCGCGCTGTGATTTTCTAATTAGGTAAAGTTCGCAGACCATTTGGTGGCCAACAGCGTGCGCTCGCTGCTGCAATTTACGCTTGCCACAGGTCGCAACTTCCAGCTGCCACCAACCGCGGCACCTGAAGCTGAAGCTGAAGCTGAAGCAAAGGCAGAAGCTGAACTGCGATATGAATACGTTTTGCTGTGGGGCACGAAATTAACATAGAAATATGTAATTTCCGCAATGACAAACGCTGATGATAGTCAGCTTTATGACTCGACTGGATTCTTTATTTGGGCGCTGAGTTTTCTGCCTACTTATAAAAATATTACACTGCCCACCACAAATACGGTATATAATAAATTCAAGGAGCTCACTGAGGCATTTCTCACGGCGAAGCAGTGCAAGTAAGACGGGGAGAAAAATGGCAATGCGAATGAGACTGAGACTGAGACCAGAGAAGAGCCAAGGCTCAGATAGACCAACAATGCGTATAAGTAAATGGCGTATGTGAGTATATATGTGTGTGTGTGTGTGGCCACAGCATGACTGCCAGTGTGTGTGTGTGTGTGTGCGTGTGTGTGAGAGTCAGTAATCTCTGGTGACTGCTTGGCCAAAATGAAGAAGCTGAAGCAGAAACAGAAGAAATTGTGTTGAGTTGTAAATGCCACGCAGGGATTCACGTTTTCATTACGTTTGTTGAAATGAAGAAGCAGATGAGGAGGAAAAATAAACTGCCCAACTGCCCCACTGGTAGCCTATATGTGTGTGTGTGTGTGTGTGTGTGTGTGCGTGTGGGTAAATTGCTGTTCACATTTTCCTCTCGCTTTTCGTGCGTAATTTATGCGCTTATTGTCTTTTGGCCTGGCCTTCATTTTCCCCTTCCCTGTTGCCTTTGCTTACCTCCTGTCGTGTTGAATTCACTTTAGCGGGTTTCACCTTTCGCCCTGTGACTGTGCGATGCATGTGTCTGTGTCTATGTGTGTGTGTGTGCGGGCGTTCTCCTTTCATGCTGGTAATTTTTCATAAATGTCGACCGACTCGACTCGAAGCGACTGGGCTCGACTCGCTTTGATCCTTGGCGACACTGCGATTCGGAGCCTCCAGCGCAGCTGCAGCCAACGACAACGATGGCGATGACGATGACGACGATGACGACGACGACGACGACGACGACGACGACGACGACGACGACGACGACGACGACGACGACGACGACATTGGCTACCCGTTCAAGCATTTACCGCCCACACAGAAATTAAATTTAATCGCTCTGTAACTTTGGCTCCTACATCCAGAGAATGCCACTCCCCCCTCAGCCTGCCTTCGTTGGCTATACTACGCGGGCGTAGTTCCCCTTCACTCGAGAGGGTAATAAAAAGTCCCAAGTTCTTGCCGTTGCCGCTTGTTAATGTGGCACTTGTGCTCTGCTCGCCAGTTGTTGTTGCCCTTGTTGTTCTTGTTGTTGTTATTGTTGCTGTTGCTGTTGCTGTTGCTGGCTAAGTGGCAACTTCATCATCGCGGACAGCGCGCTTCAAGTTTCAATCTCAAGCTGCCATAATTGTATTCAACAAGCTGTTGTCGCTTCAGATTCTTTTTTGCTTTCCCTCTCTGCACTCTCCCCTCTTGACTACTCACTCACCTGAGTAGAGTATCCATGCATATATTTAGTATTTTTTTCATTTTAACCTCGTTGAATGTGTGCGCGGTCGAGTAGCTTCGCCCCCCCCCTCGCCAACGACAATCCCAAGCTTCGTTTTTATGCAGATTAGAAAAATTTATTAGCCGAGTTTCTTCATTTTGTGGCGCTTGTCTCTACACGTTGAAGATATTATTTTAATGTACTTGAGTTTTAATTCGCTTTCTTGTGATTTATAGCTTGCTGGGCACACAGACACGCAATCATTTTGTTGCATATACGATAGCACTTGTATCTCAAATCGCATTTTATGAGCTCTTGTACATACATAAACCCGGCTGTCTGCCTGCTTTAAAGTGCTCGCAACTTGCAACCTTAGTAGATATTCTATACTATACTATACTATACTATACTATCTCATGTATCTTCAATCGCAAAACTCATGCCGCCATTATGATTATTGTGCCTCATTATGAAGACTTACAGGCAGAGGAAGAACTTCAAGATACATTTCCGAATTCTGTTTATTGATTTGCCTTGAAAGGTAATAATTACATGGTTACATGAGCTCCATTTCCGTAGCATAACTCACAGTGCTCCACATGCGGCATGCAACATGTTGAAAAGCTGGCCTCCTCCCTCCCAAGATGACAAGTAGTCGACATGGGATGTTAGCAAAACTCAAGCAAAGCCCACATCATTGCATGCCTGTCCTAAGGTTGGCTTGTTGAACACTTGATGAGATGTTAAGATTATGTTAATGAGTTCATTAAATCACAAGAAACAAGCAGACAACCTTATACAACAACTGCCCTTTCTAGTGTGTAATATGAAAACATCTCTCTCTCTCTCTCTCTCTCTCTCGCTCCCTCTCTCTCTCTCTCTCTTTCTGTCTCTCTCTATGTTTCTATGACTTTTGTATTGACAGCTGCTAAATGACTCGGCGACAAATGTGTTTGCTCTTGTTTGTCTGGCTGTGAGTGTGTGTGTGAGTGTGTGTTTGAGTGTGTACGTTCGCAGTGTGTGTCCGGGATGATGTTGTTCCATTTTTGTATCGATGATGGGCAATTAGCTAATTGGAAATCACACACATCGATAATGAGCCCATAATGACTCAAACTCTTGTTTCACATTGCGCTCATAAGTATGCTACAAAAATGGAAAGCAAATTTATCACATTAAATTTGGAAATATACAATTTAATAATTGTTCAGATAAGATATCTTTATTTTGGTAAGAAAGAACAATTTATTTAATTTTATAATGATTACAATATTTCTATACATTTATTGTCTTTTTGATAATAAATCTATAAAATATTATTTTATATATATATATTATTATTGTTATTATATATGTACTTACTGAAAAGAGGAATATATATATTTTTATATTTAATTATATTATTTTAATACTTGTAAATTTAAATTTATTATTAGTATACTCAAAATAATAAGTTAAGTTATATTTTGAGTCATACAGTAGTTACATATGCAATATGATAGACACTGGGTTACGTTGCCAATCTGCCAAACGGCAACATTATTGAAAAACCAATTATCCTTAGGCACGAGTATGTTGCTTTAGCCAAAGTTCTAAAAGCACAGATTTTCGATTTCCCGTCTTCTCTCTCTCTCTCTCTAGCTCTCTCCTTCTGTCTCTCTCACTACATCTAATTTTTCCTTTCTCGCTCTGACGCTGACATAGTTCCACCACAAAACTGATCGATTTGTATATTTGTCAAACTGATTTATCGAGTGTTTCGATTTGATGGCCTGGAAATGTCTGTCCACACTTGCACTCACACACATGCACACAGAAACATGCAAGTTCACCTGTACAATGCAAAATACGCAAAGCTAGACAGACACACACACACACACACACATACACATACAGAGGTAATCAAACAGACACGAATGCACCCGCACACAGTAATGATATGCAAATAGTATGCGCTTTTCAGTGGCATGCGTACATCTGGGTAAGCGACTGTATATGTATGCGTGTATGTGTGAGTGTGTGTGTGAATATGTGTGTGAGTGTGTGTGTGTGTGTGTGTGAGTGTGTGTGCATGTGTCTGTGTGCACCGCATTCTGTTTGCCGTCACCGAAATCCTCCCCACAAAATCCCCATTTCAATCTCGGCTGAGTCGTGCTGAGCTCCCGCCAGTCAGACAGTCAGACAGTTAGCCGGACAGACATTCAACCAGGCAGAAATGGAAGACCAATGCAGGCGACAGAAGGGAGATGAGCATACATCGTTTTCAGGACGAGTTGTAGGCGCATTAAGTGCATATTCCATGCTGATGCCGGGCTATGTAAAACTCAGGATAATCAAAGTCATTATTGTGGTTGAAGCCCTCAATACAGTTTGAGTTGCCACTGGCAGGCATAAGGATGGTTGAGATTGAATTAAAGCCGTACAATTCAATGGAATGCAACTCTCAATCCTCGCAATGAATGCAATGATTCACGAACATTTTCTGGCTAATCAAATGCAATTTGTTCCGCCAGCTAAGAGTGATGCTCGTAAGAGAAAGAAAGAGAGAGAGAGAATGGGATGTTGACCCAAATGGCAACCAAGCGAAGCTGATTAAAGTGAGAATCGTTTCCTAAATAAATGTGGCTGCTTATCATATTTTACAGATTTTTAACCGTTTCAAATCTTCGTTCGTTGCCGTTTCTGATTTGTTAGTTGGCACGTTGAGGTCAATTTTAAATTATACACTTCCGCTTCCGTGCTCCGATTTTCGCTCGATTGAAGCTGACTGGCCATAGACCTCGCCCTCATCACACTGCCCATGTCTTGCTTTCCTCGCCATCCTCCATCGTTTGCTGTGTAAATATTGAAATCGATTCAGTTTTCATAAGCCGTTTCTCTGCTCCACCGCACTGCCGCACCATCGCACCACCAACACAACACTATAACGCTGGCTTGCTCAAGGCCAGGTGCTTCTGCTTCTGGCTGCAGTCCGTCTGGAGAGATGTGTTCTCTCTGTGCTCCTCTGTCCAGGGCGAGTTTTGTGGTTTCACCGTTGCTTGTTATGCTTCATGTTTGTGCCAAGTTGTTGTCGACGTTGCTCCACTGGGTGCTGGCTGGTGGTGCTGCCTTTGCCTGTTTATGCAAGTGGATTACGGTGTTTGGTTCTGATTATAAATCATCTTTATAATCCGTAAATCGTGTTTGGTTAACATAATGGAATAAATTTATTTTATTTATTGCAGCTGTAAGTTTAATAAGATTTCTACGACTGGTGGTCGTCGTCACTTGCTCTCTCTTCTCTTCCCTCACTCTTGACACTCCGCTCTGCCCAACCTACCCAACTATCAAGTCCTCTGTTCTGACCATTTAACTTTATGCTGCCTACTTCTCGTCTTGACTTGACTCGCTGCTAAGCGTTTAAGTTGAAGTGCACTTTAAGGCGCCAGGACCCTTCGTTGGTTTCCTGACTGGGTGACTTGGTGACTCGGCGTGCAATTATTGTAAATTGCTTGGTGTCATTTACACACTTTCCCACGCATTTTCGCCGTTTCGCCGTTTCCCTTTTCCCCATCATTTTCGGTTCCCTCGGGAGCCTCCATTCTTGCCATCCTCTCCATTCTGTCCTCGGCGTTGTCACTTGCTTATCTCTGAATTCCTTATTCTCTTCGAGTGCCCGCAAAATGGCATTCGAGCTGCTTCGGTGCAGCTCATTAAACGCATGCCACAATATCTGAATGGGGCATGGCATGCAGTTGCCAGCATCGCTGTGGCAGGTGAAACACTTCAACACAGTCAAGGCCAAACTCTATATTGCTGTATAACACATAAAATATTACACTTTAACGCCATTTAGGCGCATTTTAAAATGATAATGTGGACTCTTCGCAGATAAATAATGCAACGTCTTCTAACCAACTATAGAAGGCCCCAGAATGGCAACGGCTTAAGCGAGTCAGAAGTCTGTGGGGCAGGGAGATACTCGTACTCCAACTAAAGTTGGCATAAAAATACAAATTTATTGCTACGCAAAGGATTTACTTGGGGAAAGCCCCATGCCATCTTCTCGTAAGTCTTCCATGAAATATGACGACGTCTAAAACGACGCGCGACGAAGGAAACTCGTATAAGCCAAGTTAACTTTAAATGCCGCAGACTTTTTCGGTATCTGCCCAAAAACTGAATGCTCCACAATGAGTTGGCCAGTCAACTGGCCCGACATGCACGTCACAGTGGAGTTATCCTAATTTACTTGCAGACAATTACGAATACACTCATTTGCACTCATATGCTTGCACTTGGTCTGATTCGCAAGTGCTGTGGCGAACAGCAGCTCAAAATGCTGACGATGATTATTTTACTCACTCAATATAGCCAGTAGTAGAGTAGAAGATACCCTGTTATCAGCTAAACCTAATAAGTGAACGTAGTTGCATTTTTTGTTAACTTGCAAAGTATGGAAAGGAAATATTAAGTATACGTCGTATACCCGCTGACTCACATATTGTTAACTGCCTGCTTTGGTGCACTTCATAAGTGCAGGGTATAAGCAGGCCAATGCGAGCAGGGTACAACAAATATTTGAGTGTACTTTTTGCGGGGGTTCAGTGCGGAGAGGTAGGCAATTTATGGATGTGTATTTGTCTGGATAGAATTTGGATTTAGAGCACAATTTACCAGCAAATTAAAGCGCACTTTCACACACCGAAGCACACACACACCCACACACACACGCACACACATAGCTATTGCCTTATGATGGTATGTGTGTATTTATGAGTGTGTATAAGCGGTAGCTGTAATGAGAATACCCTATACTATATATATATATAGTTGGTTGGTCGGTTTTTTGCTGTGCTAAATACACTTTAAATCTATTTAAGCAATTAATTAAATTTTTATATACAGCAATTAAGTAATTAATTAAGGTGATTTTATAAATTAAACTGTTAAACACTGAAATCAAGCCATGTTAAGCTGATTACAGGCTATCATATACATATATTTACATATATATGTGCGTTCTGTTACTGTATACATATTCATAGTCGAATCAGTTAATCTTTCATTAATGATACCTATTTGCAGGGTATGCTGTAGCAAAGCCCTCTCGACCAGCGTAATCCTCAATGTTGTTGTTTTTTTATTTATTTTTGCGAGCTGGCAAATTGAAAAAGTTTTTTGGCTTGCCACTAAAAGTTAAGTTGTGTTTCTATGCAATTTATTGAGAGACGAGGCACACATTGACGCATATTGAAGAGTACCGCAGTGTGCTTCACATTTGTGCACTGATTTATATGCCGCTTAGCTGCAGCGAAGCGTATGAGCCGTACTTGAATTTACGTGCCACACGATGGGGGTTGAATCGTTGTGCTCTAATTTAATAATTTCACTTTGTGCGTGCCAAACTAATTATAAAGTATTTAATATCCGTAAACATGGCCAGAAACAAACTCTAATATTGTTCCAGAAAACTAATGCAAATGCCCCGAAAAAGTTCGTCCTCTACTCGTTCTCGTTCGCTGCCACTGCCTCACACTTACCCATTCTGCAATCATTTGCATGCCACATCATCAACAGTAACTGCTGCCCCATTTTGTTTGTTTGTTGCCTTCCTTTGTGTCCCTTCATTGTCGCAACTGTTGCCAAAAATCCTTGGTCCCCAGTCGCCTTTTTTGCCTCCTCATTAGAAACATTGAAGTTCGTAGGCATCATGCAGTTGCATGTTGCACGTTGCACGTTGTGTGTTGTGTGTTGCACACTTTGTACACATTTCTCATCGGAAACTCTTTGTTTGTCTCTGTCCAACTTTCGGAAGCCAAAGTTTGCAATGCTTGTTGGGCAGTTAACGGCTTTTCGCACCAACAAGCAACCCTATTTATTCTGGCCCGAACTGTAAGTAGCATTGTAGTTATGATAAATCTACTTATATAAGCAATTTCTTGCTACAACGCTTTCTGTTCAATGGTAACCAACTAAAATACTCAATAAGTTTCCTGAGCTCGTCATTTTGTTAAGAAATATATTTATATTTTACACTTTTCCAGTAAATAAATAATTCAAAAATTGTTAGAAAAGAGTCGAATAGATCTGTCATTAAGTATCCTGCAAGTTGTAATATACAAGAGAGTGCAAACTGAATGATTTTTAATGGAAATTATAAACATCACAGAATATTGCTAAAGGCAACAAGTTAATTATGTAAAGACGATTTGCTTCGACTTTAACTTTCTCTCCAAGTTAGTGAAGTTATCAGTTAAGTAGTAATTATGTTCGGCCGCAAGTTCGCAAGACAACGGAGCTCTTAATTAAACGGTAGATAATAATGCTGGATCTATTGACTACTGCACTTAATGGTCAGACCAATAGCTCCATGAAGTTGGACAAGTGCATGCAGCTCAAGCTTTTCATGCCAGCAAAAATAATAGAACTTAGTTAAAGCTCAGGCAAAGTAAACTTTTTAATTGTTTAATGTTTTCCAAGTTTTAAATTGTACTCTGCGTTGTTCTTTTGCTTTTCCTGCTCTTCAATGTTTGGCTTTTGTGTTTCTATTTTACGGTACTTCTTTGCTATTTCTTTTCGCATTGTTTTTACGGCAAATGTGCCGTCTGATGCATTTTTATACGAGAACGAACTAACTAACAGATTGACCAAACTTACATGCATTACAATTACACACTTCTCGAATTTCCCAAATAAATAGTTCGTATTTGAAATAGCAAAAAGTTTTGTCTATTTGATTCCATTGATTCCATATTCGAAGCATACATTTTTGGGGCAGTTTCTGAGTGTAATGTTAACGATGTTTCTAATATTTCTTATATTCAGGCCAAAATTTTGGCTTACGATTTTCAACATTCACCTTGTAAATGTTTCAATGTCAATATTAAATTTATTCTTGTTATGCATAGACAACGAAAGTTTCCAAGAAAATTCCCAAACCTGTACCTTTAGCTGTGGAAACTTTTGCTTTTCTGTGCTTTGCGTGGCAACAGCAAAGGCAACAACAACGGATGTCTAAGTCATCAAAAAACAAAATGCTTAAAGCGGAAATAACACAGGTTATTGGTGATGATTTAAAGCCTGATACCCTGTAGCTTTGGCAGTAATAATAATTATGCTTAAGGATCTGTTCTCTCTATTCTACAGAGAAATGGAAAACAACCAACATTTATTTACAGTCTCTCTGCCACTGAGTATCTGCTGTTGAGCACACTCTATTAAAAGCTATAGCAGTTGTTATTTTTGTGTCCCTGAGAAAGTGTACATGTATCTGGCAGTACAAGTGCGTATGTATTGGTGCATCCTCAATGGCCATAATATGCGGCACAAGGCGGAAGTGCAAACTGCTGCGAAGCCGAGAATAGATTCACAATCAAACGGAAAATAGTTTTCAGGGTGGCAAAAAAACAAAGTTTTGTTCTCGTAACCCCAAACATGATACGAGAACAGCTCGAGAAGGAGATACTAGCTCGTATGTAATTGTAAAATGTTTTCTCTGCTGTCAACCCACTTTGCAAGTTTATTATTTTTATCACTGCGAAGTTCTTACTCCACATTCCCCGTTCGTTGTCCGGTCTACTGCTCCTTTGGCATCCCCCTTGGGCACTTGACAACGCATAAAAATCGTCACAAGGACTCTTTTTTTGCAATAAAAACTGCAATAAATTGAAATGTGCGCTGGCTGTCTGCGAGTGTTTGACCAAGAAATTACGATGTCTATTCGATTATCTATTGGGTCAGTCGTTTTATAACATTTAATGTCAATACAAAGAGCTTTGCACACTCTCGAATCTCTCGATTCCGTCGTGTCTGTCTAGTTTGGCTCTGGCTGTATCCATGAGATACTCTTACTTTTAGACCGTAAATCAATAATATATCGAATTTCCTGTATTCCCCATTAGTTTGTGGTTATCTATGGATCGATTTTCAATTGATGTTTTCATTTAAATTCAGCATAGAAAAAAAACAATAACATTTGTTCAATTACAGCAAATGTTTATCGACAAATCAGCGCAGTTTTGGAATTAATGATTAGCTGATGTAAATGAATTTGAGAAATTGATATATGCGTGCATTTGTGAATTTGTATATGCAAATTTGTGGATTCATAAAACAAAACAGCGACACGGCACGCAGTGAATATCTGACTCCAATAAGCAAGTATCTCATTAATCCAATTAAGCCAAATTAATTGAAATGCAAATCGACTAATGAGCGCACACTGCATTGATTTCCACAGTGTGAATGCGAATGCAAATTTGAGAGTGAGAATGAGTGTGAGGGCGAGTGTG
Organism: Drosophila funebris; assembly: GCA_018901825.1. Lineage (NCBI taxonomy): Eukaryota > Metazoa > Arthropoda > Insecta > Diptera > Drosophilidae > Drosophila > Drosophila funebris. The sequence continues at coordinate 4,696,223 of JAEIFK010000678.1, forward strand.
AGGGCGAAGGACCTTCCATTCGATGTTGCAGTGCATTAAAATCTGTTTTAATGACATTCCAAATTATACGGTTGTGTAACACGCATACGCCGTGTTGTACATTGATGAAACACTTCGATAAGATAGGCATGCAAGTGTGGAGCCTGTGTAGGAGGCAAGGGAACTGTTTGCTTGTATGGCTGAGAAATAGAGCATATTAATTTCTATGTGGAAATGACTGTGGTTAGCTGTTAACAAGGGAATTTCCTTCGAGTCAGAGTCAGAAGTATTAATGTTAAGCGTATTAAAATTCCCATCAATTTATTCATAGGTCTGGCATTTGCATAACGTGCCAGAAACATCTGGCTGACTGCCTATGTTGTCTATGTAGAGCTCATAAACGTGGCTGGCATGTCTTCTTACCATTGCCTATTATTATTGATGTCTGTCTTTAAAGCGATTATCAATCAATTTGCCAATTACAATGGCTTCATGTCTGTCTTTGTTTGCTCTATCTAGTAACGAGTACGTGCTGAAGCAATGCACTTCTCTCACTCTACCTTACCTTCTCCCTCTCCCATTTACATCTATTTCGTTTTCTCTCTCCGTCACTGAATCTTGTTTCAATCAGTGTTCAGCTCAAAAATACCTCTAGTACAAATTCCTTATCAGTTTTACACACTTTTTGTTGGCACTGTTAAATAAGCACAGCAATTCGATTACTCCCCTTCTTATGCTCAGTACTTAAAGACTATAGAGTTACATAATTTAAGAATAAACGTAGACTGACTTATTTACTGAATTATCTGACGAAGTAAGCCAGAACTTTGTTGCCGGTTCGAGCTGTTGTTCTTTCTGGAATTCAAATATATAATTCAAGTATTGAGTATCTTACTGTCGAGCACACTCGAACATAGTGTTCGTTCCTATTATTTTTTTATCCTTCGAGGATTTCCGTTAATCAGGATTACATACGTCTAGGAAGCCATTCATAGTCTATGACTGGGAGCTAATTGGCTCACAGAATATCTGGGTTACCATTGGCAACAGATAGCATTTGAATCCTAGATATTGTTCACTGCAAAAGAGAGAAACACAATTAAAGTCCATTGAAAATTTAACAATTAATGATGCCGGACTAGGACATACCCTTTAGACACCCCTTTTCACATTCTTACTGGATGCACAGGGTGGTCTTATGTAAGGCTCAGACTGAGTTCATACACATTATAATCAATGGCGACATAAATATTCACATGCCCCACATCGTGCTTGTGCGTATATGCCATGTTATTACCTTTCCCCTGACTCTGCTCCTCCCCATAGTCCGCCCCTGTTCCCACCCCCTGGGCTCTTGCATAGTTTTGCAAGCAAGCTCACGTGCGTGTGAGCAACCACTGACCAACTTGACCCACCATGTCTCTGTCTTTACTGGGAATTAGGTTAGTCTGGACAGCTCGCGTTCAGCTGGAGAACAATGGCAAGGGTTACCTGCCAAATGCCAAAGGGCCTTAGGTTCCCATTTGAATACGTGTATGCTCACATTTGCAGCTGGTATTCATAATAAACTGTGGTCTATTCTGTTTGGTAGGTTGTGACCCCCTCATCCTCATCTATGGGCATTTATGCACGTCTGCCGAATGGAACATGGCTTTATATCTATAGACTATTGTAGATGAAATTGTTATTGCTCTAAATATTGGCATAAGAACTTTCAGTCTCGATTGTCTAGATTATCCAGATATTTAATATTAAATTCCAAAGCTCTTTTCATTATTTGTCTAAAGGCACAATCGATTATTGAGTTGAGTTTGCCATAAGACTCATAATTATTGCATAGAGACTTTAAGTTTCAAATTTATTTATTCGACGCAACTTTCTGTGGCCTTTGTTGGCAAGAATTATTATGGCTATTGTCTGCGCATTGTCCTTTTACCTTTTGGCCACAGGTTGGGTTCTTTCAATGTTGCCTTCGGCTAAGCGATCCCAAACATAAAGAATACAACACTGGCCTTAATGCATGCCTATAATTCTTTATTATTCCGCTTCTCCTCAGCGGCCCAGAGAGCCACAAAAGCCCAGCCAAAGACGTCCATCTTAAATGATTTAATGAGTTTTCCTTATGTTGAACCCAACTCGGGGGTCAAGTTTTGGTCAACTCGTTGACGACTCAACTCATCAGCTGCACGAGTTATAATGATCAAAGGCATTTAACAGCAGCTGCTAAGCATACTCAAGCAAACATGCTCAGATACTCACAGACTCACACATTCAGACACTCACACACACACACACAGCTTCATAGTCAGGTGCAAAACGCATAAGCCATATTCATCGTCACTCATTGTCATTGTTTCCGCCAAAGCCGACAGAGATTTATCAGCCAAATGTCAGCATGAGTGAAAATTTATATGCGATTTGTATTATCCCGGCTGTTGCAATGAAATTCCACGACAACTGATCGCCAAGACCGTGTGCCAGCTTCCTGCCACGCCCCATTGTCCGCCTCCTTGTGGCACAGACATTGTGTCTCTGTTTGGAGGCTGCGAATTAGTGAATTGTGCTCGAGATTCCCATGACTGTCACTGAGCTCGATTCGCCCACACTTAGACTAATGTCGAGGAGTACTCGTATTCGTACTTGTGAATACACTCATACTCACTCTACCGCTCATACTCCAGCAATTGTATTCATACTCCAACTCCCCGGCGTTTTTGTTAGTCAAATGTGCGCCTGCTGGCGGCATCCGGCTTAAACAACGCTCTGTCGCTTTCATTTTCATAGTCATTGCTTTGCCTTCTAACTGCAAGTGTGTGCGTGTGCGTGTGTGTGTGTGTGTGTGTGTGTGTATATAAATTAACATAATGCTTAAGTATGTGTGACAAGCGACTTCTGGGTTTCAGTTTACGTGAATTTATGTTGCTTTCAAATTGTCTATATGTACAGTTAACTGAACAGCGTGTGTGCGTGTGTGTTTGTGTGTGTGGGTGTATGTGTGTGTGTTTGCGTGGGTGTGGAGCACACAATTAAAATCAGTCATGCAATAAAAATACGCACAAAAAATAAAACATAGAGCAACGAACAAAATTGTATAACAAAAGCTAAAGTAAATTGTATCTGCAATCAATATAAAGTACAGTCAAACCTTGCTACAACTTACTTATATATGAAAAGCGAAGACTGCCATTAAAACTGAATAATATACTGCTGAAAGCTTTCGGCTCAAAAACTGTTGATTAACCGTGAGAAATGTGCAAGGATTTGTTGTCAATGTGGTTAACTAATCAGAGTGATACCTGCGAGCCACCGTCTAATTAATGCCCCAACACATTTTTGACAAGCGACTGATAAACCGAACCGGATATCATTGCGAACTGCCAATTGCAACTGCAAATGTCAATTCAAATGCCAGAGCAGAGCGTCTAGTTTGGCCTGTATTCATACTAACTGGGCCAATATTCGGATACTCGTAGTACTGATAAAATTTATTACGCATGCGACACGCGTATTTCATCTTGTTTGCTGCTTGCTTGTTTGGCGCGTTATTATCGCCCAACGTGGCGTATGATTAACATAAAATGACAGCGCCAATGCACGCTACTCGCACCTTTGATACAACACTCCTACTCTCGCCGCTTCAATACCTGTCTTGGTGTACTATCCGAATTTGGCGTTTCAACTGATTAACATAATTTTCTACCATATTACCAGGAGAGCCCAGATCGACAGGCAAAACAGGCATCGAGTTGCGGTTACATAACGCGTTCGTCGCGTCGCGTCGCGTTGCGTTGCGTTGCTTCCGTTGCAAGAATTTTCGTATTTCGAATTTTGTATTTTGTATTTTATCTACATCCATTTTCTGGTACGTGAACGGAATATTATCGCAATCATCGTTCAGTTCACACTTATTACCAGTAAAAATGATCAGATCTGTCAGTCAACCTGCCACCTTATTGTTGAGCATTTAACGTTTAAAGACCTCGTTTCGCATCCTACAATGTGTGTGGCTGTAGATCGAATGGAATAGATGGCAATGCTATAGAAAGGACATGACATCAGGCAATCAATGAGATATTGTCTGCGTATCTCTCCCTGCCTCTCTCTCTCACTCACTCACTCCCGCATTGTATGTGCTCGTGGCACATAAAAAAAAAAGGCGGAAACTAAAACAAATTGGAACAAAATGCACAAAAGGCCAACTTGCAGGCAAGTCCAGACAATGGCCATGACTTGTTGGCGGATTTGAGCATTGAAAAGCGATAAATTCTTAATTGAAGTCACTTTGCCAGGTATTTGTTGAAAGATAAACGACAGTGAAAACAGTTTTGATTTGACTTTAATGTGAAAGCATTTCTCTTTATGAATCCATACCAAAAGTAATCTTAACTATTGGACAGCACGGCTGACAGCAAGGGAATCAATTAACGCGTTTTCAACCAGTTCAATTCAAATCATTTGCGACACTCTAAAGAAACAACTCGATTGTGACAGACAAAGATGCTCACATAGACCCCAAAATGAACTGTGTAGTTGAGTCTAATGACATGGATATGAAGACAAGGACATGCAGCAGGCATCAAGCTCAAAATATGAAGCAAACCAAGGGGGGGACATGCCTTGATGATGATGATGATGATGATGTGGACATTGTTATTGAAGTGTGGTAACGTGAAGAGAAGCTGCCTTCGAGGTATTATTACACCATTACGAATGGACTAAGGGCTTTCATTAGCCCGTAGATTGAAGCTATTTGGTTGGTAATTACGAGTACCAGACAGGGACATTGACTTTGAGTGAGACTGAGACTGAGACTGAGACTCAGGTTAGATGACCGGAAACGACATCAGTTGCCGGACAACGCACAAATCCAAAAACCAAATGCAATGAGCTTAGCAAGTCCACAGACAAAAGCAAAACACCAGGCAATCATCAGCCAAAACTGAGTAGTATATGGGGACTGTTTGTTGACAGTCCGCTTACAAATCCCCCTCCAGTTCCCCGCCCACTATGTCGGAGCATACAAATGTCGAATAAGCGGAAGTCAACTTCAGTTGGGTGTCTGCCCCTTTTGCCAGCTGCTTTTGAATTGCCTTTTACAATGTTGTTTGCCAGCTGACCCCCAAAAACAAAACTCTTTTCACACACACTGACAGACAGAGAGAATCAGATGGACAGACGAACGGATTGAAGCGTCTGCAACACGCAAATGCAATTAACACGCCAGCAGGCAGACCGGAAATGGAACCCCACTGGTCCAGCCTGTCTCCTCTCTCTCTCGCTCCCTCTCTCATTCGCCCTTTATGTATATGGATTCCAAAATTGGCCATCCTGCATGTTCCTCCTCTAACTGCAGGATTTCGCTTCTTTTTTGTTGATTTTCAGACTTCCAAAAAATCAATTAGTTGAAAATTAATTGTTTATGCGTGAGGCTCGCCAATGAACGACTTTTATGATTAATTCACAGTTTTACAACCTGGCAATTTGGCAATAGAATGCGCGTAAGCCAAGTGAGCACTGTACAGATGGCATTCACTATGCTCGACTTCACTTGAAAAGGACGCAACGAAGCAAGCAATGCAGCCAGTCACAGTTCTATTTATATTCAATTCCATTCCATTCAATAGACTTCAAGGGGTTTCTCGAACTACCTTAATTTTGTGGCTCTTTATAGGGTATTCCGCAGTTAGTCTTGGTGTCTACTTTTGCCCAGCAACCTGTGAAATCATCTGTGTCTTCACGGTCTTCTCGTTGTTCCCGCATCTACACGTCTTTTGGGCATTGCCCATTGCCCATTGCCCATTGAGTCTCGCCGATGTTTGCATTTCTTTTAACATTTCTCTTTAACGGTATAATCTTTTATTTGCACTTTATTGCGCAATTCGCTGCTCGTTTCGTGGGCAATCGCTGTCCGGCAACGAGATAATATGCATTCAAAATGAATATTTACGCGTTGGCAGCGATTTCAATACGTTTACTGCCAACTGAACTCAATATACCGAGAAGAAGACTTCACAATGTACAATGCAAATACTTAAAACACAAGAGCCGAGCCTATTTCCCACACAAAAGAACTACAGTTTTGTAAAGTCTCAAAAAGAAAATAATGGATTTTATTTTCCACCTCTGTCTATGCTCGAAATTCAACGTAAATCATTTATTCATTTAATATTTAAGCTCGAACTAGAGCAGCCTGGCAAACGAATATTCACACACACACACACACACTAACCCTCACACACATTCACATGCACACTTACAAATGCGTTCCTCATTGAGTGCAAAAAGCATTGTCCAGCACATAAACCATGTTGCAAATGACCAGACGTGAGCCCTCCATTAGCTCGCCTGACCGGCTGACCGCCTGCTTGCCAAACCTACCAAAGCACAGGATCCCGCTCCCTTTCTCTCCTCTCCATCTGCTGGCCCTGTAAACGGCCTCAGTGCGGGCCAGCGAGCCTTGTTTGTTGCCTCATTTTTGAAGCCTGCAGACGGCCTGCCATTGTTGTAGTGGCTGCTCTCGTTATACCCTGTATGTGCACTGGGAGGTTTGCGATTTAGATAAGCATAAGTATAGCTTATGAAATCATAATAAATAAACATATATATATACACTTACTAGTAAATATGCAGGCAGTCGAATTAAAGTCTATATAAATAGTTAAATATATTTATTTCTTCAAGTCAATTTCTTACTTTCTCTATTCTTTATTGCTTCGATACAATTCACATCATCTTTAAGCACATTTTCTTATTATCTTCTCATATAAGACTACATGTTCCCTTATCATATATGCAAAATTTCACTTATTTTGTTCATTTACAGGGCATTAGTAAGCTTATCAATCGCATATGAAAATATTTCTAATTGTTGCTATTGTTGTTGTTGGTGCTGTTAGTGTTGCAACTCCTGACGTCTGTTGGCTATGTATTGCCATTGCTACTGCTACTGCTGGTACTGCTGGAACTGCTACTGCTTTTACTGCTACTGTTGCCATTGTTTGTTCCACTTGACCACTAAAGCATAGTTTTAGGCGCTAAAAGCTAAACACCAAAATTCAAAAAGCAGCTGCTACTTGGGAACAAGCAGATGCAGAGTCGCCTCCGGCATGAGCACTTTAGTTTATTTCATTTGCTCTCTCACTCACTCTGTCTATATATACACACATGTGTGACAGAGTGTGTGTGTGTGTGTGTGTGTTTGTGTGTGGGACTTGCGCTTTGGCAGGTGCCTGTAGCTAATATCCGGTGCTCAGTGCCTCAAATGCCTGAGTTAACTCACCACTAATTGCGAATTCCCATCCACACTCCCACACACTCCCACACACACACACACACACTCGATTGCATTTAGCTTTGCACTTTTTGTCGCTGTTGTTGCTGCTTTTTAATTTTAAATTAATTTTAAAGAATGTTTCGACATTATTTCACATCCGCTTGGCTTTTCCGATTGATCGACCAAAAACCAAAAGCCTCTCGCTATATGACATTGAAGTTTGCGGTTGTGTCATAATGATTATTGTTTCAATTGACTGACCCACTCAAATTGCTGTTGCTATTGTTATTGTTGCTGTTATTGTTGTTGTTGCAGTAGCTTATACCGTTTGCAGCTGACCACATCGAAATAAACCGCTAAATAAATAATGCATGAACAATGCCATTACGAATTGAATTCGAATCGCAATTCAATGATGTGGGAAATGATGCGCAATACAAATATAGCCCACCAAAAGTTGGCCAAAAACAAACAATACCATGTCCAAAACAATGCTGCTCTTCACTTACCGCGTAGAAATTTCCCAAAATTAATTAAAATATTGTCAAATAGTCAATCAATTATTTAAGTGCACGTTATGGACATGAATAGTTGATGGACATTGTTAAATACTGTCTACCTGATAGACATCAATACTAGGTATTTAAATTATATCTTAAGAGTTGTTTAGTAGTTTAGACTACTTACTATCTTGCGCGTTTTATTATTAAAAAACAAACTATTTTCATAAACTGTCAGTCAAGTTAAGCCTTTTGAGGTGAGTTGCATATAAATAATAAAACATTTTGGAAAGTGTACTTTGAGGAAATTCTACGCATAAAACCAATTTCCCTTTCATGAATATTGTAATCATATTGATCTTTAACTTTGATATTAAGTTACCCTTTTAAGGTACAAGTAATTAGACCTAGTCTTAAATAGTTGAAACATAGTTAAATACAGCCCTTGGCAGTTTATTCGTAATTCTCTAAATGGCGTATAATAGGCAGGGAAACAACAAGCCGCAAACTGCCAACAACAATTGTGGAACAACTGAACCCCTTGCCACCACTCGGAAGCCACTGAAAATGTATGCCGCGCTCATGTGTTTCCTGACGATTATAAATGGCAACCGATAAACAGGCCGAACTATAGGACAGGGACAGGGACAGGGACAGGGACAGGCTGGGACGTTCCCAAGGTAAATTTATATTTGCTGCGGCTATGACACTTTAGCCCTATGTCATCGTGTCTAAAATTTGCCATTGGAGAGAAGTCCTCTCCCTCTCTCTTTCTCTGTGTCACTCGCTATGTTGGTAATATATATATACATGTATTTTAATAGAAGACAGGAGTAACTGAAATGGCTGTGGTCGGCAATTTGCCTCAAGGCAGACTCAACCAGTTACTGGAAAGACGATATTGCAGCCACTGATAAATTTATAACCCCGATAGATAGAAGAGACCAACAGTAACAGTAAGAGTACGGCTATACAGAATATATACGGATATATTTAGTGTGCCAGCATTTGTTGCCGTTGATGAAAAGTGCAACTTTGTGGATACGATAGCGGGAGGATGGGAGACTGATGAGTGGACGTATTAAATATTATTGAAACTTTTATTGAACTCGCAAAATGTTTGTGTGTGTGTGTGTGTGGGTGTGTGTCTGGATGTGTGTGTTCATCCATTCTCTGGCTGTTTATTGGAAAATTTAAGAGCTCAAGTTTCCGGGCAATTTCAACTGCAGTTGGCAAATGCTGCAGTCAAACGACTTTGCACGTTTCAACTGTTTAAATTTAATTTGTTGCGTATTTGACTGTTGGGCGGCTGCCCCAAATGAGGGGTGGGGAGGGCAGAGTTGAGTCAAACTTGCAGGTTCCATTTTCAGGTCGCCAGAAATCAACATTTCTGAACAGACGTGCGCAATCGAAGAAAATGCACTCGCCGACGAACAGCGAGTCAGAGGGACAGAGAGACAGAGGGACAGACGAAGGGAGACCAATAGAGAGACAGAGAGACAGGCAGACAGGCGAATAGGGAGACAGGTAGACGGTGCCGACAGTGCGCGATGTGGAGAACACACGGAAGTAGTTACCGTCATGCCAAATATGACAAATGTTGTTCGTTTTGCCCCATCTTCCAAAGTTGGCAGTTGTGAGTTGCAAGTTGCAAGTTGCGAGTTGCAGGCCACATAAAAAGCAGAATTGAGCCAGCTGACACGTAAACTGCATAAATATAAACGCAATACGAGAACGTGAGAGCTGCAACGGAAGGAACCTGACAGCAACTTCAAGGTGGCAAAGATATTCCAAGGGCATGGATGGATGGCAGAGTCTGTGCGGGTGAATGCACTACCAAGTAAATGGGATTCGGACGAGGATGGAACTGAACTGAACTTAAACAAGCTACAAGAAATCTGCATATGAACTTTAAGTGAACGAAAATAAAAGTTAAGTATTCATTCGATTTAGAGTAGCCTCTCATACTTAAGACTTGCTTCCGGGTTGCGGAACAAATAATTAGAAATGAAATTAAATCAAATCAATTTGTGCCTCGCTGAGACAATATTGCAATTTACCCAAACAGCGGAAGCGGAAGTACAAAATCATAAGAATTAAATCGATATTTATTCGTCTTGTTGTGGAAATGGGAAATCGAATTCGTGGCAATTCAACACACACACACAACAGATACACAAGCACAATCTGAGGCCACTTGGATGACCACTTCGATATATGCAAATCCTTCTACGGGGAGTTTCATTTGCATTTGTCCTGCCAAATGGTCTCGTTTCTGGCCAACGATGAAAGTAGATTTTCGTCCAAATTGACTTTAACAATTGACACTGTAAACAGATTGCGGTCGTAACTTGTTCTGAACTTGACTTGGCCATTTAAAAGCATTAAACGAAATTTAGATAAATTATCTTGAAGTTCTTGACTAACCCATACCCTGCACTCGGCCCTCATGCTAACACTGACTTATCGTTTATTTATAAATTTATTTATTATCTTAAAGTTCAAATGAAGTTTAATTTTGTCATAAATTTTAACTGTTTTCAAGCAATTATTATTGATATTGTATCTTGACAATTAAAAGAAGTGTTTTCTTAGTGCATTGAGAGTGTTTTTGTATATGTATCTAATGGAGTTCGGTTGATTTATTTGTTTTCTCATGAGTTTATGATTTTTGATTTAACGATTTTCCTATTGGGTTTGAATAGATTTTTTTCTTATGGCATAAATCTTAATATATTTTGTTTTATAATCTGACAATTTATCTATGCAAAACTTTCTGAATTTAATCATCAACTGCAGGGTATAAATGCACTTACATTGCACGCCTCCTTCAGAAGTCCAGTCTTTACCTGTGTAAATAATAAACATTATGCAAATTGGGCAGGCAAACTTTGTTAGTCTTGGGCTTAATTACCGCCTCGCCTGTTGATTTGTGTAATTATTAATTTTATTTCAATTCATTTATTTGCATTAATAATCAAGTATGTCAACCAGGAACCGAATGTCCAGACTCGTATGTATATTGGTTTATGGCTAATTACAGGCCCCAGTGGGGTTTGTGTGTTGCCTGTGCGTTGTGTGTGCATTAATCGATGTACTAACTCTTTCAGCTAGCCAGCAGCTAACTGGCGCCTAATTGATTGATTGTGTAAGCCGACTTAGCGGATTGGCCTAAAGGCCATAGTTGTTCGAATGCAGGCAACATTTATGCAGCGTCTGCATTAGGTGCTTTGCTATGTTCAGCTTATGGCAGCTTATTGATGACAGTCGCTGATCAGAGGAGCTTCCATTCATCAATAGGCATTTGGTCATATTCGTCATACTGGCACTGGAAATGGCCACGTATGCAGCTCGTTCATGGGCTTGGGATTAATGGCATTGGCCCAACGTCACTTCTACGAACTCATAAACTGCGGCCAAGTCAAGAGATTTATGTGACTATCAGAGAAATTTAATCAAACCAAACAGTACAACCCTTTCTCGAAACAAAAATCAAATTTCCAATTTGCAACTGGGGGTTAAGCCAAAGTTTCATATTACCAACCAGTAATGGCCGAAATGCTAAAAGCACATTCCACCGCTCTGGAATTTCAACCGTCCCCCTCACTACACTTCACATCATTTCACTTCCTTCACTTGTTCCATGCACTTGTGTTAAACATATGTAATCAAAATAAGGCAAACTCTGTGCTGCCTCATTTTCGGAGTAGAAAACCTCGGAATGTACTCGTTTATACGTTTATACCGTATATATATATATATATATGTGTGTGTGTGTGTGTGTGGGTTGAGCATATGCCATCGCAGAGTAATGCATACTCGCCTGCCTGGGTTAATGTTGGGGCAAAATTTCAATTTGATTCTGCCTGCTTTGGTATGAGTATCTGGTTTGTGCTGCTCGAGGCGTTCAATAACCAAGCAGGGACCAACAACAATAAAAATGTCGAAAACATAGCAAACATTAACGGGAAAACAATTTTCATAAATCTAGAATTATTACCAGGCGCCACGAAAAGCAAACAAACTGCTGCAACCGACGCCGATTCCAGTACGCAGTGTGTCCATTGAAGCAACAAATTTGCACATGAAAGACAAGTAGACAAAGTACTCAAGTTGCAAAACGAATACGACTCTCAGATGCTCTACACTTAAGTGAAATTAACTTATGCTTCAGGTATATTATTTTGTAAATTTCTGTAACTGTTGCAAAAGTATACCTACATTAAACTGTCATTACTATTTAGTTAGAGCTCATAATCATCATAATCGTCTGTTGACAGTTGCAAAGCCCTTCTCACAGTTCAACTATGCCCTTTGCTAGGGTTTTTCTGCTTTTGTTTTCATTTTAACATATGTCCAAAAATTGGGGTGCTGCGATCCCCCACACGCGAAAACTTTCTCCACAGAAACAACAAACATCTCTCATACACATACTCATACATATGCACATATTTACAACGCATTTAACATGCGAATATTCTTCATATATATATACATATATATATATATATATATATATATATATATATATATATATATATCTGTGTGTGTGTGCGTATAGAGGAATACCCGTATTGTGCCCGTTTTTCAAGCACTTCGCGGCCCAATTGGGGTTGTTTGCTGCCAGCAGAGACCCCACAAAGGGCGAGAGATTATATAATTTTCGAGCACTTGGCAAACAAGCTGCTGGACTGGGCATAAGTCACATAAATCACGCTTTGTGCTTACGAGTAGATTGTGAAGGAAGTCCCCTTTGCTCGCCCCACCACCTCCTCCTCATCAACAACTTTCGCGCTTCACATTATCTTTTAATTCAATTTTTCGCAAGCGACTTGGGTTATACTTTGAAGTCCACTCAAATTTCAATAATTCTCTTTGCATTGACATCCCAACAAATTATAGAAAAACAAATAAAGAAAAAAAACTTACGTCGCGTATGCATAACTGAAAGTTACCCTGTAACATAAACAGAAATAAGTCTTTGTAACAAATAAAATTTAAAGAGGTCCTGATCGATTCTAGTCTTAGACTCTGTGGCACACAGAGTACGACATATTTCGGTACATCTTTATTACATATATTATTTACAGGGTATATGAGCTACATAAAATGTATTGGCTCAAGACATCAACTGTCGCTGCAAGTTCCATTGTATCTATTGAGCCATTTCTGACGAGGCACACACAAAGCCATCAAGTGAATGCCACTTGAAAGTTCGAGTGCTTATAGACACACTTTTCAATGGCTTATCAAAATCTTAAGCTGACGACAATGCGATGACTATGACAAAGGGATGCACACATCGAAGACCATTTATAAAATTAATAAAAATAAGAAAAATATTGTGCGCTTCTGTGGCCTTCTGAAGAATCAATTCCCAAGTCGATCAAGTGTTTCCTATAGTGACTCATCCACAGTGAAAAGGGTTTGTCTAGCTAAAGTTGTGTTACGCATTTGATGATAAAATTACAATACCCTTTGCATACTCTCCAGTACCCTACGGTGTAAGCAAGAGAAGTCAAGCAAGAATCAACAAAAGACATAAAGTAGCATTAAAAAAAAATCCAAGTACAGAACGACTGGGCGCTCATTTAAGCAGAGGAAGGCTGTTAATCAAGTGCTGATAAGTCTGCTTAGTTTTGGGTTTACTTAGAAAGTATATTACACCCCAAGCACATACGTCACACATTTGGATTATTTTGAATTTGTCAGTTGTCAGAGAGTGGAGCAGGCAGTTGGATGTGGCAAGTATCTGTGCTGCAGGTGACAGTTCCCTCATTTAAGCTCGTGTTCTCGAAGATAATGCTTTGTCTGGCCCACAACAAATACGCGCCCAAATACCTTGTCAATTCGCAATTTGCATATGCAAATGGGCTTTTGGCTTTTGTAGTTGATTAATTTTCAACTAAGCCCGCCACAACACTCACATTGCATCCCTTTCACAAGCGATTCACACTCCATTCAGATGACTCAATTCACGCCACGCATTGATGGTTAATCAAACAAACAAGCAAGTGTGCGAGTGTGTGGGGGTGTGAGTGTATCTATTCGCATATGTACTCATTCCATATTTTCATATTCACACACAAGCGACATATTTGTTCTTTCGTTTAGTATTTGCTTTGATTCAATCTAATTTTTGGTAGCATTGTGAAGCATGTCTGTCTCAGGCCTGATTGTCATTCCTTTCAGGTGTTTATGCGGTAAAAGAGCACAAAGAGAGGCACGCATGAACAATCTGTTCGATTCTCGAATTAACAAAACAAACAAAAAGTCTTAAAAAAAACGCTTGAAACCTGTCATTCTCAAGACTAACAAACTTCGTACTTGGTATTCAGCAGTTCAACTTCAAACATATTTCAGATTTTATAAGCAGAAGCTTCAGAATTTATCTTAGGTGCATTTATAGTTAAATGATATTCCATATTAATTCCTGCCTCATACTACTTTCCATTCTAATACCACAACATTCACTTGCTGTTATCGTTAACCAAGGCAAACACATCGCTAGGTGTAAAATCGTTAAAGGAAATGAAAAGTGCTTCAAGTGAGGCCCCTTTAAGCAGGCTATGGAAAAAATGAACACCACCTCGCCATACTATAAATCAAACAATCCACAAAATCTACAACAATCTATCACTAGAGCCGCATATCTATGTATATTCGTACTCAAATCCAAAAGAAATTTTCTCCTTTTCATCTATGGCCATGTTTGCTTGGCTTTGGCTCAGTTTATTGTTGGCAAATTTCCCAGGGGGGTTATGGAGCGGATAGAGAAGATGCGATATAGGGAGAGAGCAGCAGCAGAGAGAAGTATAGGTATATGAGTGTATGGCTTAGTTCAAACATTTGCGATGCTGATTACATTTAATGCTCTAATCGAATGTGCTTCAGAGACTTCCGTTGCTTGCAGGCCCTGCAGCACCAATCAGTTGGGGGGGCTAAAATACAACAACAAAAAAACTTGACCTGGAAGCAATAGTATACAGGATTTGTTCAACAAACAACCGTCAAACTGTGTGGAGCACAGGTAAAATTCAAAATTTTCTTTAGTCATGTTACGCATCTGGCGAAAAATTGTACGAAATACATGCAAAATCAACTCGTTATTGATGCGCCAATGGAATTACCACAGGACACGCAAGTGGAGCTGGTGGCATATGCATTTTCAACGACATCGCACACTCAGCATTTGCACTCTGCTCTTAATGGCTGGCATTGGATGCCAGCAATGGCTAATACCGCGCATTAGACGTAATACATTGATGGATAAAGACGATATGGGGCCCAAAGGCAATATCAATGTCCTGCCAAAACTTGAGGTGGAGCGATTGTGGGGTAGAAACAGAAATGTTGACAACTGCACACATCGGGGCACGTTTCGGGACGTTACCATTAGGGAGTATGAGAATCGACTGCGTGCACATTCGCAGCCGGAGAAGATCTTTGGATACTTCGCCACGATCATGACGAAGAATCATGCTGGACAGTGGGAAGTGTATATGACGCCGAATGATTTTTTGCGCTCCATGATGCCGGGAATAAGGCAGCCCGAGGGATTGGGGTTGAACAAGTATCGCAAGATGAGCAGACAGGAGGCACAAGAGCTTACCTTCCAGACTGTTCCGGACGATAGCGTATTCTATTTGCTACGACCCGATGGACTCTTGACCCTGACGGAATATATATATTTACGCATGCTAATACGCTTGCCAGAGAAGTTCTTTGAGATTGGCTTCTTTCTGTTTGATCCGCTTGGGGACGACAACCTCAACATGGAGGGCTTGCATCAACTGCTGCAGGGTGTCACTAATTATGAGCGATTCAAATCAAACAATGCCATCAACCATTACTTTTTCGGACCCACCCTCGATGGAAAGCTGAGCCTTGCCAAATTGCTGAGTTTTAAGCGAAAATTGGCACAGGACGTACTTCTGATCGAGTTCAACTTGCTGCGAAAGTTGGATGGATCGAGGAAACGCAATGGAAATAATCCCAACACGATCAGTGAAGTGTCCTTTGGCAATTTACTGCTGACATATTCCTCAATGCCGACACATCAGAAACTAGCGACAATCAAGCGCATCAAGGAGAAGTATAGGAAAACAGGACGCGGCGTAACCCTCGAAGAGTTCAGGGCCTTCTTTGAGTTCGTCCAGCATATACCGACTATTGACATGGCATTAACCTTTCACTTTCTGGCCGGAGCTGATATATCGCGAAGTACTCTGAAGCATATTTCAGATATCGTTGTGGGCGTTTCCTTGTCATCTCACATTATCGATATCATCTTCGCGGTATTCGATACCGATAACAATGACATTCTTGGCCGCACCGAGTTTCTTTCCGCTGTGCGGCATCGCATGGTATTCAAAAGAAGAACCAAAGTGTCGGATATATTTGAAATAATATTAAAGTGTGCAAGCAGAACTTTCTTATCATAAAAGTTATTATCGGTATCGTGAATCGTGAGTCGCAACACATGTGAGACGTAATACATTTTTATTGGACGAGAGTGCTATTTGCGGTAGACCTTTGGTGAGATGCGTTTTGTTTGCATTCTCAGAAACTTTGCTTGAATCACATTCCCAACTTCATTCCCATCCCATCCTCAAGCCAAGCCGGCTCTTCATATTGCAAAGCGCTGATTTGATGCATTTGTGCAAGCTCTTTACCCGACTCCTTTGAGGATAAACGCTTTTAACAGACAGACATGGCGGACTAGCTTCCCTGCACAAAGCCAGGTGCACCACACGCCCCAAATGGAGACGCCACAATCGAGCGTCGCGCAAAAGCGCAGTTTGTTTGCTTTCAACTTGAAATGCTTCAACCTCTGCCAAACATCGCGTCAAGCTGGAAAAAAAAAAATATTAAAAGAAAGCAAACGAAAGTTGCGTGCCACTTAAAAGAGTGTGTGTGGGTTGCTGGTTGGGCCGGGGAGGGGAGGGAGTTTATAACTATGAGGTTATTCTAGACAAATGCCATCAAAGCCGGGTCGACCGCACTACGGGGCAGTTACGTAGCTTACATGATACTCTCAACTTTTATCACCTACTCTAGTATTTGTTGAAGACTCTGGCAATAACTATTTTCACTCACCTAGGCTTACATAATGGGTGTGAACCCCTCCATTTACCAAATAGTTGTAAAATTTCTGTGGTTTCACGCACTTTGGGGTCCCTACGTAACTGAAGAAAGTTACCCCTTAAAACATCGAAGCATTGCTTACGTTTTTCCAGAACCATTCAAACAATACCGCAACAAGTTTGGGGAAAAAACACTTTGGGGTCAGGTCAAAAGCATTTAAAGACCTTCGTGTAATTCACTGAACAAACATCTGCGCTGGCTTACAAGCATGTGTACGATAAAGTTTGGGAGTGGAAAGCCCAACAGACTAAACGCCTAGCTTAGGTAATACTCCAATTTCGTAAACATCAGTCTTGCCTATGGACTATCGATATGGGTGTATCACAAGTTCTATCAGTACTTAACGTTTAGTCATTAAATTATGGGTAAAAGGCAAGCATTGATTTATATAAAAATATAATTACTGAGTCACACGAAATTTTATTGGAAAGTTTCCTCAAGTTTTTATACCCTGTGCCCATTAAAAATGGGCAAAAAAGGGTATAATAATTTTGTGCAAAAGGATGTATCAGGCAGAAGGAGGAATCTCCGACCCTATAAAGTATATATATTCTTAATCAGTATCAATAGCCAAGTCGATTGAGCCATGTCCGTCTGTCTGTCCGTCCGTCCGTCTGTCCGTCTGTCTGTATGAACGCGTCGATCTCAGCAACAACGAAAAAAACAAATTATGACCGCATTTCTCAGAGTAGACTTTTCTAACTTGGCATGTGCGTAAAGAATATCATATTAAAACTGTCCTGAAAGTTTCATTAAGATCGGCTTATAACTAAGAAAGATCATCAGAAAAGAATTGTTGCTTTGCACGCAGCACATGTGTGCGAGTGAGACAGCGAACGCCTGCGACACAAGACTATATAAAGACAAGACTATTTATACTATATTCTTACTTCTATTATAATCAAAATACTTAATTTAGAAAACTGCACAGGGTATTATACTGTCGCGCGTGCTCGACTGATCCGCTTGTTGTGTAAAATCAAGTGTGGCCAACTTAATTACCAACTGTTTGCTTTTGTAATATTATACTGATTCAGTCTCTAGAAATGTGAAAATCTATTGTAATAAATTTGATAATTGTTTTAGTAATTATCCCTGCTATTCTATCAGCAAAACTTGAAGGCAACTCAAAGAAAATTTTTTTATGAAATTAATAACAATTTAAAGTTATTTAGTATACTGTGAAATTTTCTTGAGTTTTTTATAAACCATAAAAAATAATAATCAGAAATTTTGCACACTTGCTTTAAGCAGCTTAAAGCTGTCGATGGTAAAATATAATTAATAAACAAAGCTGAAAAGCTAGCACCTGAACTGTTACGTAGAGAAATAATTATTAAATATAGTTATTTCATGTTACCGAAATGAAATCCTTTTGAGCATTAGAAATTTATAGATAAAACTAAAAGAAATTAAATACTTTGAAAGCTTTTGAGGTAAACTTAATAAACTGACAAGAAAACCACAAAAACTAGAATTTAAAAGCAATCGGCAATAAAACAAAAGAAATTTAACAAATTCTGCCAAAAGTCAAAGTCGAAATCAATCAAATGCGCAATGCACTTGCACTTGGGTGTTGGGTGGGGAATCTGGGGGGAATTGGAGAACCAAAAAGTCAAGAAATATTTGTTTTAAATTGTGATTTTGTTGACAAGTGTTATTTAGGTTATTTATATTGTGCTTTCTGTTAATCCACCTGAGGAGAAATGTCAACTGCCAATGGGATTTCATTATAAATAAAAGAGAACAATTTAAAAATTTACTAAAAATTCAACTGAAATTTAATATTTTTCCTCAATTTGCAAACGACAAGTCGATATGCCTACTGCTAGTTGAGTTTTCCAGCTTGTTTTTCACAGACAATTTTATATTCTTTTTTTTTAACATTTCTTTTGTCTAAATTGTGTTTCAACTGTTTGGTGAAAGCAATAAAGCTGCAATTCGGCTGTACGGAGTGCAACACACACTATTATCCAGAAAAGAGCCACACGGAAACGCACACATACGCACGCAAAGCAGACTTCCATGTATGTGTTAGATATTCAAATTTATAAATTATGCAATTTTATGGTTTTGAGGCGTAGAATGTGCAAAAATATTATTTTACACACGTCTATGGGCAGGAATGAAAATGCACAGTTTATGCCTCGTATACTTCGGCTTGCCACGCCCACAGTCCATAGCCCATAGCCCACAGTCGAAAGCCCACAACTAAGAGCCAAAAAAGAGGCCCAACCATCGTCTTACGGGCGTTTGCACTTTAACATAATTTACATGAATTTAGGTTGCCAAAAATGTTGCTTGCCCCAGAGAAACAGCAGGATACTCGTCGTTGGCATCAAGGTTGAAAGTTGGCCCCAGTCAGAGCCACAGTCAGAGGAGGAGTGCCGCTTATCTGAGTTATGAATATGCAGGTGCTTATCGCTTGAGTATGAACATGTGTTCACCTCTGTGTGTGCCTGTGTTTGAGCGTGCGTGTGTGTGTGTGTGTGTGTGTTTGGGTGTAGAGTTAGCAAAGTATTGCTGATGATTTAGGCTACTGCAAATTTTATTTATCATCAAAACATTTTTCCAGCAACAACAGCTGAACTTAAAGCACACACAAATTTGTTCGACTTCAACTTTGCGAAATGAACTTTAAACCCTTAGCAACGACAGCTGATTGAGAGAAAGACTTAAATGGGTAATTACGTGTGCGGAGACAAATGACACAATGAAGGTTTTACCTACCTTTAACTCCTTTATTGTTTTACCTTATTATCCTGATTACTTCCAAACGATTTCGGCTGAGAAAGCTCAACTCTTAATACATGTATTAGCAAAAGTTTCCAACAATGGCTGAATGTGGAAAATCTACTAATTTCCAGAGGATACAGGATACAAATTGATAACTGTCTATTAGTACCAAGTGCTTGAGTGCAACATCTGTTTAAGTTGCCTTAACATCACAAGATGTTAAGGCATATACATACTTATACTTAGCGTCATCTGTCGAATGTGAGGGTGATGGACCTGGGTTGAGGTTAAACTGTCTGACACACACAAAAATGTTTTGCGGCTTCTTCTATTACATTTCATCAAACGTGCCTGAAATTTCAAGTACCAACATGTCAACCTAATAATGTAGAAGCGAATCGCTTGACGTTAAATGGCAAAAGGCAAGAGGCACAAAACAACATGATGCGAGTGAAATCTCAGTTTTCTTATCTTGTCTGTCAATTTACATACGCACACACCCTTCCACACACTCAAAATAAGTCTAAGAATGGAATGATACCCTGTTTGCGAAAATGTGATGAGGAGTATCGATCAATATAATAAATAAATAGAGCACTTAATTAAATCAGTTTCACGGCTTAACCATCTAAGTAAGGCATATTATAAATGTGCATATTTATTCATAATTAATATAATTTATTAATTACTATTCGCTTATTGACTTACATGTGAAAATTACTGTAAATATCTCAAAAGCCCATAATTGACTTTATGAGCTTATAATTACAAAAATAAAACATTTCTTTAAACAGAAAAAAATAAACAAATATTTTGTATACGTTTACTGTGAGCACAACATTTTTTAAATAACAAACAAAAGGTAAATTTATTCAGTAAACATATGTGTTTAATATTGCAATTAAATGTTTCATTCACATGACTGCAAATCGTTGTTAATAACATTTAAAAGTGTAAGCACGGGTATGCTCGACTGGTAGACATCCGAATGTTAAATAAATGTGATAGGAAAGATTTGTCATAGCTGAAAACATACATAAATTTCTCGAGATGCCCTTAACAATTTACACTCAATTTGAGCCTTAATTCTTATTATACCCAAATCACTTATTGTTGGCTGCACAGGGTATTGGAATATATGGTGTAAGTTTAATCCAGTAATAATTACACTCAACAGACTTGTTAGCTTACAATAAATACGTTCACATATGGACTATTGATATTTTAATAATTAATTCATTTTTAATTATAACTAACATGAGACATGCAGAGATATTCAACATATTCAATAGTGGAATTTCAGTGGCCCAATAAAATAATTGAAAATAATATTGATTATGAAACGAATGTAATATCCGTTTAATTTGAACTGTAAACGTAGCGATCCAATCAATTACTCCGAATTTAGCTGACTTCCTGTTCATTCACTTCCTCATTTCTCCTTTCGCCAATGAATCCGAAGACCTGCGCATAAGGACCTTCAATATTATACTCTGGCTAGGAAGACAGAGAGCGGAAGTGCCCCTGCTGAGTCAATCACATTCGTCTGGTCAATGCCAGGCCCAGTAGTTACTTAAATAAATTCATTACTCAATCAAAACAAAATTGCATCCATTATTAATGAAACAAACTAATAAAATCACAAACAGGACAAATGCATTAACTCTTCTATTTATAAGTATCCGTTTCTAAATGCATAATTGATGTCCCTCGGGTTCAGGCTCTACAAGTTCACCAAGCCAGTCAACAAACTTTCGGGACGAAGAAAGTTTCTTAATCAACAACAATAAGAGATGCAGCAAAATAGCAGACAATAGAGTAAAAGTGCACTTGTGAAGCAAGCACGACTAAAAGATACTCTATGTGCGACTGTGCTTTGTCTATTATCTAGAGATAACTACAAGGGCTTTGATAATGTTTGTTAAGGCATACGACTAGTCTTATATCTTTAATATCATTAATTTATTCTACAAAATATTTACTTTTACTTAAGTTCAGTTCCTAAAAATATATTATAATAATATCAACTCTTTACTGCCAAGAGACTTTGAGAATGAGATCAAGCCAGTTGCTGCCGTTGATGTCTCCCTTTCCTTCTGTCAACTTCAACTTAGCTCCACCCTTTCTGTCCATTTTATGAAGTGCTTTGAGCAATGCCCAGCTGTGGGTGCCATAAAAAATGACGTTTGCAACGAAGATCATTGAGAATGATTAATGTTATAAAAATATAAAATGTGTCAAGCGATTAAAGGCGGCCATTCTGGTAACGCATTTTATTAACGCGAATCATTTATCAAATACCAACTGGACTTGCACAGGCACATGGCCAACAACACGTGGCCAAAAAGAGAATAAGCACAAGTACGAGTACGAGAATGAAAATGAAAACGAAATCGAAATGGAAACGGATATGGATATGAATTCGACTCAGTGCTAGACGGGTTGTATACGATAAGGCCCTTGCACCTTTTACAGTTACCTACCTCGACGAACAGTGTTGCGAAATGCCATACAATTATTTATTTGATATGCCCCCAATGCTCTTTGCTTTGACTGACCCAAAACTGAAAACCAGAGCAAACAGAGATACGGCGAAATATTAAACCATATAGATATTGATATATATATATATATATATATATATATATATATACATACATATATATGCATATCGATATGAAAAATAAATGGCTAGCAGCGAATACAACGAATAAAGCCATTGAATGAAAGCATTTTTGCTTGCCCTGCCTCTCAAATGACTGACTGATTGACTGGCTGACTGACTGACTGACTGACTGACATATGTCAATCAATAAACGAAGAACACAGACATAATCTCCGCTTGACATGAACTTAAAAGTATTATGACAAATATTTTGCAATCTCTGCGTTCTTCACTATCTCTCTCCACCTCTCTCTCCTCTCTCTCTCTCTCTCTCTCTCTCTCTCTCTCTCTCTCTGTCTCTCTCTCTCTCTTCATCTGTGTGGATTCACGCTGACTCTCTATCTGTATGCGAACATCATGTATGCCACTTGCCATGTGTATATTTATGTGTTGCAGGTGTTGTTCTTGTTGGACTCCTTGATGTCGCTGTGAACAGTCGGAGTTACTGTTTGCTGGACACGGGCGTGACGCAGTGACGCACAATTCTGCTTAAATAAAAATCATTTCATTGCAAATATCTTGTGGCATAATTCTGCTTTTGACATGACCATTTTTTATACCCTGCACCCAGTGCAGTTGCTTGATGGGAGTAAGCGACTTGTGTTAAACGGACAGCCTAACAAGAATTTCCTGCAAGTATTGGGTATCTGTTAAATGGGGCATTCTCGTTTGTTTTTTTTTTTAGTTATTTTTGTAATTTGCCGTTGCCTTTGTTGCAACACCATCAAAAAACAGAGAATACGAGTATATTTGAAGGCCTTTCACTTGCTGCAAAGAAAATTCAGAGCATATTTTCGCTTTCCGTTAACTGACGCATATCTCTTTTATATATATATTTTTGCCCCCTTTTTTGTTGTTGTTATTGCTGTTGTAGTTTGTTGCACCGGACATGCCGTAAATCAATTTTATATTTATTATTTTATGAATTGCCATTGGTTTCTTTTTATTTTGCCCATTTAAGTACGCATCGTTTGCATGGCCGGCTGTTGCCCGATTTAATTTACTGTGTCGCATGTGGGCTCTCTGGGTTCTCTCAACGGCCTCTACTTGCCACCCATGGCTGCCTGCCCCACATGCCCCACATGCCCCACATGCCCCACCTGCGCCGCTTATCGCTTAATTGGGAATGTATGTGCGGCAATGAAGCGACGTGGCACGTAATTTTGTGGTCATCACAACGGACACGGGCAACCGCCAATGCACACATCCCTCTGCGGATCTCCACTTTAACTTGTATTCATTCAACAGACTCTTGTTTTAATTTCATTTCTGCCTGAAGTAGATTGATTGCTTCCCAAAGCTTTCGTTTGAATTCTGAAAATGGTTCAACATTTTCTCTCATTATAATACGCGCTTTCCGAAATTGATAATACCACTTGAAAATGACTGACCATTTAGTGGTAACTTTATAATGTTGAAATATTGAGAAAAAAAAAAATAGAAAATTAGCAAGTATATTCTATCTGCTTCTATAGCAATAAGTTTAACAATAATAATGTATTTAATGTAACATATTCACTTAATGAACTTAATTAATATTATTTATATACATTAATATAATTATGGTTATGATTATGGTTATTATAACTGTTCTTAATAAATATTGATTAGCAATATATTAATATAATATAATAAACATTAATTATTACAAAGCTAGAGTAACAAAGTTTCAAAACTTAAATTTAGAAAATGATGCCAAGTTAAGTCGCAAATACGGCAACAAAACTATTAAAATGTCAAAGGCAGCTAAACGAGAAGACTTTAGGAAAGGCACACGGAATGTTTATTTGGGCCTCGTTCGGTTTGATGGAGGGAGTTACAACTCTTATTAGACAGCGGTGGAATTGGGGTCTCTGACATTAAAATTAACATTTGGGTACGCCATTTTGAAAGTGTGTGAGAGAGAGAGAGAAAAGAGCAATAGTAGGAAATGGAGAGAGGTAATTATTATGTTAACATATTAACAAAATTTGCATATTAATTAAAAATTGACGAGACAATAAACAAGTGACAAGCGAGACGGTTGAGATGTTGTTTAACTGGTTGATATATATGTACATAAATTGGTATTCTTTTAATATCAACAATTGCTATGTGTGTTTGTGTGTGTGTATGTATATGAGTATGTTTGTGTCATATTTGAAGTTATAATTGGTTGCAAACTTTCAGTAATACTTTGGGCAGACGCTTTCGATTTACTTGCCGATTTCCTTCCTGATGTGGCAATTTGGTAAAGTTGAGCAAATCCAATTTGCAAACGATGTGTACCAAAGAGAGATAGAATGATACTGAATAAGCGGAATGCGTAATTGCGGTTTGCAACATAACTGTGTGTGTGTGTGTATGTTGGGAGTGTAACGAGAGGCGCTTCCCATGAGTCAATTGAATAAAAAACCAAATCCAATTCAAAGTGCGTGAGCTAACAAAATATACAGTACATATGAAAAGCCAAAATTGACATGAGAAACTAATAAAATGTAAACTTTTCAATGCAACTGCATTGCAACTGGCAATGGCAATACCACAGATCTGCGTCAATTTATTGCATCGATTCATATGGCAAATATGATAATTCCAGAAAGTCGGTAAATGGCAATTACGCAACTTGCGGTATGGTTGCATCTGCCTTGTTTGTCAGCCAGGTGAATAGCAAAGGAAACAAAGCTCTCTTCTCAATGTTAGCAACACCACAAAACACACACATACGTTAGTGTACAGAGTACCCCAGTCGATTTTAAACCGAACAAATCTTTATGGATACACAAAAACTGGCCTTAGATAGAAAGTAAATGAATTCTACATATGCAAACTGCAACGTCAGTAAATTGGGAATACAGTTTGCATTCTTGAATCGATATGTTTCGATGAAAAGTGCTCAACTCTGTAGCTGGCACAACCAATTACTTGACTACTATTTGCTTTCAACAAGCTCAACACAATATTCTTGTAGTGGCCAAACCAAGAGCACGGCCATGTCAAGGGCCTGGTGAAACGATTGAGACTAATTTTTTGTTTGCCTTATGTTAAAGCCTGACTAGTGATATATGGAGACACTATAAACTGATTGATGGAATATGGGGGTCTGACAGGTGAGTGCAAATACTGATTGATAGATAAACACGGCAGCAGCAATTAGCGTGTTGCTGTGAAAACTATAGCATACTTTTGAGCGCAACAAAAATTTGCCTATTCACTGAAAACTAAGCTGGATGATAGTAATAAAATTTTCAACAACAATTTGTGCAAATCATTTCATTGCTTATGCTGACGACCAAAGAAAGATAAATATTAATAACTCAGTTGGCCAACTTGCAAAAGGTGAAGGCTAAGTCCCATTCTCATTTCCAATCTCAATCGCAATCCCAACACCATCACAGAGATGCCCAGTTGCAGTCGCAGCAGTTTCGCATGGCAAACAAAAGTCCAAGCGTTTCTCTGACAGGGGGCAAACTGAGAAAGAGACCCAGAAGGAGACGGGGACGGAGGCTGTGTGACTGTGACAGTGCCTTTTAAATAATAACAGCCGAATGCGTGGGAGGGGTGGGGGGGGGTGTAAATAGTAAATGCAGACCAGTGAATAGACAAATAGTTTTGTTGTTGATGACAATACAGAAAAATGTATGGCAGGACAAAGCAGAGTAAGCTGCAAATAGCCCCGGCGCATAATAAAGTACAGCCAGGACGAAGCTCTGTAAGTAAGTAAAGTAAGCAAAAAGTAGAAATCTTTTATATTGAAGTGCTCGTACAACACCTAACACTCACATATAAAATGCAAACCTAAGCAGCCTGGCACTGGCCACAATGACTAAATATTAAAATTCATACGCCATGTTGCACGGCCAAATCACTTTTGGGCTATGGCCTGACACGCCCTCTACCAAGTACAGTGCGGAACTAAGAGTGAAAGAGGGAACGAGAAGGGGAACGACAACTACGAGTACGAGTACGACGATTTTCATTAGGCAAACTACAGCAGAGCATATTTTGCATAGGGCATTTTAGACAGAGACCAGGAACAACACAGCCGAACACCGAAACAATTGCACAATTTATGTGGCATTTATTTGCACATCGCTCAAGTCCAACAACCAAATGTCAGTGCTAGAACTATCTAAGGTCCTCTCTCTCTCATATGCCAACAATAGTATGAAACGAACATTTAAGCATTAAAAAAAAAATTGAATGGAGAAGAGAAAAAGCGATGCAGGTCAGGCACCCGCTACAATTTCTTGCTCCTTTGTCCCTCGCCTCGGCACCAGCCAACACATGCTCGACAACAAAACTGCAAAAATATTACAAATTCAAAATGCTAAATGTGCATTTAACTTATGTATTTATGTAAATCCCTCGAAATTATTTTGCCAGCTCAAGCCCTACCTGTCCTCTCTAGCTGGCAAAAGGGAGATTGTCAGGAAAAGCAGCTGCACGACATTTGAATATATGAATGTGTTTTAGTTATTATACCCTGTGCCCATTAAAAATGGGCAAAAAAGGGTATAATAATTTTGTGCAAATGTATGTAACAGGCAGAAGGAGGCATCTCCGACCCTATAAAGTATATATATTCTTAATCAGTATCAATAGCCGAGTCGATTGAGCCATGTCCGTCTGTCTGTCCGTCTGTCCGTCTGTCCGTCTGTCCGTCTGTCTGTATGAACGCGTCGATCTCAGCAACTATAAGAGCTAGAGACACCAAATTTGGCACGAAGGTTCCTGTATACCCTCTCCAGATCGAGTTTATGTTAGATTTTCGATATCTTTCCCCCCACCCCCCGCAATTCAAAAAAAACGTATTATGGCCACATTTCTCAACGTAGGCACTTCTAACTTAACAAGTGCGTTAAGAATGATATATAGAAGGAACGCTGAAAGTTTCATCAAGATCGGTTTATAAATAAGACAGAAAATCAGCAAAGAAATTAAAGTTTTTTTTTTTCCACGGAATCGTTGAGCAGCAGGCAGCACATGTGAGCGAGCGAGACAGCGAACGACTGTGATACATGCGTCTGCTTACCATATTTGCACATGTGTGCGAGCGAGATAGCGAACTACTACGACACAAGCATAAGTAAATTAAGTGTCGTAACACTCAGCTTTGATTGAATATGTATAAATATGTGAAAGTGAGCTGCTATAAGCAAGCAAAGAATTCATATGCAAAATGAGAGTTTGAAAAGAGTATTCTTTAATAAACACCTGCTACGTTCTTATTTCTATTATAAGCAAAATACTTAATTTATAAAACTGCACAGGGTTTTATACTGTCGCGCGCGCTCGACTGATCCGCTTGTTTTTCCTTGTTTTTTTTTCTCCTTCTCTCTCTCTCTCTCTCTATATGTTTGCTACGAGCTGTCCACATGCACAATTTGCTCGTCTGTGCTGTCAATTGTCACCGTTTCGGATTGATGACATGCCGCTTGTACAGATCCCAGACTGTCCTGCACTGCCTGCGGTCGATTTAGTTGCCAGTTCAAAGCTTCGCTTGACATTGCCATATTTCTCGCTTTATTTCCAATTCATAAACAAGCAGAGAGTCTGAGCCTGTTACATCTAACGATCATTTTCTGCTGTTAATAATAAAACATAACTGCACCTACATGTTTACTCATCATTAGCCATCTCATTCCATAAATCTGTCTATGACGTGGATTGCTTGTTGTGCTTTGAATACCACAGACAGCCGTATATTTAAATTATTCTACATAGATTATCTACAAATATTTCAAATTCTCTTTGCTAAATATTCTAGATTTTATATAAAGAAATATACACAAGAAACTGTGTACACAAGACGTCGAATTATAGAAAGTAATATCTAAAGTATCTGCGAGTCGAGCATACCCAGCTGGACCATTCTTTGCTGCTTTCTGTTATAACTAATGCACTTATTTGAGAACATCAAATAATTTAAGACGTGCCCAAAGTGCCAAATCCGATTTTTGGTATCAAAACCCAAAAGCCTTTTGTGAGTTTTGCGAAGTGAAACTCGAATATGAATACACTCGTGAGTGTCTGGAAGAGAATATTAAATGACGTTATGACTGCTTGACTTCTGGCAATTAAAGCTATAAATCAAATCAACCACCGAACATTTCCTGACGCCCTTTCACCATCATGTTGCATGCTATGTTGCATAATCATATCAGTTAACTGCCAGGCAAACGAACAAAGCTTCTGCGTGTCTGTCATTTAGATGGTTGCCTGGCAATCATTTGCCTTGAATCCATGAATCCTTGAATACTTAATCCTTTTCAAATCGCCAACACATTATCTGTCTGGCCGTGAGACTAGCGGACCCGCTTGAAAATCTTTCAACAAAGAGTCCGCCGTCTGGTATTGTTTATCAATTTTATGCAAATCAACCGAATCCATTCCCCCCCGTCAATCCGCCTGCCTCTCTGCTTCACTTGCTGCCTGTCAACATTTTTTATTGCGTTGTTATCACATCGACGGCATAATTTGTATGTAATTGAATTAAGTTGACTTTTCAGAATCATATGCATTTCAATGATTCAATTTTAGAAGTCCGCTTGGGCCGTGCACAATATAATGCGCTTGTTTCACGCTTTATCAATTAATTAAAATCTAAAACTATTTGCAAATTTAATGCGAAGCGAAGAACAGAGCCGGTAACTGCATTAAAGTCAACTGCTTTATGTACTGTCAGACAAAAAGTCACTTCACGGAAGCTCTGCTCAACTTTCAACTTTCCTGAGCTGACATTTGTGAGTTGGGCACGTTTTGCTGATGATTGCGCCTAAGCTGAAAATTCGTTTTAATTCCAAAGTTCATACACAGCCTCCTGTATTTTGTATCCCTTATTTTGTATCAAATTTCTGTTGTGTTCCTGCATCCCCGTAAGCGCTGACATTTACTGGCAGCGGGCAAAACTTTCACTTTCACTTTCCCTATGCCTGTGCCTATGCCTGTCGCGTGCAATTGAAATTGAGACTGTTTAAAGCCTTAGGGCGGTTAGTATGCTATTATGGGTTTGTGTGTCGCCCACATTCAGTGGCTAGAAATAAATCCATTGCCAAGGGCCATACATGACTTTGACAGCTAGATTTTAATTCAATTACATTTGTAGCTGCAAGTCGTGTACAAATATTTTTATAGGACAAATTAAAAGATCCTTTCAATCGAGTCTTCATCATCAACACAACCATAAAGCCCAGCAAAACAACCACCCAACAGCACACCCGAGGCACATGCATAAGCAGCTATTTGCACTTGAATCTGCTGTATTCAGAGTAAACAGATTTGGTCAAAATGCGTTACAGCCAAAAGGGGAATAGGAAAGAAAAGAAAGACCTCTGTCTGGTTAAACGAAATGTGAAAAGTGAGTTGTTTCATACAGCATCCAGCATTCATGTCCTTCACATTGTGCAATTATGTTGCTACGTGTTTTGCAACACTTTCATTCGAGGCAAGCCACAACTATACCGTGCTCCCTCTCTTTGCCTCTCATTTTGCCTTTTCCTCTCTGCTCATCTCTTCTTGCATAATAATAACTGCAATTTGCCCCAGGACAAACAGTTTGTTGTATTGTCCTGCTTGCCTCTGGTGCTGTATTAGACGGTTGTTCACCTAATGAGGACTTTAGCTTGCAGCATCTCAATCAGCACCATACAAGTTAATGTACAAACAGAGAATGTCTCTTCGAATAGTCATACAATTTTAAACTTTATGACTGGGAAAACTATTGTCTATTCAGAACTGAAAACGAAGTTAGTAAAGCTACTTAAACGATAAGTTCAATGGAAGGGCTACCCTCAAGCCATTTAAAAGTAAACATATCTATGTAATTTTTTAGTTCTACATAGACGTGAGAACTGTTTAAGCACACGTGATAATCGCTCTAAGGAATTACAAGTTACAACAATCGGAATAATTAAAATGAAGACAATAATCGCTTTCGAATAACCCGCAACTTGGTCTTGCGCGTGGGACAAGCAATAAAAGCAAAGGAAAAACTTTGCACAGGAAGTCGCTGTGGGGAAGGGAGGACGGGAAAATCTGATGCGGAAATCGAAATTTGTTAAATGGAGCAATCGATGAATGGAGAAATGGCTCTCTGACGTAACGACACGCCCCTCATCCTACCCCCCGACCCATTCTCCCACTCTTTCGACAGTCCAGAGTTTGGATTTACATTTTATCGCTTGTACGTTTGCACCATTTCAATTACAAACAATAACAATAAAATGTGGGTGGCCCAGGGAGCATTGAACAGAAGGAGCGACGAGTCGTTAAAGTTCAAGAAAGCGCGTTGGCATCAAGAAGACTGGAAGGGGGGGGCGAAAATAAGAAGGTAAAAGTGTAGTGCAAGGGAATTAGTTCACACGGAAGTGGCTGTCAGTATAACTGCCCTACCGATCCACCTGCTCCACCTCACTCCACTCCCCTTGTGCTGCTGTTCCTTTGTCACCTTCCCATACTTATCCTGGCTCTTGTCCAGGGACCTGTCGTGTCGTTCGTGCGGAAGTTAGGTGCCGAAGCGGGAATTGTAGGTAAATATTATTGCAAAGAAATTTAAATACAGATTTTTTCATTATCTTTCCCTGGCTGTGGCATTTTCTTTCTTTTTTTTCATTTCTTTTCTTTTCTACCGTTAAGGTGAATACATTAATGGAATTGCTCGCCTCTATTTTTCTTGCTCTTTGTGCACTTTTAAAGTGTTTCCGCAAAAGTTTTCCCGTCCGCCTTAACACACTTAAGAATTTCCACAATTAACAAGCACACATATCACTAACAAATGGGGCAATTGAGATATTGGAAAACTCACTTTGTCGATGACAACGAGAATTGTATGTTTTTAAAATTACTAGAAATCCCTACATTTTTATTTTTTTATATAGATATTTACTTAACATTTATTGGTCATAAATCGTGTCACGCCAACAAACACGAAAATGTGTTCAGCTCTAATAGCTGCTGAATCGGAAGATAAATGACAGTCATTCTGTGAGCTGCATCCACAAAATGCTGCAGCTTCAGTTGCAGCTTGGCGTTTTTATTCGAGACTTTAGCAGCTTAACAGATCATTGAAGGAGTGCTTCCAATTGAAAGTAAATAGATATATGTGGTATTTCGTACTTATTTGATTTCTGTTTTCTTCGGTTCGGTTCGGTTCGGTTCTGTTCACTGACTTATGGCACTTTGATTCAATTAGCCGTTTTTACAGATCGACGACAAGTCAACGACGACGTTCAACACACTCAGCTGAGTGTTATTAATGAGTACAAGTTTCGAGTATTCATTGGGCGGTAGATTACAAAGAAAGCAATCGTAATAAGCTGCCCACGGGCCAAGATGAATAAATAACGAATTTTTGATATAAAGCAAAGTAAATGTAAAAAAATAAATAAATTTGGACAACTAAAAACTTATTTCATTAGCAATTTCCATCAAAGCCAAACTCAGTCATAATGACACACAGTCTCTCTCTATCTCACTTTCTCTCCTCCAATTTCTGCTCCCCCTTTCCCCACGGCATACCCGCGGGAAATGTGTGCTGTGCCTCGATGCTGTGCTCAATTTAATTCAACGCCAATAAAACCTCGATAAAATGAAATTTGTAGCTAGAAATTTGCAGTTGCCCTTGGCAATCACTTTGAACGAGCATCATTGATAGCCGTGGCGTATACGTGACAAACGGCAGCCATGTGTTAATCCCGAATTGTCTGCGCACACAGCTCAAGCAACAACGAAAGAGGACAACGGACAGCGTACGTACAGGGTATAGGACAAGGATAAACAAACAAAAGGCGCATAAGCACAAAAGCAACAGAAAACTTGGACATAAATAAGAAAAATAAAACAGCAAACAGAAAAGTTTATGGTCAACATTTTTAGTTGCGGTCGAATGAATACAAAAGTGTATTTTCATGAAGATGTCACACACACACACACACACACACACACACACACACATTCAGATAAACATATGTATGTTTGTATTGAGTTAGTCACCGTCTTGGCTACATTTATTATACGACTTCACAAGTGGCCAACTGGCTGCCTCGATGTCCATTCTTGGCCCTCAGTCGCACTTTTATTATTATTGATGACAATTTTGAGCGGACAATAAAAAGAAGAACTACAACAATAACAATATTAAGTGACTTCCATGTGGCAACTAAAAGCAAACTAGGCGCAACTTCAACATCAACATCAACATCAGCAACATATTGGGGGCAAATGCTTAACTGTGGTTAAAAAACTTTCTTGGCCCAGAACTTTGTCAACTTTCGACGTTTTCATAATAAATGACAATGCAAAGCGGCATCGGCGAATAACTACTAATAAGTGAGTAAAAAAATATAAAAAAAAACTAAATAGAAAAGCCAAAAAGAATATAAGAAATAAGAAAATACTTGTTGGAGGAGATAAGAACTGCAAAAAGCAAATTATATTAAGTTGCCAGCAGCCGTCACGCAAAGCTGCAGAAAGTTATTTATATAACTTTTTTCCGCCAATATCATTTTATATACTTTATTTTATTTCATTTTTTTTTTTTTTTTTTTTTTTTGTTTAACAAAGATGTGTGTGCCTCAAAAGGTTGCACAAGTCAGGAGGATAAATTGCTTCAAAATGTATGCTACACTAACAGCTGTTGAACTCTAAATACTCTTCATTTGTGCCATTTTTATACCCTGTGCCCATTAAAAATGGGCAAAAAAGGGTATAATAATTTTGTGCAAATGTATGTAACAGGCAGAAGGAGGCATCTCCGACCCTATAAAGTATATATATTCTTAATCAGTATCAATAGCCGAGTCGATTGAGCCATGTCCGTCTGTCTGTCCGTCTGTCCGTCTGTCCGTCTGTCTGTATGAACGCGTCGATCTCAGCAACTATAAGAGCTAGAGACACCAAATTTGGCACGAAGGTTCCTGTATACCCTCTCCAGATCGAGTTTATGTTAGATTTTCGATATCTTTCCCCCCACCCCCGCAATTCAAAAAAAACGTATTATGGCCACATTTCTCAACGTAGGCACTTCTAACTTAACAAGTGCGTTAAGAATGATATATAGAAGGAACGCTGAAAGTTTCATCAAGATCGGTTTATAAATAAGACAGAAAATCAGCAAAGAAATTAAAGTTTTTTTTTTTTCCACGGAATCGTTGAGCAGCAGGCAGCACATGTGAGCGAGCGAGACAGCGAACGACTGTGATACATGCGTCTGCTTACCATATTTGCACATGTGTGCGAGCGAGATAGCGAACTACTACGACACAAGCATAAGTAAATTAAGTGTCGTAACACTCAGCTTTGATTGAATATGTATAAATATGTGAAAGTGAGCTGCTATAAGCAAGCAAAGAATTCATATGCAAAATGAGAGTTTGAAAAGAGTATTCTTTAATAAACACCTGCTACGTTCTTATTTCTATTATAAGCAAAATACTTAATTTATAAAACTGCACAGGGTTTTATACTGTCGCGCGCGCTCGACTGATCCGCTTGTTTTGGTTGCTCCCACTCAAAGATGAGTTCACCATGTAACTAGGCAACTCAGTTGGGAGAAAAGTGAAGAAAATTTTGGGATAATTTTTGCTTCAGTTGCGAACAAATGGCTGACAAGCACGTGCTCCATCAATTTAATATTTTATACTTATACACACTCACATGCTGCCTATTCAGCTACCCAAGACCACATACACATCCACACACACTCACACACACCCACACACACCCACACACAAACACACATATTGAGCTGACATAGCCAATTGATTAACCTAAGCCACAAGGCGAGCAGCAACATTGAGCAGCCGCCAAGCCAAAGTTAATTCAGAATCGTTTATCAAATGGCGTTGCAAGCTTGAAATGCATACGAGTCCTGTTGGCAGCTGCCATGGTTCGAGTGGCATGCACCTTGGCTGAGTGGCAGCATCTGTTGTCGGAGCCAATGCAAAAATAGCAAAAACAAATCTCACACGTGGAGCGTACATCAAATATGACGTAACGAAAAAAACTCGTGGCTTCAACGTTGCTCAGCTATTTGTCAAAATTTGACTTTGCTTTTGGACTCCATTTTGTGGGGAAAATTGATGAAATGATTTGTGAATATTCGTATAGCATTCGAGCAGGAAAACTGCACGAGATGATGTTATCAACTCCGTCTAAATAAACTTTACTGCGGAACAATAAACAAAAGGAAAGCTTCCTCGATTGCAGAAACAATGGAATACCTTTGCTTGTTTATGCATCTATCGAAAGCGTGTTAAGCATGTGATGGATTGGCATTTGTTAGTGCTAAAATCAGCTGCAAGGAATACCTCTAATATTCCATGTTATATTCAGCCAATTTGAAGGCACTTATGAAGTTGTTCCACACACTTCGTATACACACACACACACACACTGCGTTTTTAGCCTTTAGCGTTTGTTTTCTGATTGTATAATCGGCGCAAAAGTGAAAAGCTCCAGCAGACTGCACTCGACCAACACATGCGCGCAGATTTTTCATGAATTATCCTTGACATGTATACGGAGTGTGGCAGGGTGCGGTGTGGTGTTGCCACTAACTGCTCAGGTGTAAACATTTGCCGCTCGAATGAAGCGCCCAATGAGGCGACACAGGCGAATGCATAAAGCAGGCTCATACAGTCAACAGCCGCACACACACACACACACACACACACACACACACACACATGCGTGCACTGACGCAGGAAGCGTCGATCGAGGTGAGAGACCTGGACGAGATGACCTCTGCAGAGGATCTTTCAAGGGCTTTCAAGTCGCAGCTCGACGTAGAGCTGAGAGCCAACGCTATAAAAAGGCTGCGCCCAGCTTTCGGTGGTACCCAGAGAGCAGTTATCAGTCTGCCACTAGCTGAGGCTGATAAAGCTATCCAAGCCGGAAAGGTGAAGATTGCGTGGTCAGTGTGCAGGATAGTGCCAAGAAATGTGCCAACCAGGTGCTTCAGATGCCTGGAGTTCGGCCACATTGCGGCTAAGTGCCAGTCTCCAGTCGACAGGAGCGGTTGGTGCCTTAAGTGCGGTACCAGTGGACACAAGGCCAGTGGTTGCACCAACTTGGCCAAATGTTTCATTTGTGCAGCAAGAGGAACTCAGGCAAGCCACATAGCCGGAAGCCAGCATTGCCCAGCCGCAGCAATTAAAGGTGGACCAGCGTATAATCGACATGATTAGCTTCCTGCAGCTGAATATTAACCACTGCGAGGCTGCCCATGATCTGCTTACGCATTCTGTGCGGGAACTGGGCGTAGACGTAGCGTTCGTTAGCGAACCATACAGGCGTAAGTCCAGTGGAAGGTGGTGCTGGAGCACCTCTGGCAAAGCAGCTATCTGGAAGTGTGGGGCAAACTCTGCGCAGCTCTCGTCACCTTCGAGTGGAATACACCACGTACGTGCTAGACTGGGGGATTACTGGTTGTATAGCTGCTACCTCCCGCCGAGTCTGAGCTATGATGACTTCAGCAGTGCTCTGGACGAGATTGCGATCGACGTCCGCGGCCATAGTCCGGCCATCATAGCTGGAGACTTTAACGCATGGGCTCTGGAGTGGGGTAGCACGCTAACCAATGCCAGAGGCCGGTGTCTGCTGGAAGCATTCGCGGCTTTGGATTTAGCCCTTTTAAACCGAGGAAGCCGTCACACATTCAGTCGCGGCGGTGTAGGGTCGGTCATTGACCTTACGTTCGTCAGCAGCTGCCTGTTTAACTCCGCAGAATGGCATATAGGAGACCACTACACCGGGAGTGACCACGAGCCCATCCTGTTCACTATTGGACCACCAAGCAGACGAGCCCGGAACCGCGAGGCCAGCGGTTTGGTGTACAAAGAGAGCTCATTGAATGCGCAAATATTTGCGAACTGCATGAGCGAGCTGGCGGTTTCAGGATCGGCTAGGAACAGGGCAGATCAATTGGCACTACAGCTTAAGCGGGCATGCGATGCTAGTA
Organism: Drosophila funebris; assembly: GCA_018901825.1. Classification (NCBI taxonomy): domain Eukaryota; kingdom Metazoa; phylum Arthropoda; class Insecta; order Diptera; family Drosophilidae; genus Drosophila; species Drosophila funebris. The sequence goes on from JAEIFK010000678.1 coordinate 4,732,462, forward strand.
TGGTGGCTAGTAAGCGATACAGAAGACACCACAGCCCAACGTACTGGTGGAACGAGGAGATTGCCGAATCGCGTAGGAGCTGCCTGGCTGCTAGACGGCAATATCAACGCGCAAGGAGAAGGCACAGGGAAAACTTGGAAATTCTGCAAATCCAGCTCAGGGAAGCAAGAAGGGCTTTAAAAACCGCAATCCGTGCCAGTAAGCGTCAGTGTTTCCTTGAACTCTGCGACTCCGCTGAACATGACCCTTGGGGCAAGGCATACAAGACGGTAGTCAAACGTATCTATGCAAACAGGCAGGATACCCCAGACGACCCCACGCGCCTTAAGGAGATCGTGGAAAAACTGTTCCCTCATCGAGAGTTCGGTCTCGAGACCAGAGAAGGTGTGCTGCGCGACCGTTATGCAATTGCGCCGTTTGAAGTTCAGGCTGTCACGGTGGGCGAAGTCATCTCGGTGGCCCAGAAAATGAAGCCTGGTAAAGCTCCTGGCCCGGACGCGATTCCGAACAGCGCGGTCAAATTGGCGATATCGCTGAGGCCTGAGATCTTCGCGGATGCTTTCACGCAATGTCTCCGAGAAGGCTCCTTTCCGGATAGATGGAAGATCCAGAAGCTGGTTTTGATACCAAAGCCTGGCAAACCAGCTGACGACGCCTCAGCGTACCGACCGATCTGCCTGATCGACTCCTTGGGTAAGGTGCTCGAGCGTCTCGTTTGTAACAGACTGGATTCAGCGATCAGCAGCAACGGTGGACTTTCGCCTCACCAGTTTGGCTTCAGACGGTCACTTTCCACCACTGACGCCATTCGAAAGGTGACGGAGATCGCCTCAAAGGCAAAGGAGGGCGCCAGATGGAAAGGTGGCGCTAAGCAATATTGCCTCATTGCTACTCTTGACGTAAGAAATGCGTTTAACACGGCCGACTGGGTGAGCATCCTCGATGCGCTTCAAGCTTTTGGGATCCCGTCGTATCTCTACGCCCTGGTGAAGGATTATTTTGGCAGCAGGCAATTGCGTTATTCCACCTCGGAGGGCACCGCGACGCATAACATCACGGCTGGTGTGCCCCAAGGCTCAGTACTGGGGCCCCTCTTATGGAACGTGATGTACGACGGAATCCTACGGCTGGCGCTCCCTGAAGGTTGCCAAACCATAGGATACGCGGACGACGTGGCACTTGTGGTTGTTGCCAAGCACCTCTGCGAGGCTGAACGCATTTGCAACGCGGCAGCTACGATGGTGATGCAGTGGCTCCGCTCAGTTGGGCTCGAGTTGGCAACCCATAAAACGGAGGCGGTGCTCGTCAGCAGCCGGAAGACGGTCGAGACGGCGCGCATTAGGATTGGTGACAGCATTGTAACCTCCAGTCGCGCGATTCGGTACCTAGGTGTTACCATCGATACACGGCTTAGCTACCGAGAGCACCTGGCAGCGGTGCAGGTAAAGGCGGCCCGCTCGTGCGGCGCGCTAACCCGCATAATGCTGAACACGCGCGGACCCAAGCAGGAGAGAAGGATACTGCTGATGAGCGTCGTATGCTCAGTCATGCTATATGCAGCGCCCATCTGGGCGGATGCTATGAAAGTGAGGAGCTACGCCAGACCGCTACAGTCAACATATCGCCTCTGTGCGCTACGGGTATGCAGTGCATTCCGAACGGTGTCGGATGAAGCCGCCCTGGTCATTGCGGGCATGATTCCGATCGACCTGAGAGCCGCTGAGGAAAAAGCCGTTGATGCTGCCACCAGATCCGGACAATCAAGAAGGAGGGCGCGCCTTGTGGCCAGAGAAGCGAGCCTCGCAACCTGGCAAGCTAGATGGGATACATCTACTAAGGGACGCTGGACCCACCGTCTTATACCAGACATAAGGCGCTGGGTTGGAAGGAGCCACGGAAGTGTGAATTTCCACGTAACGCAGCTTTTGAGCGGGCACGGCTGCTTCAGGCAGTACCTGCACAGGTTCGGCCATGAACCGTCTCCTTTCTGCACCTGGTGTGGCGGCAGTACTGTCGAGGATGCTGAACACATTATTTCGCAATGTGGACGGTTTGCCGAACAGAGGCTAGGCCTTGCAAATGCGGCCGGGCAGGCTATCACGGCGGAGAATTTCGCACTCCTGATGTGTACATCAAATCGAGCTTGGAATGCAGCCTGCAGCTTCGCAGCTTATGCAATGCTTGAGCTGCGAAGAGTAGAGAGGTCCCGGAGAATATTGGAGTAGGCGTAGCCATTGTCCCTGCGATGCATTGATTAGCGTTAGTCCCGCAGGGGTTGGCTATTCCTTCTCCCCACCAAAGCACTACCAGCTAATTTGGTTAAGTCTATGTTTATAAACTATATTCTATATTAATTTACTTGGTAGGTGTTTTGTTATGCTAGTTGATAGGTAAAATTTTAATGGTTAAGAAAATATAAACTGAATTAAAAAAAAAAAAAAAAAAAAAAAAAAAAAAAAACACACACACACACACACACACATATGTGAACTTAAGCCAACAAAATATTAAACAAGTAAGATGGCTCTAGTCGAGAGGGCACGACTAGGAGATACCCTGATCCCCAGTAGTTTGCCATTGTCTCTGACTATCCAACTACCACATGATAAGTTGTATATTGTTAATTCTAATAAGCAACTATTGTTATTGCTTATACTGTATATTAAATATATTTCACTCAAAACTAATTATTAGAATATTTTCATAAACAATGTGAACTTAAGCCAACAAAATATTAAACAAGTAAGTAGGCTCTAGACGAGAGGGCACGACTAGGAGATATCACATGCGACAGCACTGCACCTGAACTGATAAGATATATTTTGTTAATTCTAATAAGCAACTATTGTTATTACTTATACTGTATAATAAATATGTTTCACTCAAAACCAATTATTAGAATATTTTCATGAACAATAGCACAATGAAAACAAACAATAGCTGAGTGAAAATGCATTTTGTTCTAGAAAACTTTAATTACATGGTAGACTTAGCAATTTAATTAGTGAGCCTAAGTATATATATTTATTTAAGAAGCTTATTGCCTTTATCAATTCAATTTTCAAAGGATCTAGAAAGTTCTAGATTTCTATTATGCTAACACGTTTATTAAATATAATTGATTACTAAAATATTCAAATATAAGGTGTAATCGCAGACACACAGTTATGTGGATTATACCATCAATGATCTAAATGTCACCCTTTGGCAAGAGTCAACTAATCTAAATTTGAATTAAAATTGAACTGTTAATCGATTTAATCAATAATATATATATATATATATATATATATATATATATATATATATATAAATAATGTTTTAAGTTTTAAAATGCCTGTTACATTTATTTTCAATAAACCATTATACCCATTTTTGCTACATTTTCAAAGGGCTGAGGGTATAAAAAATAACAGTTTAACTAGCTGCGTATAAGGCTTAACCGACATGCACATACCCTAACAGTTGATCGAGCAAATGTGTCAAGAGCCTTAGCAAATTATTGGCACATAGTAATTATATATATGATAATTTAGTAATGTGAAGTTGTAGTAAAGGAGGAGTAGCTCATGTGAAGAAGGTAACTGAGCTGATAGAGCTGCAGTGGCCACACAGAAAACGGCAAACAACACGTTAAACAAGCGTCCGTTGTTAAGTACGCGTATTTTCCGATCCATTTATCACAGTAAGAGAGCAGAGAGCACACCTACAACAACAGAGGAAGCAGCTTCCACAATGCCAATGGCAGTTCAAATTCAAAAGCCAGATTTTTAAGCGATATTCTGCAGCAAAGTTCGCAGCTAACAAAGCCCATTATGTGATGAGAGTGTGTGTGTGTGTGTGAGTGTGAGTGTGTGAGTCAGTTAACGGAAAACGCAATAAATGCAGCAAATGTGTTGCTTTGTGTGGCGTCTGCCGCTATTGCAGTTGCTGCAACTGCTGTTAAACGCATTTTTATAGAAAAATGCATTCATGCCACAGCCAACGCCCATTTGTATGCTATATTTATTATTTTTTTCTGCTCATTTTTTTATATTTTTTATTATTCTTTGCACCGAGTGTGAATGGCTTTTATTATAATCGCTAGCCCTGCGACAAGGCATTGGCAAATGGCAGAGAGCAGAGAGCTCTTTAGCACAAATTTCCATCACAAAACGGGCCAATTAGTGAGCGTTTAATGCAAATGATTTCGATTTCAAAGCAATTGACGATACTCTTTATATTAGGAATCCACAAAGTGAATGACGCAACGGCCACGCAGCGAACTCAAATGGCAAGGGGAATGGCAAGTTGTCTCTTATGCAGAGTTACTATAAAACTTGTATTATACATATTAAAGCATATGACAAGGGAGAGAATATAACTAATAAATGGATAGTGTACATTGCTCCCAAGAGTTGGAGCTTAAATGGGTCACAGGTATCGTTAGGGAGGGATTAGTCAACTACGACACGCACAGTCAAGTCATCACCTGGTCTGATTAAATTCTTCAACTCTGCTTTAAAGAAGGCAGTGAAGGTCATAAATTTAAGTCCATTCAGCGCTGACTACATTCAAATTTCGACAGCCGAACAAAAGCGGCGCTGAATGAATAAATGAATGAATGAATGAATGAATATGTACCCAACCAAAAAGTGAACCCTTTATAGCATGACCAACCTAGAGATACTTCTGTCTTACATGCATTACTCACTTAACCATAGACTGTGTGTACTCTCTTGTATAGGGTATGTGGAGAGAAATGTTGCAAGAATTAACATGGACAGAAAAACAGATCCAGCAACGCGACCGCAACAATTTCTACAGACAAGCGCAACTTAATTTCAATATAAATAAATAAAAGTTGGGCTTGCTTTCTTTTGCGGCTTTCAGCTGCGGGTTTTCTCAGTTTAGGCGGGGGCGGGGTTGAAGGTAAGGGGTCACTTTTGAAAAGAGCTGCATTTTAAGGAACTGAATTCTGTAGATATGGGCTTATGGTCAGCTGAAGTGCAGAGCTGGTCACTTGCAGCCGTAGAAGCAACGTAAAATTAAGATAAATTCAATTTACTTGACTGTTCACACACACACACACACACACACATAAAAGCACATAAATAATCCCATTTACGTACTTATTGCCACCACACACATCCACAACGGGTCAACAAGTTGCCAGCCAGCCTGCCTTGTCGTTCTACCCTCAACAAAAGACACCGAGATGCCACTTCGTGAGTCCAACTCTCCTATTCTCCCACTTTATTTTTGTCGTTTCGTCGGCTTTTGTCATTGCCACATAAGTATAAGTGTATGAGAGCATACGGCGATGTGCCCATTGATACGATAGTAGGATGACAACTGTGGTTAGACTCCTACTCTCAGTTTGCTTCAACGTTTGTGCATGTGTCATTGAAATTCAATAAGTACAACTGTCCTTGCTTACATTGTACCACTGTCAGAGACGACGACAAAGACGACAAAGTCGTCTACTCAAAGCCAATAACTGCTCCTTCATTCTCTCAATACACACAAGTGGCTTGGTCCTCCCTGACACCCAGCCTCTCACTCTCCTTAGCTGCTCTCGTGGCATGTGTGTGTGTGTGTGTGTGTGCGATGACTTTCATTTCTATGAAATTGATTTCCGCTTATGGCACTTTGGTATTGCTTACATGTTGCGTCTGCTACAAACACTCATTCAAACATTTACACACACACACACACGCACATTCGCAAGCACGCCCTATGAATATTCTTTTCATCGCTCGACTTCATCAACATGTTAGGCCATTGATAGTGAGAGCTCCCTGTCCTGCCGTGCTCTGAGACGAGCTGATTAAGATAATGAGTACATTAATTTATCCAATTGATTGCAGCCTTTGCCGTCACTATTTATATTAATATTAATTATGTCTTCATAATGAAATGTACGATGTATCTGCTGTTAATCTATCGAGTGTTTTGACCTTTCTTTGCCCATAGCAGCAACATTGATAGAAGGAATAGCAGAAAATAGCTCCCAAATATATGTAGGAATGGTAGTTTGTAACCCCGATAGTTATTATGGCTTGTAGCCCTGGCAAATTAACAGAGAGATAATTAGCATAACAGCCAGAGGACAGAGACCAGCAAGAGTAAAGTGCGAAACGTAGAAGGGATAAGTTGTGCGCTCGTCAAGAAGAGTAAAATATCAGTGAATAAAATAAGAACAGTTACTTAAGAAGAAAAGAGGACATAGAATTACATACAATAAATGTACAATAAACACATACTGCACACATATATAATAAAATACTAAATAATGTAACACATATAAAATAAACCCACACTACAACTTGGGGGCTCAACCGGGATTATTTTTTATGTGTGAAAAGACGCTACATAGACGAGACATAAAAACGTAGTCGGCGTGCAGTTACTTTACATTTGTGCAGCAAAAAACAATAAGTGAACATAGAGTGTACAAATTCAATCATCAAATTGACATTTGTACATACATATGTACATAGTATGTATGCAAGCAATTCTAGAAACGTGCACAAAGCGACAAAGGAGAAAAGCAGCAAGCGACAAACGGCATCATCCGTAAAGCCAGCTACGACAAGAGGTCGGTACGTACGAGTGGCATAACTAGCTAGCAGCAGTAAGCTACAAACAAGAAGAAGCAGCAAGCGACAAACGGCATCATCCGTAAAGCAAGCTACGACAAGAGATCGGTACGTACGAGTGGCATAACTAGCTGAAGCAGGAGCGACAAACGAGAAAAGTAGCGAGCGACAAACGGCATCATCCGTTAGGCAAGCGAAAACAGGCGTCGCGACGCGTCTTCAAAAAGAACACGTGTTCAGTTCCAGCAAGCAGAGAGCGAGTGACGCAGTAGAGATGAACAAAAGTGAGCGACACACAAAAGACGACCGAAAGCGCATGGCGCAACAGAATAGCTAAATCAGAGAGACGGAGGGTCTGACCTTGAAGAAAGGCAACCAGAGCAACGAAAAGGGAAAGAATTTGCAGAGAAGCGTTGCAGAGGCATCGACGCTTACAGAGAAGTGTTACGGAGCACGACGTTTGCAGAAAAGCGTTACCAGAGGTATCGACGCTTACAGAGAAGCGTTACAGAGGCATCGACGCTTACAGAGAAGCGTTGCAGAGGCATCGACGCTTACAGAGAAGTGTTACGGAGCACGACGCTAACAGAGAAGCGTTGCAGAGGCATCGACGCTTACAGAGAAGCGTTACAGAGGCATCGACGCTAACAGAGAAGCGTTACAGAGGCATCGACGCTTACAGAGAAGCGTTGCAGAGGCATCGACGCTTACAGAGAAGCGTTACAGAGGCATCGACGCTTATAGAGAAGCGTTGCAGAGGCATCGACGCTAACAGAGAAGCGTTGCAGAGGCATCGACGCTAACAGAGAAGCGTTACAGAGGCATCGACGCTAACAGAGAAGCGTTACAGAGGCATCGACGCTTACAGAGAAGCGTTGCAGAGGCATCGACGTTTGCAGAAAAGCGTTACCAGAGGCACGACGTTTGCAGAGAAGAATTAACATAAGGTATCGAGTAAGTGAGCAGCAGAAATTAACATTGTTAAAATATACCAGAAATATTTAAGAGACTCAATGTAATTATATTTTACTAATCCTAAAATAAGATTTCAATTTATAATGCTGTACGATGAGATCGCACAACTGAAAGTAGCAGAACTTAGAGCAAAATTATCGGAGTTAGGGTTATCTACGAAAGGCACTAAGGCCCAATTGCGAGAAGCATTATATGAGTACTTCAGATCAAATATAGGAAACGACAATAACAATATTTCTATATACGAAGATACGAGTTCCGAATTAGTAGAAGAGGACAGATCAGAGCAAGTTAATTCAGAACAAGTAAATACAGAGCAACAAGAAAATCAAGAAAGTATGGCATACCCTAACAACACAATGACATTCACTTTAAAGGACGTCAAAGACTCCCTGACAACATTTGACGGTAGCAGCAATTCAGATATTGATGATTGGTTAAGAGAGTTTGAAAACAATGCAGTCACAGTTCAGTGGAACGATTTACAAAAATTTATTTATGGCAGACAGTTACTAAAAGGAGCGGCCAAATTGTTTGTAAATTGTAATAACGGTTTAAATGATTGGGATTCATTGAAACAGGGACTACAGGACGAATTTTGCATCAAACTATCATCAAAACAGGTTCATGAATTATTGGAAAACAGAAAGAAACAACCGAAAGAAACTTTAATTGAATACTACTATACAATGATCGGTCATGCAAATAAAAGTAAAATAGACGATGAAAGCATTATTGATTATATTATCGAAGGCATTCCCGATTCAAAAATTAATAAAAATATTTTGTACCAAGCCACTAATTTAAAAGACTTGCGCGAAAAGTTGAAAGTTTACGAAAAGATAGCGTTGCCAAAAGAAACAAAAGCTAAGGTTAAATTTGAGGAAAATGATCAGAAAAGGGGTAAACGTGATATATACTGCTATAAGTGCGGAGAGAAAAACCACATTGCCAAAAATTGTAACCAAAGTATAAAATGTTTTAAGTGTAATGGTCTTGGACATAAAGCGAATCAATGCGAAGCGAAAGTTGGACGACCTGAAATTAAAAAAGAGACATCAAACGTACAACAGTTATCACAAAACATTCTAAATAGAGCATTCAAGACTGTGAAGATAGGCGAATATATACTGACAGCTTTATTTGATTCCGGTAGTGACATATGCACCATCAGCGATAGAATTTATAATAATCTGAATGTGAAATTGGAACAGGACTGTAAAGTATTGACAGGAATTGGAGGAAAACAGATTAACACACTGGGTTCTTTCAAAATAAACACCGAGTTGGACCTCATTCCAATCAAAATGTGTTTTCACGTAGTTCGTGACGAAGATACCCTGTTTGACGGAATTATAGGCAATGACGTGCTTGATTTTGTCAATGTGACTCTAAGTTCTAACGGTGTTAGTTTTCACGATATGAAATACTCGTCCAAAGATGACATACCAGATTTAAGAAAGACAACTAAGGATAGCGGGGAGAAAAATGGCGAGGAACGCGAATGTAATACCTTAGAGTCCGGAACCAACATTAAAGAATTACAAGATAATTTCAGTAAGCTACTAACTATGAATATCGAAGAAGAAACAGAACTTGATATACAGCATCTCGATGAAGATTTAAAACTGACCGTTCAGAAAGCTTTAATGTCGTATAAGTGGGTGAAGCCAGACACTAGCCCAGTTGAGATAAAAATTATGATGACTGATGAAGTTCCGATTTACCAGAGACCCAGAAGACTACCATTAGGAGAACAAGAAAAAGTAGACGCGTTAAGCAGAGTCCATTGTCCAGAGTTAGCAAGAAAAGTTAGTAAGTCAAGGAAACCGGAAAATGAATATGACATAGACGACTTGGTAGCGATAAAGCGTACACAGTTTGGACCAGGACTTAAATTAAAAAAGAAATTCTTAGGCCCATATAAAGTAACTTGTAAGCTTAGACATGGAAGATATAGAGTAGAGAAAGTAGGCGACGATGAAGGCCCGAATAAAACGAATACTGTAGCTGAGTTTACGAAACACTGGAGTTCTTCATTCGAGTCGAATGACTTGTCAGGATGGCCGAGTGTAGGAATGGTAGTTTGTAACCCCGATAGTTATTATGGCTTGTAGCCCTGGCAAATTAACAGAGAGATAATTAGCATAACAGCCAGAGGACAGAGACCAGCAAGAGTAAAGTGCGAAACGTAGAAGGGATAAGTTGTGCGCTCGTCAAGAAGAGTAAAATATCAGTGAATAAAATAAGAACAGTTACTTAAGAAGAAAAGAGGACATAGAATTACATACAATAAATGTACAATAAACACATACTGCACACATATATAATAAAATACTAAATAATGTAACACATATAAAATAAACCCACACTACATATATTATATATGCTTTGCTGAACATTGAAGCAGCTGACTATTACATTCCTCTAAGAAAAATCACCTCAATTGAGGTAAAATTGATGGAATACCTCGTAAAATGAAGTTTCTACCCAACTCTGAAACTTTTTCAAAAATAGAACACAAGCCCCACGTTTATGAAAGAGTTAAGTTATATAAATTAAATGAAATATCAGTAATGCACAGCTCGATTAATAACATCACATTAATAATTGTATTTTTACATTATAATTGTATTAAGTATACGTCGCGTATGCCATATAAATTTCTTCCGCCCCTCGGCAAATGTTTCTTTTCAGTTGCAAGTTGTAAATTGTTCATAATTGGGCATTGCACATGCAGTAAAAGTGCCCGACAAAAGTAAAGGAACCCCATGGCAACTTCCTGGTCGCTAATTAAAGGACTCGCTCGGTAGTTAAAGCGCCTTGAGGGGAAAATTCTTCAACGGCAGCATTAAAACTAATTGGCCTAAGAACTTTTGACTTCCTTGGTCGACTTAATTGCAGCGCATGCCAAAATATCTTAATTGTATGACGAATTGCTGAGGCAAATTAATTATAATTAAAAATTTGCCCTGAAATTGCACAATGCAAATGACAATTGAAAGTCCTGTGGTTTATTAGCAACTGCAATGGAATTCAATTACCTGCAGCCTGGCATTTATATCAGTCTCTCCCACACACACACACACACACACACACACACACACACACAAGCAGACAGACCCACGCACTCACACACACACAAACAGACCCACAAATATTTGCGATAACAAGCTTTGGGGCACGTCAATGTGGCACCAATAGAGTCATAACCAATTGCATTTGCAAATGATATTGCCACCATGTGCAACGCGTGGTTCATCGGTGGTAACTGCAATTGATTTATTGGCAGCAGCGCATTGTACGCTTAATGGCAAATGGAAACATGTCGAATTGACTGCATTTTCATAGCGAAAGCATGCCGCAGAATGTGGCATGCAGCCCAGCGCGGAGCAGAGTAGAGCAAAGGTATCATTGCGTATACTTAATATTTTGCAGCAATCACTCAGCCGCCCGCATTTCCCATTTTCTCCCTTTCCGTTTTCCCTCTGCCTATCAAAATTCCAGTGACCAGTGGCTAAATCATGCATATTGCAACATGATCATGGCGGTTGCATCTTCAATAAATCGCTGTGTTTTCTATGTGAACAATTAAATTGCACTTCATTAAATGTTCATCACAACAACTCAATAAAATACTAAATTTGTTGAGTGAATACAAAAACGAATTGCGGTTACTGCGCTGCATCTGTGTGTATGTGAGTGTGTGTGTGCCAACAACATCTACATACATATAACTGCCCGTGTGTGTACATCTGTGTCTGTGCATCTGTCTGTGTGTTTGCCAAACAGTGGAAACTTTTTCAATTCAACTGCGATTACTAGTAGATTGCGCGCCTGGCCGCAATTTTCCGACTATATTCACAGTCGACTGACAAACGCACTCAACATTCACTTATACACTCATACATCTATTCACATTCGCACATGGGTTAGAGGTCTGTTAGCCGGGCTTAGTGTTCGTTTTAAACAAGGCTGAATACAATTCATAAGTCATTCATGACTGTCGACGTTCCCTCACACGCTGATGCGGTGTGTCGGGTGTTTATGCAAAGCTTTTAACTGCTCAAAACACAATTGTACGAGTAAAGTGTATTAATTTAATGGAATTCAGTCCATTAAAAGCCTCGGCTCTGTCACTCGCGAGACAGTTACATTCACACTCACACTCACAGTCGCAGTCGCAGTCACAGTCACTGTTGCAGTCACATGCATAATGTCCGATATGTCAGTCATCGTTAGTTTTACCGGAAAAGAATAAGAGGAAAAAAGTCGCTTTAGCCGGAGCTGTAAATTGGAAAAGCGAACTGAAATGTCTCACGTCAATGGAAAATTGTCATATGAGAAGAGAAGTAGATTAAGCAAGAAGGAAGGAGAGAGATAGAGATAGTCAAAAAAAAAAACTAGATAGTGTCTTAATACTTGTTGAACGTTTTGTATATAAAAATATAATATACTTCACTCTTTATATAGATAAATAGATCGATAGATAGTTTGAAAAGAAAAGAAAAGTAAAGGTCATAAATATGCCCAACTAAAGTGCTAAATAAGTCGTCAGAAGTGAGCAAAGTATGAAAGAACAGGAGGGGGAAAAAAATATATCGCATACAAGTGGATTGTAAGTGGTTCAGTGGTGATGAGTGGTGTTGGTATTTGCCCCAAGTGATGTCCTTTGTTTGGCCAACTTTGGCATTGTTTAGTGGCATTCTTTTGTGGCAATATGTGGTAATTATTGAGATTAATAATACGACTAGTGGTCCGCCGCAGGCAAAGCTGCCGTCCGCGGATGCCCCAGGCTGACCAGTTGATGGCTTTTTAATGAGTTGGCAAAGTGATCCAATGGATGTGAAGGTTTTTGCCAACGGGACCACAGAAGCAATTAAAGCACATCAATTAATATTAAATATTTCAACGGCAATTAAATGAAATAATTCGCTGGCATTCGCCATCAATCCACCAGCCAGCCACAAAATTGTCTGTTGTGACCAATGAACCGTTGGCTTTTAGTCCTCCCCCCAACACAAGATATACAAAGAAATAAAATTAAACAAAAAAAAAAAAAAAAAAAAAAAAAAAAAACTTTTGCCTTTATGCCAAATGAAATTTTCATTAACCGAAGCAACCAAAGTGACTGTGGCAATTGCGATGGGCTGCATCCGCGTTGTGGCAAGACATGGCAAGACATGGCAAGGCAAGGCAAAGCAAATCGCGATGTGGCAAGTTTGAAGTGAAAAGTTTTCAACTTGTGCCAACTGGACACATGTTACAAAATTCGCAAATAAATTTCAGTTGCTGCAAAACTTTTCACGCATTCGAAATGCAAATGAAATGCGCGCGATTGTTGACAGGCAAACCAAAGAGGGCAGAGCGGTGGGTCGAGTTGAAGCTAAAGTTGAATCTAAAGTTGAAGTTGAAGTTGAGGGTAGGAGAAACTTGAACCGAGCCTGCATTTCTTATGAGTCACTGAACGAAATTATTTCGAAAAGCATTTCAATTTCGCCCGGCAATACGCGTAATTGAAATTTGCATTTGTATGAGGCTTGCAAACAAAAAAAAAAAAAAAAATGAACACAAACAACAAAAAGAAGAAACGAAAAGAAAAGAAAAGAAACGAAACTTTGCCAGTGCCAAAGACAAGCAAGAAGGAACTGTGGCTCGAGTCCGTCTAGCTGCATGGCAAAAAGACCAATTAAGTACCGCGTTGTGGAATTTTGATTGCGAATTTCCACACCCCAAAGGGGGGGTGAAGGGGGAGTTCAGTCGTGTGAGAGCGAACTCCAAGCCAAGGTATTCACGAGCAATGCTGCCGCATGCTAATTTTCCAGCACATTAGTGCGAGGACATGCCACAAGGCTGTGGCAGTGTCCTGCACCTCGTGTTTGTTTGGTGTATGTGAGCTGGCTTTCGCATTGACATGTGAATCAATGGCAGAAAGTTAAGAAATCAAAAGCACTGTGCCCTAAACATACCAAGCCAATGAAATGCCACAACTGGTTCGTTTGCCCAGCATAGTCTGGCAAGGCAATGGAATTCTAAAGGCTTCCTTCTGGCGGAGGAGCAAGTAAAACTTGAAAAATGCCTACAACTTGCTGCCAAGAACCGCAAATTGTTTCAAACCGAGAAGCAGACCGAAGGCCGTACATAGTCGCGAAATACAAAACACAGCAAAGAGCAAAATATTAGGACTTATAAAATTGTAGAAAACCTTGCGAAGTTTGGCATCTGGCATCCTCTACCTGGTCTGGCCAACAGCAGGGCATAAACCATGGCCAAAAGCAAGCCATACAACTACCGCACACTTCCTCCCTCCCTCAAGAAGGCAACCGTAAATTTTATTGCATGACTTGATTAAATTCGCATGCAACATCAGTGGCAACAACAACCTCAGTACGTAGGTCGAGGCTGGGTCATTCAAGCCCAATAACTATGGACGTTTTTTTTTTTTTGTGTGTGCTGCCTCTTTCTTCTTCGTCGCTTATCCCGCTCCTTCTAAATTTCCACTTTTTCAGCATTTCAACGTTTTAACGTTACTTAATGAACTTAGAGTGTCATACTAGCAAAAACAGTCGCCAGTAGCCCCCCGACTACCCTACTACCACACCTTCTGTCCCTCTTTCACTAACCCTCTGACTACCACACCCACTTGCCTCCCATTGCCGGCAGTTAATGTTATGATGGATTTTGTGTAAAGCGAAAAGCAACTTTGAACCTTAATAATGTACGAATATGTGTGTGTGTGTGTGTGTGTGTGTGTGTGTGTGTGTGTGAGGGTGTGTGTGCGATTATAAGCGAAAGGTTTTTAACATTGGCTCCGTTTCGTTGATTTTCCAAAGGAAAACCGACTACTGCCCGACTGGTCCGACTGCCTGACGGACGTCTGCCGTTTTCTATGATTCCATGCTTAAATATGCTTCACAGGACTTGAAAGCATTTGAAGTAATGAAAAAGAAACAAATAAGTGCTCTTCTAACGACACTGATCTGATCGAATTGCTAATACTCTATTTCACATAGTAACTAATCAATAAAATGTCGAAGTATAAATGCAATTAGTTTATATTTATAAATTTCTAATTTCAAAAGCAAAATTGAGAATGACAAATTGAGTAACAGGGTTGTCGCCCATAGAAAAGTAATACATTTTTATAACTAAGTTGGCAGCCCTACTAGTTCACAGTCGATAAATGTATTTTCAAATAGCTTTCCATCAATAATTCCAAGCTAATTGAGAACAGAAGACTTCCGCAAAATAACAAGAGGGAATACCATTAATATTAAATATATTTTATATACTTTACATGCGTCTGCTTGTAATATTACATACCCATTGTCCTTGACGGTGCACAGACTGCAGGATGGGATACAAAAATGAATTCAAAAATCAATCTTAGATAAACGCACAAGAAATACAAACATGTGTATATTTTTTTAAGCCAAATATTGAGAATAAACTCGGAAGGAATTGACTAAGAGTTACCTATTTATATTTTCAATAAAATGCAGAGAGAAAGAATTCTATAATAAGTATATGTAATCTATTTATGTACAAATACTTATATATACTTAATAGACATCTCTGTCGCTAATTGTATTAACCGATTAAACTCTCGTTATTCACATTATGACTCTAGGGTATGAAGAGTTGAATCGAGGAGGGCTAAGGGGAACTTTGGTGATACGCAGAGCAAAATTTAACGAAGCTTAACCTCGTTCAATGTGAAAATACACTTTAGGTGTACTTTGCGCTGTCATTTCGGGCGCAACTCGAGCAGCAATTGTGCAAATACTTTGTGCCAGTAGGTAGAGTCTACCAAGTGGTCGAGAGATTGTGGGTTGAAGTGGGTTGAGGTGCCAGCAAAGTTTTTCAAGTAAAATGCATGAAAGAATGATAAATGAGTCGCAGGTAGAAGTCACTACTCTCTTAATGCCAAGTCAAGAATTTCCATCGAAATGTAGTGGGAAAATATTTGATTTTCGCCAAGGCATTGTCCAAGCTAAAAAAAAAAAAATAGAGCTGCAAGTGTCATCTTTAAATTATACAAGAAATTTAAAGCAGAGATTGTGAAACATTGTCATTGTGATGGAAATGGAAATGGAAATTGAAATTGAAAGTGTGTAAACCTTGATGACGGAAATTGGTTTTATATGACAACGACACGGTCAATGACAATGATGGCATGCCACATGTCAAAGACATAGCAACGATGCAGCGGTCCAGTGGTGCAGTTATGCAGTGGTGCATGGTCACTCAGTAGCTAACCGCAAACACGAGTCCCAAGCATCATCATCATTCACATCGACATGGACGCGATGTTAACCACGAGTGATAGTTGTGTCTCTGTGTATCTGTGCTGAAATCTGATGCACCTAATGGTGTGGTCTCTGCGGCGCGAAAGATTAACATGACAGCGAATGAAACAGAAAACAGATCCAAAAAGGTGAAAGTGAAATGCAATTATACAATGGCAGCGAGCCAATGAACTTGGTCAGAGCATCTATCGAATTACCATTCAGTTGGGAGAAGAGAGAAGCTATAAAACGGCAAATGCGTGTACGCAATCTCACACTTGATAACTGACAACGGCAGCGCGTTTGTGCCCAGCAGGGATTTCAGCAAATTCAAACAAACGCACAAAGGAGAAGGAACAGAGGCAACAATAACATGATGCAGGAGCCGAGAGTTGGCCAACGAAATTGGCAATATGCTAACGGACCACTAATGATCAATGCATTGTTATTATTGTACTCGTTGTTGCTGGCCATAACAATGAGGCCGGCGGCTGGTATAACGGTACCGTTGCCACTGGAATTGGCCCTGCAACAACCACAACAACAACTTCATCATCATGATCATCATCTTGATTACCATCCCCATTCCCAACACACCAGAAGCAATTATTATGAGCCAGCGTCGGAGACGGGGGCGGCACTCGAGTCGGAGTCGGAGGCGTTAGCAGGATTAGCAGGATATACACAACATTATTATGGAACAAATAGTGCAGCTGGCACGCGACAAACGCTGCAGGATGATGCTGATGATGGCGACATTGGCGACTTGGCAGCGGCACCATATGCAAATTATGAACCACAAGCCGTCACTGCCAACGGCTTTATGCCAACGACCGCACTACATGGCTACAACAACAACAACAACAACAACAGACTGCACTCGGAAGTCTATGATGTTGTTGGCGGGCAACGGGGCAAAATCGATTTTGTCATTAATACGGCAAATTACGAGCTCGATGGCAATGAGGAGCAGCCGCGTGGCATCTACTATCAGAGCTATGGATATCAGCCTCATGCTAAGCCTCAGGCACCGTTGGCACCCCCGGCACCACTGGCACCACTGTCACCACCTCTGACACCACTCGCACCACTTTCAGTGCCACTGCTCGATTATCCTATTGAGCAATTTTCCAATTATCGCCATGTGGTTGGTGGGCTAAGGGAACCGGAAAGGGTGGCGCCACAGCCGCGTCAATTGAACGATGTCAATGGCATGGTTTACGGCAACAGCTTGCAACATGCCCCAGTTGGGCACGAGCAGCATCAACGACGGCAGCGACAACACAGTGAACCTCAATCCCAACTGAGAGATCAGCAAATATCAGCTCGTCATATTGCCGATCTGCCCGGAAGTGAAAGTGTAAGTGGCAGCAGCAGTGGCAACTCCCTGCCTCCCATCACCACAAGTGTGCATCATAATCCATCGAGTAGCAAGGCCTTGGCCGGTCTGCCGCTGGCCAAGCACATTGAGGTGACCAAGAATGTGCCCATTCCGCATTATCAGAAGCAGTACGTGCCCTACAAGCAGTCGGTGCCACTGCGCGTGGCACGCCCCGTGATCACTACCATACCAAAGCCAATTCCCATCAGAATTCCAGTCCCCAAGACAGTTGCCGTGCCACAATTGCAAGAGGTCAAGATACCCGTGGAGAAGGTCAAGCCTGTGGCTGTGGAACGTCCGATTCCATTTGTTGTGGAACGACGAGTTCCATACCGAGTTGAGAAGCCCATTGCCACGCCCATCTACTATCCCTATCCAGTGAAAGTGCCAATCGTGCGCACGGTGGTGCACAAACAGCGGCCAGGACCGGTACACCACTGGGCGCCACTCAACCACCTTTCGGGATAGTTTTGCGAATTCGAAACGCAGTTATAATCTTATATACTACATATATGTTAAGTATGTTGACTATGTAAAGAGCTGTAATAATAATAATGTATTTGTTGGCAACATAAACCCCGCTTAACCCACTCTTAACCCGCTCTTCACCCGCTCTTAACCTTGGGCATTCAGAGCAAAATAATTGCAATTAGTGGCAATAGTGCAAAAGTGCAGAGCAACTCGAAAACTTGCATCCCTACCAATAATTCTACTGAGTCGGGCGCATAGTCAAACAAGAAACTTAAGTCGTGGTGAGAGCATAAAGGAGTTGGGGATTGTAAAGAACTAGGGGTCTGGAAGTCAGAGGGTAACCTCCAAATGAAGAAAAGTAGCCAGTAAAACTTTTTAATTGAGCTAAGATCCAACAAATGCGGCTAATAAATATGTATTGAAGTGCGGCACTGCAACAGAAGAGGTGAAGAGAGGGGAGAGGAGGAAGTGACGGAGACGCAATGGCAATGGCTAATTGCCAAATGTAACTGCAACAACAACAACAGGAACAACAAACAACTGGCAACAACAACAACATGCAACATGCAACACGCAGCAAAGTCAGAGCAAAATAAACGCGACGTTCAACTTTAGAAGGGCGTTAACGAAACACCAACAAAATTAGCCAAAAAGTAAAGTCTTGACTAGCAACTGGATAACTGAGAGAATAGAGAGAGAGAGAGAGAGAGAGAGGGGAGTGTGACACGGTCTGTGACTGTAGCTGTAGCTGATGGAATTGCTGCAAGTTATTGCCGACTAATGAAATTAACGCTAATTGACTTGGAAGTCCTATGCCAGTCCAGAGTCAACGTCAGCCTCAGCTTCAACGTCAGCCTCACCATCAGCTTCATCTTCAACTCCAGTTACTGCTTCTTATTCTTCTTCATCCTTCATCCTTCAGCCTTCATCCTACTCCTTCAGCCATTTCAGCCAGCGGCTCTATGCTGTATTTATTTAATATCGTTCTATTTGCCAAGGCCCAGAAAATAGCTCGGCCTCAAAATGACGGCTAAAACGTAATTAAAAATCATTAAACCAAATGAGCTGTCAGTCTAGCAAATGAACTATTGTGTGGTTAATTTATGCATAGGCATACACTTAGAGAAAACTGTAAGCACACTATGCACACTATAACTCAAATCTAAAATGTAATTAAAGTTGTTAGAAGATTAAGCTGAAAAAAAAAGTATGAATGCATTCGTTAACTAAATACAACAAAGTTGATTTTAGTTTGAGTTTTTTTTCTCTGTGTGTACAATAGCGCACATAAATTCATAATTGGAGCATCCGCAAAAACCACTTCGTTAAGAATTTTGCGGCTATTTTGACAACTACCCCACCGAACTGACCCACAACTGACCCATCCGAAGCGATGCAACGTGCAACGATGAATGGCAAATGCAAAAGCCGCAAATCACAATGAACATGCACGCGGTCAAATAGCCAACCACACGAACTCTGCTGATGAGGCTGCTTAAACAGCAGCTATGTGGGTTGTGAAGGGAGGAGGGTGTGTATAGAAAGTGGGGAGAGTAGGAGTTACCTATTGTTCATTGTCATATGAGTTTATATGAGAATGTTAACCTTCAGACAGTTTAGTATGGTTCGCTGTGATTGCTTACAATTAATTTGTCACGCATACGCCGAGTGTGTCAAGTAGAGAGAGAGAGAGAGAGAGAGAGAGAGAGTGAGAGTGAGAGAGAGAGTAGAAAACTTTCACTATCGATTAAATCAATGTCAGTTCCTTACATCAGTCAGTACAGCATCACCAACAAGGCATGGCTGTGGCAACAATATGACTTTATAATTTAGCAAATGACGCCGCACTTTTGGCCAATGCTTTTGAGCCAAAAAAGGTAACCAACCCTATTCGAATGGCCAGTGGGGGAGTGCTAAACATAAACATTAAAAATTAATCAGCACTTTTACCTCAAAACTTTGATAATTGTTGCGCAGCTATAACAACGACGACGACGACGATGGCGACGATGACGACGTGGATGAAAGTAACTTGAAAGGTTGAAGCGGCGATTCCTTTCCAGGATACCGAATGGACTGCGAAATGGGGGCGAAGCATTTTTGAAAAATGACAGTAGAAGCTGTGGCAACAACGGCAAAAGTTTTAACCCATTTCGTGGGTCCGCAGCCCTTTTCACAGTTGGCCAGGCCAACAATTTATGTGCGACATAAAAATTTCGACTCAGGTGGCTGTTATATTTGATGTTCACACAGCAATGTTTTTAGTGTTTAGCGCACTTTTCGTCCTTTTCTTCGAAGCAGCTTTAATTGATTTGCCGTTGGCAAAGATTGCCAACACCTGAGCTACGCCCAAGTCACAGCTTGACTCACTTTTTCAAGCGTTGAGTTTTTCTGCATACAACGTGGCGTATGAGTGATATTTCATGTTTGAAATGTTTATGCGACGTTTTGTTAGCATAGTCATGCCTCTCTCTCTCTCTCTCTCTCTCTGAGAGTGTGTATCGTAAAAGTTTAATGCAAAAGCCAGTGTTATATATATTTTACGATTACCATAAACTATTTAGACTTTACTTTAATAATCTTGAGCGTGAAGCAAGGCACACAACGACACGTAACGCATAAAAGGATTTATGTCAAGTGATAACATGCTGCCATTTTCTGCCTTGACGTTGGCTAAACAAACATCAAACAACAAAATCTACTCAGGTGAATAATTGCAATTAAAAAGCGTTAAAGGGCAAAACTGCCTAGGCAGGTAAGTAAGGTCAGTTTCGGCAAGGTTTTTGCTTAGTCTAGTTAAAATATACAACATTAAAGCGCTGCTTTAAATATTTGACCATGCTTCGTCCGAGAGCACTACACTTCCTGTCGAGGCATTCATCAGTGCTGTCTGTGAAATGAAATCAACCGACAATGGCTTTGACTTCAGTATGAAATGTATTGAGTTGCATTTTCGCCGTGATTGACAATCGAGCTAGAGATCGACCAGGCTATTGCTCTGATTACCTCAAGGCAGCCAGAGGAAAACAGTGAACAGCAGTCAGTGCACAGAACTAAATGACTGCCATAGCAAACAGTTGTGTCTCACATTTCGAAATGTGAGAAGAGAACAGAAGCAATCACATCAGCAACTTCTCATAACATGACAACAACTGTGATATGCAAATGATCAACATGTTTGTGTTGTGGCAGCATGTGCATAATTATTGATTAGCTCAGATATAATTAACTAAAATTCTCTCTCTAGTCTCTCTACTAACAAATAAATTACACAATTACCACGCCTCACTTAACTGTCTAAAGGGGCCTCAAGCTGTCTGAATGACCACTTACACTGCTTTAGATTGAAATGAAATGAACTTACGTATATATGCAGATTGCTTAGATAATCTACGATTGATTAATCAAATTTTCAATTGCAATTCATTGAAATCACAAATAAATTGTATTTGCAAATTTTAAAAGCACTTGAAAGCATTCAAATGAAATTCAAATTGTAAACAAAACTGCTGAAAGCCTTCTTATAATGAATACATTGGAAATGCAATTAATGTCAGTATTGACGTACGATGTATTTGTTGTTAGAACTAACTTAGTATCTTTAGGCTCCATAAACAATATCCAAATTATTAGTAAATATAGCCCACAACAACAATTCAAATGCGAAATTGTGCACTTGCAAATTAGAAAAGCTCTGGAGAGCTCCAGTATAACAGTATAACAGTTATGTCGCAATAATGGCAATAACACTTGCCGTGTTTGCATAGAAATAAGCCAGGGAATGGTAAAAGCACGCGCCATGTGCAATATTTGTATCCAAAAGTCCATTTAAGGCCATTTGTATTCGTATTTGTATCTGTTGCCGCTCAAATATGAAAATGTACACGTTGGCCAACTGGTAATTGGCAACTTATTTGAGCCATTTATATGCCAAAGCGGCCAATACGGGCAGGTAAAGAGGCGAGGAGGAGAGCAGGAGAGAGTTATGCGGAGGAGCGCGTAAATCATTTTATCCAACTGCAGATATTATCTTCATAGACTCCGAGACTCAAGTGTGAGTGTGAGTGCTGTGTTAGCCGTGTTGCCAGTTGGTTAAGCACGTGCCGCATTTTGTGCCACAGCCTTCATATTGCCTGATTGTCTGAACCCAAAAATCCCCCAACATGTGCAGCACACATTCCGAAAACTAGAAACGGAGACACACATATGAAGAAAGGACAGCGGAAAGGGACATAGAGCACATTGTATGACCATCAGGAAGTATCAGCTTGAGCCGTCATTTCGTTCATACAGTCGAGTGGCAATGCCAGAGGATGAAAGTATGTGTATTGCCTGTAGAGACTCTATATGGATGCTATTATCGTTAGCTCTGGCTTAGAGATGCGACCAGGCACGTGCTGTCTGCGCCGTGCGTGACACGATGCCAAACAAGGCCAAAACATGGCTAAAACATATATAAAAATTGTGTCTAATATGAATATTAAAGTGTCGTATGTCGTGTAACATAATCACATTTAATTCAAGTGACAATTGCTTGAATATCAATTTAAAATCGTGCCGTTTTCGTGACGTGTCACGCTACCAACACGACTCACTCACAAAGTTCGTCGGCAATCAATAAAAACGTAAATTAAATCAAATGCACAGTATTAAAATGAGCATGATGGAAGAGTCTGTCTATGGGAAAGCGTATGTGCATCATATATTCATAAATTTTGTGCAAAAATATTTATAAATAACTCGGAAAACGAAAACTTTGTTGGCCAAATATATTGCGTCTAGAATTGTGAAAGCAGGCGTGCAACTTTCATTATGCAAAAGTTTTTTAATAAAAGTACAAATACGAAGTGGTTGAATGTGGCATAAACAGTCAGACACACACACACACACACACGCATACACACACACACACACATACACACACACACACATACATACTTTATCATTATGAAAAGCAACTGTTGTGTTTACTACCGAATATGCTTATAATTGTGTTTAGAATGTGTGCTTTGTGTGAACCTAATTTAAAATAATTAAATTTAGTTTAGCATAAAGGCAACTGCACATTGTATATTGTTGTTAATTAAATATATAAAATTTATTTAACAAGCACAAATCATATTATTTCAAAACTAAATGAAAATCTAAATTTAAATGAAATTTATAAACGCATTCTGGGTTCGGGAAAAGGAAAAGCAACTCCAATCAACCATGCCAAGAGTTATCAGCCATATTAAGTGTGCACAACACACATGCACACACACACACACATGACATACCCAGGCATGCACAAAGTCGGCGACAAGCCAAATATTTTGTATGCAAAATAAAGTGCTTCAAAAGTCACTTAAAGTGTGTCCCTGACTCGCTTCCTCTCGCGCTTTCTCGCTCCCTCTCGCTCTCTCTGTATGCCAGCATAAAGACCGTAAAAAATGTTAAATGATAAATAAAATTTACAACCGCAACAACAAGAGCGACAGCAACAGCAGCGCCGACAGCGACATGCAAAGTCAGAAGCGCCAAGAGGCGACAATGATGTGTGGCCGTGGAAGGGGCCGGGGCAGGGGCAGGGGCAGGCGGTAGGATAGCGACAGGGAATAGGGATGGGGATGGAGCAGGGTGGCTGGCCAACATATGTAGCAAACGCAAAAAGGAGTTTTTTTCGATGTTGCCACGCTTTGTTGTTGCAGGCGACATAATAAAATGCAATTTAGACATCAAAAATACACAGTAAATGGAGCAAGCGGAGGAGCACTTGAATTGACAATGAGGATGGGGATGGCGATGGGGATGAGGGTGAGGAAAGGGAAGAAAAGAATATGGACGGAGGGAGCGGCAGAAGAACCACAGACAGCCACATGACTGACAAGCGGCAGGCGATGGCAAAGGCAAAGCCAAAGCCAAAGGCGAACGACCACACACAACTGTGAAACGTTGGGTATTGAAAGGACGCAGGACGAAGGACACAAGAGAGAGAGAAAGAGGGGACATAGGACTTGGCATGCAAATGCCTAAGTGTGCGTGCGAGTTGCTCAAAATGGCAGCAAAAGACGCGCATTGCATGTGAGCAATTGAGTTTTATTTTGTCACGAGTGAAGAAATGGAAGAATGGAGAATGCGAGACTGTGAGACTGTGAGAACTGCGAGAATGCGAGTCCGTGAGAATGGGAGAGTAAAGAATGAAAAATGATATTTATATGTTTGTTTGTTTGCTTGCCTGCCTGTGAGTGTAGTAATTTAATGACAGTTTATGTGCGTTTAAAAATGACAAGCTTAATGCTTAAAGCAAGCCAAGTCGCTGCTATAATAATGACAACAGATGCGCATCCACAAGATGTTGCCTACTTTTGTGGCATATGCAGACGGCACTCTGCTCTCTCAAACTCAGAGTTGGAAATGTGATGTGCTTGACGAGAAGGTAAACAGTTGCTGAGTTGACATTCCAACCCGTGGCAAGGAAACACAATGAAAGGTGTGCTCTTAATTTAATTAGAGTTTGCGTGCTGATAGCTTCAAGGATGTCCTGCTCCAGCTTTTACTGAGTACTGAGTATTCTGAATGTAATAGCCTGGAAAAAGGCGGCATTTGGCAGACGCCTAGATGAATTTCATTTCATTTAACACAATTCCATTGTTTGCGCTTAAAGTGAATAAAAATTAAATAAATATACCCTCAGCATTGCAAAAGAAATGGGCGGGAAGGGGATGCCAAACTGCCAGACTGCCAGACTATGCGTATACGTAATAAATGCAGCGTGAAATCGCAGCTAAAATGAAATAACAACAACAAATTGATGACTGATTACTGATGACGTTGGCGACGAGTTGGAAATGAGTTAATGCGTCAGTTTATACTTATTTTTGTTTATTCTTGCGAATGTAAATTGTTGTCATGTTAAATGAGTCACAAAATTGGTAGACAACAATAAACTTTTGGCTTAACAAAAATGCATTTAACAACTCGACGCGACGCAACATGATGCGGTCTACGGTGCGTATGCGTAACGTACTTATTGCTAATTAAATGAACATGCGCGGATTTACATGATGTGCTCTATGTAAGGGCGATGCTCCAGTTGCCTCTCATCACATCATCGCAACTCTGTCTACCACCAACCCTTGACTTTGTGGAGGACCGTTTTGAACACGGGCACCTTGACCGGGAACGGTTTGGGCACCTTGATGGGCAGATATTTGATGACAGTGTAGGGCACACGCTTCTCCACGGGCACCGGTATGTGCTTCTCGACGGGCACGGGTATAATACGCTCCACGGGCACCTTCAGCTCCTTCTCGACAGCGACCTGAACCTGTTTAGTGATGGGTATGTGAATGGGCACGGGCTTCTTGATGGGAATGATGACGGCATGTGAGATGGGAATTTTGACAGTCTTCTCGACGGGCACGTGCTCCTTCTTGACATGCTTCACTGGCACATAGTTAATGATATCCACATGATGATGCGACTGATGGGACTGGGAATGCGACTGGCCGCCATCGTGGCCACTTGTTTCGGCTAGAAAATTGGAGCTCTGCTCGTCGCCATCAACATGGTCCTCGTAGTCATGGGGTCCACTTGCACCTGTCACCGTGGCTGCCCCATTGTGGGGCGTGAAATATGAGGAGTGTTCCAGCTGCTCTTGTTGTTGTTGCTGCTGCTGTTGTTGGTACTGCTGCTCGTCAGCGTGATGCTGGCGATATGATTCGAAGCCGTCGGTACTTTGATCGTAATGATTTAGATAATTTCCCACCGAGATTTTGTCGTAGGCATAATGGTGTCCCGCCTGCTCCTGCTGTTCCTTGTATTGTGTAAAGGCATTCTGCTCAGCACCACCCAATGCCGGCAGATATCCAACCCCATGTGCTCCACCTCCGCTCCCGGCAGTAGCAGCAGCAGCAGCGGGATAATCGTAAATCGTCGGATGGAGGCCCGCACTTGAGTGCTGTTGAATATGTTCCCCGCCAACACCGTAGCCACTGGAACCAGCCCCAGCATCACCGTAATCGTTGGCAGTTGCCGCCACCGCCGCGACAGCCGCATCCTCGTGCTGTTCCTCATAAATTGGTATCTCTCGTTTGGTCGAGCCAACTGCCAAAGCTTCGGTGTGCGTGGGCGCCACTGAGGCGTAGCCGTTGCTAATGTGTCCCAGACCCGAGAGATTTGAGAGCCCATTAAGCATGGCTTCCAGTCCACCACCGCCAACACCGCTGCCACCACCATAGGAATTGCTTCGATAGCTGCGTCGCTCCTCGTCTGCCGCTTCGTGGTCCCACTTTAAGGCATAGCGATGCATTGGCTTGTGCAACACGGACGTGGTCTGCTCCTCCAACGGCTGCCAACGATTATCATATAACGCTGTAGCTGCTGCCATGTTATAGCCATAGCCCCCAGTGCTGCTCTGTTGCTGTCCCGTAGCTGAAGCCTTCATCGCTCCTGTCGCAATTGCCGGCAATGCAATGCACACAATTGCCGCGGCCATAATGAGTTGTATCTGCTGTGGGTTGGGAATGAAAGCAAAGATGAAAATATATTCAAGAAAAATCCATGGAAATCATTTTCAAATGCAAAATGCAAAAAAAAAAGATGAAGAAGAATAAAGTCGACTAATGCATTTTTAATAATCGCCAATCAGCCAACAATTTCTCTTAACATTACTCGTACTCCTGCTCCCACATTGACTTGGCCTTTTCACTTCACACTTTTCCCTTGCACTCACCAAATTAATGTTGGCCATTTGACTTGGCTTGGGTTTTGACTGAGGCTCGAACTGGGCTCACTTCTTGGAGGCCTTCAGATCTGGTTGGTTGAATGGTTGCAAATGAAATGTCTGCAGTTTGCATTTGGACCAGGTTTATATACTGCCGCTGCACAGTAGGACAGTCTGCAGAGTTTTTCCTATTTTTCCTATTACACAATCTCTTACAGCCAAAAAGAAATCTCAACCCCGCACTTGTTGTTGGCCAAAGTGAGTGTCTTGCATTTTGGTGTTGACCTGAACGTGGCATAAGTACAGGTATTTTTTATTTGATCTCAGTCTCAACTTGCTTTTCCTTCCCAGTTGCACCCATTTCTCTACCTCTCTCTCTCGCTCTCTCTGGCTCTCTCTCTCTCTCTCTCTCTCTCGCTGTCTGTTGCTCAGTTATGAATTAAGTTATGCGATCAATGCAAATCATAAACCGGCTAACACAAGCCACAAAACTAAACAATAAAGTTCAAAGTCATTTCCCTTGGCACGAGCAACGAGGAGAGCAGATGAAAACCCCAAGACGGCACGCGCCAAACTGAAACTTCATTATGAATAAGAAACGTCATAACGAGCATTGTTATTTGCTGGCTTGATCACGATTTGCCCGACTGCCGCTTGAGTCGTGGCCTTCATAAGCAAAACAAAGTTACACTCATTCAAAGTCATCAGCGTCAACTGGGCTCAAAAGTTGTCCGGCAACTGTGGCAACTGTGGCAAACAGCCAGGAAGGTAACGCAGGTCGAATTGAAGCTCACTTCAGCCGCAGGCTGACAAAAGCTGCCTGCTCTGATTTTGCTTATTTAACTTTTCATCGCATTTCACATTCACCAGTTTGTTGCATGCGCCTTGTTTGTCTACCCAAAAAGGTTAATTTTAATTGTTTAAAGATTTTGTATTTGATCATTGTTCAGTTTTGTATTTAGACACAAAGACAGAGAGAGGGAGTGAAAGAGTGACTGAGAGTGTGTGAAAGGGAGAGCGGGTGGGTCAAAAGGGGCGCGGCCAAGAAAAAAGTGAACGCCTTTTAAGTGCACCTGCAGACATGATGCTGCTGATTATATTTTTCTTGCCAAGCGTAACAGCTCGTTAGTATTTTCAAGTGATTTCCACTTAGTTTTCTTTGCCACGTCTCAGCCTCAGTTTCAGTCGCAGTCGCAGTCGCAGTCGCAGCTCCACTTCAGCAACAAGGCGAAGGTAAGGCCAGGTAAGGCAAGGTAAGACTAAAAGGAAGTGTACTGATTTGAAAGGAAACAAACATTTTGGTGGCCTTACCTGCTGCCGACTACCGACTGCCTACATTTATTTTTTCTTTCTTTCTTTCCACTGGCCGTCACTTTATTTTCTTTTCTTTTCCATTTTGGTTGGGCTCCAGGCTGCTGCTGACTTTTATATTTCTTTTTTTTTTTTTTTATCACAATTTACGCTTACTTCATTTCAATTACATTTACAATTACATGATTTCTTTCTCTCGTTTGCTTGTGCAATTTCAAATCGCAACAAATTATGCAACTCAGGTCAAGCTTAGTTCCAGAAATACGTATTTAATGAAAATGAGATAATATACGCCATCTTCTCGCCAAGTTGAAGTTTCCTGTTTAAATTGAATTCAATGAATAAGAATTGTGTCGTCTTACGATTAGAAATTCTATAAGAAAAAAGCAACAACTAAACAATTATATTATAAATAATAATAATAACTATTGAAATTTTATAGTAAATAAGAACACTATAGTTTGTCTATATCAAATTCAGAATTATGTGTAGTTAAACGAGTTTGTTCGACATAATTTTTACAGATTTTATATATAGAATAAATCGGATTTAAAAGATTATCAAATTACGTTGATTGCTCATTCAAATTTTTCGATAATTATGATTGCATAACGGGCAAAACGTTTTATTAGTCGAGAGACTACTGTAATAAAATATTGCTTTTGATATGGTGTACGTAGTTTGAACAAAGTGAGAACAAATAGCTATGATACTCACACACTCACACACACACACACACACAGCAGGCACACACTCGATTCACCTATAGAAATTGATGTGAATATATGCAATAAAATGCATTACAACTGGTATTTTGCCTTTGAACCGTTACAAAACTGCATGATATTCTGTACAATATTTTTATGTCCCGTATTTTTGGTTCAATAACGAAAATATTTCAATTTTATTTGCATAAAAACTGTCCGTGTGTGAGCGTCAAATACCAATGGCAAAAGAGCATTTGCATTTCTTTATATTCATGCATATTTCCCCATTGTTTATTGTAATGTTGCACAGCAATTGTAAAATTTGTGCGCCAGCCAAAGACAAAGCATAGTCAACATGCAGGCAACAAATAAACAAGAGAGACGTAACCAAAAACATAAAAGTGCTAGCCTATTTTTACCATATGCAACTAGAGAAAGAGGTTCCACATGGCGTATGCGTAACGCAAATTAGCTACAACAACTTGGGAGTTGTCAAGAGTTGGCACAAGGAAACGAGGGGCTGTTAACTGAACTAAATGCGGTATTTGTTAACTACGCATTATGAGTGAAGTACCATGCGAAGCACAACTTGTGTGTGAGAGAGAGAGAGAGGGTTTGAGGGAGGTCAGAGAGAGAGGGTAGTTTGTCAAGGGATTTGTAACATTCACCTAGTTCTGTTTGCTTATTCTTTTTTTTTAATTTTATATATTTCTACATTTAGCGTGTTTCGAGTAGCTTCGGAGTCAAGTGTGCCCGCCAGTCACATTAACGTGTAGCTTGGGTTGTCCTTTTTTAGTACAAGCGACTAGTTAATTAAGATAAGTGTGTCTGATTTTCATATTAATTGCACACAAAACGAAACCATTGCGCTACTCTTATCTCAACTGTGTGCCGCAAAGCAAATCGTCAAGCGTTGCCTGGTGACCAAACTGTGTGAGCAATTATACATGGTTGTAGTTGTAGTTGAAGATGTATGCGTCAGGGTGTGTGTGTGTGTGTATGCGTGTGGGTGTAGGTGTGTGACTTGCTAACATGGGGCCGAGAGCGCGAGCTTCTGAAACGGACGTGGCTTACATGAGCATGTGTTTTTAAGCCTCGTTGGGCACAAAACAATTAATTTTGTGCCACGCCCACACACACACACACAACCTACACTCGCTGTACGATTCAGCCTCCTGTAAAATGTGAAACATAAAAGCGCAGCAGCTACAACAACCGGAAACGGAAGCGCACAACTCTTTGCGCGAATTAATCACACAACAAGCACAGCAACAACATCGACTACAACTACAACTACAACTACAACTAAAGCAACAGGAACAACAACCACATAGTCACGCATAAAACGTTTCCCTGGACAACGTCAGCGACTCACATTACATGCATTACTTTAGTCTCTGGCAAAAGGAGTTGTTGCCCCTTGGACACGCCCTGTCTCTATCCCTTCGCTTGAGCTCATTAATATGCGTACCTCCGCTTCTTCCCCTTCCCGGGCACCCCCTTTGTAGTGCCGACTCCGTGGGGGGTTGCGTGATGCCGTGCTGTGGAGTCAAGGCGCAATTTTGATGTCCCTCCGCCCTAGTAGAGGGACGCGAACTTGCCCATCCCTCGTCTGTTGTACGGATGTATCCCTGGGCCTATGTCGGGCATGCATATGTATGTAATTGTCAAACATTTTACGTTTTATTGTTTTTAAAACGCGTACGTGGTTGCACCGCCTCTATCCCCTCACTCTATCTCTCTCTCTCTCTCTCTCAGTCTCTCTCTCTCTCAGTCTCTCTCTGCATTTGGCCGCGTGCTGCCTTCTGACATCCAAGTGAATTTAACGACCAGCCTCGCTTTATAATGCAAATTAAATAAACATGATTTTATATGATTTCGTTTGGCCTGCGACTTGCCATGCAGCTACAGCTGCGAGTACTTGCCTGGGCAGGGGCAGGGGGCAGGGGGCAGGGGCAGTCTGTAAGTTCTCGCGGTCCTGCCTTGTTTTGCCGTGCGAGCGAGCGGTGTCAGTTTTATGGGTCGTCAGCCATTTGCCGAGTAAGTGCCAGTGTAATTTAATTGAATAATTAACCTTTTTATTGCTGCTGCGTGCGTCTCTCTTTCCCTCTCTCTACCACTCCCCCCTCTCTCTCTCTCTCTCTACCCCTGACTCTCTCTCCCTATCTCTCTGTCCTCCCGTATTTATATGAATATGCAAAACGTGTCATTTTAATTTACGAGCATGATGTTTATGTAACCGCGACCACAACAGATAATAAACACGCGCAATATTAAGTATACGCCCGTTGATACCGAGTACCTTGTACCTCATTGCTTCCTCCTGCTCCGCACTTTCTTCGTCAGCAGCACAGCGAGTGCAACAATGTCTGTTCAAGTGCATAAAATGTTGTTCTTTCTTTTTTCTTTTTTGTTAATTTAAATTGCAATATTTTTGCAGTGGCAAATTCCACTTAAGTATTTATATATAATTTATAAACTGCTTATAAACGTCAATGAGTGAAATGACGACCCCGCGGGGTCGTCTCCCTAATGTGCTTATGCCCTTACCCACCCCCCGCTTGATTTCCATTTCTCTGCCGATCAAAGCGTTTAAATTAAGCGCATTGCTCGCTCCTCTATTGTTTTGTATTGCTGGAAGCGTACTCGGACTCTGGCCTGTGTTCCAGGAACCGCCAATTGATTTAAAATGTATGTGACCGCCATTGGCATTGCCCCTTCTGCAAGTTGAACGTTAGGTGGGACAATGCAATTGCCTTTGTACACTCTACAACCAATAGGCAGGTAAATGTAGTGCAATTGCAATTGCAGGAAGTTACTAGAAAGAGACTCTTTGGATGCTATGAGAACTGAAGAATTGAATAGAGAAAGAGTTTGACTTAAAGAGGAAATGGAGGAAACAGCAACAGCATAATTTGTACCTGTTTTATAAGATCAGTCAATAGAGAAATTGATAAGTAAAGTGAACAAATTAATGAGAAATAGTGAACTGATCAGCTCTATCATCTTCTTTGTTTGTTTGTTCTCCAGTGTACAAGTAGTATCTTCACGTCGAGCACTCCCCCTCACGTTGAACCCTTTTTTGCTGTTTAAAACGAAGCTCCTGTCTTTTATGGTCATTTAGAAAGCAAGGCATAAATTATCAATTGCTATGTACGACATTAAATATTAAAAGTCTTGACTTTGCAGACTATTAACGTACACAATGGGTTGAAACAATGACAGAGAATCGATGGAATCCTAGTGCAATCATGCCGTCAACCAGCAAGGATCAGGAATAGAGTAAAGAGTGCGTCGAGTTGTTTGCACTTGTAGAAATCATGAACATCCCTTTCAATTGGAAGTTGGTAGAGTTCAAATATTGCATTTAACGCTGGCAGGCGGAGGTACAGTTAGCGACTCCTATTTTCTCCACTGTGAATGGCCAGTGGTATGGTTAAGCTTTATTTAAGGATTCTATGTACATTTTTTATGGCTATATTGTGCGTATTTTTGGCTCAATGCTTGGCAATATCTATAAACGTAATTGGATGTGTGGCTGACTTTGGCTGGCGGAAACTTTTCGAGTGCGGCAACACGCCACAAGACTCCAATTGCATTTGGAAGGGGGGAAATCGTATAGTTGGTGTGGGGGGAGGGTGTAACCAGAAGCAGCCAAGGGCTAAGCACACGTTTGTGCCGGGGCGGAAATTGGCAACAATTGTAACGCGCCACAAAATGGCAGCCATAAAAAGTTTTATGAAAATTTCTAAACGCCTTCGCGGTCCCCCAACTCCCTTCCCTTTCAACAACACAACGTGTGTGTGTGTGTGTGTGTGGGTGTGTGTGTGTGTGTGCTACTGGGCCATCAATTTGCCAATTACTCCACTTGACGTTGAATGCATGTAATATGCCAGCTGGCAGGGGGGGGGCACACACCAAAGGATAGAGCAGAAGTGCGGGGGGAAAGGGAGAAATGATAACAAGGAGCAGGGCATTCAAGTGCCTTTAAATTGTTTCTTTTATTTGCCAAGTGTCTGTGTGCGGCAATGTGGCATCAAATGCCAGCTTGTCTCTCCACTCCCCCCCTCTTTGCTGTTGCTTCTAATTGCCATAATGTTACCACTCTGCATTCTCCCGGGGCGTTGTATTATCAGGAGTATGGTGCGGAGTGGGGATGGTATACTTTGCTTGGTTTTCCGCTTTTAACTTTGGTTAAATGTCAACTTGGTCAGATGGCGGAAGCCTTTTTGGCAATGCAACAGCTGCAGCTTCTGCTGTTGTCTGTAACTTTACAAACTCCCCCCAGCTCCTGCCACACTACACTGCTCAAAAATGTTTAGCAATAGGTTTGACTATGGACAACAAAAATCTAAACTCTCGCACTCTTTTGCCATTACTTCAATTATCAATCAAGTTTAAAGTCAAAGCAGTTGCACTGCACAGAGTATTAACTACATCAATTAGTTGCATTTATTATTAATTTTCTTTACAAATATCTTAGATATTTGAGTCCAACTACATTTTTATCAGTGTTGCAAAACGTAGACAATTTTAATACTGCAATTTTAGCATTAAGTCTTTTGACAGCTGCAAACTTTATAGGAACAAAACTATTGTAGAAGTAATTTCTTAAAATAGTTCAATACATTTTAAGCGTTGATTATATAAAGAATTTTCAGGCAGAAAGTGGCCAATATGGTAAAGGTGGCCCAAAGGTGCAACTGTTGGGAGTGAGGTTGTAAAATTGACTTCAATATTTGCACAAGTCGGGGGCAGCTCAGTTAGCGATGCTTTTGTACGTTGCAACAAGAGCAACAACTATTTTTGCACTTAGCCGCAGTTGAAGCATAAAATTGATTTTTAATTGAAAATTGTTTGCATATTTTTGTGGTAAGCAACTCGGATGGGCCAGAAGGCAACTGGAAATCCGCTCGACTCGAGCATGTGTAGTTGCAGCCAGAAACTATGGCTTAATAAGTGCGAGCAGCCTGAGGGGGAGTGCATATTATGGTATAAACAAGAAATATTCGATATTAAAAGAGTAGTTGATGCTGCTTTTTGGGGTTTGATAAGCTACGCAAATTCCACAATTCACCTGCCATAATAACAATAACAACTCTCTGGACTCTGCAAATCTGGCAAAGTCGTCGCAACGCGCCAGCATATTGAACTAGGTCAGGCTCTTAGCCAACGACCAAGTTGAGGCAGAACAATATTCGCCGTAACGGAACG
Source organism: Drosophila funebris (assembly GCA_018901825.1). Taxonomy (NCBI): domain Eukaryota; kingdom Metazoa; phylum Arthropoda; class Insecta; order Diptera; family Drosophilidae; genus Drosophila; species Drosophila funebris. The sequence goes on from JAEIFK010000678.1 coordinate 4,766,097, forward strand.
GAACGAAGAAACTCCTGCAAGTTCATTCAGCCGGAGGATTTTTTTTTTTTTTTTGGTGTGGAGCATGCGCTGCTGGTGCGAGGCGCCACCAAATGTTGCCCCTGCGGCAAATTCGACTGCAGGGAATTCGCTTCAGCAGCCCCTCATAAAAGGTTGTTGTTTATGTTGACGTTGTTGCTGTTGTCTTTGTTGTTGTGTCTGATTGTTTACTGCAATTTCCCTTTTGAATATCAATTGCATTTTATTATATGAGCTTTTGTTGATTTCATTGGACTATTCTTTCGTTTTGTTGCTTTTGTTATGGCTTGTTGGTTTCGTCTTCCGTCAGAGCAGCCGCATCGCGTGTCTTTGGGCCAAAACAGTACTTGCCGCTTGCCACAGCAAAGTTAAGGCAGTAACAACAGCAACAACAACGGCAACAAATGGAAGTTTTCTTGCCATTTGGCTTTGTCGTGTCGTGTCCTGACATTGCCAAAAACCACAAAAAAGCTCATGCAACGCTCACCTCTTCCCCCATCTCTCCATATACCCTGTTTACCATGTCTGCCATGTCTCTTGTCTCCAGTCATAAACAGCGTTCCCGTTCATGCCGCCTTTTGTGGGCCATGTGCATGTAATTATTTTTGCAAAAAATATTTCAATGCAAATACGAATCTGACTTGAATATGACTCGAATATTGTAGGCCTCATATATATCCCAACCTCTCCCTAACCCTCCCACACCAGTCGTCTCATGCACATACTTTATGCACTTTTCCTTTTTATTTGACAGCGAAATGTATGTGACCGAGTTCTTGTTCTGAGTTGGGAAGTTGTTTTTTGGGTTTGGCTGCTCGCTCGATTCGCGACGGGTTTCCTTTAAGGGTAACAGTTATATTTCCGCAAATTAAACACAAATTTTTAATTACATTTGCCAAATGCCACAACAATAAAACAACAATTTCATATGCAAATTGATGTCGGCACTCACGAGCCAAAAATGAGCAAACTTAATGGCCAACAAATTGAAATCGGAAAGGCGAAAGCGAAACAGAACAGAACTGAGCTGAACAAAACTGTAAACTGAATTTGCTGAGCTTAATATTTACTTTTGAAGAGGCAAAAGGCTTAGCACACTGCCACTCCACATCATTCCTTACCCCTTCGGTCTTTGGCCTACTCTTGGCAATGGGCTGAGAGTTGGCATAAGCAAATGATAATTATCAGGCACATGCAGAGTACAGTCGAACACCCACCACCTCCCCACACACACATGTTCTCTCACTTATAAATATTTGAAAATATTTCTACCTAATTATTATACCCTGTAATTGTTAATAATAAATGCAAAGAAGCAACGGCAGCCGAAGCAGAGCCAAATACACACATACAGTCTATTCTTACTCCACACAATTGAAGACTTGGCATATATATTTGCCATTTACAGGATATTTGCCAGCCGCTCACACTCATCCACGCATTCGTAATTGTTTTATTTTCCAATTTTAAAGCAAATGTGGTACAGCAAACCAAGAAACTGTCGACTGTGAAAGGGATTTGTAGGGAACGAGGTGAATTCTCGCGCCCTCTGCAACTTTTGCGTTTACATTATTTTATTTAATTAGGTAAATGTATGCAAACGTACACACACACACACACACACTCATACGCACACGCATTGAGAGAAATGTGTGTTGCGTGGGTGAAAGTGGCACAACATATGTTGTTGCAATTACAACAAAGTTTAATAAAGCTGCCTGCCTACACTGCCTGTAATTGTGCATATGCCTCGTCCACTGACTGTGTTAATGTGTGTGCGTGTGCTAATATGTGTATGTGTGAGTATGTGTGTGTGTTTGTGCGTAGAGTGTATTAATTGTTAGCTGTAGCTGTAAAATTTTTAAGGCATTCATTTTCAAAAATTAAAAACTTTACTTAAGCACATGTGTGCTTTAGTATTCAAAAAATTTATGCAGTTTCTCGAGTGAAACGAAGAGGAAGGGAAGCTCTTTGTAATTCCGACAATATATAATAATGTATATTTTAAATCTAACATTTTGTATAAAAGCTTTACTAACGATGCTCACACATATGCATTCCATAGAAATAAGAAAGAGATTATAAGTATAAGTAATGGCACAATAAGTATAGTGAAACTATAACATTTCATCTATCAATTTACTCTCTATTACATTCTTCTCTCATCAACCCACTAAAATAACTAACCTTCCTACGAGTAAAATATTATAGGACAGATAGATTGAGCAACCTGTTATTTAAGTATTAATTTTATCATTCGATTAGGTTTGTTGTATTAACTGCAACTGAAGCAAAAGACAAACTAACATCTGAAATTATCTGAGTACTGACATCACAAAATACTATAGATTCTCAGATACATATAAGGGAACTGTAGCTTCTAAACTAAAATACGATTGAAACAACATATTATTTTTGTTATTACAAACTAATTTATCCTCTGTTGCCTGGTATTTCTCTATTATAGCAAGTCAGACGTTGAAGCTTCTTAACTTCAGATGCTATTCTCCTGATATATTTCAATTTTTAAAATGAACGAATACAAGTTTTGATTGTTGATTTTGATAATACTTTTTCTTTATTAATATTTTTATTGATTTTTTGTGTTTTATACATTTTTTGTTGTTGTTGTTTGATTTTTGTATGTTTTTTTTTTTTTTTTTTTGTTCAATATATATATATATATTATAATATAATTATATTCCCGCATATCCTTATCGTGATACAACTCACCCGCAAGTACAATACAATATATATATGTGTGTGTTGGTTTGTATATAAGAAGATATACAATAAAAATATCTATACAATTAAGGATACAAAAGTGGTTAACTTTAAGCTTAAAGTATAAATTATGTCTTCCAGTTATTAATAGCAAGAGTGTGTATCTTTTCTTGATAGATAGTTAGAAAGATAGTTGTATAGGATTGAAGTACAAATCATAGAGTAATGATAGATAGTAATAGAATAACGTATATAGTACAATTTGAAATCACTTTGAACTTAGACTAAGCAGCAAAAGCAGGTAATAAAAAACCAAAAAAAAAAAGTCTCAGCATAAAAACTTAATTAAACGCCAAATTAAAACATCAATTTCAATTACAATGTTCATGTAAAACACATAAAACATAACAACTCGCAAAGCTATTCGCTGTTTGAAGGCCATTTGCATAAATCAAAATTGTTAATTGTTTTCCACAATCGGAGCAAATTATAAAAGGCAGCAGCTTTAATCATTATCTAATCATTTGTTTTGAGCTCTTCATTTGTATTCTCATATAAATGTAAATAATTTATTTGTTTATTCATATCATCTTTTGTTGTTGTCCTGATGTGTTCGTATTTACTCGAACTCGTATGTATGTATATTAAGTATACGCATATTATATAAATTTATGTATATATATTGTTGTCTGCATCTTTGATTAGCTAATGGAAATAACGTTTAAGTATGCCCGTTTGTGTATGTGTATGTGTGTCTGTTTGCATGTATATATACATCAAAATATTTGTTTAATTGCGGTTTGTATAATTATAAAAAAGAAATTTAGCTACCTTCCGCTATTGCAGTTCGCATTTTGCAACATAAATGAATCAAAAAATACTAGCACTTGCTGCACTGACCACTGGCCGTTTTTATTTTTCTCATCATCTCGCTGTCTATATCTCTCTGTTTCGCTCATTCCCTCGGTCTCTCTCAAATGTCTCTACGTTTGTTGTTGTTATCACTTTTTTTTTTTTTTTTTTTTTGGGGGGCCAAGGCCAGCAACTAAGCAGAAGAGCCGCACAAAGCCTTAAACTAGTTTTATACAATGTCTCATTGTTCTTTGTTAATATGTTTAAGTTTTAGATTTGGATGTGGATGTTGATCACGATAGATCTCTGACTAATGCCAATTGGTATATTCCTTCATTCCTGGTCCAGCCTTAGCGCACGCGTGAAGTGGGTCTGCAAGCAATTTGAATGGATATGAATACTGATATCATAAAAAAAATAGCAATCATTTACACTCACCTGGACGATTGGGCGACACTTTGACGTTTGGGAGTATTCGGTGCGGTTGTCACAGTTCCACCTCGACTATTTGGTGTGCGTCCACGTCCGTATGCGGGCGATGTTGCTGTTGTTGTTGCTGTTGTGGGCGGGCCGGCAAGACTGTATCGTTTCGGTTGCATGAGGCGGCTGGGCGAACGAGTACTGCACTTGCCACTGCTGGCTGCATCATGTGCACTGCTGACTCTGCAGATTTGTGGGGAGGAAGAAAGATTAGCGGGCGAATTTGGACATTTAGTTGTGACAGTCTTGGATGTGGCACGAGCCGAAGACGGAGAAGGAGAGGGAGTCGTGGCACTTGGCCGGGGACTTCTGTCATGTCCACATCAAACCAAAAAACATCATGCAAAATGATAAAGTTGAAAGTCGAAACCGAAAAGAAACCAAGACGAGAATTTAGCAACAAATATATCCAAAACCAAGAATTTTCAATGCAAATCGACTAATCGATCGATCGATTAATTCCATTCAACATTTACTCACCTTCCCGCTGGGTAGCTAACTGGCCGTGGAATACGCGACTTCTGTGCCGAATTGGAGCTGCCCGAGTTTGTGGATGTGGGTGTCGATCCGCCGCTTTTGGTTGCCTGCTCGCTGGCCAAATCCTTGAGCATGCTGGAGTCCTTGCTCATCAGTTCCCATTGGATCTGCAGTCGCTTAAACCGATTACTCTCAATCTTGCGTTGCTCCTGAACGTCCAGAGTTTCGCGTCGCTGCAGCGCCGCAACAGAAATGTTTGGGGAATTGGGCGGCGTCGAGAAGCGCTTGGCATGCTGCTGTTGCAGTTCGGTTTCAGTTGCAGCTGCAACATCGTTAAATGATACCTTCTTTTGCTGGCTGAGCACTCGGCTAACCTCCTTCTTCAATGCCGCCGCATCGTACTGCACATGCTCGGCGGAAGACTCGAGAATGGACGCGATCTCGGCATAATACTTGAGCTCGGAACGCGGCAACGAGGCAAGGAAGTTCTCTGCCCGTGCCCTTGCGTCCAGATCTTTGCGAGAAAGTCGCTGCTTAACCGGCTGTGCCTGTGGCGCATGCTCCTCCTCCTCGAAGACCTCGGCCAGCTCATCCGTCGAGCCGAGTGCATAGTTGTAGGGCGGCTCCTGCAAGCTCCGACGCTTTTCCAACTTCGACAACTGATGCGTCTGCTTCGCCTCGATCATGGAGTTGCGCTTGGAGCGCGCCTGCGTTGAGTTCGCCTTACGCAGAATGCTGCGAGGCATGGGATGAGGAGGAGTTTGGGCCATAGACTGACGGCTGTCACCGCCAGAGTCCATGCGTTGTTGCTCATACTGATAGACATACATTTGCTTGAGTGGATCAGCGTCCATTTCGGAATCGGTAAGCAGCGTTGAGGAGCCACGATAGCCAGAGCTAGGTGGCTGACTAGATCCCGAACTGGACGCCTCATCCAACTGGGTCTGCTGCAAGTTCTTGGCACAATCACACACATTCGACCGATTACGACGAATGGGCGGCGTCATACAGAAAAGAGGACGCTGCGACAATTCCGCATCCAATTGACCCGAAATCTGTCGCACCTCAGGAATGTGTTGCAATCGCCGACGATACTCCACGGGGAGCAGCGTTGCCAGGGAATGCCAGTCGGAGATGTGCTTATAGTCCAATGTCTTGAACAATTCATTATCATTGATGCTCTGGCTACTGTGTTGCTTCTTCAGGGATCCCGTGGAACTATTGCCGGCATTCTCTAGCGTCATCTTGTAGTTGAAGGGCGAGAAGATCACCTCGGTGCTGGTGTTGGTCTTGACAAAGCCCAGATCGGGCAGCGCATAGTTCGGATAGATGACATAGATGGGCGCCTCCCGTTGCTCGCCCAGATTGTGCAGCTTGGCCAGAAACGAGGGTGGCACACACTTATACCTCTCGCTAAGGCCGCTCCTTGTCGTACTCAACGAACCACAAGATGTTTGCATCGATCGCGTTATCATCTCGGAGCTGGAGGCACAGGAGAGCGGACGACGTGACTTGGCTCCCATTGGGACTTGGGTCAACTGCTCGGAATTGCTTGCCTCCGATGAATGCTGACTGCACTGCGTCGACATCTGAGTCTGTGTGTTTGCCGCAACCTGATAGAGTTGAGGATTCCGCAGAGGAACACTACGACGTCGATGAGCTGGCGAATTGGTGGCCGTCAGAGATCCCGTCGAGCTTGAACTGGCGCCATCGTCATAGAATACAGCATCGCAACGAGTGCGTAGCTGACGCTTGGGTGTCGATACTACTTCTGTCTCCAACTCCTCATAGTTCTCATCCTCGTCATGACGACTTACAGCCGATCCTTTGCCCGAATCATTCATGCTCTTCTTGCGCAAACGCTTCTCCAGCGAGCTGCTGCTGCAACTAGAACCGGCGGCATCACTTGAGGGCCAACAGCCGGAGGAGACATCCATGCTGGTTAGAGCACAGGCTTGAGCCTCTTCTTGGGCGCAGGTGCTGCTGTTGCTGCTCTTCTGCTTAATGAATAGCTTGACTAGATTGAATGCGGCCGGATTAGAGTTGCCTGACGACGTGGAACCAGAGATGTGAGCCTGAGACGCCGCCGAGCAAAAGTTCTGGCTTCCTTGAGTCGAGGACAATGCACAGCTGCAACGATGCTTGTGGCGATGCGAATGATGATGATGATGATGATGTTGCAGCTGTTGCTGCTGCTGTTGCTGCTGTGGCGTTGGTGTCGGCGTGTTAGTCATCTCTTTGTGCTGCTCCAACTGTTGATCCTCCTGCAAACGCTCTGATATGGAAACACTTATCGAAATGGGCATCTGGCACATGGGCAACAAGTTGCGGGAACGCGATGTGCACGATTCCATGGTTGATGTGCTAATAGCCTGCGATACATTCAATGGTCCCGACTGATCCTCTCCTCCCTGCTCATCCAGCTGTTCCCTCTCCTCCTCACGCTGCTGCTGCTGCTGTTGCTGTTGCAGGCTGGCACTGAGTGCAATTGCTCGCTGCAGATTCGGCAAGCTGTTGCTCTTCCTCACGCTGCATTGTGGCATGTGGCGTGTTAACGTGATCGTTTCCGTGCCGTCGTTGTTGTTGTTGCCCGACGGATACCTGCGAGCGGGCGAAACAAGGAGAAACGAGCGTCTTTACATCCGCAGACACATCGAGCGTTTTCATATTATAAAATTTTGTTGGCGGAAAATTTCAAGGATTAATTCATTTGACTGCCACTCGAAATGCATCCTCACGAAGTTAATCTCTATCCATTAATCCCTTTCAGCTGACCAACTGACGGACTGACTGTTCATTTATGAGCTAAGGCAATTTTAAAGCGGAAAAACTCAGATTCAAATATACACCCCTATGAGGAAAATGTGAAGTTAAAGTTGTGTCTAATGAAAATCAAAATCTATTTCAAAACTCAATGTGATAAGCTGCACCACAGACTATTCTTTGATCTTAGGAAATCTACCCTTAAAAGGGGTAAAGTGCTCGTCTATGGAAACTCAACCCAGTTAGGTGAAAATCGATCGACATTCGACTCATTTCCAAAGTTCGTTATGAAAATTTAAGTAATAAGCGGTTTATTGACCTGAAGAATTCCGCCTCAAGGGCTGAACAAATTGTCGTCTTCCCACTTGAGTGGAAATTGAAGAGTAGAGGTCAGCTATGACAAATTTTCCATTGCTTATTTATGTTGCTAAAAGCACTGGCAATGCCGTGTTAAACCAGTTAGTTCCTCTCATAAAGAGAAAATGTGGGATAGCTAAGGGGGGAAATTGTGGTCAATGAGAGTGGAGCAGTCTATCATATGGGAAGGCACAAATTTCAGTGTGTGCCAGATAAATGAAAGCTAATTGAACTAAATTGAAATGACCTCACTGATGCAGTCGAATGAGAAGGGGGAACGGGAGAATAGACATCCGCAATGCAAAACTGAAGAGCCAAAATAATCTCAATATCTCAGTATCTCTCGCTGTGAGTGTGTTTTGTGTTCTGGGTCTGCACACTTACCGCTGCAACTGAGCTTTGTTTTGGGCCTTGTTGGGTGACTTGCAGAGTAGCTGAAAAGATTGGGCTGATCGTGACATGGATACCTCCAGGGCCTTGTTACGCTTCATAATGTCATCCAGATTGCTGTGCAGATTGATGCAGTTCTGTTTGTTTCTCGCCGCGATGTCACACGGTTCCGCTTCAAGTTGACAAAATATAATTATTATTAATTATACGATTTATTTAAATATTTCAATACTTACCATAAAAACTGTCGTCGGAGTAAAGGACGCTGCCTTCAAAGGCAATTGTATAGTTATCCTTGTTGCAGGTGAGTATAATGTCGCCCTCGTCGGGATACGCATCCATGTCCAGGGAATCGACTGAGATGTGCGATTCCTTGACGGGTGAGAAGAGCAGCTCCGATTTGCAGAAGGAATTGTCGATGAGCTCATTTGTGGATGTTGTCGACGTCTGTGACATGTTGTGTGCCATATGTTGCATGTTGCACATCATGTTACTGTGTTGCTGTTGCTGCTGCTGCTGCAGTTGTTGTTGCTGCTGCTGTTGCTGGAATATCAACGACTGTTGCAGGCGACTGTTGGCACCGCCAAGACTCTTGCAATAAGCTGGCAACTGTGACAACAACGAATGTATGTCCTCAGTCCGGAAACTCTCCATATCTGCCTCAGCCAAGTTGGCATCCAAATTCATGGCCAAATCATCATAATAAATCGAGCTGAGAACGCTGCGCTGCAAGCCGCCGCAACAATCCCGGTAGCCGTAGTCCAGGAACCACTGATAATCGGAATTGTCGTGAGTAAAATCTTGCGATGAGGCCAGCGAACAGTTGAGATTGTTGCCACCACCATTGAGACCACCAATGACACCACCACCACCATTGACACCACAAAGCATACCACCTACCCCATGCTGCTGTTGCTGCTGCTGCTGCTGCTGCTGCTGCTGGCCCGGCTCATTGCTGCGACCGCCTGGCGTTGTTGCATTGCTGTTGTAATCAGATTCGGGTGTTGCCACCGTTGCCACATTTGTTGCCGCCATTTTGCCCCACACAAAGTTGTTGTTGTCCGCCTCGACGTTGTTATCGTCGTGATTACGTATAAAGCTATCCTCGTCAAGGAACAGGCTGTTGCTATTGCTGTTGATGCTATTGATGCTGTTGATGTTGCTGACGCTGCTGATGTTGCTCACCTGCTCGTTCAAAATGATGCTACGCAGGGCGCTGTTATAGCGATCTAAATTGCTCAGCACAATGGCAACATTCTGTTTAAGGCTCTCTTCGCTCAGTTCCTCGGAGGCGGCAACACTGTCATCATCCTCATCCCGCTGTTGTTGCAGTTGTTGCAGCTGCTGCTGCTGACAAAATTGCAAATGTTGCTGCTGCAACAGGCGATCGTTCAGCTGTTGCTGCTGATAACGCTTTCCAGCCAATGTTGCTGTTGTTGCATGCGATGCGGCAACTGCAAACACCGAATTGTTGGGACTATTGAGGGGCTGTCTATAGTGCAGCGGGGACTGAGGGACTGACCCAGGGCCGCTGGCCAAAACCGTGTTATATGCAGCCGTGTTGCCGTTGTATTGCTTACCACCACCGACTGACAACAGTTGCTGATGCTGTTGCTGATGCTGTTGTTGGGCTAAGTTTAAAAGCAGATGGGGATGCGATGTGGGGTTACTTTTCTTATATGGCCGATAAGTTACGGGTGAGTTATGTTGCGGTTTAGTGTGTGATGTGAATTGATTTTCGATATGGCTTATGTTAATGTCGTTGTTGTTGCTGTTGCTGCTACTAATGTTGCTGATGTTGTTGTTGTCGTTATTTGTTGAGAATTCTGTCATGCCACGTCGAAGTTTCAATCCTGCAAATCCAAAAACAAAGTACAAATTTAATAAGATGTTGCCGTAATTAATTTTACTTATAGTAATTAACAAGAATCCCAGCTAAGGCTGCGATATTATCACAAATTCCGCTGGATTTTAACAGAGATTTTTGCACGATTAACAACATTAATTATGCTCTGTCAAAGTGGTATTATCTGACTCTAAGGACTTAGACTAGAGATACTTAAGCTGTGAATTAATCTTTCCTTAAATTCCTGAAATTTTATGCAAAAGACAAACAATGTCTTGAGATTCGAATTGGATTGAGCTTTGCATAATTATTTTCCAGTCTTGGGCGAGCATTGTTATGAAAATCTGTCTTGAAATCAATCATAAGTCATAAGTCTGAAAAGCTGTAAGCTAAATTAGTCCAACCATCTGCTGGCAATTGGCTAATCAGTTGGGGCAGTTAGTCAACTTGCCACAATTCAAATTCATATAAAATTACATAGATGCCTTGATGAGACTAATACACATTAGCGTGCCTCGCGTTTTCTAGCAATAAATGTGACAGTTTCTTCAATCTTCGTGGAGCATGAAATGTTTCAATTAACTTTTATGATGTCGAAGGAGCTGGAGGAGAACTGGCACTAAAGTAGCACACATTATACATTAAACTAACATATACCTGAAGTAGGCCCAAGGCTATAGGCATTATTTTTATACCAACGAGACTTTTACGACTCAGACCCCGAGGCGTCTCGGGCATTGGCAACATACGTGGCACGGCCTATCAGCCCATAAAAACTTTATATATTTCTTTTAGGTTCAGTGCGGCTTTGTGACACTGCCACATCGCGTTGCACATGCAACTGCCATTTGCTGCACATGAAAGGTTAAAGTTTAAACAGTTACGGCCGTAAATGCCGTGTCAAGAGTCGGTAACTTTCCCAAAAACTGCAGCAAATACTCGTAGAAGAAAAGAAAATTATTTTTGACTGAAAATGGTGCATTGCCAGTGACTTGAGGATGTTGCGCAATTCATTTGAAGGCAAGTCTCTATCTGTTGAGAATTTATAATTAACTTGCTGTGTAAACAAAGATTGTGTAGGAGAGAAGCAAACTGTGCGATTTATATTAACTTTTCAACTATCTTTATACTTGTAAACCCTATGATAATTTTCACTTCGAAATGCTTGATTAAGTGAGAAAGATGAAGTTTGTTTGAGTTCGATCGATTAAAAATTGTCAAAAATATATTTATATTAAGACTAAGCATATCAATTATAGCTTTGATTAAATTTAATCGAAATAGAAACAGTATCTCTGACAACTTAAGTACATATTTATAGATAAAAGAATTGTAGATTCTGTGTATGTATAGAATGATTACAATAGTCACATTGTAGTGTACCAAGTCTTCCCAACTATTAATATTAATATTCGCTTCATAAAAGGTGGATATACAAATAACAGGGTATTAATACTTTAACTAATTTCTTCAGACTAACTACAATAACAGGAAAAGGTAAGCTACATACAACAAACTAACCTACGTTATTTAGGGTATTATGTCTGCGACTATATTAACTTAACTCTGCTTTCCACTTGTTCTGCCAGTGGGGGCACTTTCATTCAAATGACAAGTGATAAACCCTTCAATATGACAATCTCAAATTATTCCCCCGCGCTTAATAATGCGACCAACGCGAGATTATAGTCAAATCAAATGTTGAACACAGATACAAAGATACTATTGGTGAAGATACAGTGTGTATGTATGTGGCAGACAAGTTGTGCTTTAGAGTTTAGAGTTTGTTGTGTAGCTCTGTTGGGTTTCATTACAATCAATTATGGGCTCAATTAAAGATTGTTAGAAAGTGAAGTTTAACAAGAGATAATATTGGCAGAGCTTTTTGAGACCACAAATATTTGAAAAGCCAAGCAAACAGGAGAAGGGGATAAGTAAACAATTAACAAAGTTAAAGATTACTTTAAGCTTAAGTCTAAAAACGAAAGACGACTTGAAACTACCTTGAGTCACATTTGGGAGAACGTAATTGTTGTTGTTATAATTGATGTTGCTTTTATTGCGGTTGTTATTGTTGTTCCAATAATCATTGTCATTGTTGTTGTTGTTGTTGTTGACATTGGCAACATATTGATGCTGCTGCTGTTGCCTTTGTTGCATTAAATACTGTTGATTGCAGGTCAAACCAGCCGATGTTGTTGTTGTTGCTGTTGCTTTGGGCGGAACCACGCCCTGTTCTCGCAATTGCTGCTGCAGGCGTCGCCGCTGCAACAACTGCTGCTGCAGCAATTGCAACTGTTGCTGCTGCATTTGCTGATAGTAACGTATTTGCTGCAATTGTTGTGGTGTCAAACTGTGTTGATGTTGTTGCTGCTGTTGGCGTTGTTGTTGCTGCTGCTGCTGCTGTTGTTGTTGTTGTTGTTGTTGTGGTGCATAATAGTTCTCCTTGGAAGAACTGCTGCTATCGCAACCGCTGCTGGTGCTGCTGCTATTGCTGGTGGCAGCAACATGTTGCCAGCAGGTCGTATTGTTGCCGTTGTCATCGGTGTTGCAGTTGCTGTTGCGCGGGCAATCTACACCAGCGTTGGCGCAGGCCGTGCAGCGTTGCCGTCGTTGCACTTTGGAAATGTCTACGTATCTCATGATGAATGCTAGCAAAAGCAACAACATCGAGTTGCAAGTGCGACCATCAAATGTTGCCGCAACAAATGTTGCTGGCTGCCGCCGCTGCTGCTGCTGCTGCTGCTGTGGCTGCTGCTGTTGCTGTTATTTTTGGCCCGTTGACTGTGTGGACCAACGGAGTCTTAGGGCTGCTGCTGGAAACTCTTGGTTTGATGTTGTGCCTGTTGTTGTTTCACTTGTTGCCAAGTTCTTGGCGCTTTCGGGGCAATTGTTATTTATAATTATATTTGTATCGTCTTGTTTTTTAAGAGCTCAACTCTATTGATTGTTTCCACATTTTATTTTAGTTGCCGATCGTTTTGCTTTTCATTTACATTTTTATTTCTGCTTTTCACACTGCACTTTTCCATTTGATTTCTACGTAAAATTTTCTATTTTTAAATATTGTTTTGCTTTTATGCGTAAGTTTTCTCTCACACTACGTGTGTGTGTGTGTGTGTGTGTGTGTATACACTGTACAGTCACAAAGTTAAGTTTTATAAATACATAAATATGTATATGCCACATATCCACATACGTTGCCACATGCACATGCACATGTATGTATTTATATTTTGTTTTCTCTTTTCATGTTCCAGCAGGAACACATATAAAACTTATTTATGAGTTTTCTGCAGTCCCTAGAAATGTTTTCATAAGCTAAACACAAATTTTCAATCATTTTTGGGGCTTTTTATTGGAAGCATTATGACTATAGACTTAGGATTGGCATCTAGATTGAATACTTTGGACAATGTTAGAGAAGAAACGTGAAGGCTTTGTTTTCCAAATTGAAAATGAGAATTTTTATATTAAAATGTTGTATTCTAATAAATATTATTCACGAATGAATTCAATTCAATGAATGAATGTATTTATATTATTTAATATTTTATGTTTGAATTAATTTGTATTTAGTTGTAAACACAACTCTCTGAAACTGAAGGTTTTCCATTGCAAATATCAATTCTAATTTCATGTAATTTCTCATAATGATTAGTTCAACTTAACGAATAGCCACTGTAACAGTCAGGAGGCAACTCATTTGGGCAGTAGCCTACTTTTCAGTTGCATAAATCGGACTAATACAGGCGGAAAAAGGAAATGTAAATCAGTTGCAGTTACAGTTGCAGTTGTTTTTGTTTGCCTTGCGGAAACCTTGGCAACATTTTTGCAACAACAGCCAAACAGGTTTTAGCCAATCTCTTAGCTGCTTGCTGGGCCTGGCTAAAATTAAACTAAAATACTTTGGCTAAGTTCATTATTAAGTTGACAGGCACCGCCGTGTGAGAAATTGTCATAATATTTGGCTTTGCAATTGAAATGTATTTAGAGCATAAGCAGAACGAATGAGTGTTATGTGAGCTTCATATGTAGTTGTGAATAAAGACGAGTATATTCAATGTTGCCGTTGCCAGGTGTTTCAAATATTTGATGTGTGACATCAGCATGAATATATATATATATATATATATATATATATATATTATATAGATGTAGAAGCTGCAGACTTGCGTGTGCTTTGGGGTTGAATTCAAGGCAAAGAACTTGGCACGTCTGTGCCACAGACACGCCCCATAATTGCCACACAAAGGAAGCAGGAAAAAAAGTTGTGCGAAGACAAGGAAAATAAACGGAAAATCGAGTAGTGCTCAGGACTTAAACAAGCGCAAACGCAAAAACTGCTTGCAACAAGGACCTGTGAATGTGCCTCATTATATATGTGTGTGTTTGTTTGTGTGTGGCAGCAACAACAATAGAAGCAGCAGCAGCAGTAGCGGCGGCAGCGGCAGCGGCAGCGGCAGCAAAATGGCTGCCAATGGCCAAAAAGAGTGTGAGGTTAAGCTAACTGGCAGTCTGCCAAGAGCAAAGCGAAAGAAATCGAGAGAGGGAGAGGGAGAAAGAGTAAGAGAAGGGAAAGAAAGGGCAAAAGAAAACAACTTGAAGCATCTTTGCACACAATCGATAAATTCAATGGCTGCCACAGCGAGTTGCAAGTAATCATAAACAAGCAAAACGCACTGCAAAACTAAACTGTACTCAGTTGGCATTCATTTTGCACCTTGGCTGGAAATAGATGTGGCACACAGTGCGTACTACGGCTAGCTTGCCTCAAGGTACGCTTGCAACACACACCGGCTGTTGGCAATTAAAAATGGGTGTATGTCTGTGTGTGTGTGTGTGTGCTGCCACATGTGCCACGTGAAGTTCAATCACATTATGAACTTTTTACTCTGGACCAAAGTGTGTGCAATGTAAAGGTACAGTCAGTGGTGGCAGGCAACGTGTGGCATGTGCACTGTTGTGTGGCAGAACTTTCAGTTACTTTTTGGCTGACGTCAGGTCTCGAAATTGGAAGCACTATAGAATACAATTTGTGGCATGCTGCGTTTTAGTTCAACGCACTTGTTGGCCTACATTGCAGTTGCAAATCTCTGTCCCCCTCTCTCTCCCTCTCACTCTGTATGCCTCTCTCTGTTCCTCACTCAAAGAGCTTCTCGCTTGCTCTCTTTGCTGTAATGCTGCCAAACGACAGACACAATTAAAAAAGCGAGCCAGAAAATTTATGCATCGATGCAAGTAGAAGTACAAAAGTATCTACAACAGCAGCTACAAATTGCAGATGCAGTTGCAACTTGAGTTGTTGTTGCTGTTGCATCTATTTTCTAGCGATTGCAATTACGAAATCTTTTCAATGCGGAAGTCATTTATAAAAATAAAAAAAGTCTCGACTTCTCTACAAAATACACAAATGTCGAAAGCAAATTGCAGCCGCTGCTTATCAAAGTGGCAACATTTTTGATTTCTCGCTGATAAGATAAGCTAAACTCTCTTGTCAACTAGTGAAATGGCACAAGTTTATAGAAATATTTGATAAATATATAGTATTGTGTATATGGTATGGTATAGCACGGGTGATCTCATTTCTGACTGCAGCAAAACTCAAATGAAATTTGAAAATTCCAACATTTTCTTTTGATTAACTTGAACATACAGTAAACAGTTTGTAATCAACGACAAGAAGTTCGTCAACCGGCGACAGCGTAGAGATAAGCAGTTAAGAATGGCCTTTGTTAACACTGAGTGAGGCACAGTGGCAATTGGATGTGACAGTCGGAGACAGTGCGTCACCTTTTAGCATGCCAATTGAAAAAGTATCTTGCGGATAATAACAGACTCCGGCATGGCGTGATGTTCGCTTACACAGACACAGAGACACACACACACGCACATGTACCCACGCACACACACTTTGAATATTGCGTTGATATTCCTTGATTAACAGCGCAACGCACATTCCTAAGGGGTTGCGGCTATCTCGAAAATTGTAACTAAAGCTACAAATGTATCTGCAACTGTGTCTGCATATATGTATTTATTTTTCTGTTTTTTTTTTTTTTTTTTTTTTTTTTTTTTTTGTGACAAGAGCACACACTAAAATAATATTATTAAAATCTGTTTTCACAGCGTACACGACGCGCCGCACATTTTCACGGTAGCACAAACCCAAGGAGACTGAAATGATGGAAAATAATGCGAGCGAATGGCGAGCGACGCTGGCGACGACTACAAAAAGCGACGACCGCTGCGACGATGTGTGGCAATCTCTCCCAGCTGCCTGTCTCCCTGTGTGTGTATGTGTGTGTGTGTGTGTGTGTGTGCTTGGGGCACCTCCCAATGAAAACCAAAACGAAAAGAGACGAAGCAACGGAGAGTCGCCACAGAACTGCGTTGCGAGTAGAGCGCATTCGATATGATTATACAATGTGCAACAGAATTAACCCCAAATACTATAAAAATACTGTTCTCTTTGCAAAGAATGGAAGGCCACAGATATATGTACTAATGCTTTGTAGCCTCGCTTGACTGTAGCGGAATATGATTGTTAACTGCAGTCTAAAATGTATGGCCCTCCAAACTAATGAGGCAAACGATAAACCATTTGTTCAAGTGGCAAACCGAACCCTCATTCAGGTCAGACAGACAGTCAGATAGACAGACATAAAGAGACAGTCGGAGAAGAGGAAGGAATGTCGGGGGTGTAATGAGTGCAGCCAGTGGCTTCCGACAGGATATGCTCTCATGTAACATATTGTATCGTGCATATGTATGATCGTGATCTGATAATGCGCATGTGCGCGTGCCATGACTCAATAAACATCTGCAACTGAGGCACTTGGGGGCACAAGGGGGCAACGTGGGTGCAAGTGCCACATTAATGATGGGAAGCGAGCGTAAGATAGACTTTTCCCAATAAAACAATTACAAATGCGCATAAATTGTAAAAGAAACTCAATAAGGGCCCAATATTATGGCAGGCACGAACTCTCACTCGCAATCCCACTCCAAGTTGTACGTCATTGGGAAATAAATAAACAACAATGCGCTCTCCGGGTGGCATTATCAGTGAGACTACTTAAGTAAGCCACATAACAACAATAACACAATGTTCAAAGAGCATAAGTATTCCAATGAAACGTAATGAGAGAGCAACAACTTGTTTACATAGACAAGTATCTCACAGATACATTTACAATATATTAAAATATATATTCAAACAACTACAATAATTTTTTATTTTAAACAATAACAACAACAGCTTCATACGAGAGCAAACAACTTGTTTACATAGATGAAAAAAATATCTCACAGATACAGCAACAATATATTAAAATATATTCATATGCACACTTGACTCTGAAGAGCATAAATATTAAAATACATTTTGCCAGAGAGCAACACTTTGTTTACTCAGATAGCAAAAGAATCTCAAAGATACAGTATCTCACGCATACGAATGCGCAGACGAATAATTTACTTTGTTGCTTTGTTGTTTTCTTTCGTCAAATAATAACATTATAATGAATTTCAAGACATAGATAGCAAAAGTATCTTTGTGTTAACTCTGCCATTTGGCATCTCAATTTTGTTGCTCTCAGCAACAACAACTGAGTGAGGCTGCAGCGTAGACACAGGGTGGGCTTCCAGGGTGAGGTCACTTTCATAATCCATAAATTGATATATATGTATGAATATACACAGCCACAGTAGCCAGACAATAACGAGAGCTGGCTGGCACTGATGTACTTTAATAAGTGAAACGCATCTGAGGGCAACGAGTAAAAAAGAGCGAGTGGAAAATTTGGTAGCATGCTTTTAGGTGCTGAACGAAAATAATTTAAATAAATGCAGATCGATATTTAGATTAAATATAGTGGAAGTAATTAAAATAAATTAACAAACTTAAAGACATAATGCGATTTAAAGTTACGTGCGTTCACTGTAGTCAAACACATTTATCGACTTGGCAACTTTGCGACGCGACGTGGCGCCTTACTTATAATCGAGTTTTGTTTTCCCGCAATTGCGTGACTCATCGGTTGCATTTCAAAGTCATCTCTGACAAATTCAATTTCATTTCCCAGCCGCCCTCTGCAAATTGGCGACATAACGAACGCAAATTAGCGCACAAATATTCGACCACCCTCGGCTTGGTTTGTTTGTGGCCTCCTACTTGCCACTGCTATTTAATTGCCTCGCACAAAAATAAATTGCTAAAGTAAACAATGTAAAGTAATGCCTTGCAACGCTTGCCACCGCACTCGATGGTGTTTGCGGTGGGTCAAAGATTTCACAAATCCCCTGGAGCAAATGTCACAAGCAGAGAACTGTTTACAATTTCGTTTCCTAGTAAAAATTGCATTAAAAATAGTTTTAAAATGTTTAACACAAATTTAATGCACATTTATATAATTTTAAATTAAATTTAAAATAATATCTATTTACCAGCAGCCTAAACAACTTGAACTTTTGCTGAAATGCTCGGCAATAATAGGAAATCGAAACTGGCTGCTTAGACATTAAATTTATATATAACTTTTACGTCCAATGTCGACGGTATCAAGTTACCGTCGATAGATGTTTGATAAATGACCTAATGCGTTCTGCTCTTAAATATTTTTATGGCGACAGGCGCAGTTGAGAGATATTTAATGACATATTTAATATCGTAACGGATCGTAATGATGTCAGCGCTGAAGAGAAATGAATTCCTCTTTCCCACATTCCCTCTTTATGTGTTTGGCGATCGGCGTGAAAGGGTGTTCTGCCACAGCAGACAGTGCCACATGTGGCAACAAGCTAATTAAGGGCGTGTTGTTAAATCGATGTCTCTGTTTACACTTCTTTTTTCATATTTACATTGCTTGAAAAGAAATAGTAGTCGCTTGTCGATTTCAATAATTTCGTTACCAAATTACGCATTTGTCACGCCTTGTATTGCGGCAACAGCTGCCACGCCTACATTAAATCAAAACCGATAATAGCTGCCGACGTATATATTTGTACTTGTCAGTTGGGGGTCTGGGAGTCTGTGGCAAGCGTTGCAACATCGTCTGACGTATTCCTGCTGGCAGCCAGGGACTGTCACATGTCGTTGCCTGCAACAATATGTCACATGTCAACTAGCATATTGTCAATACCGTAGCGAACCGATACGTAGTACATCCCACATGCCACATGCCACAAAAATACCAAACATATCTCACATAAAGAAATTGCGCAAAACTTTTTTCTCGCTCCCATCAAAGTGAAAGTCATTTGCCATCCGCCGACAACTGAAAAGTGCGTAATAACCGGGTACTTACGAGCATGTACATACGAGTAACACTCACACTCGCACTCATACTCATAGTCATACTCATGCTCGTAATGTCGTCAATGCGGAATAGTCTAGCCGGTCCATAAGATAAACCTAATCAATCCAACGCGCCAAGGGGCCCAAGCAACGGGGAAGTGGAATAAGCGGGATGTGAGGCAACGCAGCGACTCAACAACTTGACAGGCAACAAAGCCAACTGGCAACACATGTCTGCAACTGCAACATTGATTGTCATTTAGCGACAAATATGCATGCATATATGCACACTGTGAGAAAAGTCGATAGCATAAATGAAAAGAGATGAAGAGAAATTGAAAATGTATAAAACTTGATATAAATTGTTATTAACTGAAATTAGATGTTATTTAAGAAACATCTTTTACAACATTAACTGGAAAAACAAACGAAAGGGGAATTCGGAAAGAATCGCGTACTTTCAACAATATTTATGATATTCCAAATTTCACTGATCTATTATTCATCTCACATTTATTTACCATTTTTCGCAGTGTACCTCAACTAATTGGTTGGCATTTCCAATGACTTTCCGAATGACAAACGAAAACAAAACAAAACTCCGAAATATTTCAACAGATTTTCAACCAGTTTTTGCCAACATCTTTTTGAGTTTCGACGTTGAATTTGTCATGTGAGATTTGAAGACTAAGCAACAAATGAAACTCATAGAAAAAAAGTAAATTTTATGCCATTGCAAAACCTAATGTCAATTTCAATTGTAATGAAATAAGTCTAATTTAATTTATTTCAATTTGCTTTTGAAGCAAGTCGCATCTTTCATAGTATAAACGTAGTTCACGTAATTGATCAGTTTGCTGTGAGAATGCAAATGATAATTCAAACTGAACTTACGACATTTTGTTGCACCACTACTAAGCAGTTATTGTTTAATTGTTGATAAGAATTTCAATAATAATTATACATATTACAATGTAAAAATGTTCGATGATGTGGCTCTTTGTGGTTGCTGTTGTATGTGGTTTGCCTTCAAGATCTATGAGCTATAATCTGCTGCATGAACCGGCATTTATCACGATTCTTAATGCTCAACCAGTTGGTTTGGTCTGTCGCGTGATAAGCTCGTGTTCCGATGACACATTTCTGACTCAAGCTGAGGAAACAGCATTGGGATGGACCACCCAAAGAGGCACACGTAGCACCGCTAGCACCTGTAACACCTGTAGATTGCCGGCTGTCGTCAGCTGGGATAGTTCTAATGAAATGTAAAACCTGTCAATTGCTTAGTTATTAGTATTATTAGGTAGATTATAGTCAGCAGGTATGTAGCTCTCAATGGGAAAATTTTCGCTTAATATTTATACGCTTTGAGGCGAACTGACAGGCCCCTCGATGCCATAATACTGACCTAGGGCAAAATTCTAGACACGCTAATATATTGATCTTTTAGTATAGTTTATTTCATAGTAATGATCATAAGATGATTAGCTTAATATAACAATTTGCGTTGAATTATTCGGAATTATGATGTTCACTACAAGCAATGAGAAAGAATTGAAACTTAAAAACTTTAAACTTTAAACTTATGCAAAGGATAATCAAAGAGTTTAACTAAGCAGCGCAATCGCGTGACTGATAGAACAATATGTAGCCAGTTTCCGATGACTTGTGTATGTCCGAGGTGAGGCCATAAAAGTCCTCGATGGTCGAAGCCTCGATCTTATCGACCATATCATCGTCGAAGAGCAACCAAAGTCCATGGCTCTTCACAATGCTAATGTAATGGCCTCGATTTGGTCCCGATCCGCAGTGAATTACCACAGCAGTCAGATCGTAGAGTCGATCCGGATTGACGGCATCGTCGGAGGTGTTAAATAGCCGCAGCTCAAGCGGAAAGACAACGCGATGCGACACCTTGATGTGTCGATTGAATTGTTCCATGTACTTGAATCGCTTGAGATGCAAGGCCAAGATCATGGGCAACTTTTTCACACGCATCCGCTTCTGTGCCTCCTGGTAGCTGCAACAATTGTCACACTTGAACTTGTTGTCCGAGCAAAGGGTCTCAGTGTTGCTAAAGCATCGCAAGCAATGGGTTATCGATGTATTCTGATCCACGTCCACCTGTAGATCAAAGAAGTTCTCGTCCTTGCTGCTCACTGTCTCACAGTTGAGGCAACGTGTCTCCGACGTGAGAATACCCTGGAAGATCTCATGCACCCAAGTGGGTTCCGTGTTTGCCCCATTGGTCTGGGTGATAGGTGTGGTTGTCGCGGTCAGGCTTCCATTGCCATCCAGGACGCTTGTCGTGCCACTCAAGGAACCCGTCGAGTTGCTCCGATTGCCATTTGTTGCCGTCGAATTGGACGTCGATGTCGATGTTGAATTCGAGGAATTGGATATCGAGTTTGACTTTGTCGTGGTAGTGGTGCTAGTGCTGGTGGTAATGTTGGTGGTGCTACTATTCGAGGGGGCATTTGCACCGCCATTCCCCGACTTCGAAGTGCCACCCGTGTTGCGTTCGGCCAAAATGATCTCGTTGATGTGATTGATCAGAAAATTGAGAAACTCATGCGCATCCTGTTGCATATAATTGTCAAACTCCTCCTTCTCCTTGCGCAATCGTGTTATGAACTTCTTTGGCGCTATCGAACCAACTTTCTTCTTCTGTGTGGCAATGCTGTAGAAGAGATCGGCAAGGCACGAGAGTAGCGTCTCTTTTGACCGTTTATTCTTGGCCTTATACTCGAGAACTTTTTCGCGAAAGGGCTTACAGAAGTAGAGGGCCTGCAGCACCGAGTTGCTATAGCAGGTGTTCCCAAAGTTAACCAGCCCGAAGTAATGTTCGTTGGGCGGAAACAGATCGGAGCCAATTTCGCGCTCCAGCTGCGAGACGTTGGCGCCCATGGTAGCTACAGGGGCTGCCGCGGCACAGCGGTACAGAAAACCCCACACCGTGTATTCTTATAGGCAGAGTAGTGGTAGTAGTAGTAGTAGTAGTAGTAGTGGTAGTATTGGTAGTTCTACAATTATCATACACGGGAGCCCCTTAGCTCTTATCTTTTTTGTATGTATTTCGATTGTCTATAGAGATTTCTGAATTTTTGCCTTGGCAGATGCGCAAAACACTTTTCTATTTGTCTGAAAATAAATAATTTTGAAGAGGGGATACACGTGAGTTTCTTTCGCATAACACAAACGACAAAATTAAAAAATATTCTAATGTTTACTTTGCTTTCATTGTGTGTGTTTATGGCGACATTAAAAACTAAGCAATAAATTAAAATGTAACTAAGCAAAAATAAAAATAAAAAGAAAACAAAAACAGACTTTTTTCGAAAGTAATTCCTCAATTTTATCCCCTCTCCAAAATATTTTCAAACATTTTCCAAAGTGTTTCACATTCTCCTTTACCCTGATGCGCATTATCTTTTGCAGAGAGGGTATATTCATTTTTAGGATCACTTCTTTTTGTATTATTTTGAAACGACGTGCAAAATTACTTGATTTAACAGGCAAATTGTTTACAAATTCAAATGTATTCAATGTATTTATAAATTAAGAAAGTATTTGGTAATTTATTAACTTAATTTAATAAAAAAAATATGTTCAATTTCATGATTATAAATATTTCAATTAGTTGGAACTTCAATTAATCACAACACAATAACTACTGTAATAGTTTATGCAATTTTATGCAAAGATCAAGCGAGAAAATACTTGTCAATTGTTCATGGCGCGATGATACTCTATAATAAACAATTGTATACAAAATTGAAGTAATTTTGTTATCAATTGATTTGCAAGATCTAAAAATACAATTTGTTTAAATAAACCCGCTGTATTCAGACAGACAGACATATGTTTATCTTACAGAGTAATCTGATTAGACCTTACAGCTTTTCACAGCTCAACTGGTAAACTGATCTAAAGGTCTTCCTCTGCCTATTCCAAGTAATTTTCCCATCTGATTCATTCAATAACCAGTAACCAACGTCATTAATATCTACCGAATTTGCATGTTTAATTGGATCATTAACTGTATATACATAGTTACTGACTCAATGGGCTAAATATAGTGATAATTTTATGGCTTTATTCGGTGACTTTTTAGAAAATCAGTTAAAGTGCGCTGGGAAAATTCCGTACAACTGCAACGCCACACTGAAGCGCGCTGGTCGTGTGCCAATATTAAAGCACTCGACTCTCCACGAGAGTATAAAAGCAGTAGATCGATTTGTAATAGACACTTAGAAACCATTTGCAAGCCAAGAGAACTAACAGTAAAGTCGTACAACGTGTTAGAAGTGAACCCCTTCAGAGAAAAACAAGTCTCTGTTGATATATTTTTGGATTTTAAATTCGAGAACCTCGAAAGGATCAATAAGAATCCCAAGGACTACTAAGTGATTACTCAAGGACTTCATAACCAGTTCCGGCCAGTTCATCGACTACACCAAGTTGGAGCACTTTCTGCTAAATACTACTACTAAATACCTCCAAGCTGAATGCCAGTACGAAGCTCGTCCCAATCTTAATGCAGGCAAACGATATCCAGTGGAGCCAGTGAATCGCCTATCGGCCAAACTGCTTAAGATTCTCGCTTAATCTTCTGAAAACTCACAGGATGTTCGCCTGCATTTGCCAAACCAAAGATTAAATTTAAGTTTTAATATAATAATTAAATAATTTAAGTAAGATTAATACAAATGCTTTAAGAATCTAATTGAATGGCTGATAATAGAATAACTAAAATCCATTGAATAAAAGACTAAAAAAAAACTAAATATTGTTTTGTTATTATAATTGAATACCTTTTATATACAAGTATTCTTCTTCTGATTATGCTAGAAATATAATTTCACAATTTCAGAAATACAAAATATGGAAATTTTCTAATTAAAAAGACTTCCACTTGCAATCAATATCAATCAATAAATTACCACAAATAATAATAAGATGAACTTTTCCCAGAACCTAAACTATTCACCTGCCCTGGATTTAAAATGCCCAGTATTCACAATTACATTTGAAACTAATTAAAAGAATATATGGGAAATTTTTCACTTGACTAGTTAAGTTTGCTTGAGTATAAAACTGACAGCGAAGTGGGATTAGCAAACAGTACGTCAATAAAAATGCAATCGATCGTAAGTATTGGGTTGTGAAATCAACAAAGAAGCAGATATTAACAATATTTTATACCTGCAGATTATCTTCCTCATTATTCTGGGATTAACGTCTCTCGGGGCGCAGCCCTTCAATCTAACAAATGACAATCAAGGCTACAACGTTACATTGGCATCTCGATCAGATGAACTCAGGCAAAATGAATCTACGACCATAGCAACGATGACAACAAGGGAAACTGACCAAAATGATGTACTCAAGGAGGCACAGCTCCAGAAGAAAGTAAAATTAGAGCATGTCCAAAGAATTCCATTGAAAACAAACTCAACATCAGTGATAATCAACGAAATATCAAAAGTGGATAATAAAACAATATCCATGAAGGATATGAATGATACTGAAGCACGTCCAACTGCAATCGGCACAAGACTGAGCACCACACTACTAAAAGTACTTACAAGGATGGGTTGAATTATTCTAAATTAATTATTGTAAATGAGATTAAAGATTTAATTAATAGATCAATGGGGACTCCCAAGTTGCATATACTTATTTAATTGAAGCGCATTACCGATATCGAATTATAATTGTTGTACTTCATAAAATGATGTTTACATTGAAGTTTTTTGCATATTCAGTGATAAATTTTAGAAAAGTACCGCTGAAAATAAGCATTTTCCTTAGATAGAGTCCCCTGCAGCATGTTGCAAACTTTTTATACGATAATCAAATTGGCAATTATTGTCAATCACCATTGCCACCGGTCGAATGCAATTATGAATTAAGACTCAATATCAATATTGCAATAGAGCACGAAACTCGTTTATCTGTTTAGCAAATGGAATAAAATAATGTGGAATCGTTCATTCAATACTTTCAGATACATTTTGAAATGGGAATTCAAAGTTCTCAATTGCATTGTTGTCTTGAGACTGGTTAAACTCGTTTCCCGTGTGCAGCATCCACACACGGAATTGCCACAGTAAATATCGTCTCGTATATATGCACATGCATATGAAATAATATCGTTGGAAATTCTCAGACATTCAACAGTGCATTCTGAAAGCTCGAGCAACAATGATCAGAGCCATCACAGTAAGTAATATCTATTGAACTGTGAAATAACTTATGGATTGATCGTCATTTCACAATTTTTCAACTTGCAGTATCTGTGCCTCCTCTTAGTGCTTTGCATTTCGATCGATTACAATCATGCGGCCACCACGGTATTCTATCAATTCGTGTAAGTTTTCTAATATACTGTAATAATAATCGATAACTAATCGATTATCAATTGCAGCATACGCGAAGTACCGAAGATTCGCAATGAAACAGATAGACCCGGCAATAGTACCAATGTGGAGACCGAAGAAATCATCACAGGATGGAGAGGCTCCGATTTCCAAACTTCCGACAATGAAACAGCTGATTCAGGTGAAGGAATTATCTATGGGGAAAACGCTGAATTCACTCACGATGAGAATGGATATCACGTGAAATATCGTGTTAAACCTGACGTTCGTCTTGGTTCAACAACCCTCAAAGTGCTCACAGGATAATCAAGTATTAATTAAAGATGCTACGCAATAGTTTAACCCCAAGTGGGTATCCAACAGATCGTAAACACCAAATAATATTTATATATATATATCCAATATTCACAATGAAGCATCGTGTGTCTATTTAATATAAATAATAATTATTGTCAAATTTAATGTGCAGATATATCTGATGGATATATGTTAGCAAATCGAATATGAATTTTATAAGCTGATAACAACGTTATTAACTTTTTATTGAGATTTATTCAAATTTAGCAATTGATCAAGTCATTCTTCAGCATCTATTTAACCCGAATTTCAGTTCCCAAACATCTTAACATATATTTTATAGATAAAATATAGATATAAATATAAAATATAGACAAAAATATAGTTCCTTACCGTTTGCGAAGTTTCCTTTGTTGCGTTGCTGTTGAATAGAGTCTCTGGGATAAGGGATAACTTCACAATTGATGCAATAATTTCTAGTCAACACTTTTATGGCACTTGAGAAAAGCAATCAAAGTTAACTTTAATCAAAGATGCCAGCAATTGAAAATGTTGTAGAAATTTAGAAGAAGGTTTTCCTGTAAAGAAAAAGAGGAAATTCAAATAAGGGAATTAGTAATTATACGAATAGAACAAACAACTTAAGTGAGGAAAACACAAATTCTAATTAGGTATGCATACATAAGCCCTCATCTATATGAGACAGACTCAACCTTGGACACCGTTGAGCAGCTGAGATACAACGGGGGGCAGAGAGAGAGGGAGAGAGAGAACTGAGAGCTAGATCTTCTCGATAGAGAGAACTGTCGTGCAATGCTACCTTGTGGATAGGGTCAAGTGCGCGAGTAGTTAAACAACAAAGCTATTGAGATTGAAATTGAGTATAGAATTGGGTCAGTCTGCGTAATTGAGATGAGAAAAGAGCGGCAATTTTGTTGCAACGGTTAATGCGAGTACAATAATTAATTAATTAAGCTATTCGTTGACTCGCTGAACAACGA
Organism: Drosophila funebris; assembly: GCA_018901825.1. Classification (NCBI taxonomy): domain Eukaryota; kingdom Metazoa; phylum Arthropoda; class Insecta; order Diptera; family Drosophilidae; genus Drosophila; species Drosophila funebris. The sequence continues at coordinate 4,792,983 of JAEIFK010000678.1, forward strand.
TGACGATAAGCCTCCGCCCCAAGTCAAATATCGACGCATCTCTCGATTTGAGTTTAGTTCTCAGTCGTCAGCTAAACGAAGCATATCGCGATGAAGCTTTTGATTTTGACTTGCCTACTGGCTGGCTTGTCTGTCGCCTGGAGCGGCACAGTCTCGCGTCCTTATGGCACCAACTACACCACGGATATACTACGCCTGGCCAAAGCAGCTCACATCAAGGCCTACATGTCGGAGGGAGAGCCGCAACCTTGTGACAATTTCTACAACTTTGCCTGCGGCAACTGGCCACGTCTGCATCCCTCTAAGTTGCACAACAAGAGGACCAACTACTTGGAGGAACTCCAAGAACTCTTTGTGCGCAAGAGCGCAGACATGTTGAAGTCATCGACAGCTGGAGCTGACAGCAGTGCCGATCGATTGATCAAGAGTTTCTACACGTCTTGCCACAGTCAGGCGAATGACACACGCTCCGCACTCGCAACTCTACTCCAGGTGACGGACTTCCGTGGTGGTTGGCCAGAGATTCGAGTCCCCTCCTGGTATCTGTACGAGTACGATTGGCTGCAGGTGGTGGCTTCTCTTAAACGCCGTTTGGGAGTGGACATTCTGATCGGCCTAGATGTCGTGTTAGACTACAAGGAAGAGCACATGCATCGTCTCAAGATTGGTGCTCCCAAGTTGCCACTAGGCCATCGACGTCAATATCTGGATGCAGGCTATGAGGGTACTCGGGAGCGTTACGAGTATAACATTGCCCAGAAACTGCAGGGTTACTTTCCAGATCAGCCGGAGCAATGGTGCAATGAGGTAGCCTCACAGATTCTACACATTGAACAGCAACTTGCCAAGGGTTTGCCCCACAATGCGGCACTCACATTGGAGCAGACAACCAGGCAACGCACTGCAGCCGAGATGAAGTCTGCCTATGGCAGCTATGTGGATGTCAGTCGATACCTCCAAATGATCTTCAATGATACCATGTACGTCGAGTTGTACGAGACTCCCGAGGACTATCTATCCAATTTGATGGACGTCATCCGCAATACGCCCAAATTGCATCTGGCCAACTATACAATCTGGCGAGCATTGGACACTCTGGACCAGGCACGTATCCCGTCGGGTGTCCAGCCCGGCATCTGGTGCGTCCAAATGGTACGACAATACTTCCCACAGCAGCTGGAAAATCTCTTCCATCGCAACTACAACAACATGCAGATGATCAACGAATTGCAGTCAACCTGGGCAGATATCAAGCGAGTCTTCCGCGAGGATCTGCAGGCATCCACAGATCTTCATTGGCTCACGCTCGACACAAGGCAGAAGGCCATTGGGAAGCTGGAGGCATTGGAGCTGCAGTTCCGCAATCACGACGAGACACAATTAATACGACAGTTGCATGGCCTCAATTTGCAGCGCGAACATTTCTATCAGAATCTTGTGGATATTTTACAATGGAGCACACAGCGACAGTTGGCGAAGCTTGTGACGGAACCACATCTGATTGACAAGGTGTACAAGTTGCCCCACTATGAGTTGACGACCAACAAGATGCAAATACCCATCACCTTTCTGCAGGCACGTTTCTTCTGGGATCCCGCCTATCCCAATGCCCTAAAGTATGGCACACTAGGAGTGCTTCTGGCCCGCCAGATGCTCCATGGCTTCGATGAGGTGGGGCGACGCTTCGATCGACATGGCTACAAGAACAGCTGGTGGGATGTTACCTCCGAGAACTCATTCTCTAGGCGCGCCCAGTGCTTCCAGGAACAATATGCCGTCTTTGTCCAGTTCCGGGAAAAACCAATTCAGGACAAGGGACTCCTCAGTCGAATTGTGGCCGACAATGGCGCTCTGAACATCGCCTATCGCGCCTACACCAAGTGGTTGAAAAACTCTCCGGAAACATCGACTGTCTATCAAAAGGAGCGTCTTCCCCTGCTTGATCATTCGCACAATCAACTCTTCTTCCTGGCCTACGCTCAGCTCTACTGCACCGATTACCCGGACACCCTAGAAATCTTTGACGAACTGCCTGAACAACTAAGAGTTAATACAGCTCTGTCCAACTCGGAGCAGTTTGTCAACGCCTTCAGTTGCTCAGGAAGCGACAGACTCAATGCTCGCTTCAAGTGTCATCTGTATTGAATAAGTTAATCGAATTTCAAGTCATATAAGCACCCCAGTTATATCGAATATTTATCGAATACAATAAAGCTCTGCACAATCTTTGCACTTCTTTGAATCCCTTCTTCAGCCTTAGAGAGAGTATAGAACCATCCAGATCATTACAATACAATCTGTAATTAGCTCACTCTCTTTTTTCCCTCTCTCTTTCTCTGGCGATAACCCAAGATGAACTGCGGCTTTATCAGCATCTTTTGAGGCTGCTCTGGGAGACTGAAGCTGTTGGACAGTTTGCAGCGATCCAACGATGCTGTAGCATGTCAGAGTCAAGCTGGAGTAGAGTTTTCTTGTTGTTAATCTTGTTGTTTGGAGAAGTCCCACAGGGCTATCCTGAAGATGGCGAAACCTTTCAGAGAGTCTACCAAACGGAGGAGACAGTCCGTCAGAGTAAATCCCAAGAGATGCGCCGTCAGATGAATCAAAGCGCCGATCCCTGCTCGGATTTCTATGAATATGCCTGCGGCAATAGGAAGGGAGAATCAACGCCGCAAGCGAAGCTGGAACATCTCGTCAATAAAGACGTAATGCGACTTTTGGATGAGCCAGCACATCGCAAGGATAGTCCAGTTGCACGCCAGGCCAAGGAGTTCTACAAATCCTGCCTCGCGGCACAGTCTCGTCAGAATCAACAGCAACAGCAGTTTCTCAGTGAGTTCATTCAACATAATGGAGGATTTCCGGCTGTGCCAGGTTCCAATTGGCCAGTCTACCATCAGGGCTACGATTGGTTGCAGGTCTTAGGAAGACTACGGAAAAATTATGGCATGGAGATCCTCCTTGGACTGAGGGTCGCCTACAATTATGAGAATGTTCAGGAAAACAGCATCTACTTAAGTGAACCGACTACTCTGATTCCCAGGGAACTCTGCACACGGCGGCGATTGGATAGACGAGATGAGGCTTACAAGGCCATAGAGCAACTGGTGGCCACTCAACTCAAGACCTGGTTGGCCATGGGAAATGAGGAATCAGATCGATTGGCCGCCGATATTGTCAGCTTTGAGCATGAACTCTGCGGAGGAATGCATGACATGGATTCCTGGGATGCTGAGCTGAATCTCTACAAGGCCAACTACACCCGAAAGACCTTACCCGAGTTAGGACAAATCTATGGAATCGACTTTGAGTCGTATGTTACCACCAGCTTTGGCCAGAACGTTTACAGACCTGTCTACATGTCAACTCCAGATTATTATCGACAACTGAAGCGCACCGTGGATGCCCACAATGTCAGCCAGTTAGCCAACTACATAATGTACCGTGCGGTGGCCACACTCACTTTCCCCCTCGAGGATAAAGCCGACAAGAGGCCAGCTTACTGTTTGGAGAGCGTAAAGCGACTGTTGCCCTCAGCTCTGGGTGAACTCTATGCTCGCCAATTTGCAAGTGTTGAGGTCAGTCAGCAACTCAATCAATTGTATGGCCAATTGCAGGATGCACTGAAGCAGAGTGTGAGCGCCGAATGGCTGGAAGAGGGAAGTCGACGCATAGCTCAGAAGAAACTTAGTAATCTTCAAATCATGCTGCCTGTCTATGAGAAGCCTGTCGTACTGAAGCTACAACTGGAGCGCAGCAATTACTGGCATAATCTTCGCCAGCTTCTGGGTGAGGTGCAATCAAAGCAATTGAATCGACTCTTTGAGGAGGGGCTTCCTCTGCCCTCTGATCCCGTTGAGGCCCACGAGACAAGGGTAATTTACCGGCCAGTTCAACATCGTCTGGAGTTGGGATGGGCTCTCCTACAGCCTCCCGAATACGATGAGCGCTATGGGAATGCCCTCAGATATGCCACATTGGGAACTGCTTTGTCCAGGCAGATGGTCAGAGTCTTTGATGAGATGCATTGGTCTGTCGGATTGCGTGAACGCGACAATTGGGATGGACTGACAGCTTGGAGATATCGCAATCGTAGCGAGTGCTTCTCTCGCCACGTTGAGGAGTATCTCCGAGGAAATCAAAGCGCCACGGAAGAGCTGATAAATGAAAGTGCCAGTCTGAGTGTCGCCTTTCATGCCTACCTCACCTGGTTGGGCTTCCAGGAACCGAACAATGATTTCACCCGGCTAACGAAGGAGACTCTGCCAGGTCTCAACTATTCTAACACTGCGCTCTTCTTCTTAGCCTTTGCACAGCAGCACTGCGATCCGAGGGAGCATCCCCAAACCGATGAACCCGATCCTTGGTCAACTATAACATACAGTGCCCGACAGCGTCACAGCTGGACACGTCTAATGGTAAATGGACCACTTCGCAATCTGCCAGATTTCGCACGTGAATTCCATTGCCCGGCAGGCACGCCCATGAATCCCGCAGAGAAATGCATGATCTATTGACGGGAAATCTACTAATTCCCAATACATCACTTGTTAATTTAAGTTAAGCTATGCCATAAAGATGTTAGCGATACCATTATCGATAGATTTGATTCGATTGCTAATACAAATATCTATGGGCATGGTTGCAATTGCAATATATCATTAATGTTCCAGTCGTGTCACGTCGAATCACGCGACCTTCTCTAAGTTTTACCTATGCATATGCGTTCAAGTATAGAAAAATATCAGCGACAAATTGATGGACGATGGTTGCGCACAGCGGACGTGCGAGGTTAAGTTTGTTTACTTCTCTTTTCACAGAGAGAGAGAGAGAGACAGTTACATAAAGAATGATTGGCAGAGGGTGAGGGAAAGAGAGAAAGAGGGAGTCTAGGTGATAACCTCAGGGACGTGGACTGAGCGCACACTTGACCCAATTCGTCAAGTTCATGAGCGTAAAATGACACGACAAAGCGTCGCTTATCTACATCATTCCGCGATTCAGCTCAGTTTCAGTTTCAATCTCAGCGCAAAGATGAAAACACCACGGGTTGCTCGAGTTCTGTTTGTAGTCCTTTCTCTTCTCCACTTCACACTGGAGATTTGGGGGGCAGGTAATCGATATAGCAACATGAATCGCATGCCGTCTGGGAACATGCCACAAGGTGGACAGAATCACAATCACAACCAGAATAACATCAACATCAACAACGTGGAGAGCAGAGAGGAGCAGAAAGTACGGCAGACCATGTCGAGGGATATGGAAAAGTATATGAATTTCAGCGTCGATCCCTGTGTGGACTTTTATGACTACGCCTGTGGCAACTGGGCAAGGTATCACACTCGCCAACTGCGCGAGGGAGAGCTCGGCACGGCTCAGCAGCTGGTGGAGTCTCGCATTGTGGATCAACTGCAGGAGCTGCTGAAGTTACCCCTGCCACCGCAACATCATCCCAACGAATTCAGTGGAACAAGTGGCGCCAACGTGAAGAAGGTATGCAACTTCTATGACTCCTGCGTTGCCGTGGAGGCGAATGCCGAAGAGCGTCGGAAGTTTCTGAGGAAGATACTCCAGGAGAATGGCGGACTGCGGGATGTGCCCAACTCGAATTATCAGCCCAACTTCCATTGGCTGCGAATGCTGGCAAATCTGCGAAGAAACTACGGACTAGACATACTAATCGGATTGAGTGTGGATCTCAATCTGCAGCAGATGCGAGGAAACAGTATCTACCTGGGCGAGCCCGGATTAACCATAATTCCTGTGGAGTATTGTAATGCCATGGCAACGCAACAGGCAAATGTGCCCGAAGAGATCTTTGAGCAACTGCAGCAACAAGTGGCGGACAACATGCACGATTGGTTTGACATGGAGAGAGGAGAAGCTGCTCGCTTTGCCGGCGACATCATACGCTTTGAGTTTGAGCTCTGTAAACGGATGCGAGAGCAACAAAGCACAGATCAACCGCAGGAAACAGATCAACCACCTGTATATTCAGGACGTTCAAGAACTGGACAGGAAAGGTTACGTCAGCAGCCAGGAGGCAGCTCCCTCTATCCAAGATTGACCCTCATCGAGCTCACCAGCAAGCTAGGTAACTCCCTCGACTTTAAGATGTTCGTGGAGAACATTTTGGAGGGTAACTATGCGGATTACGTCTACCTGCGCTCACAGAACTATCTGGCACATCTGGTGCGTACAGCGAAGGCCAACAATCGTTATACAATCACCGGCTATATTTTATATCTGGCAATGCTGGAGCTAAATCAACCGCCGGAGGAGCAGGCGATGCGTCGTCCTCGCCAATGTGTCCATGTGGTACAGCGCCTGTTCCCCCAGGTGCTGGGTGACATGTATCAACGGTATGTACACCAGTCCGATGCCAAAAATGACATCGAGGAGGTGTTCAGTGATCTTGTTAAAGCCTTCGATCAGCTGCTCAAGGTCGAGTGGCTCAATGAAAACGATCGTCGTGCGGCTAGAACAAGACTGGAGCAATACCATACACAGTTCCCGGACTATCAGGGTGTCGATCTCACCGACCTGCAATTCCAGAAAAACGACGACTATTGGCGTAAGCTAGAAATCACGCTGAAATTCAATGCCCGTGAGCAACTCAACTCCCTGCGAGGCAATGACTTTGAGCAACCCTCTGAAGCTCGCGTGGATGCCTTTGAAGTGGGAGCAGCTCTCGTGCCTCGAAAGCAGACCGTCCTTGTGGGTTGGGGATTGCTTCAGGCTCCTTACTACAGCTACTTCTACCCAAAGGCATTAAAGTACGCACTTCTTGGACAACGCCTGGCCAGAGCCCTACTACTGGCCTTTGATGACGAGGGTTGGAACAAGCATCCCCAGGCGACAGCAATGTGGAACGAACAGACAGTTGAAAACTACAGGAATGTCAGCGAGTGTCAACGTGCCCAATACAGCAATTATCTATCCGATGATCCCAACGAGTTCCGCAATGCAACGCGACTAAGGGAGATCATTGCTGAGGGTGGAGCCCTGAATGTGGCATTCAAAGCGTATCTCAATTGGTTGGAGCAGCTGGATCATAAAATGAAGCCCCTACTCTCGCGGGAGACGTTGCCGGAGCTGAACTTTACCAACACACAGCTATTCTTCATCTACTTCGCTCAAACCCGCTGTTGGGCCAAGCTTGGCGAGGAACCAGCCTCAGAGGCCATGCCCCTAATGCAACACACTCCCCAGCGCTGGGATGTCAACGGACCGCTGAGTAACTCGGAGGAATTTGGACGCGAATTCGGCTGTGCTTTGGGCAGTCCGATGAACAGCGGCAACAAGTGCTTAATTTTCTAGGAAACAGATATGAAATAAACTAAAATAAATGAGACAGCAAGGTACTTCATTGATATATACTCTATAAAACAAACAAATTGGTCCTTAAACGTCTATTTCGATTAGTTAAGTTAATTTCCCTGTGCGTTATACCCACAACAAACTTTTTATGTCTACAGGGTATACAAAAAGAAAGTCAATTAAGTGCACGTAAGAGCAAAATAACAAAAGAGTCTATAAATAGTTGGGAGGGCAGGATATTGTCCCAGAGCGTCAATCGGAACAGTTAAGCGTAGCCTGAGGTTTCTTTACAAAGCTGAATTAAGCACTTAAACACGCAGCGCCCAGATGCAACAGCAACAACACATAAAAGAGTAAGAAAAACAAAGGTAATAAAATAAAAAAAAATGTGTATGGGTAGATACAAAGAAACTGCGTATGTAGGTCGTTGTCGACCTTCAACTGCCAATCGATTACTTCGACGGTAACAAACTGAGACTCACGTATTTCCGGTTAGTTAGCTTAGCCATATCCTATATGGCTATAGATGAAGCCGTGGCAAATTTTAATGAAAAGAATTATACTATCCCAGGCAGAGAATTCATTCTTAGTTTATAGACGAGAGTTCTTTTCCTTAGAGATTCTCAGAAGGCGGCTTAGAATTAATCAAACTGGCATTAAATTTAAGTAGTAAAAAAATAACTCATATGGAACGGAAACGATCGATCGATTGCAAGTTCATCATTACAGTAAAATAATGATGTATAAATATGTATACACATTTGCTATGAGTAACTTAATGTATATGTTCGCTTCACAGAACGTTGGGTGCAAAGTATAGAGTTACGCCTAAGTATGAACACAATACAGGGGATACAGTTATTCGAATAACAAAATCCATGAATCATATCGTAATAAGCAAAATAATCAAAGTAAGTGTATGTATGAATACACTTGAAAATCAGTCTATGCATTCAGATAACATTTATTAAACAAAGATACAAATGTATCTTAACAATATTTGTTTATCTTTCATTATTTCCGACTGTATTTGCTTTCATGTTTATGTAATACAAGCGAATGTCATCTTAAAATCAGATGCATAATGATTATTTTGTGGATTGAAAAGCAGCTGAAAATGCATTTCGAGTCACAGGTCTGGGAAAACAATGGATAGCAACAACGAAATATGTTGGGAAAGTAAAGTATACTGAAATAAACTGGTCCCCGGAATGGAAAGCAAACGCGTAAAGCGATTTGATAAATCAACTACAAAAATCCTCCAATAAATCAATTGTATAAGTATTCAAAGGGAAGCACTAAGCAAATGACCCAATTTCCATCCATCTATCTATCTTACGAGTGCCAGACAAACAACTCAAGATGACTATGGGAGCCCCTGGTTCGCCTACTGAGTGTCAGACTGGTTTCCAGTGCTTATTGGGGTGCTCTTGATATTGTCAGAGGGCTCTGTTGCTTTACTATCTGCTTGACTATTTGATTCACACAATTCTGACCCAAATGTCTAAATGTATTCACATTATTCTTGGCGACAAGCAACAAGAAGACTTTTGTTTTTTTACAATAAAACACTGTCTTCTATTAATCTGTTATGTTCCATAGATAACAGGTGACATGTAATGTAACGATGTCTATTTGTAATGCCAAGATAGATAGTATATCAACAATTATGACAGCCAAGACTTTCCGTGAATAAACAGTTTCATCTTGGCCTCTTTCCCGAGTGAAATTATGAGTACCTGTAAACTATTCGCACAATTGAGTGAATGTTGATTCGCCTGAGGGAGGTATGGACTCAGAGTTATTATTATTGTCTTTTTGCCGACAACTTGGCATGTGGGCGACGTCGTCGTCGATGACGCCTCTGTCTGTTCATATATGGCCCGTATATTCAAGTATGAATACTTAACATTCGCCTTTAGCAAGCAATGAATAATGAAATTAATTTTTTCATTCAATTATATTGTTTTGTTTTTTTTTTTTTTTCTTTTTGCTGAGAAGTGCGCCCATATTAAGCTACAAATTCTTTACGAATATACAATTTTATTTGTCATTACAAGCAGCTTATTAATTAGGTTGTTAGCAAAAAAATAAATTAACCACAATAATATTATACGTTTATAGCTCCTTTCATTTCTGTAGAAGTAAAGTAAATTCAGAACGATAACTTATGCATTATAATCATATTAACAGGTTGGAAAAGTTACCAGGGAAATTGCAAGCATCGCTGAACCCCAAAAACAGCTGGCTCAGTACACTGAGAGTGAAAGAGAGGCGGAGGAGGAGTAAAGGGAGAGGCCAGAGAGTGCTAAAGAGAGCGCGCATACATATATAATAATACTGAGAAAAATCGATTTTTCAAAACAAACTCAACTCAAACTTAGCACAAAGTTGTACTTAAAACTTATTTAAATACAATATCAGTTGCTGATACAGCTGTAGATTGACTTACGGTACGCACAATCACATAAAAATGTATATCGCTAGTATAAATAAATTCCTTTGTGGGTAACAGTTTGCTGGGCACTTGGCCTTTGTGGTATTTATATACGCATTTCAGTCGATAAAAAGTGAACACAACTTAATAGAACTATGCAATAATCTATGTACAATTATACATATGTATTTATATAACTGTTGGGCACAAAGAAAAGGCGAAACACTTGCAAGTAAATTGATTTGCCACACAAATTTCTTGGCATTTGCCTTAGATTACATTTATATTGAACTGCACTACGCACTGGAAACGAGATTCACGACAAGTCAAATAAGAGAGAGTGAGAGTGTGTGTGTGTGTGTGGGAGAGAGCAATCGTTAGATTAGGGTTGGGGGTTGCGAGAGATTGAGAGAGTGGTGAATTTGGCAGAGCGCGCGTTTTCGTACACCTTAATACACTTATTGATTTATCAATGCAAACAAATCAAATACTATAAATATCTTTATTATTCATAATTTTTAAGGAGCCACAAGAATTTCATTAACAATATAATGGCGACTTTGTTAGTTACAATTTTCAATTCAGCACAAAAGAACAAAAAGAACAGAAAGCAACGGATGACCGAACGAATGCACGAACAAACGAACCCAACGAACGGGCGACGAGCGACCGTCGATGTGTGGTGTTGCTTTGTAACTCATTGAGGGGCTCGCTCTCTCGCTCCACGCTGCTATGCTGCTACAACAGCAACAGCAGCAGAGGCAGCGACGTCAACGCCGACGTCGACAATGACGTTGCTTCTCTCATTCAACGAATTCCAGTCGCATAAATTGACCAACATAAGAAGCATAAGCGCCGACTAGTATCTCCATTGGGAGAGAGTGAGAGAGCTCTACAGCTTGCTTACGCAGAGTGAATGCAACAAAAATAGAGCAGAACATGAGTTGAATAATACCGTATGATGACACACCGCCAGACTATCTGATAAGCGCTACGAAACGTGCTGCAATCACAAGATCGAAATAGCAACAAATCGTTCGTACTAGCAATTAATACTTTATACTATTTAATAACAATTTATATAATGGTAAATTCTTTAAAAATTCTTGTAACAACTGAGATGTGCACTTCCAGCTATGAGCTACTTTATAAAATCTATCCAGGACAAAGAGCAAATAGTTTTATAAAATCCAAGTACCACACCTGATCAGCTGTAAAGTTAACCCTAAGAAAGCTCCCAGAAGCACAGAAAGCAAAGCATTTCCAATGCGCAGGCGCACAACGGAAGGCTTACAACATAATTAGAGTTAAGGGTAGATGTTGATGTTGATACATTAAAACATGAATACACATACATATGCATATGTTACAGTTCTTCCTTCAGCCAGGTAAAACCCACATAAATTGTGGCATTGTGGTGGCCCTGATGAATCATTTGGTTAAGTTAGGCACACCATAACGGCTCACTCTCATGGGGGGGTAATTGATGCGGGCAGCAGTCGGGATGGGCAGACGTCGCTTTGAATCACTTTCGGCTCTCAGGACTACTCGCCAGACTGCATGACTGCGAATAGGGACAGAGGCTCAAAATAAATGTGAAGCTAAAACTGTTTCTTTGTCTTGCGGAACTTCAACTTAAGTGGAATCCAGCCCTTATAAAGTAAGACTATAACTCTAAATGTTTTGACCTCTCCCTAAATTTGGGTAAAATCGTCGATCTTAACATCTGTTGTCACGTTTGAATGGGCAAAAGACAAACACACACCCATTTACCGACATTAAGTTACTATAATTACAATAACTCAAACAATAATAATAATTCTATTAAACTTGTATTTTCTATGAAAAGATATGTAATTGTTGCCATGTTGAACATGATATGAAATCCAATATGTAGTAATATTATTAGTCATCTAATCCCATGTGATACAACTTTTATATACATATGTACTACGTACTAACGTGTCCACATGTATAATCTGTAGATAATAAGCGGTAATTAGTCAGAGGTGCGTGTGACTAGAAGAGTCATAGGTCATGGCTGTCAACGCAAAAACGGCCAAAAGCAATAACATAATGAATCTCGCATAAACATTTTGAATGTACATTGCACTGTACATAACTGTGTACAGCTGCAAAATAAAAGTCAAATTCAAAACGATAAAACAATGTATTTAAAGATAAAAGAGAAAATAAAGTGAATAGACAATTTGAAAGAGAGCTAATGGAAATAAGATAAACAGATATGTGATAAAAACAAAGGAAACACCAAAGCGTATGGGAAACTAAACTGAAAATTGAGTAAAGACGTCAAACTCTAACGAAACAAAGCGGAACGGAAGCTGAGCTCAAAAGCGAATTGAATGTGAGAGCGAATTAAATAAAATCACAGCAGAAAGAGCAACAACAACAAATCAACTTAATGACGACTGGCAAATGGCAACGGTTCATATGATTTTATCTTGTGAGAGATGCAGCGTCCGACCGATATGAAAGTTCAAATGTTTGTATCAATAAAGATTTACGGGCTTTAACAAATAAAATAAAGTAGACAGCAAAAGCATTGGCTAAATCAATTAACACTCCAATCGTTTATATCAGTGCACCTACAGGTTGATGGAATTTACCTCTTTTGCATTTGAATCGTATTGGGCAATTATCTCAACAAACATCTGGTGTGCTGCGTGCACCAACGCTAACGCCAACGCCTTTGCCACCCACTTTATTGCAAATGCCACTCCTCTTGCAGTTTTCCAATGGGGCGCGTTTCGTGTCAGTTTTGGGCACACAACTTTCGTTGCCAAAATTACGTTTTTTGTTTTCTTCTCTCCTTTGCGTGTTGCTCCCGCTGTTCGATAATTTACTTTTGAATATGTACAAACATATGTATGTTTGTAAGTATTTGCAGTTATGTCAACTTTGATTGCTCTTTAATCTTCGATTCGCTTCATTTTTTGTTGTTGCAAAATTCGTGTATAAATTATGAACAATGGAATGAGTGTACACCCGCGATTAATTCATTTAACGTGTTTTCGATTGGACATTGTGTCCCACGCATAATTAAGCGATTGCAATTTGGAATATTCGTTCAATTGAGTTTTTTCGTCAGTAATTTGGCGTGTAAAATTAATTAATATACCGAAACTTTCGACGTCGTGTTGGTTTCTTATAATTTAATAGTGGCCAGTGTGTACACACTTTTCAAGTGTTTAAAAGCTACTCTATACAATATCTGCTACTATATTAGTGTGACCAGAGCTCTTTCTTCCCATACACAGCCGATTACAATTTAATGTGCCACTGCTGCAATGCTGTAAATGGTCTGCCAGCCTCCGCAACAGTTGTAGGCATTGGAACGTTTATGGTTTTACTTACGATGGCCAATAAGTCAGCAGTAATCGATAAACGTTTTAGCTGAAAGCGGCCAATTATTTATTCGAAGAAACTTTTTAAGGCGAATATTGGGAAAAGTAAAAAACTTTATAGCAGCCTAGAAATCAACAGGTGATAATGGATGCAGTGAAATTTTGCCGTAGCTGCTGTCGGAGCTAACCAACATGAACAGCTTGATCCACTATCCGCAATTGGACACTCGAGGTTACAACAGCTCCTTCCTCTAACTGCAATGAATTTCACGATATTATATGTCCAACCAGGACGTTTTGGAACTTTTACAAAGAACCAAGCGTAGAAGTCAAGATATACTTTACGCTCCGCCAGCTAAAGTGTCATTCGAGGATCGATCTTCTATCGAGATAAAGAACAGGGTTTACAAAAAATATTGTTTATGTACTAATACTTATAATATAATAATGACAATAAATATCACAAAATACATTGAAAGTAACAAGATGCAAAATTAAACTTTAACTTAAAAGTAAATGCGTAATAATTGGCAAAGAGTAATATTAGTATCATAGAATAATGACAATAAATTTTACAAGTAACAAGTTGCAAAATTAAACTAGAACTTAAAAGTAAATACGTAATAATTGGCGAAGAGTAAGTTTCTTATTACATAGGGGACATTTGCGTGTAGACTGCACTGCTGATTCAATGCAAGATTTGCAAAAAATGTGGCCACAGCGCGTCGCACAAGGCTCATGTTGACGCACGCATTCCAGACAAACCGGACATTTGTACACATCTTCCGATGAAATGTTGTGTCCGCAGGAATGTTTAGGTGGAGAGGGACCATCAGCGGTAGTGGTATCAATAAGGTCAATCTCAGGAACATTTATTCTGCGTCTGGCACGCCGGCCAGCACCCGACGATTGATTTTGAGGCTCTGCAAGATTTATATAGCCTGCTACATGGGGCGGCGTGCATAGATCTATTACAGCACTTGGTGCAATAATACGAGCATGCCTAAGACGTGAACTAAGGCCGACATCAAAGTTTGAAAGGTCAACTAGATCAATCGGTTGGCCTGTATGTTCCAAAACGATGTTTAATACATTTTGTAAATATTTATAATGTTGGCTTACTAGTATCGTTTGATCGGCGATTGCGCTGAACCCTTGCGACTCTTGGAGTTGAAGCGGCGCCGTTAGCTATATCAAGCAACGAGTCCTGATCCAGGCTGAGCTGTCTGGCCTCGCCAGATATGTCTACTATTGGTGGCGTGCCATCTCGTGTACTATTGCCATTGGAAGTGGTACTGGTGCTGGTGCTGTCGGCATGCAAACTAATCTCACTTTCATTATTCTCGACGCTGGCGCGAGAGCTGTTTGCATTCGACTAAGTCGTGCATACATATAATAGTTGTGTTATATGAGAGAGTGCATTATTTAGAGCAACAATGCCAACTTACCTGTTCTGAAGTATCCCAGGGATAAGTTGAGTTATAAATACTAAACATATTTTTCAGAAAAACAAGATTTTTGGATAAGCAACTATTTTGCGCGGCTCTAACAAATTTAATTGTCAAATATATATCGAAGAACAGATGCTTGCCTGGCAGCTGGCTGCTATCGAAACTAAGAGCAGTGTTGATAAATGCATGATATTTCACTGTTATATTTCTAATTTAAGTTATAAACATTCGATGGCTGAATAATGAAGTAAAACTTAAGCAGACTCTATAGTGAAAAGAGCTACGAGTTTATTTCAATTTATTAGTGACCAGTGTACCCATTTTTTATGTATTGTAGAGCTAATCTATGAAGTAACTGCTACTAAATTAATTAACTGAATAGTATGCTGGCTTTTGCAACAGTTGGGTATATCGGAACGCTTGATTTTCTTTTGCTTAAGTTGTAAACAAATGAGCAGTAATCGATACTTTTTGCTAAAAGCGGCAGGTTATTTGTTTATTCGAAGAATGCACAGAAATGCTTTATTAATTATAATAATAATAAGCTTAACTAAAGAAAATTTTGGTACAACTGAAGAGCAATGTAGCACTGCGGAGTGTTCAAGTTGCCGTGAAGCCGATGGATTCGACGCAAAACAAGGCGAAAGTAATGAAATTTCAACTTTACTTAACAAATGATACAAATTTGTATATTTGTAGAATATAGTATAATATCGCGTCGACTTAAGAAGTCTTTAGCAAGCTATGAGCCGTGTAGCAATGATGCAAATGACGTTAATTGCACCTGCCACGTTTCAGTCCTCGAACGCGACCTGGCGCCCTACAAATCAACAGGTTTCAATCGAAAAATGATTATGGACGCAGCGAAGTTTGGTACGCGGTATAAAGTTTATGAGAAACAACTTTATCGGGACGCGAACTGCATGTTTCCCGCCCGTTGCCAGGGTATTGAGTACTTCCTATTGCAGCTGCTTTCGGAGCTACCCAACATGGACATGGTAATCAACACTCGGGATTATCCACAGCTGCATTCAAGTTGGACACGCGAGGGACCAGTTTTCTCCTTCTCAAAAACTAAAGAATACAACGATATTATGTATCCAGCCTGGACATTTTGGGCAGGAGGTCCTGCCACAAAGTTGCATCCAACGGGTATTGGACGGTGGGACTTAATGCGGGAGAAGTTAAAGAATCGCGCCTCATCAATACCTTGGCATGAGAAACAAGAGATTGGCTTCTTTCGAGGCTCACGCACTTCTGATGAACGCGATTCGTTGATATTACTGTCTCGGCGTAAGCCTGAACTTGTGGAAGCGCAATATACAAAGAATCAGGCGTGGAAGTCACTAAAAGACACACTTGACGCTCCACCAGCGGCTGAAGTGTCGTTCGAGGATCACTGCAAATACAAATACTTATTCAATTTTCGCGGAGTGGCGGCCAGCTTTCGTCTGAAACATCTATTCCTTTGCAAGTCGCTTGTATTTCACGTGGGAGACGAGTGGCAAGAATTCTTTTACGATCAGCTCAAGCCATGGGTCCACTACGTACCTCTCGAAAGTTACCCTAGCCAGGAGCAATTCGAGGAAGTGCTAAACTATTTTAAAAAGAATGACGCTCGTGCCCAGGAAATCGCTCAACGTGGATACGACTTCATTTGGGAGCATCTCCGCATGCAGGATGTTAAATGTTACTGGAGAAAACTTCTCGAACGCTACGTAAAGTTGATGACGTATGAAGTGCAACCGGATCCTGAAATGATACACATAGGCGGGTCCAAGGATGAGCTATGAATCACTGAGTTTACATTAATTTCAAATCATATATTTCATTCACAGTTCTTAATTAATAGTGGACATTTAGCGAACTTACTGCATTTGCTTAAATTGGTATAATTATTGAATAATACTTATAATATTTTGGACAGCATTCTTGTACACTTTGATCACAATTTGTTTGCTTTTAACTAACAATAAATATTGACAATAACTGTAAAAAAAGAGTACACCAATATAAATAAAAATTCAATTGAAGCTAGCTTATAAATGAATCTACATCTTAAAAGTAAATACGCCTTAATCGACGAAAAAGATTCTTATTACACAAGGGACATTTTCGGGAAGACTGCATTGCGCTTAAAATGCAAGTTTTGCAAAAGACATGTCCACAGAGCGTCGCATAAGGCTTATTTAGACGCACGCTTCTTAGACAAACCGGACACTTGCACACATCTTCAGATGTATAAATAAAGGTGGAGTCAGAAAGACCGCTCTCCGATTGACAAGAGGACAGTCCACGGGTTGTAGAGCCTGCTACAGGTTCTGGAGTGCTGAGATTTATTACATTATTTTGGGGCGAGCACAGATCAATAACTTCAGTTGATCCACAAGATTGTACTAATATGGTACTCGACCTAAGATCGATCGGTTGGTCTGTAAGTAGAATATAGTTTATGTTTAATAAATTGTTTAAATATTTACAATTATGACTTACTACTATCATTGCCTTGGGCACTTTCGACTGTTGAAGTTGAAGTAGCGCCTGCAAATACCAAGGTCTGATTCAGCACGACATTTGCGCAAAGATTGTTTGTATTAGACTGCATAACTTGACAGAAGTATAATAGTTAGTTATATTGCATGAAGTATTCAAGGCATAAGTAAAATTTAAAACACCAACTATAATTTTTGTCAAAAAAATATTTTGCGCGGCTGTATTGTCAAGTGTATATCGATAGCATCTGATTGCACGGTTGCAACTTCATGAAAATTTTTGCAACCAGATCTTGGAGAAATAAGTACCAAATAAAAAACAAAAATGTACCAATTTTATAAGTGATCCTTTTTTTGCTTTGTATTTTAGTAGTAGAAGTAGAAGTTGTAGTTGTAGAAGTAGTAGTAGAATTAGTAATATTAGAAGTAGTAGTAGAAATAGTAGTGAAAATTGTAGTAGAAATAGTAGTAGAAGTAGTTGTCAAAATAGTAGTAGAAATAGAAGTAGAAATAGTAGTAGAAAAAGTGGTAGAAATTGTTGCAGAAATAGTAGTAGAAATAGTAGCAGAACTAGTTGTCAAAATAGTAGTAAAAATAGTATTAGAAGTAGTAGTAATCATAACTCATTTTTTTTTCCATAAAAATAGTACTAACTAAAGTACCAATGAAGAAATAAGGTACCAGTTTTGGTGGCTGCAAGCACCGGCCACCTATCGAAACTAAAGTCAGTGTTGATAAATGCAACGATATTTATCTGTTATCGATGTGCCCCACGTCACATCAAAACAACATATCGGCAGTAAAAAAGAAAACAAGAACATAAATAATTTCAATCGCCATGGACAAGGATAAATTTACTCTGCAAACAATTCGGCAGGATTTGATTGATAATAATCTACAAGCCAAGGCCATTATACAGGTAAGTTTTAGCTTCACTGTATTTATTTATAGTCATGTGCACCGTTGTTATTTTAGGATATACTGAACAGCAGGTCCTCAATTGCCGAACTCGAAGAGCTCAATGAAGCAGGTCGTGCCAAGTTGTCCGTGATACGTAAGAATATCGAAAGGCTGGATGATTGGGCGCGTGACATGGCTGATCCAGCATTGGCTATAGAGGTCGATACGCATCGCGAACAGTTCTCTAAAACTTTGCAAGCATTCCGCAAGGCCAACGTGTCCACTATGCTAGAGATTGAGAAAGCAAATCGCGAGGAGCTTATGGCGATAACGGGCGAGAGTGATCTAAGACAGCGCACAACGACGGGAGCGCGGCACAATCGCGGAAGTCTTGTATCACAGGAGAATGACGTGACCGAGAAAATGTTGGCTATATCGCGGCATCTGTCGGAGACAACTCAAAAAAGTGCTGTAACATTGGAGACACTTGTCGCCTCCTCCCAGAACGTAGACGCCACCAACGATGAGCTATACAACACGGCCGGAAGCATTACACAGTCTGGCAAGCTGCTAAAGAAATACGGACGTCGAGAGTGCACTGATAAGATGCTGCTGTTCTTTGCATTTTCCCTATTTATTGCATGTGTGTTTTATATTGTCCAGAAACGTCTCTTTTAGGACAAAATCTGTGGTATCTGTTAGTTGGGAATAGTTTAAATAGATGGTAGGCTTATATCATGTCTCTGTAATGTAATATGTGTAAAACGCTTCGCTAATTTAAGGATTATTAATTACTTAGGCAATTATTTAAGCGCTATTGTCAAATATATTTATTTAAAATAACAAAAAATTATTGCTCTCTTGCTAGTAAGGACATCGAGGCACGTTGCCGGGATTTGAAAAGCCATTTGTGTTGACCAAGCGACAAATATCCTTATAGGATCGTCGATGTTCCGAGGACTGGGCCCGAGCATTGGCTTTGATCCTATATCCTTGATCGTAGTAGACTGGTGTGGCGGTGTTAAAGTATCCGGCTCTTGGTTCACTTTCAAACAGTTGATCGAATATTGTTCTGCCACTGATACAGCTGACCATCGACAGACTTAGAATTAAGCACGGAAATATTATTTTCATAATGAAATGTTGCGTTAAATTAGCAGCTATTTAATGAGCTGAGGTTTGGACTTGTTGCCCTACTTATGTGATTTCCGCAACCTTGTACAAAGTGGGAAGGTGCCATGGACAACTGATAACAGCATTTATTTCAAATTAATCAAAACACACAGTTTCCTGCGTTGCTCAACACTACGATGCCGGTGTGGAACAGCTGACAGCACTGGCACGATTTGTTTGGCTTTGCTTGTGTTTAAGTTGATAAAATTGCCGAATTTGTAATAAAACTGCAAATAATATGAGTCGCACTGAGCAAACTTTCGAGGACCTCAAGTCGTATTTCCGCACGCACAGTAAAATCCGTGAACAGAGGCCGCATATGTCAAAGGTGAATATGACAAGAGGAACGCAGTGCAGACTTCCCGGCAATTAAGTCTGCATTTGTTTATTTGTTGCCCGTAGGTTCATTCGGTGTGCTGGAACGCCAATGGATGCCACCTGGCTTCAGGATCATTTGATAAAACAGTCGCAGTCTACGCTTTGGAACGCGATCGTTTCGTGAAGAACAACGTTTTCCGGGGTCACACTGCATCCGTGGATCAATTGTGTTGGCACAAAACGAATCCCGACCAGTTCAGCACGGCGAGTGGCGACAAGACAGTTCGCATTTGGGACATTCGTGTGGGTAAATGTGTCTCAGTTACCAATACCAAGGGAGAGAACATAAACATTGCCTGGTCCCCGGATGGCAAGACAATTGCCGTGGGCAACAAGGAGGATCTGATAACATTCATTGACACGCGCACCAACAAAATCCGGGTGGAAGAACCGTTTAGCTTTGAGGTGAATGAGATATCGTGGAACAATACAAATGATTTATTCTTCTTGACAAATGGCATGGGCTGCATGCACGTTCTTAATTATCCAAGTCTGGAACATCAGACGACGCTGAAGGCCCATCCTGCCAACTGCATATGTATCGAATTTGGACCCACAGGTAAGTTGATTACTTGGATTACTTACGTGAAGTATTGCTGAGGAGTTGATGGTTTCAGGGAAATACTTTGCGACGGGATCAGCGGATGCACAGGTTTCACTGTGGGATGCCAATGAATTGGCCTGCCTGCGTATGATCAGCCGCCTGGAGTGGCCCGTACGTACCATATCCTTTAGCCACGATGAGCGACTTATAGCCTCGGCCAGCGAAGATCTTGTTATAGACATCGCTTTCACCGAGACGGGCGAACGAGTCACTGATATCCATGTGGATGCCTCCACCTTTACGGTAGCGTGGCATCCCAAGCAGTATTTGTTGGCCTATGCCTGCGATGAGAAGGAAACTATTGGCGACAGGCGACGCGATGTGGGAAATGTTAAGATTTATGGATTTCCTGAGTAGACATTAATCTTTGCTATTAAAGAATTAGATAACATCAGTTTGTCTTTTGATACAAATATTTGGAGACTCATTTTGAAAGTCATCGCATTCATTTAACTATTAACGACGTTGTCGTAAACATAAATTCTTCTTAGTAATAATGTAGCTTAAATAAACAATTATACTTTTGAAATCAACATAAGCATAGATATGGATTATCGATACTTGATTTGAAATGGTAAATAAATTATCGATACCAAGACTGCCACTTAATAAAAATGCAATTCCACAATTTATTTGTTTGTACAATAATTTAAAAGATTCTTTTGAAAGTTATTCATAAAAACAAAAGAACGAGTTGCAATGAAATGTTTCAGTGCGGTAACTGAACAACTTTAGCAGCCGTGTTTGGAAGCCCAGACTAGCTAACAGTGCTGTAAAGCGCCTTTATTACAATTGAATTCAAAATGTATATCGACGACCTCTCCAAGTGTAAGTCATCGGCGGCAAATTTGAATATTGTGTGGGTCGGAGAATAGCTGATTTATCTGAATTGATCGCCTTATCGATAGTTACTTTGGTGTCGATAGTATGTAGTGTTGGATAAGTCTCCATTTCGTCAGTGTTGTTTAATTAGTATCGAGTGAGATGGTAGTGGCAACACTATTTAATCGAGCGTGGCTCTGTGGAGGCTGTCAGACAGTCGATAGAAAAAGCACATGGTAAACAGAAAACACGCAGAGACTCGCGGCACTCGACAACGTTTAACAAATATGGAAAACGATATGAATGATATAAACCTCTCGCCGATATCAGAAGTGGGATATACTCCTCGCCGAATAACCATGGAGGATCAACTGCGTAATCTGATGGAGCAGCAAAATCGAAATTTTTTAGCATTGGCTAAAACTTTGCAAGCGTCGGCACGAGAGCCTCAACAAAATGGCGCCGTTAGTCTGCCCAAATTTAACGCAGACATTGCTGGAACAGACGATTCGCAATGGTGTGCGACAGCTGACTCTTTGATCTTGGCATTAAGTAAATCTCTTGAAGGAAGTTCATCTCACTGGCTCACTCAAATCTGCTACGCAGGCATAACATGGCCGGAATTCAAACAGTTAGTTGAACAGAGATAGGCAAACACAGAGACGCCAGCAGCCGCGTTTTTTCATTTGCTTAACAGCCGCGCAAACAGCGGAGAATGACAAAATGACGTGACATGCACACCGAGAAAATTGCTGTTTCAGTTGTTTTGGGACATTTGGCCAATCCTAATCGTCGTGTGCAGAGAATCGCATACACTGCCAATATTCAAAACCGACGCGACTTACAGACTGAGTTGCGAGTGTTTACACTCGACAAGAGGCCACAGAATTTTGGAAATGAAGATTCTGGAGCCAAGCGCTTTAAGACGCTCCCTATCCGGTGTCATCTTTGCGGAAACATGGGACACAAGTCAAAAGAAATCAAATAAATATAGTTGAAAATCGCTGACCGCTCGGGCTTTAAGTGCAGCAAAAACAAACGGTCGATAATGAAGAAAAACGAGAAAATACCAAATGTAATAATAATAATAATATGGTGACTCCAAAACTGTAGATGACATCTTATTGTTATGAAACCTTGTATTGATTGCCACCGAGATTTTCTCATCACTTTACCATTCAGCTCAGGGGAAATCGAAGCAACTAACAAACAACTAACCCCATATATATATATATAAATCGATAAATATTTATATATATTTACATATGATTCATATTATTATGTGTTACTCAATTTTATTACTATATATTTCTGCATATCGTTGTTAATCGAACATTTAAGATGCAAACAAAGCAAATAATATTACATGTATAAGCAAAAGATTAGGATTTTTAGAAAAGAAAATATAAAAAAAAAAAATGCAAAGATACGAAATGAAAGGTAAAACTCATTTATTAAATCCTGAAAGCGAAACGTACAATACCAACAACATGTAAGAACTACAAGAACAGTATGTTTCACTTAACATTAACCAAAATACAGAAAGAAAAAAAACAACAACAACAATAAATTAATAATAATAATAAGGGCCCTGAATAAAGAAAAACTTATAAAAGAGCAAACTATCGTTAGTTGTTTTAAGTAAGTTACTTGAATTCGATATTTATTTGATAAAATGTTGACCATTTTGCTTCATAAACTTTACAGTTTATAAGATACTCGATTCAGTAAGACTGGCTGAAGTTGTAAAAACTTCTAATTAGATTTATTTATTGTATTTAGTTACCCAACTAAGTTTTGGCTTAGATGGCATTGGAGTGTGGAATGTATAGGTATTTGTATTTACAATGAGTGCTGTGAGCAAAATTCTACATATTTATGAAGTTTTTGACATACTATTTGATAATATCTAAGTTAGAAATACTCAATTTGTTCTTAACATTCGTTATTGCTTAGTATTTTACCTAAACAAGAATATATTTCTCATCTAAAACGTAAATATAAAGGATATATGGGAAATACTTTCTTATTCAGTCGAAAAATAATAATAATATAAATAGCAAACGAAAAGAAATCTCTTTCCAATTCTTGTACATTCTCAACACACAATTGTGCTTAATTTTATTATTGTTGTTCTCTCAAATATGAACTAAATTATATAGTTTAACACACATCAAAAGTTCTTACCTAAGCATGCCAAATGTTTTCATGGGTTACTTCTCTGCTTTAATATTATATAATTCCCATCAGGCACATGACACTCAGAATAAAGAAAAAACTGAAGCAGAAGCTGAACTGAATGCTAACTTTTATGTTGTTTATAACAATAACAATATGTAGCATTTCCAATTGAGTTAAATATTTCTTGTTTGGATTTCTTTCCTGTCGCTGTTTTCCTTCAATTATTACTTTACATTTTGTGATGTCCCTGTTCGCAAAAAAATATTAAATTTCATTTTAATCAAATGTTTTACTCATAACGAGTGATAAAGCTTCATGACGTAACAATTGCAGGCTCCATCCACAAAAGTATCGAGGCAAGGGCCTATCGTTATTGTATCTCAGTTGTTTAAATTCAGATAACCGACTTCAATGTTGATATTTGTATTGTTTTGCGTGCGCTGACTTTTGATATATGTCACGATAAAATTATACAGACAGCGAATGGTCTTCAATCACATCAATAGAGTTTTGTTTCAACAGTCAGACAGACAGACAGACCGACACCTAAAAGTAACTACTTCTCCTCTCTTCTTCTGTTTTTTTTTATTTTTTTTTTGTTTCTCCACGCTATTTCAATTAACAATTTCCTTCATTGAAAATGCAGATAAAAACAGACAAAAGGCAGCGTAATCTGTGCAATGATCCGCATTTCAATATTGCGGCCAGTTGTTGCCGCTGTTGCCGTGTCTGCAGCTGCATCGAGTGCAAAGTTCCCTTAATCAGAATCAAATAAAATGCACAGCACAGCGACAGACAGAGTGACAACGACAGACATGGCGACGGCACTGAGAATCGCGACAAGGGCTACGTCAATGTAGACATTCATATTTGACCATACGACAGGGTCAGTTTAATTGCCAGTATTTATACTCTTAGAAAGAGTTTTGCCATAGTATTACGGAATATGTTACGAGTATTCGTGATTATGATTATTTATGTGATAAATAATAATAATAAATATGATTAAATATTCTAAGAAATTCTATTCAATGTAAATCAAATATTTTATTATGGATATAACAATGTCTGATTGCAATATCTTTACAATTGGAACTGTGATTATTAAATGTTTGGTTAGAGTAATACTCTGTTCGATACAGAAATCAAGAATATTTTCTCTTATTGTGCTTCTCTTCTCGATTAACAATATTCAGCAGAATTTTTGGATGTTTATTGCCTGTACATTAAATTATTGAAATGACTTTGTACTCGTATTGCCATTGTAATACAATTGAAATTGAGTAATTTCAACTGGCAAATTCATTTTAACTTTACGCTGTTCAAGCAGGTCATTGCATTGCAAAAATTGCCAAATTTAAAGAATTTTATTTAAAACATTGAGGTAATACTCTTCTAATTAAGACTGCATTTGATGCTAAGACAAGTCGTTATTAGTTAAACAAAATTCAATATTTTAAATTTGCAACTGACTACAAATAGCTTTAGACGTAGCACAAACACATTCAACGGCCTGGGCCCATTGACAATAGGCCTTTTGATACTTGCCACCTGTGTGGCAAGTGGAAAGCGAGCAATACTTTCGGTTGACTAGGAATCACACAAAGCGGGTTACTTGAATGGCTCCATTCGATAGCAGGTTGCTGGATACTGGCTGACAGACAACGTGCAGCAATGTCAACATTTCCAGTTTGCTGCAGGACACAGATTGTCCACAAGGTGGAATTAATTGTATTTGCATAGCATGTAAACATCATCACGTTGCTGGTTTGCCTTTAGTTGCTGTCATTGTCAGAGGCGTTTGGGATATTTCTATCTAAGCTGAAGTCTCTGCATGCCTCAGTTGCCATTTGCCATCCGCTGTTTGGAGGGCACAAAAGGCACGTCATTGTATCCTTTGGCTTCCTGTGGTGCCGCGTTTGTGACGCGGGCATGTATTTTGAGCTGCCACGTTGCTGATTACGCTCCAGTCCCAACAATCTACCTAACAGAAACACACACAGACAGACGCATGTGCGCACAGAAACAACATGTCATATGGCATCAAAGAGGAAAAGGAAGTAAAATCGCTTGAAAATGTTACGACATCAACGTGTTGAGGCGGAAATTGATGCGCCACGACACGCGGGAAGGCCATGGCATAAGCCTCAGCAAGAACTCAACGATATTACTGGAGCGAGCTGCAGCTGATTGAGCTATGCATAATTTAGGCACTGCCACCATGGGCAACGATTTGTGGCGCCAATTAAGCGACTTGCAACCAAATCGATCGAAAATCATTTCATGCCACTTCCATTCCCACACATCCATTCCTCATCTACCCACACATCCCACACACATTATGCATTTTACGTAGCGCAGCTCATTACGTACTCAAACAGTTACGTGACAGGACAAGACTATTTCGTATTCGCAAGACACTGAGGCAGTGCATCTCCAACTGTAACTGTAATTAGAAATAGCTCAGTGCGTGTGTTTGTTTGTATTTATGTTTGTGTTTGAGTTTGAGTTCACAAGCAATTTCTAATTAGCAGCAAACGCCACTCGGGAGCCTAATAACAGAGCTGAATGCGTGACACCGCCGACGCAGCAAAAATTGACAACTAAGGACATGCGACAGAATGCTCTCGAATGCACTTAAGCTGACCACACAGTTCAGCATTGAGCACAGTGTCCCAAAGCCAATTTAAATAACACTAAATATAGCATCGAAATGGAATGGAAATTATGCAAGAACTCCTCTAAGTTGGGACTATGCTACAGCCGCGCGTGAGATCTAAAAAGTTAACAGGAAAGCAGATATAATGTCATGTTGATAATTAAACTAACCAAACTCATTCATTTTCATCCGCAAATAATGATAATGGAATTATTATTGAAATAATAACACAAAATTGGATTTGATTTCTCATAAATTGTTTCTTTTTTTCTTTCGCTTTTCAATTAAATTTATACATATCTTATGGACATCTGCTAATTGTATGAAAACATATTCTATATATTTCCAAAAACCATTTTAAAATCCTTGTCAGATGCAAATTACTATTCTAAATTGAATTCGATGGCCTGAGGGAAAAGTGCTTACACAATGCTTACAAAATGTAATCCCATTGTTGATTGTGTAGGTAAAGTGCAAAGTACTGGGAATTCTTGGCTGTGTGTGTGTGTGTGTGAGTGTGTGTGTGAGAGTGTGTTCTACTTTTTGGGTAATGTGCGTTGCCGGCAATCCATGTCATCGTCGTCGCCATGTTGGCCAATGTGAAGGCCAATCGATTCAGTTGGCGTCCGTCTTCATCTCCACACCGCATTGGCAATTGTTCATTGAGTTGATGTTGATTTGTGTGCCGCGGCAAGATTTTTTAATGGAATGTAATTTCATTTCGGGGTGTGTGGAGTGCACAATTTGGACTCGTGGAGCCAGCAAACAGGCAATGCCTGACTGACTAAATGGCTGATTGACCGAATGGCTCAATGGCCAACTGGTGTGCATTCGATTGCATTTTGAACCGTTCAGCATTGGCCGTGTGCCAGAAACCAAAACCGGAAAGACAACCAAAAAAAAAAAAATAAATAAATAATTGTTTGGCTCTGCACTCGCATCATTTGTGCAGTTTTCTGTTGTCGGCGCATGCTGCGTATGCGTAATATGATGTGCATTTTAAGCTTCAACTGTGGCCAAATGTGTGGCTAAATTAAGCGGAAATGAGGTACAAATGTCAATTTAGATATGCCACAAATGCCAGTCATTGGCAATCGAAAACATCATGATGAGCTATTTAAATCGCCAATTGCATCAGTATATATAAAGAGATGAGTGCCTGAAGTTATATAGGCTTAAATTCAGAATTAGTTTAAGCACCATTAGAAAGTTTAATAATCGTGCAACAAAGTGTCAGTCAAATGATTGACAGACAGGCAATTATAAGGCTGACAACGACAACGGTGATGCGTATGAGTATTGTGGGATTAAGTGTGCAAAGTCAAGTCTGACTTTATGGTTGGCTGACAAAATGGGAATTCGACAAATGCATTTATCTTATTTGGGGGCATTTACTGCCACAATTGTCACCGTGTATAAATCGCAGTGCAAATAAATACGTCTGCTGTTGGCATTAATAAAAACACAACACCCGCTGACAATAAGCACGAGCATATCTCGTGGGAGAGAGACTGCTGTGGCTGAGCTGCTGCTGGCTGTATGAGAATTGTGAGATACTTGCACTTGCCATGCATCGTCGCACCGTAAACGGAGACGTAAAGGTCACCAGCTGCATGGAAATGTATTGTATGGAAATGGCAAGCAGGTGAATGAACGTGAGTTAAAACGAAAGCATTAACTACAACTAGATTCTACAGCTGGATTTCATAATAATAATTCTTATATTTATCGACAGAAACTTTCATTGCATTGAACTTTTCCATATAACTTTCCCAATGCCTTGACATTTCTCGCGCTCATTCGCTCAATTAAAATGCCTTTGAAATAGAATTTTAATTTGTAACACATAATTGGAAATCATTGCGTGTATTTGTTCGCAGCTGCTCGAGGAGTAAAAAAGAGCGATTGTAGAATGGGCAGGAACTGTTTTGGGAACTTGGGAGAACTGTGCACACGTAACTCTATGCACAAGTAATTTCTAATTAGCGCCGCAATGAATGCCATTTAATTGCACCTGGCAAAAGAGGCGGTGCTGTAATGAGGTTTATAATTGTTTTTAATATGCATTTGTATTTAAAGCTTTTTAATTAAATGAAACATGCAATGCATTTAACTGGTATTTTAAGTTAAGCCCAATGTGTTCATTATTAAATCATATTCGTAAACATTTAAATAAAAACCTCTTAAAGTCTTCCTCAAATATTTTTATTTGTAAATTGCACTTGCTTTTACACTTTACTTTACGAAATAACATAAATATTTGTTATCTAGTTATAGCATTCTGTCTCTTCAACCTACGTCATCTGCACAACTTTCTGTGCAAACATAAAAATCAAATACATTTTGTTGACTGTTAATCAAACAATATATTTTTCGAAAATATTTTTATCTGGCCAGAGTTTGCCTTAATTATACAAAATAGAAATAATCCACAAATAAAATATTGGTTTTTATTAAAAAAAAAAAAAAAAAAAAAAAAAAACAAAGGCAGAGTTTCATGGCAAAAGAACACATAAATATATCAATTTATCCAACACATGTACATATATAATGCCTAAACGTGTCGTGCCTTTATTTTTTTGTCCTACAGCGTGTCGTCACAATGTCACGCAAATGTTCACGTTATGAAACAGAAAAAAATAACACAAATAAAATCTAAAACAATTTGCCAAAACAAACAGGACGCGTACACAAATAGCAATTGAGCCGAGCAAATGAATGGCGCCAAAAAGTGTGCTACGAATTTGTGACGGGATCAGAAACTAAGCCGCAGGCATATCACCCACTGTGCGGTGATTTGATAATAACGAAGCGACAACAACAACGACAAGGCTAACAGCTTAATGGCCTTCGTGGAATGAAAAAGCGCCAACGCGACGTCCTTGCGCGAATCGCACGTGAAGCTGACAAAATATTTTGGCATAATTATCTCAGCTTTAAACTGAGCAGCTGTGTGGCAAGTAGATGCATTAAGGAGTTGCGGTTCCCCCACTGTTTCAGTATGAAAATTGTCACATACTTTTGCAATTAAAGTTTTAACAATCACAACGGGACAATAGCACGACGCCATTCAGATTTTTCATTACAGATAAAGAGAGAGAGAGAGAGAGAGAGAGAGAGACAGAGGGAAAGAGAGACAGCGAAAGAACACAGATCTGCTAGACGAATTGACTGCGGATTATGTTTTCGACTGAGAGCACTTGAAATGTGTCGTTGAATGAGTTGATTTTTGAAAATAATTGAAATTGTTTGCCACTAGGATAAGGCTGAAGTCGGATAAGGCAACAGGCGCTGACGTCAATTAAATGCGTAGTTTCACAAAACTTGCTTTGTAGACAAATATTAAATGAGAGATTAAGTTCCTTTGATGATATATATTACAACATGGTCTTCAGACTTCACTTGTCTTTGACATTGAAAACTTTACAGAGAGTGGAGAGCTTTAGATTGAGTGTTAAATGAGCAAATTACTACTATTCAGGGGTGTTTAATCAAATTGTAAATAAAAGAAAATTGAATTTCAGTTAAGTTACCCATAACTAAGAATATGTATAATTTAAAATTAACAATTTGATAAGAAATGTGTCCTATATTATTATTATTAAACTTGAACAGCGATGGAGCTGTAAGACTGTTTGTATAACTTGTTTTATGAGGATTTTCATACACAAGCATTTCCTTATAAAATTCCATTACAACATTTAATATCATCCGTTTGTCGGCTCACGCTATGCGTCTCGAGCGAACCTCATCAGCAATTCAATTGAAATAAATGCAGCGACATTTGCGTAGACATGAAAAGAACTAAGTACACACTTAAGCTGGGTGCACTTTTCAATGAACTGAGCACTGTGGATTGTCGTTTTAGTTCCATAGGTTTACAATTTCACTATTTCACTCACACGCTGTTTTGTCGGCACACCAATATAACGTGCGAATACTTAATGCGCTGACCAAATCAGCTGTGGGACACGTGAATGCGGTAACAATAGCGAATGCGAGCACTTGAACTGC
This sequence comes from Drosophila funebris, assembly GCA_018901825.1. NCBI lineage: Eukaryota > Metazoa > Arthropoda > Insecta > Diptera > Drosophilidae > Drosophila > Drosophila funebris. The sequence continues at coordinate 4,822,779 of JAEIFK010000678.1, forward strand.
AACTGTGATCGCATCACTTCCGTTACGTTTAGTGGACGGCACTAGGCAGCACAACTAAAAGCAAAAAAAAACAACAAATTTCAATGCCATTGTCAATGGGGCTTACAGTTTGGGAGGCATTGTTCATTATTGTGAATTGCATTCTCCTTCAATCGAAGCTTTGAACCTTTATCTGAGTGACCGACTAGCCGACTGACTGACTGACATTTAATTTTGATTGATATGCGCTGATTTATATTTATTTGTACATTATTTGCATAAAGTGCGAAAATTACTAAAACGTCTCGACAATTGCTCAAGTTCAGACAGCGCTGTCGTTGAACGATGCAATTAAAGCAGACAACGTAAATCGAAGTGAATCGGAATGAGAATCAGTATGAGGCACAAATCGACTGAATTTCATTAAATTCCATTCCAAGCAATCGCTTAACAATTCAAGAAAGTCGCGCGCTTCACATAGTCGCTTTTCAAACGTATGGGTGGGGGGGGGGGAAATTGTTCTATAGCTCGCAAATCCCGTTTCTCGAATCTCATTTTTATCAATTTCATTTCTCAGAGCTCTAGCTGCACACATTTATTGTATTAGCTGGAATGCATTTCCATTTCAAAAGCGCTCTATGAATAGAATTGTATTGTTGCCGATGGAGTATTATCATATAGCTGCTGCTGCAGTTACTTTTGTTATTATTGCTACCGTTCTCTGTCAACCGTCGGGCTATATGCAAGTTTGTGGAATGTTAAACAATTTACCTGTCGGCATTTGCCTGCTTCGACTTTTGATGCCATCTTCTGCGATGCTATTTTTTTCAGCACACTTTCACTCCTTGCCGTCTTCCACCGCCAAGGGCCTTTTTGTTCTTGAACAAGCGGAAATTGTTTTACTCGCTAAATAAATGTTGTTATCAACAAACTTTTTCAACCCAAAATACTGAGAAAAACTCGCTAAACTTGTGGGGCACGTGAAAAATATATAAAACTTTACTTTTTGCCCAAAACCTTTAACCAAAAATTAAGCCTAATGAAATTACGCCTTATATTTTAGGCTATAAAGCCTAAAAATATCTGAAAAATGTTAACAATAAAGCAGAACTTGAATGAAGTTGGCTCAGTTCGACATGGAATAGGAAGGTCTTTGAATACAAGTCGGATATTATTTTGGGTCATCAAATGATTAATAATATTATAAGATATTTAAACAGTTTCAATTTTACGGGATATTCTTCTATGGTTCTTTCTTTTAACAAAAGTTATTCGCTTCTGAGGAAGTCTTTCACTTCTTTTATTGGGATGTTATCGAAATTAAATTAAACAGAATATGCCTCAGAGCTTTTTGTGATTCTATACTAATGTTATTTATTTATTGTAAGAATAGTAAGCACTACATCTCCATAAATTACTTGGCTCTTCGATACTCAACAGAATCTTTCACTTTCAGTCTTTAGACAACTTTCTACATCGTAAAACTGCCTCTTAATTTATTCAACTTTCTCATAACGTGTCTCTACATTCTACGCTCTGAGTGCTCTTTGCGTTACGACTCTTTCATTTTGCGTTAACATTATGCAATTTGATTTGTTTTTGAGCGTGTCTGAAATAATATTGAATGACGTGACGTTGCTGCATTCTTAATTGTCGGGCCGGCCTACGACTAGTCGGTATGGAATCCATATATCAAGGGTTGGCTAAAATGAAATATTTCCGAAATGCACAGATCTATTTATAGACGGCACACACTACATGTGTGTATGTGTGTGTGTGTGTGTGTGTCATCCCACGCTGCAGTTCTAGGTACATTCGTCCAATGTCAACAACTGTCAAGGACACCACACGCAATATACGCAGTCGACAGTGCACGGAAATTAGTTTGTTCCAATTACTTTTCGATGATAACATTTCCTTTTGATTGCCCTTGAATACAACTCGTACCTATGTACCTATCATGCCCAGCTGAACTTATCCAAAGGACATAAAGCTCTATCTCTCTCGCTGTGCCTGTTGTTGTCTCTTGTTTTGTCTAATTGAATTGTTGGAATTGACTTTGGGCCGATTTCGGGCTCAGTTTACAGCAGTTTGCCGTACCCCAGAGACTGACTCAGCACTATCAACTTGTCAATTGACTGTGCGAACTTCAACTGCCAACAGAAACAACAAGAAATACAACAACAAGCTTATAGAAATATTGATGAATTGCCTGTACAACATGCATTTAATTAACAATACTTTTCAGTGTGATTTTGTTTTTCTTCTTTTCGTTTATTAATATTTATGTTTATTTTGATTTTGTCACCATTAAAGTGCTTGACTTGCATTTTGCATAACTTCTTGGTATTCTCCGTGTGCGTCATTGGCTCGGTACGGGTTGCCCTAAATATAGCACGCTTTACGCTTATGCAACTCCAATGCAATCGACTTGAACTCTGTATTAATGCAGTATTTTTCCATATGGGAATTTCCAAAGTCACTGCTTTATTTAGTAGTACTGTAGCAATGGGCCCCTCTTTGTCTGCCTCTTTGACAAAGCCCACAGCGATTGACGCTGCGACTCTTCGACTACCAAATTTGGCTGGTTGCTCTTCTGGCTGGAGCGTCTGGCCGGGTTTCTACGGCTATGGCTTGGAGACTCACTCATTTCAGCTTGTAGGTTTACTGTATTGGGCAACAGCAAGAGCATGACATCAGCTGGCAGTGTTAGCGGCAGACACACAGTGGAATCACAGTCCAAATGTTGTTGGCAGCTGGGGCTGGAGCTGCGGGAGCGTGTCAGAGGAAGTGGGTGGTATTACAAAGAAGAAAGCAGTTATCATATAATTTGTTATGCACCCTACAACAAAATGTTGTTCTGCTTTAATAACTTTACAAACATATTTATTGACTTAAAAGAATAACAAAAGAAAATTGAGTTAGGTATATAAATACCAACTTCTTTTATTTATAGATAACTGGCACACAGCGTGGCCTAAAGCGTATTTATTATTCGGCTTTATTCAAACATTAAGTTCGTTGGCACACATTTAGCTGTTATTGTTATTGTTGTTGTTGTTGGTTGGTTTTGATTGTTATTTTCACTGTGCCGCCGGCTTGGCTAATAACCGAAATAAAAACTAAGACAAAATTTGTCAAACAAAGTGAGACAGCGAGTAGAACGACAGAACAACAAACTTACTAGAGGAATTAAGGGAAATGGGAGAAATCAATAAAGTTCCACTTGGCTTTTAGGGGTTTTGAGGAAACTCAGAAGCACTACGAATGTTGTCAGTAAGTAGAAAAATCGAAGAGAGCGCCATAATTTATGATGCCATAAATAATGTAAGTTTCTTCTCTGCAGTCCACGCGCCAGAGATTGTTTTTTTTTTTTTTTTTTTTGTATTATTCTTGTAAATTTTGCAATTTGTGAGTAAGTTAAATGACTTGTATTAAACGTTTATTTCGTAGACATTTGTGCACTCAGCAATTGTTAATTTTAATACAAATAATAATAATAAATAAATATAAGTTGAAATGCCGGCAGCAAGCGCAGTTCAAGCTGAAGGTACTTGAATTGACGATACTTTTAACTGTCTGTCTGACGGACTGATTGACACATGCAAAACAGCTGAGGTTGCTGCAGGCGCCTAGATCCACAATTGAACAAATATAATAGTGTTACTGTAGAAGCCTCTATACACAGACAAACATCAATTAACGCCTGGGTTCAGTTTGTCGTCGTCATTGTCATCGTCATCAGCAGACAGCATCAGCATCAATTTGGACTTTCTCAGCTTTTACACTCATACGGGCAGTTGTTTTTGATTTTGGCAAAGCTATTCATTTGCGTTATTTATCACACACTCAAAATACTCGCACTCGTGCTGCACCACTGCACCACATTGCGTATGCGCGATAAATAAGGCATGCTAAAAGTAGTGTCACTGTCAGATAACAAAATTTAGAGGTCGCTCTCTCTCTCCCTCTCTCTGTACTCCCCCGGTGGTTTCTATATTTGCCTGCGCGTGGTTCAACAAAAATCACATGCAGCAACTCAGCATGTGGCTGACCCACAAATCTTATTTCGTTTAGCATTAGACAATGCATTTCGTGCTCTTAATTCATTTAATTGAGTTCTCTTATTGAAATACATCAATTAAAATTCTCTTAACTATTTTAATATTAGTATTGTACATATATTGAATATAATATAATATAATTAAATAAATTAAATCGAATATAATAATATATTAAATAGAATATTTTTGGTTAGCTATTTACAAATTGTAGAGATGAAGCTAGAGATATAAAAGCCATGGAAAATAAGCAATTTTTTTTACAATTTTCCATCAATTTCCATTAACTATTGTGCTAGTCAAGACCAAAGCGACTGATCGCGTTATTTACAGTGATTATTCGACAAATGGATGAAATGATTCGACAAATACTTACCAAATCATTTTAAGCACATTTATTTTAAAGAAGATTATGTTCTGGCTTTTTATTTTTGATTCACCATTCAACAGTCGTTGATCGTCAGTTTTTTCTTGCTCGTAATATTGTTTATTTCATTCACGAATTTTTTGGTTTTGTTGTTCTGCTTTGTTTTAGAATACCCTGTACCCATTATATGACTAAGAAAGGGTAATATGCAAGTTATATTTCTTAAATATGAGAAATACGAAAAAAAAATCTATTTTTCAAGATCTACGAAATAAAATAGTTATTTTCCAGAGTTCATGTTTATTCTGTTTATTCTGTTTATTCCAGGGTATATTGCCGACTAAAAAAGTCTCGTTTTCTGTACATTTTGATGCGAACTTCCAATGACATAAGCAGCGTGGACCAGTGACTATTCTCTCTAGTCTGGTACTGACCAGTATTGTGTGTCACTCTGACTGACAGTCAGCTTAATTAGATTTGATTTCGTTGTGGGAAAGTTCAGATTTTTTTTTTACAGTTTTGGCAACGACACTTTGCGGCTAGCACTTTTTTATGGCTCTGAGGCGTGGTACTCAATGGAAAATTAAGCATAACAAAGGAAAATCCAACCAGCAATTAAGTAGAAAAAACAAACGCAACTGAAGCTGAGCCGAACCAAGCAGACAGTGGAGCAATGCCGATGGCATCATTAGTAATTAATCGAGCAGTCAACCAACCGACCCTAAACTTAAATACTATTACTGAGTATGGCACAGCTGTCAGCTGTTTCAAGCCCTTATTGAGTTGTTCCATGGCCAATTCTGGTCTAAAACGACGCCAGCTTGTCTAGCCATATGTTAAACTTAAATTCAGAGTTTGTTTCGGGATTTTTCAAGCAACTTAAGTCGCTGCTTTTAATCTTTGGTCTTTTTATTTTCAAACTTATTTTTAGCCGCCGTCGCAGCAACCGCAAGCCAATGAATCTAATTATATTTATTGTATATATTTAAATTGTTTTTCTTTTCATTCGATTTCATAAATATTTATGCGCCCGTTCGATATATTTTATGCACACACATGTTCGACTGCGAGGGCTGCAAGAAACATTTCAGAGCAATTCAAAGTCATAAATTAAGGTGTAGATTCCATGAATGTGCTTATCGTTAGAAATCAGAGAAACATTTCTATTTACAGCTTAGCAATTAAACAATTGTGAGCATTTTCTACGAAAACAGCAATTAGATGGAAATCCAACTGATTTACTTATTTTAAACACTTCTTTGTATCTCTTTAGCTACTTAGTAAATCGTCAACTCAAAACTGGTTTTAAGGCGAACTACGTTGAAGACCAAACAAATCAATTTTAAAGGTCATAATTTCGTAACCGAAACAAAAGCCAAACCTCAACCAAAAACCAAATCAGCTGAATGAGGTGTTAATAACTTTTTAAATTGTTGTTGTCTATCTAACACACGCTTATTATAAAATATCTATAAAAAAGAAGTATGCTAATTAAATAGAATTTTACATTTATTTTTAGCTAAGGTAACTAATTGAGAAAAGAATAACTAATTGATACATTTTGAAATGAAATGAACTTACAGAGTTCGTTTTTTTCAAGATTTTAATGAAGTTTCAGCCCTGATTTCATTAAGTGTCTCAAGTCAATCGAAGAGACTCTGATATCACCAGATATCGTCATTCGATCGTCTGATATAGCACTCGTAAACATGTTTCGGCTTGTTGCGGATTCAGCTATGAAATTCACAAATCGTCCGTACATTTATCGGTAGTTTGTAGTAATTTTATCAATTCGTTTCAATTTAATTTAATTTAATTTTTTTTTTTGTTTTTGTTTGGAAAATTTACCACGTTAAATCATTTGAAATGACACATAACAAATACAGCCAAAGTTAATTTATGCTAAAACATTTTAGTTTTTTAATTACCAAAGCCCAAAAAAGCATGTATGCTAATATTAAAAAAAAAAAAAAAACTCGTTTAGAAAATACCCTAGAAACGTATCCAAAATTAAACATATACTATAGGTGTCCCTCGCTTTTATTATCTGTGCTCAACGAACATAGTAACGTCTAACAGATTTTTCAACTGTATAGGGTATACAAAAAAAAAAAAAAAAAAAAAAAAAAAAAAAAAACCCAAAAGCATAACAGGCAAACAGCGCTTGACCATCGATATGAAAATGTGAATTTTAATTAAATAGTATAATGGCAAAATGTTGTGGCTGGTCGGCTAAGCAAAGCCCAGGCCACATAATTAGCACGCAGTGTGTGTCATAAATAAACCAACAGACAAATAAACACACAAAATAAAGTAAAATACAAAATAATACTGTACTAAACTAGCTCACATTATTGTATGGAAGTCCGAAAACAATTTTATGAGACGCGCCCATTGATTGCGCTATTTATACGACCGTTCCGTGTGTCTCGTATGTGGAATGAAATCATTATGGCATTTATTATTGTGTGTGTTCCGGAGTGAGGGTTCCCAACTGCGGAGCCCTGCACGCGCAGCGTCTCATTTGGCATGCCAATCAGCTGTCGCGCTTATTGACTATATATATGAAGCTCTTCCACACCGTACACATCCCAAGTTCAGACCCAGTTCAGCTTCCAGCTCAATCCCAGCTCAGCCCTAGTTCAGCCGCCCAAGCCGCCCTGAAGCCCTAAAGAGGGGCGGGCGTACGTGCTGCAGTGGCAGCTTCAAGCGGAAGTGTTTTTTGCATCACTTTGGCAATTCGTTTTGGCATTCTGCGCAACATTCGCGTGCCGCATCTCGCAGCTCTATTGTTCCGTTGTTATTGATGACAGGCAGACACACGAATTTTGGTATGGAAATGCATGGGCCCTGCCACATCTTTTGCATTTGTAATCCGACTTTCACAAAGCCTCAACGAATGCCAGACAGACAGACAGAAAGACAGAGAGAAAGACAGAGAGACAGATACTCGTGAGTGCGGAAGTCGGGCTTGTGCCACTCGCATCATGACACATCAGAAATGGTCTATGGAATTGGCACACGATAACACAGCAAATGCTGAGGAAATACGAAGCTTTATATAAAAGAGTTAACAGTCTAAAAGTATTCATAGGAATTAATAATTTAATATTTGCTTCAAATGGAAAAACAACGACATGAATCATGAATCATCAAGTACATATATTATTGTTTTTTTATTAAGAGGGTTTTAGGTATCAGACACATAATTTGTTTACTTGTATAAATTCGCAGTAAATGTAATAATAATTTGTATAGTATAAATTATATTAAATCAAAATTTGGCTGCACATCTGATAAAATAATGAGAATTGTCAGTATGTATTTGCAGAAATGCAATCAAATCATGGAAATCGTGGGCAGGAAAATAGCTTGTAATAAATGTCAAATAAACATCTCGAAATTATTCATATGAAAAATGCGAATAATAATGCAAAAAAAAAAGTACATATAAAATATTGACTTTATTTGCCAAATGCCCTTTACCCACATTTCATATGGCACATTTAACGAGAATTTTAAATATGAGGCAAAGGCAATTCTCAGACAAACTGAAGCCGAGCGTTGAACAAAACAAAAAGCAGACAGCAGAAGTTGTTAATAGTGAAATAAGTCTCTCAGTCAGAGTGCAATATGGTCGAGGATGCGGTTTATCACTGGTTACCAGAGTCTGACCCAAAAGGCTGTTACGATCGACTAATAGAACTGCCAGTTGCCAGTAGCCAGCTGCTAGTTACCAGGTTATGTGTCTGTCTTCTCTGTGTTGTACTCTGGCCGGGTAAAAAGTTCACGAAGAGACATCATTAGGTAGCGTTAGCTGATGACCTCACAGACCACCTTGCGATGGCGAACGGTAAGCGAGAATCTCGTTGACGGCATCAACGTAGACGTCGACGTCAACGTCACTTTGAGCCACTTGAAATAAGTGTCGAGTGCTTTTGAATGGGCTAAACAAATTGCATTTCCAGGTGCACTGAACTTTGCGGTGAGCCAAACAAGTAACCATAGTATGAATAGTCCATAGTCTGTAGCATACATATGCTTCTTGAATCTATCCATAACCATCGGATGTTGGTCCCAAAGATGTTGTTCAAAAGCTCTCACTGTCCCAGATTTGTTTAAACTGAAATGCTTATGTTCTGTGCGTAATTAAATGCTATTTTCAATGTTAGCAAAACCAAGATAAAGTTTATAAGATAAAAATAGACACATGCACATTTGTGATGTCGCTCAACTCTTTCGACCAGGTCAGCATCAAGCTTCAACTCTTAACCTGATTGACCCTTTCAGTGCATTGTCGCCGGATACGGAGAGCTTATTGCCCACTGTCTGCCAGATTATTTGTTTTGTATTTGTTCTTCCTCCAGGTTTTGCACTCTTCTTTGTGAATTGCGAATTGTTTAAACTTTGCTGAAAGAAAACAGAAAACAGAGGAAAAAAATACAGACTGAGCGATTTACAATCGTTTTCAATTTATTTACCAAGCAAAGCACACACACCCACAGCTTGTTTGGGCCCCAATACGATCGATTTGTCACTTTTAATAGCACGATTGCTATCATTCGCCATAAGCTGAACCACAAACTAATTTGGCACTGCCCAAAAGTGACGCCCACAATTGCAGTCTCAACAAGATGCTCACCTGGCGATAAGAATGTCAAAAAAAAAAAAAAAATATAATAATTGTTATTCGCTTCGAATGTGAACTACTAAATAATTAACATCAATTTAATGATAGAGCCCAGCATGATTAGCTATTAAATTTGAAAAATATTCGCTTATTAATTCACAAACATATTACGCTGGCTATTCGCACTTGGACTCACAGTCCCCGCTGCACAGTGTAAACAATTGAATCAATTTTACAAACTTCATTTAATTTTCAAGAAAAGTTGATTAATATTGACAAAATTAATGTACACCAATAGTTGATCTCTTTGGCAATTATTAATAAATAACAACTAATTGTCAGCTGTCAAAAAGTTTTAGCAAGAACGTTGCGTTGCTAAATTTAATAAATGTCATTTTTTCCGATAACATTATATAAATTCACTATCAGCGTTTACTTTAATATAATATAATATCGCCAATACATAATTTATAATAATTTTTGGTCCACTGTTTTGACTTTTCGTGTGGCCACAGGTCACTTCAACTTTGCATTCCATGTTGCGCACAAACATTTTTCTACAGTCTTTGGACTTTTGTTTTCGTCTGGGTTTTTTCCCGAGAAAAACAAGATAAACAAAATTGCAGAGTACCAATCGGAAACAATCAAACAAACAAAAAAAAAAAAAACCGAAAATTTTGTATTATTTGTCTTATGCGCAACATAAACAAAAAACGCGGAGCCAAAACAATAGGCCGAAAACAATTTGATAGTGTGGAAAATATCCAAAAACTATAATAAGTGAATAAACATTGGAGCAAATGCTTTGAATACATGATGGCCAGTTAATTGTTCTCAAAGTGGAAGGGGAAAGATCACGCAGAGTAGCGTTAACATTTAACAATTTTATTAAATACAAATCATTATTCAGTTTAATTGTTAAGCGTTAAAGTGCGGAAAAGTTCGCCCAATGGGAAATATTTGACAGCAACGGAAATATCTGTCAGCGCAGTTGAGTTTCATGGCGAAGGGGGGCTGCTGTCAAAATGATTTCTCATATGGAGCAGACAACAACACAATTAACATATAGACAAATTAATGCTATAGACCGTGTCGTGTGTTTGACCACAAATGGTTGCATGTTTTGCAGCTGATGTAAATTCCATTGGTGCCACATGGGAATGCAATAAAATTGCAATTATTTTGTGTCGTTTTTGGGGGGGGCACAATGCAACCACACGCAAACGTCAGAGCCACCAAGTCCCACTCAAGACCCACTCTCAGACGGCCAAAACAGCTGCAAAGTTGCCCTGGGTCGACCTTGACTTTGCCACTGCCAATGGCGGACTTGGCTCTTGCCACATTCGATTTTGTAACTGCATAAAGAGCGGGGCATTTGTTTGTTGACTGCTTTGCTCTTTGGCTGGTTTCTGTTTCTTGTTGTTTTGGTTTGCTGGTTTCAATTTCGTGGGCCTGCCACGACAGACTTCAACTTCAACTCAACTGAAGTGAGAAATGGTTAAGCCGCAGTTGCTTTTACATATCGATTGCAATGACGCCATTTGAATTTCAATCATGGCACGAGACACGCAAAAGGAAAACAGGTAGACCCATCAACAACCACAACCAATTCAAGTTACCCACAATCCGAATTGCCCCAACCTTATATCATGATCCATCCATATTTTTTAAAACAACAATATCGTTACAAGCGTATCCCCATCTCCATCTCCATCTCCGTGTATATCCCCATCTCCATCTCCATCAGCACAGCAAGCGTTGTTGCATAATCAATGTCGTTTTTCATTTCCACACGGCCACCCTTTGCATTTGCCCTACTGGCAAAAGGCTGGCAAAAGACTCTACTATATGATTTTTGCTTCAGTGCATTCTGTTCGCAGGGATAAGCAGAAGGCGAGTGGTTCTTCCACACAGAGTTGCAATCTACTGTGACTTTCCATTGCAAATCACTATAAAACTGTGAATTCGAATAAAAATGTTTAAAGATGTTCCTCACAACCATATGTGTACTAGTTTAATATATATATATATATATATATATATATATATTAAATATATTACATATATTTGCCAATTATTTTAAGTTATATATATAATAATGATTAATTGCAGATATAGCAACCTCAAGGTCAGCTAATCTACGAAGTGAGTCGCATTTATTTACTGAGTTACGCACAAAGAGTTGGGGGGATTTCTCTATGGTTTCATTTAAGATTGTCTTATGTTCATATATTAATCACAATGTTAGTAACTAGCAAGGGAAATCACGGGGAACAATCACCGTTATGTGATTATATTGCATTCGCTTGGGCATCAGGACGATGACGCCTGCCAGGCTAAAGGACAAAAAAATGCTGTGAAGCATGAAGCAACGGCAACGGCAAAGGCAAAAGTAAAAGCCTGGCACTTCAATGTGTGAACTTGTATATATATATATGTGTGTGTGTGTGTGTGTGTATGTGTGTGTGTGCATGTATATGCATGTGGTTGAACGGCTGGGTGGCTCGGTGGTTTTTGTGGCTGTTGGTTAACCTCTAAGTGTTGTCGTGCGCCTGCTGCACCCAGTACACTTCATTGCCACTTTGTTGGCTGCCGCTTGGCGTCAACTGCAAAACTCTGAAAATTTTAGCAGCTGACGTGAGCAGAGAGCAAAGAGTGCAACAACAACTACAATAACAAGTGTGGTCATAGAAGTGAATTCGGCTTGTTTAGTTGTGTGCCCCGTGGGCCCCATGTTGCCCCAGCTGTTTACAACGAATGCAGTTTACATTTGCCCTCGCTCATACAACTTTAATTCGACCATCCACGGTTGAACTTCACTATACGGTAAATTTAAATGCCATCTGCGCTTTTGTTCTAGAAATTTATTTAGCTTAACGCAATCGAAAATAAATTCCACAATAAAATAACAATTTCGTAGACTTTTACATATATCGTTAGTTATATTACAGCTATCTGCACAGGAAATAGTGGCGTAAATAAGATAGTAGATTTATAATATCAGTATAAACACCTTAAATCGTCGGCGTCCACATTTATCAGCCTGTTCTGTAAGACTGTAAAACTGCAAACGGCAACAGAGCTAAAGAAATACTCTGTACACAGTTTAATCAGTTTAAACTTGAAGTATACATATAATTAGCTTAAGCAGAGTTTAAACACTCTAAATTAGTCATTTGCTTGAACACACATGCAAAATGCAGCTATGAACTTCAAACGCCATTCAGGTACTTGCAGACGAAGGGAAAGCTGAATTTAAACGCTTCTCACATATTACGTATACGCCGCATGTGCCACACGGCTTAAGCACGTTTGCTCAATGTTTTCATTGACAACAGTTTAGCACATTCACAGATACATTTATGTTTATATATATATATATATTATACTTGTCGTAGTAGTTTTTCTCTTAGCTTTCTGCGCTATCTGAGCTGGCAGACGTCGTCGTCGCCCCCAAATGAAATAAAAATAAAAAAAAGTTAAAAACAAATAAGAAAAACAGGAAAAAAAGGCAAAGCTGTCGAAAAACTTATTTGCTACTTTGTATAAAGAAATGTTATTGTGTATTGTGTATTATTTTCTTAACGGTTTTAATACGGTCTCTTATGGCGCCTGATGCTGACAAGCCATGAAGCTAACTTGTTCGCTGTCGTTGTCGTTGTAGTTGTAGTTGTTTCGTCGGCTACACTGGGCACTGAGCTGTACAAATATTTGCATAGCTGTGTGTGAGTGATGCCTGTTAAAGTTTCTCAACAAAATAAGTTCAACTCTGCTCGCTTTTGTGCAAACAAGCAAATCAAACAGCAGTTTGAGAGCTACAGTTATGATATTTCCCTGTAATAGCCAGCAGCAGGTTGTAAACTTTTTTCTGCACAAAAAATATATTATTATGAGAGAAAAAATGTAAAAAAAAGATCAATACTTGGCCCCCCAGGCAAAGTAACGAAAAGCGCAGTCAACTGTAGGCAATAATCCCTGAGCTTCGAGTTGGGAAATCAATGAAAACCAACTGCAAGCTGACGGTAAATTTGTCGCAAATTCAATATTATTGGCAAATACCTGCAGACGTTTCTGAAAACGTTTTTTCAACTGTTTACCCATCCAAATATCTCCTCTCTTACTCTTTATTCTTGGTGAGCCTCTTGATAATAAATATTTAAATGGCAACACAATTTGGCGTATTGCAAAAAAAATTTTTAAAATATGCGGAAATATTTTATTTTTGTGTTGCTTTTAGCTACACAAGTGTTATTGCATACCCCCCCGCGCATTGGGGGTGCTCGTCTACGCAACGCGTGAGGGGTTGGATGGGTATGCACAAACCAACCAAATTTGCTTCCCAACGTGCGCTCTTTGCATTCTCTGCACTTAACCACTGCCAAGAGCCAAGTATTTATTTTGGCAGCAACAATAACAACGGACCAGATGGCCGGCAATTGCTAAGGTTGACAACAGAACTGTCTGTCGCCTTTATAAAAGCGATAAACTAACATTTATTTTGAATCGCAGGCAGATGACCAAAAAATAAGTGCTTAAAATTACATATATGTTTGTCCGTTTATAATACTTTATAATATTTAATAATAATTATAAATGTTTGGATAAAAAGATTTATGTTCATACTTATTTGCCATTTGAATGTCTTGAGTTAAATCATCGCCTAATGACATAATTCGTCAAAAAGTCAACAAGTAAAATGACAAATTGTAATCACTAACAGTCAGAAAAATAATATATTTCAATATAATATTTATCTATGGCACTAAACAATTTACATGTTGTTTATTAGTGTGACACGTAAATTAAATAAGTATTTATTGTCCAAAATACTTAGGATCTAAATATCAAATTGAGTCCAAATGAATTGCGTTTGAAAAATAAATAAATTTAGATAATTCCTAAGAAAACAATTTCCGTTTTTTGTTGTTGTTTATGTACTTAGACATGCCCTGTTTGGATTAACTAATTATAGATCAGAGCTATATATAGTTAGTTATATATATATATATGTTAGTCATACATATATTTATGTTCTCATAAACATAAGTAAATCTTCGTCTTCAATTGTTTAATTCTTTGAATTACTTCACTTGAGTTGTGTGTACGATATGGAATGTAGACTTTAATTTTTAGGAACAACCATCGGATGTTTCTACTTGAGCACGGTTCGCCTCTTGACAGTGACATTTTCTACGAAATTGCGATAAAAACATTTGCATGTCGTACAATAATAAATTTTATTTTTACCGGTGCCAAATATTGCAGCAGACAACTTGTAGTTTTTGCTTTTACTTAATGTATTTATCACTTGTCGGCACATGCATAAATTTTGTGGTACTTCGTTGTGTCTCAGGAAATTGTTAAAGAAAACTAAAAATAAATGAAATGCAGATGCAGATGCGAATAGATGAAAGAGCCAACCACTTAATTGGAAAGTGTCAAAATATATTGCATATTTCTTAACGTTCTACTCAATTTGACTTGGCAGACTTGTCGCCCTGATAAGCATGTTTTCAGCTGCTTGGAAAACTTATAAACAGCACCGCTCGGCCCTCTTGCAGCAGTGCTGACTGGTAAACAATTTGAGGCCCGAGAATTCAGATTCAACTTTTTGCTTGCGCTGTGATAATATTTGAAACGTGTCACGGAATATTCCATCAACTGAGCATCTGGGCATCTGAACATCTGAGCATCTGGGCATCTGAGCTAGAGCCAGAAGCTAAGGCCCTGTTAAAAGCACCAGCGCATCAAAGCATCAAGGCATCAGAGCGTTGATATCCCTTGATCTCAGTCGGCATAAGTTCAAATATTGTCAGGAAACTTTATATATATACAAACTTTTATATATATACATATATATATATATACATATATATATGTTTCTATTTAAGCCATGACGTCATGCCAGTAAACATCAGACAACTGAGAGTCAACTTGAGACTTGCGATAAGAGTCAGGCACCCAGTCAGGCAGTCAGCGAGTCACATTGTCAGTCGGCATATTTATGAGCCCATTTCTACTGCAAATCCGTAGAAAGATATCATTTTAAGCTGCGTGAGAATGGCACAGTTATCTGCAAAGGACCGTGCCAAAATGTTGCGAAAAATATCAAAAGCTATGTGTACTTTAAATTTAAATATTATTATTTTTAAATTTGCAAAAACAAGTAAGAATGCTTTAATCGAGTGCGCTCGATTAGCAAATATCCTGTACTAATGAAGGCAGTAAAATAATTAATAAGTAATCATTTGCCTGCGTATCCGTCTAACCTTGACCTAAATATATATATACCAAAACAATTATTTATATTTCAATATAATTGATAATTATAAAGATTCTTAATTAATAAATTAATTGCACAAACAGAAGAGGAATTGCGAGTTAAATAAATAATATCAAAATTATTCACACCCATGCATTTGTCTTTAATTCCAATTAAAATATTTAGCATTTAAACGCTGTGATGGGCCAACATTTGTGCGAGCGAGACAGAATCAACGAGAGCAAGCGCCAGCAAGCAAATGCAGACAAATATGTATGTAAGAATGTGTGTAAATATGTACATATATGGAATCATTTATAAGCCTGTGCATTTAAAACGTGTGTAAATACTGTTGACAACTGATGGGCATCACTTCACATGCGTATATTTTGTATATATCATACAATTTTATAACTACATTACTTTAATATAGTAATTATTTAGTTCAAGAGACTATCACAGGGTATTATAGTGTCGCATGCGCTCGACTATCCCAACTGAAAGTCTCCTCTCTAGACTTTTATTCGTTGCATTGGGTAGATTACAAATAGCGCATACTAATAATAATTATAATAATAAACAAGAACATCAGCCGACATTTGTTTATAAGCAAATGTATTAAATCAAACTGTTGTTAGATTTGCAGATAAGCAGCTAGACCAGTTGATAAGCCCAGCCATATACTATATGCATATTACTAGTACTATAAGTAAGTATCAGTACGTACCCTCTGAAAGTACATAAAGCCAGAGCCTAACCACATATGTTCGATGTTGAGACAGGAATTTAACTTTCGGCTTGGCAACCAAAGTGAAATAACAATTTTTTGGCGCAGATGTCGTAAATTGTGTTTGAGCAAAATGCGGAAAAACAAGGTAATTGTAATGTGTATAATATAAACATACATAACATAGATATATCAATCTTCTGGTGGGTGTAGATAGCAACCAAAGGAGGCAGTGCAATAACCGACAGAAGAGCTACACTCAAGGCTTTTCCAGTTGTCTGTCTGTGACTGTGTGTGTGTCTGTGTGTTTGTGTGTTTGCAATCAAGTCAATGCACTCGATTTTCAAGTTCACATGCAAATTGAAAAAATCCAGAATTGGCAGTATTAGATTTATGATAATGATTACCACAGAGGTGCCTCATCAGTGATTTATGTCATACGATTCTATGCTGAACGCTTTGACAGCTGCCGAAACTTCCATGCGGTTCATTGACACTCATCGCTCAACGCTTGTAGGCTGGCAAAACCAATAGCAAATTTATCAGTTAATCTACATATGTATATAGCATTCGACAATATACAATATATATATATATATATATATATATATGTGTCAGGTGTCAGCTAACTAACTGCCACACATCCTTACCTCCACCTTTGACGCAGTTTTATCCTCGAGCTGCTCACATTTATTTCCTCTTGTCTAAACGGCAAATTTGCTCAAGTTGACAGCAGCTTGTCCACCCACACCCAAAGCACCCAAAGTCCCAAGAAGCTGTCGCTGCTGAATTTCCCTCACCTGACAGCCAAAATTTGCTCATTTGCTCAACTCATTCATTCAATTTTATATATTTAAATTCAATTTATTTTTTTATTTCGTCAGCACACAAGAAAAAAAAAACAAAAACTGTGTCGCTGTGCCAACAAACAATTTTGTTCTAATGACTTTTGATATATGTTTATACCAATATAGTATATACATATATATATATATGTATATATATATATATATATATATCTTTATAGCATATATTTTGCTTTTGTTAGCCCAGTGATTCAAAATTTTATAACAATTTATTCAGTAATTTTTTTTTTAACTATGCAGCTATTCAAATTAGGCTTGGCTTTAATTATCATTACGGAAGCAAGTTGTCTTTTAAGGCAATTCATTGTGAGTTCTTGAAATGCAAGAAATGTCAATTGATTTCATTGAGCTCCGGCTTAACCGTAAAATATTGTTCATAAATTAACTAATTAATTTAAATGAAATATTTATGCATAACTAATGGAGTCTATACGGTTTGTTGCTTTAACATTTTCCCTTAAACCAGTTTAGGTAACTGATAAACAAACAGTTCGAAGCGGCTTATAGACTACATAACTTGCGTTCTGCTTTATAATTACTTGCAATGTATTATTTATTATTGACGTTCCGATATTGTATACCCAAAAGGAACCCCCATGGAGTATTTACTCTAAATAAATTTCAGTAAAGTTGCAATTAACTGAGACTTGGAAACTGACAGGTTTGGGTGAATCACAGAGAATGCGAGTGAAAGGAATACCACAAATGGTCTTAAATCGACTAAATGGTTGTCAACTAACAATCGAAACACGATCAAGTGAGTGTAGATGAAATGCGAGCGCTACTGGAAAACTCCCATACTGATTTATTTAAACCGCAATCCGTAGCTATAGACAACAGAAGTGTAAAGTGATTTAATTGCTTGAAAGAAACTATTAAGCAAAAAAAGTAAATTCGATTTGTTGTCTATTGTCAAATTTTAACTAACAACAATAATAATGTTCATCAAAATGCAGATTAGATGAGAGAGGTACCTTTTTATTTATTTTTTTTTTTTTTTTTATATATGTGAGCACATATGTATCACACAATGCACGAATGTATACAAATTAATCAAATTGTGAGAGTCCATTTTTTTTTTGACATTTTTCACGCATAGTTGGCTGAAGTGAATCATTAAATAAATAAACATTGTAGCATAGGTTTCTGTTTTTGGGTTGTGCTTCTGTTTCGGTTTCTGTTTTGGTTTCGGTTCCGCTGCCGGTTACGGTGACCGTTTGGTTGACTGACAGCTGCGCATCCGCTGAAGCTGAGTAACTGAGACTGAGTGAAGAGAGCTAGATACTGATAGGGTGCCCCACTTTGGGGTCGTTTTGGGGCATGTTGATGTTTGTGTTTAAAGTGAGTGCCGCATAGCTGACGCCTCATTGCAGTAAGATATCAATCTTGGGCGTTAACTGATAGGTGATAGGTGAGTCATTTGCAGGTAAGTAATACATAGGTAACAGTACTTGGCATATGCCAACTGATTAGTCACGCCCTCTGTCATTATCGTTGCACACACGTTGGCTACTTTACAAAACTCGAAATCAATCGCCGTACCATATTGCCAAACATTTTGAGACGCCCCTACGACCCGTTGCCACCAAATATGATTTAACAGCAACTTGCTAAGTGCTAAACTTCTAATAAGCAGGCAAATCGACTGTCCGTGGTGGTTGTCTTGCGTGTGGCTGTGGAACTCGTCACCACTCTGAACCACTTGAGTGTAAATGTGACGACTGCCTGCTGCCTGCTGACTGCTGCCTCATGCCACCAGCATTTGTGACAATCAAAGTTGTTATATAATATTCATATTTCATTTCTTTTTTATTTGTGAATAAAACATTCATTCAGAGACGAGCTGTAACCGCTTTTTTTCTCTCTCTCTCTTCATGGAGCGCCAACCGTTGAATCAATTAATATGGTCACGAATATAAAATGTATTCGCAACAGTAAATGAAATGTTGAACTTGTGCGCCCTAAAGTCAACACTCACTTCAAGTGTTTGTTCGTGCTCTAGAGCTCTTGTTCTGTATGCGAGTCGGAGAGTTGAAAAGAGTTTTGTCATAGAGGTTGGTTCGATAAATTTGCGAACATGAATATAAAATAAGCAAGATCACACTTACATTTTACAATTCACACTTCTTTAGACTTCATAGTTGAATGGTCATCAGAAGAATTTACTTAATGATGTATCTTATGCAACCAACAAATTTCTCTTTAATGATACTTACATGTAATGTTTTAGTTATTTTCCCACGCTTAATAGATTATCTTTCTATCCATTTATTTGGTTTTCTCTAAGCAGAACTCATCCATTTCATTATGGTTCTATTTCGAACTAACCCATTTACTATGAATGCAATCTTCTATACCCTTTAGCCTTATTTTGTTCCCAACATATTAGAATTTTATTTCAATATGAGCTGTAGCTAAACTCTTCAGTCGCACCTCTGGAATTAATATATATATATTTATCTCTTTTACATATGTGTATGAATGTTGCGTGGGCAATCGCTGAGCAAACATGTTTGGCTGCAACAAAAAAAAAAAAAAAAAAATAATGAATTAAAGTTCTGGCAATAAAAAGTCATAATAATTAATGGTTTTTAAGACACATATTCTTTTATTTAAATAGTTGTTGTTCTGTTGGAATAGCTTATTATTTGCTTTTTCATTTTCTTCTCTTTTTTTTATGTTTTTGCATTTTTTGTTTGTTTTTTAATTAATATATATAGCAGCATAACTAGAAAATACTTGATTAAATTGTTGTCTGTGGTTAGCTACCAATTGTAATTGTACTGTAGTTAATTGGTGTGTGTTATTTCTTGTATTTTATTTTCTTTCGCTTTATGTTTGGTTTCTTTTCATATCGTTTCTGTTTCTCTTTAACTTTATAAGCTAATTTGTCACATAGAATTTGTGTTCTTTTGTTTTTTTTTTTTTTTTTTGGTTTACATTAATCGTTTATAGCGTTTGACAGTTGCATTAATTAGAAATAAAAGAATGCTATTTCTACATATATATATGGATATACATATATAAATATGGATGTATTAGTATGCAATAAAATCTATTAATACATATTTTAGTTAGTTTTTAATGCTTACTCTCTGTCTCTCTCTCTCTTTCTATCTGCTCAACATCACATTAATTGGATTTTTCTTTTGAAATTTCTGGGAACTGTTCTTGTTTGTTTGTTTGTTTGCCGTTTTCTACACACAAAGATATTCAATATAGTATATTCGTAATACATACATATAAATGTCTCATGTAAATTTTTAGAAATATAAATTCGAGGTTTGGTTTTTGTTTTGTTTTGTTGTGTTTTCATATTTATCATAATACATATTACAAAAGGCTTTTCTAGTTATAAGCGAGTTCGAATGGCGGCAAATGAAATTATAGAATAAAACTGAATTGAACTTAGTTATTATAAAGCTTTCGGTCTGAGTTGGCATATTGCAACGATGCAGCACATGCCACACACAAGCTGTGGCACGTACTGTAAGTCGGTTAACGCATCATTAAATATTGTTCTTTTTTTTTTATATTATATTGTTGAAATTAAAACTAATGAGGTATTTAGCTGCACGCAAATGACTGAAATTCTAGACATCAAATTGACTTTAATTGTAAAGAATAGAAGTTGCGCTCATTGGCCAACTGATAAACTTATAAACTGATAAACTGCTAAACTGCTAAACTGATATACTGACAAACTGATAAATATCGACATTGCACAGGCCGGCGATAAAAGCTTTCAATATGAAAACTGCCGCTTGCAATGCCTAGAAATAGTTAGCATCAGTTTTAATCCTTCAGCAACTGCACTAGGTGCCAGTTCTAGATGTAACAATCTATATAGTATAATATAATACACATTTGTATGCTTTGCACATTTACTTAATATAAAACTTATGAATTGAATGCTTAGCGTTGGGTTTTTAGCCAGAATGTTTCTTGTTGTTTTTGTTTCATTTTAGTTAAAGCTTGTCGTTTTGTTTTTTGTTTTTTTTTTTTTTTTTTTGATTAATAAATATTTATATTAACTTAAATAATAATAAATTAAGAGATGTCGTGCTTGTTGTGTGTGTGCATGTGTGCATGTGTGTTCGTGTGCGTGTGTGTTCGAAAGTCTCAAGCAATTGACGCTATTTTCCATATGTTTAGACAGTTTTTAGGTACTCGAAATTGGCTGGTTGGTTCCCGTTAACATTTTGATATTTGTTATTATTATTATTTACTTTTTAAAATATGTTTTCAACTATTTGCTATTTCTCCTTTTTGTGTTTTGTTTTGTTTAGCGACTTGTACAGTGTTTTGTATTTTTGGATTATTTGTTTGACAAAAGGTACTTCTTGTTGCTGTTCTTGCCTGTGCATTTTGCAACACTTACAGTTTGACAAGCACAGGCAAATTATATGTATGTGAGAGTTTACATCAAATATTGTATTTTCCATTTATCTTACATTTTCCTTCTTTTTTTTTTTGGCATGAGAAGCTTCTAGCACAGCATGTTTACTATAAGTTGTTTGTGTGTTTCTTTTCTTTTTGGCTTAGTTCTCTAAACTTAAGAGATTACGAATACTGTTCTGCGAATTCTTCAGCAAGCAATAGACATTTAGTAATTACTTAACACTAGATTTGGGCTTTAGACCTCCGTTGGCGCTGACTGTGTGCAGCTGGACTGTAGCTTCTTGGAGCCGCGAAAGAACATGTTGAATAGGCCACGTCGTGCCTGAAATTTGGGTGGCGAGCCAGCAATGTGTATATGCTCCACAATGGTAATGCCACGCTGTAACTTGGGACGTGTGGTGCGGTGCGTTGGTGGTGGTGTCGCCTCCATTGAGGGCACATCATCCGAATCCGCAGATCCCTTGGTGTGCCCACCAAAATTGATGATCGTGCTGCAGCTGCTGTTCGGGCGCAACGTTAATGTTGTATGCACCGGTGTCGATTGGCATTGGCTGATCACGGAGCTCTGCGGCGTGAGATAGCGGCAACTGTTGGTGCTGTACTGTGACAACTTGCTGCTGTTGCGTTGCAACTGAGCAGCACTTGACGATGCACCACCAGCAGCGCCACCGCTGCCGTTGCCATTGGTCTTCATGCTGCTGCTGTGATGACGTTGTAGTACGCTGGCTGCATCCAGGCCAAACAATCGCTTGACACCGCGTCGCACGCGCTTGTTGCGGTACGCAAAGATGAAGGGTGAGCTGAGATTAGCCAGCAGTATCATGAAGATGGCCAGCTGTGTGGAGCCACCAAAATTGGCAGCCGAGAGGCGGGATTGCAGCAGCACCAAGAGGCCGTAGGGCAGATAGGAGACGACAAACATGACCACCACAAGGATGCTGATGCGAGCGGCACGGGATTCCTCGCGATACTTGAACAACGAGCTGGCGTTGCTCAGACGATGGCGCAGAGAGCTCATGTAGCTGAGAGCCTTGGGCGAGGCATGGATGGCGGGTATTTGCAATGCATGTCCTGCCGTCTGCTGGCGGCTGGAGCTGAAGTGTGTATGCAAATGTTGATGTTGATGCTGTGCCGGCTGCTGTTGCTGTTGCAATTGCAATTGTTGCTGCGAGTGTTGCTGCTGCCGCTGTGCATGCAACAAATGCGGCGAATTGCACTCGTCACTTAGCGAATCCACCAACAACTCAGTGTGCTTGTGCAGATTCGGCGAACTGTGCACCTGACGAATGCCCTGCAAGCGATGCAACTCCCTCAGATCCTGCGATGAGGTGCCCAACAATGGCAGCTGCCTGGCCGAATAGTTGCGTTTGATCTCACCGCTGGCGGTTTGCAGTGTCAACAGGATGTTTTGATTGCGATCAGCCAGCGTTTGTTCCGGCACGCTCACCAGCTGATGGGCGCCAGCCGTGTTGTCCTCAACATCGCCATCGGAGCCATCATCAGAGATGGTTGGCAACAGCACCTTGGCGGCAGAATCGCGACGTATGCAACTGGGGGAGCTGCGCGGTCCACGCTGATCAATTTGCATCTGCAGTCCACCAGTGACAACACCACCACCATGGGAGCTGGCCGATGATATGGAATGTCTGTGAACGCACAAGCTGTTGGAGAATGGCGTGGCGGGTGTGGCCTGTGCATGATTGGTCAGGTTGAGTGCACTCTGAAGCAACGGCGAAGAGCCATTCTGTCGCATACGAAGACCATTGCCGCGTGCCTCGCTGAAGATGCGCCAATACATGCCACAAACGAAGCCAAACGGCAGCAGGATGATCACAATGAAGTAGACACTCGCATAGACAACGCTAAAGATGCTGTTCGTGCTGCTGATGGTGAATTGTGTGGCAACCAGACGTCTATGCCAGCTGAGCAATGTATCTGCCTCAAAGTCGACCACACGGAATGCGGACAGTGCGCCAAATAGTATGCCTACCACCCAGGTGAGTGTGATGAACATCCAAGTTTTCACACCAGAGATTCGACTGTGATAACGCAATGGATCTGTGACAGCACACCAGGTATCACCCACTACAAGAAGCACCGCCAGAGCGCCCAGTGCGGCGGCCATATCGATGGACCAACAACGCAACTGCACCGCTGGCAATTGTTGCTGAATGTTGCTGTGCACTGTCGGCACACTCAGATTATCCTCCTGAGTTTCCGTTTCGGCGATGAAAATGCTACCATCGCCTCGCTCATCGATTGTCAATTCCTGGCAATAGGTATCATTGCACCTGTATATCAACTTAATGGTGTCCCCGGTACTGTTGTTGCCACTATCGATGCCACTGCCGTTGCTGTTGTTGCTGTTGCTGTTGCTATTGCTATTGCTGTTGCTGCTAATATTGTGGCGCACCATAATGCCGTCCTGCTCCACAAGTTGGCCATGACGACGTATGATCAGCTGATGATTGCCGGGCTTTGAATAGAACTCAATGCTATCGCCGTCAGCGGTTGCCCCCGTTGTCTGCTGCGACAGACTTTTCACACCACTCAGCAGTAATGTGGGTGCCAAAATGCAGCAGCCGATCAAATTGATGATCAGCAGATTGATGGTGAAGCGGTTTGCTGTGGTGCGCAGTCCCGGCGTTATCCAGAATGCGCACAGCGCCAGCAGATTGATGATGAACGAGATGAGCAGCAGGGCCAATATAAGAAAATCTATGGCCATTTCTTTATGCGCTTAATGGTTTTACAATTATTACTTCCTTTTCTTTATCGAATTGTCTTTGTGGTTGTTGTTGTTTCTTTTGTTTTTGTTGTTGTTGTTGTGCTTCTGGCACGCACATCACTTTACAGTTTAAGAGCCACTTTGAAACAATCAACTCCAGTATTGTTGCTCTGTTGCTTTTGCCTTTGCTTTTGGCTTAGGTTTTGTTTTGTTTTGTTATTTTAGGCACTAACGAAAAATTTCACTTGGTTTACACGTTGCACAGTTGTGTTTTCTTCTTATTTCTCTGCTTCTTTATAACTTTTCCAATTTTATTAAAAATTTCCTTTTTTGGCTTGTTTCTTGCAAACGCTTGCTAATTTCCGCGCGAAGCTCGTCGTCGTCGATATTTGAACAAAAATTTCGTTAAAAATTTCTTTTTCGCTTTTTTTCACATGTATAAATTGTACACGCCAATTTTGTGTTTAACAAATGTTGTTGTTTTTCTTAATTCTTCTGTTTTTTCTTTTATTGTTTTCCGCGCGTCGTTCGAGCACGATCTTCACTACGAAGCGTTTCAAGCACAACTGTCGTGTGCGCTTGCCAAAACGCCTCAAATTATATGAGAAAAAAATGTGTGCTCTCAGCTAAGTGTGAGCTCTGAGAGCGAATATGGCGGCAACTGTTGTTGTCGTTCACTCTGTGAGAGCACTGTGAGAGCTAAGAGCGAACAGAGCGACAATAACTGCTGCTCTGGTTGTTGTTTGTTGTTGTTGCTTTTGCTGCTGTGATTTGTAGTTCCCACGCTCCGCACAATTAATACCGTAGCGACTTTGAATTTATGCTGCTGTTACTCTTGCTGTTGCAGGTTGCTGTTTGCTGTTGCTATTGCTATTGCATGCCACAATGTTGCTAGTTGCTCGTTGCTTGTTGCCAGCCGGTATTTATCAGTTTAAGACTTTGTCTGAGGCCGTTTGTTGCCGTTGCCGTTGCCGCTGCCGTTGTCGTTGCTGCTGCTGCTGTTGTCCTAGTTCGTTGCTAACTCACAAATTGTATAATCTTTTTGCAATTGCAATTGCATTGCGGCTTCACTTTTGCTGCGCTCTCATTACATCACAATCTGTTGCTGCCTCTGGCTGCTGCTGCTGCTGCTGCTGCTGGCACATTTTCCAAACCTCATTTTCATTTGGGTTCTGTACAAATTGCAATGCAATGGCCACGCTCTATTTTCTATGCCATAAAAATTGCATTTTTATTAGGCGCAAGTAAACAATTCCACTGTTGCTGTCCTGCTGTTTCTATTATTGTTGTTGCTGGCAAGCAAACAGCTGATGAAATTCTCAGCTCAGTAACTGAAAGAGAGACAGAGACAGAGATACAGTTAGCCATCATGAGATAAGAGTCTCCCTTGCGCTATTTTATTAATAACAATAAAATAAACACATATGTATTTCACAGATTGTTTTCATTATGAAATTAAATTAAAAATAAACATATGCTAGCGTTGGACCATGACACGGCATATAATGAAATGTTGTTTTCTTTTCTTTTAATTTGTTTTCAAGTGACTCAAATTCTGTAATAAGTAATTGCATGCACCCTTTTAGACTACGCACGCTTCTGCCGTATGCTCCATTAAGTGGTTAAGCCTTTTCTTATCTCAGTATTTACACACAAGAAGCTAACGAGTAGTCGATAAGCGATAAAATCCAAAATCCTCAAGTAGTTGTCTACTGCACGCAAGAATCACATGTGAGATTCAGCTAAATACCATTTTCTATTACTCATACTATGCATAAGTTAATAAGTTAATCAATCGAATAATCAGTTACTTTCAACATGACCACTCGACGGAGTCACAACTTTGAACCCAGCCCAGAGAGTGCATGAGCTCATCATACGTGAGTTCTATAGTTCAACCAGTTGAGTACTAAGCTAGCATATCGAATAAAATCAGAGAGAACTCTCTCTATATCTGTGGAGCATTGAACACGCGACCGGAGACTGTGAAATGTAAACAAACATCGTTTCGGTGTCGGCCTGAGCACACTTTACATGCCCTACTTTACGAATTGCAGAGCCTATCTATAAATACTCGACTTTAGTTAATGACAAAAAAAAAAAAAAAAACATAACAGGTGTTCAAAGAATACCCTTTTGAAACTCTCATTTTTTTGCATATGAATTCTTTCACATATTTATACATATTCAATCAAAAGCTGAGTGCTACGACACTTCATTTACTTATGCTTGTGTCGCAGTAGTTCGCTATCTCGCTCGCACACATATGCACACAATAATATAATAACTTTTATTTCTTTTCTGATTATCTGTCTTATTTATAAACCGATCTTGATGAAACTTTCAGCATCCCTTCTATATATCATTCTTAACGCACTTGATAAGTTATAAGTGTCTACGCTGAGAAATGTGGCCACAATTTGATTATTTTTAATTGCGGGTGAAGGGGGGGGGGTGAGTTATCCAAAATTCAGAAAATTATCTAGATTTGCGTATGGTATACAGGAACCTTCATGCCAAATTTGGTGTCTCTAGACGGACGGACGGACAGACGGACGGACAGACAGACGGACATGGCTCAATCGACTCGGCTTTTGATACTGATCAAGAATATATATACTTTATAGGGTCGAAGATGCCTCCTTCTGCCTGTTACAATAATGTTTTTCACAAAGTTAATATATCCCTGTACAGGGTATAAAAAATCGTTGTGTTGTTGCCAGAAATTACACACAGTAATGGAAAGCTATGGAGTGGATATACTAGTAGCTCTTACCTTCTGCATACAGTTAATACGAATGAAAGGAAAGAAAAGATTAGATATTTGGAGAGTATATTGTTATAAATAATAATTTATAATATATAAAGGCTTAGTTTCAATTATTATTTAAATTTCAATTATTTATTAAACTTATACCTTTTATAAAGCTGTGTTATTTAAATCGAAAAACCTATTCTCAAATCAATTTCAACGAAATTTTTAATCCGAAATATATACATGATTGTTGAAAAATTTAAAAAAAAATTAAATGCTCTATAGAAATACCCTACTTCATTAGTGGAATTAAACTCCCATCAAAAAATTATGAAAAATAGTGGCTTATCACCAAGCAGCCGTTTCAATATCGAGTAACGCCCCAATCAATTACACACACGAGCCACACATATCGATGGCTTGTGATCTTATGTCAATAATTGCCATAAGATCAATGAAATATTTTCGTTTTAATATGTTTCCCAAGTGCTTAGGCTAAATCGTTGGCAATTTCAAAGCGTCATTTTTAGGGAGTGTGAATTTAACGCTCGTTTGTACACTGCGCTGCTTGGTTGTGTGCGGGTGACAAATATTGACGCGAAAAGTGAATCAAGGCAAAGACGGACGCACTTACTTGTGTACTATTTATATTTATAAGTAAGTATCTCTGTATCTCTATCTTTAGATGGTTTTTGCTTGAAATCTAAAATGTTTTTCCCTACCTCTTATCAGAGGGGGCTAAACATATGCGGCTCTATTGCCTCAATATATTGACAGATAATACAACGGAACAAAGGCAAATTTCATAAGCTGAAATCTTCTCCATACATGTTGTTATCAATGTCGAATGAACATACTTTTCACAGGTCATTTATTTAATTAAAACTTCCGTTCGCGTGGCACTACGCAGAAATTTCGAACTCTGCATGCAACAAAGTCTCCCAACACGTAACAATATAACAAATTTAAAAGAGCGCCAGATCAAAGTACAGAAGCCGCTCGGAGACAAAACGAAAAAAAAAATGCATAAAAAAAGAAGGAAGAGCTTAAACTAACAAGTGTCTGGGCTGAGGTTTTATTATTTGTCTGCCGAGGGCATAGTTCGTTTTATTTTTCTGGAGAAACAGCAACAGCTCCCGCCCCCAGCTACTGGCGGTAGTGTGTAAACAATTTGAAGAGAATGCGCTCATTTGCATGACTTGGCAAGAAACAGCAAGTCGAACACATTAAGATAAACATGCGGCATGAGTAAACGTCTTGTTAGCGCCTCTTCTGTTGTTGTTCCTCTTGCTGCAGCTGTCTAATATCGCGCATACGCAGTGTTGTGCCTAAAATAAAGACACAGTAAATGTGGCCAGACAAAGCCACAAAATATATCGCACGGACTTAAAGCATGAGCCATGCAATCAACAAACCATCAAGAAAAAGAGGCACGGCTTTTAAATTTTTTGGTTGGGGGTTTACTTAGCACGTGATACGCTTAATGAGGCGTTCTAGATGGATCAATGTGAACCTGTTGTAAACAAGTGATCGGGCTGTGATTCCCAGCTCACAAAGAACTCTAACTATGGCTTACATATGTATATATATATATATATATATATATATAGATACACAACAAGAGCTACAGTAACAACAAAGAGAACAACAACCAGCGGTGACCAGTCAATGTTCAATGTTCGACCAAAGCCGGTTATTTTTTGTGCTCTTTTGTTTTGTGGCAACCGCCTCTTAAAATGTGACGTCACTTTTGACGTTCGACACATCGAGCTTTAGCTATATTTAAATATTAAGTTTTGCACTCACTTTTGGACAGAGGCCCTGCAGTCAGTGCTACCACTGTCCCGCTATCGTACAAATTGAGGCACTTAAGCCACATAAGACCATAAATAAATTTGATATAAATGATATTTAACCCATATTTGTTGCTTACTATAATTTGCTGAATGTGCGCTCCCCAAAATGGGCGTGAAATTCCTTCTTTTTTTTTTTTTTGTTTTTTGTTGCTTTCTGCTGATACCAGCCCAATATTTACACACAATGAGCTGCACTCAGAGTCGGTCGCCGAAAATGGGCAGACAAGCGTCATTAAGAAATATATAGGTATACTTTGTCTTCACTTTAGGCCACGTTACGTATGTACATATGTCCTTGAGCTGGTAACAGTTCGAATAATGGCCACAGTCACGATGACTTGGAACTTCAACCGACAGTTGATTGCAATTTGATCTGCAGTATAGAGCCCCCAATAAGCCTACATAATTGCAGAATACTTGTATTTGAAATGCTCAGCAATTTCTTAAGCAGCTGGCATTGAAAAGAATTCTACTTAATTATCGACAAACTTGTGATTTGCATTTTTTGTGATTAAATATTGTAAATTATTCAAATAACTGTTTGGAAAAATTGTTCACTTCAGCTGAACTACTTTAGATTGTGTTGTTAGTTGTTTTAGATAATACGTTTATTGAATGTGTTGAATATACTTACTAGGAATTGTCCAAGATTAGTAATATATGATATTTCCCTCTCTTAACTAAAGGCATGCATTACTTAAACTATTAACTCTAGTAGCAATGTTGCAAATTAAAGAATATTCTTTAATATATAAGTCTTCAATACATTTAGGATTATAGCCTTTATTGTTACATAGTTTCCTCTGAATTGCTCAACGAGTGTGGTAAGTGTTAGGAAAATATTTGTTACACCTCTAACAAGGTCTCAGTGTGTCGCATTTCCTTAACGGACTGCTAATTGGTTTCACACGTTGTTATTTTCCAGTGACAAATAAACGCGTTCATAAGACATTTAGTCTAAGCCTTGGCTAATTGACAATGACACCTGTACAGGGCGCAAGGCCCACAGCTTGGCACAAGTCAGACATATGTCAGACAGTATGACGAATATTCATATATACTAGTGTATATATATTTATACGTAATCATCTAGAATCGTTAATGCGGTCAGTTCCGTTACATCAGCTGTTTCCGTGTTGTGACTATGATAAGATTGCATTGGGGATGTGCTGCTGTCACAATGAATGATGGTCAATCAAAGACTAAGCTGAGCTTAGTCAAATTCCATTAACATAAATCCAAATTAATTAACTCTGGACCTTCTTCATCATCAAGTGTCCAGCCAATGTTGGTGCTTGCTATCAAATTGATATGAGCATGTGCTTCGCTCTCTTTATCCGCCTATAATTGAATAAATGGCGGCTTTATCAAAGGCAAAGCCAAAAAGGCAAATATTGGCGCAACTTTTTATCTGAGCTTAGAAACTTTGTCATCGTTCAGCAAATGAAGACAAGTAATCGTGAGCGGTTAACTAGTAGATACCCTCACAGATGTGAACAACACAATATACATTTTAACTCATTTGTATACCAAGAGATTCTCCTGTATTTATACCCTGTGCCCATTAAAAATGGGCAAAAAAGGGTATAATAATTTTGTGCAAATTTTTGTAACAGGCAGAAGGAGGCATCTCCGACCCTATAAAGTACATATATTCTTGATGAGTATCAAAAGCCGAGTCGATTGAGCCATGTCCGTCTGTCTGTCCGTCCGTCTGTCCGTCCGTCCGTCTGTATGAACGCGTCGATCTCAGCAACTATAATAGCTAGAGACACCAAATTTGGCATGAAGGTTTCTGTATACCATACGCAGATCAAGTTTATTTTAAATTTTGGATACCTCCCCCCCTTCCCCCCGCTATTAAAAAAAAATCTAATTATGGCCACATTTCTCAACGTAGACACTTATAACTTAAAAAGTGCGTTAAGAATGATATATAGAAGGAATGCTGAAAGTTTCATCAAGATCGGTTTATAAATAAGACAGATAATCAGAAAAGAAATAAAAAATTTTTTTTTTTCATTGAATCGTAGAGCAGCAACCAGCACATGTGTGCGAGCGAGACAGCGAACGACTTTGATACATGCGACACAAGTGAACTACTGCGACACAAGCATAAGAAAATTAAGTGTCGTAACACTCAGCTTTTATTCAAATATATTTATAACATTTAAGTAATTTGTTTTTTAACTTTTAGAATATTTAGTATATTAGACTCTTAAAATTGTGCATATTTTTTACAGTCGCATTATCTTTGTAATTGTCAGTGTTAAGCGTTTTTTTTTTCCACAAATTTACATCTTCGTACAAAAAAAAAAACCTATTATAAATGATGGATTCAGATCTTGCAGCCTTTCTTAACAGAACATCAAAACATGACTATATCAAAACTTCAGTTGTTCATAATAAAGAATACATGTATGTTCATACTGGGGTCATTGGGTTCAACTTTTATTTATGAATTTAATAGGTACCTAGTACAAAATATTCCAGTTTGTTTGTATGTATGTAAGTGTGCCAGCTGGGGAAATGGAAATGTAAGACAAATACAATTTTATTTTAGTTCAAGCTGCGAAAACATGGAAACTTACAAGGCCATTACATTCCATACATATGTTACTACATGCGAAAATACATACTCGTATGTATGTGTGTATATAGTATGTGTATGTGGACTCTTTATAAATTCTATAGAAGTAAAAACTTTTCCATTAGCTCGTTAGCTCTCTAGCACGACAATAGCCGATACGAGAAAAAAGAAAGAACCAAAAAAAAAAAAAAAAAAAAAAAAAAAAAAATAAAATAAAAAACAATCACATTAGCATCGTCGCTAAGTTTGTTGTTGTCGTCCGTCTGCCTGTCATCAATTCACATTCATCGTCTGGCGAGTTGTTTGGTGACGTTTTTACTTCACTCCTATTGGCCAGTGGAAAAATATTGCAACAAAATGTAGCTAAATGTAAACATGAATCAAATATGCAAATGCTTGGTAATCGCTTAGTTGTTGTGACGCTTTTGTCGTGATTACCATTTGCCTATTATTTACTTTATGTATACCCTGTAGACAAGTAGAATACGATTCTTAGAAATGTTGTTGGTGAAATAAAAAACGTGTTAAATAGTTGCCTGCCTGTCTGTAAGTCTGAGAACGTACTCGACTTGGAGACATCAAATAGGGTATACTCGTCGTGTTGTATGATATGTAGATTTAAATGTGGAATAGACAAAAGTATTTTAGAACTGCCATGTGTGAGGCTCTGTGTCTCATTGCTGAATACAGGGTATCTGGCAATCAGAATAATCTTAACTGTAATTGCTCGCACTGGTGTTCAATTCGAGATGGCAGCGTGAATATCTAAAGTAGCAATTCGTATCCCATGATGAATAAATTAACTCTAAACCTTGCATATTTTTGATTATACGACAAATACGATGCAAGTCTCAAGATTTCTTATGTAACGTGTCACGGGTTCATCTCTAGTTGCCAAATGCCAAACGTTCAGTCGCGTGTGGTTAATTTGATATGGCGATAGTTAATGTGATCAGAGATACGAACTTATTTGCCAGACAAATTCTGCAATGTATATAATTTTTGTATACCTACAGATTCAGTTAGTCTTACATCAGGCACGCTAATGAGATCGAGAATGACTTGCTCCATTACAAAATCTTCCCAGCTGGCGACTATGCAGCGTAACGGTGAAAATGCTTGAACAAATGTGACCTCGACGTGGTCTGAGACTGGAACAGTCTTTCACAGTATATGCCACAGTCTTCTAGTTACACACCGAGGTGATCCATAATCACTAACGCCAACTCTGACTATAACCAGTACCGAACATAATCTATATAGACCTGTCGCTGTGAAGAAGAGGAATAAACAAAGAAAACAAAGAAGTTGAGACAGAAATGCGTAGAATGCAATTTAAACTTGACTATCATAAACATTCGTATCAATACCCCACTATATATGTACATAGATGATATGCTGAACAAACAGTCGGGAAACAAGAGTACTTCAGATACGTAGAGTTTCTATAAATTCCCCGAATACTCAGAACATTCTTTAGACAGTTTATATTTCCTTCATAAATAATTAACTGTATTTGTATCTGAGGCTATACTTCAGCACATTTTGTTTAAAAAGTTTTGCGTAACTGTGTGAATATTGGAGCAGAAAGCCAGCTGTGGGCAATTGACCCACATCGTATGACCTTACTAGCAGCTTGAATCTTCAGGCCATTAAACAGTTGCCTAATCAATTTACTGACCCTCAACAGGCGTAATTAGTTAAGTTGCCTTGCAGTATCAATTACAACTTGTGTTAGAATTGCATTAGACCATTTGCAACACTCAAGGAACTTTAAGAGCCAACTGAGAGACTGTTGCACCTATCTAATGCTGGCACAAAGGGCCAAAAACAGAATGTAATAATAATAATAACCAGTGCATTTCTCACAGCCACATCGATTATAAGTTAATGCAATTAATATTGACAAGCTGTGAGTCGTTATGGCTTTATAATCACTATAACCCATACACAAACACATACACTTACACATGTAAGAGCCGCTACACTGTAATGTGTTGTAATGCGATGTCTCTCAAATTTATGCAAATTGTGCAAATTTTAGCCAACGAGTTCACTGCACTTAGCTAGGGCCATTGTCTGATTACATTTTTGTAGCATCGAATTACCCGACCGACAAAAACTAAATACAATAGGGGAGATGGTGGCAACTGTTGAGGTCAAAGTGCTTGCCACAACATGTGTGCGACCATAGACAATAGAAGAAAATGCTTGAGGCCAGCTCGCCTTTCATATCAAAATATAAGCTGTGCATTCTGTGGCATACGAATTGATATCTCTCAACATGAGTAGAGATGGTCCAGGGTATGATTCACTTCTCGGGTTGGTGGACTCCCGACTCAACAAGAGTATCAAACACGCCACATGTCCATCTCTAAGCTGGACAATAAAGAATGCACTCAGCTTCAGTTAGAGCTTGAATTTTGACATTTGTCATATGATGCTGAAGGCCATTGGCTTTGACACTTTCCCGTCGAACGTTGCGACATTGCGACGCAAGTGGACATGCCCCCGATTTCAATTTCTCTCGCAAGGTCAGCGACACTCACGCAATTCAATTGGAATATTGTGCCTACGGTTGTTTCTGTTTCTGTTTCTGTTCCGTTCTTTGTTTGTTTACTAGCCAATACAGAAGTGAAAACAAAAATGCATTTATTTATAGCTGGAGTCTTGAGCATGCAGGCAAACTGACCTACATTGCGTTCCGTGTCTTTGTATCGTCATCGTCAAATTAAAGAACATGTTAAAATATTAATCGTAATATTCGAAAATAAACACGTATGACCTTAGGCCAAGAACTAGCTAGTATTCTGTCTGATTTATGCTGATTGACAAGTTTACACTAAACGAAAATACATTTCCGAAATATTTCCTATACATATTTGACTAATGTGTACAAATTAAAAAGTTATTGAACATTAATTATAAATTCCAATATCAAGCGAACTGACAACTGTCCTTGTCTGTCTCTGTCCAACGTCTGTTCACCCTAGATAAGAGCAGTTATGAGGCCGGGCACGTGTTCACCGTTAAGGTATTCAAAAAGTGATATATCACTCATATCTATTCGTACTTCCAGTTTGATTGATGTGCCTAGGCTTAAGCAAACCGCCAAAATACGGAGAAATTTTAATATTTGCATATATTTTAGACAGAATTTATTTAATTTATATTTAAAATAAAATTAAATAAATCAAATAAAGCAAATTTAAAAGATTAAAAGCCCATCAATTTATCAATTTAATTTCTCAACTATATTTTGAATAAAATTAATCTCTATTTTAACACTGAAAAATTTGTCAGAGTATAAATTTCATTTTAGTTTTTTTTTTTTTTTTATTTATAAAGAACGTAAATTTTGTGCGCTATAATGGTTTAAAACATGGAATCAGAACAGACAAATAACTTTAACAAATCTTTGGACTCGTTCTCCCGCAATTTGTACTATCATTTGGTCAATTTGAATTCCAATAAAAATCTAATATGCTCTCCACTCTCCATACAAACTTGTGCGGGAATGTTGCGCATGGGTGTAAAGGATGGCAGCGAGACTGCCAAAGAATTGGACGAAGGACTCAGTTTTAGTTCTCAAACTGCCAAAGAGTTAGCGAATGGGTTTTTGAACGTGTTAGCTTACTATCAGCAGTGTGTAATTCTGAAAATGGCCAACAAATTGTATCTCATGAAGGACTATCAAATACGCAAGGAATTCAACGATATATTGACACATAAATTTCACGCGGTAGCGGAGAATATTGATTTCTCAACTAGCATTGAGGCTGCTAACACTATCAATAGCTGGGTTGGGTCCAGGACGAACAATTTAATAACGAACCTGATACGTCCTGATATGATGGATGAGGACACTCGATTGGTGCTTATCAATGCCATTCACTTCAAAGGCGAGTGGACTGTCAAATTTGCAGAGAGTGAGACGCGGAGTGAGGATTTCTTTTTGGAAAATGAAAACAAAGTTAAAGTATCAATGATGAATGCCACAAATAAATACGATTTCGCCGATTTGCCAGACTTGGATGCAAAAGCATTGCAATTGGCCTATCGTGATACTGATTTATTCATGTTGATCGTATTGCCAAATCTGAATGCAGGATTGCAGCAACTAGAGAAGAAGTTGCAAACTATATCGCTAGACGATCTAATTTCTCAGCTGACTTTAAGAAAAGTGTTTGTAAAGCTGCCCAAATTCAAAGTTGAATATGAGCAAGAGCTGACGCCAGTCTTCAAAGAATTGGGTATCAAGCGAATTTTCCATCATCAAGCAGAATTTGGCGAAATGTTGGAATCGAATGAAAGTATTGAAGTGACAAAGATCTTGCACAAGGCCTTCATCGAAGTCAATGAAGAGGGTACCGAGGCAGCTGCCGTAACAACAATGTTTGTGGCATTAAGAAGCATGCCGGCTCCGGCGCTAGAACCTCAAATATTCCACGCTGATCATCCCTTCTATTTTACGATCTATGATGCGAATCATGGCTGCCTGTTTGTTGGTAACTTCAAATCACCAGATGTTGACAACCTCCAGGTAATGTGTCAATGCAAGAGGGAACTATGTGCAGAATAGATATAATCAGTGTATATACTCAACGGATTGATGAAACCAGCGTTCAAATAATTCTTAAATTAAAATTGAAATTAATATAAAACTATTAAAAATTTAATAGATTAAATTGACTTTATTTTCTTAAGTAATCATTATACAGAACAATTATAATATCAGTAAAACGCAATGCTTTATGATGTCAACTCACTTGTCTACTTTATCTGATGAGCTAGAAAAATTTTATCTTTACTTTGAAGCACAAGAAATAATGACTCAATCAGTAAACTGTCTGGTTAATTTCCATAGTGATATGCAACTTTATTATATTTATATCTAATTAAAGACGCACCCCACAGATCCCACATATCAAAATCACAGCCGACAATGCACGCGGCTGTTGACTGATAATGATAATAACGGGGGCCCTTCGAGGCGCCAAACATGACAGTCAAATAACTTTCGATAATATCTCGTAGATATCAGATTCTGCCTGCCCCTATCAACAGAAATGTAACTGATAAGCAAAGACCATAAGATAGTCACGACTTTTGGTTAAATATTTGCATTTGTTTGTGCCTGAGTTGGGCTACTAGTGTTTGTGGTCTTAGTACGAGCTCTGCCCTTCGGCCTAGATGTCTAGTTACTTATCTAAACAACTCTTAGCATAATCAGTAGCAGTTGCCCCCACTCTGGTGCCCTTAAATTAAGCATAAACATTTCTAATTTCGTAAAAACGCGACAATTTTCCGATCTTCACAATTGCGGTTCGTAACTGACCTTTAAAAGCCGTTTAATTTTATTGGCCCAAATAATTAATATTGTTCAACTGAAGTTTTCAGTTCTGGCGGTCACAGCTGGCCATACACACGACCACATTGTTGGCTTTAAATACAAATTAATTTTTATTTTTAATTTTTTTTGTTTGTTTTTATTGTTGCCCTTTTATGTTGGTTATACTTATTGTTGCTCTTGTTGTTGTTGTATGCAGGCACTTAAAAAGTTTTACCTGCCCTGAAAAAAATTCAGCAAACAACTTTTTGTTATTTATTTTTTTTTTTTTCTTTAATTTACAACTGCTAAATGGTATGTGTGTATGTGTGTGTGTGTGTGTGTGAGCTGCAATTGCTGTGACCTCTTGGAGGTTGCTGCCGCTATTTATAGCCAGAGTGGAACGAAAAAAAAAACATGTCCAAGGTCATCAAGTGGCATAAATCTTTCATAAAAAGATGTAAAAGAAGCAAACAAAGAACAACTAGCCGAAGATTTAATACGCTTGCGCTAATAATCAAATGAAGTAAATTAAAAATAAGTATTAATATTTGTAAGAATACATATAATCCATGTTGTTTAATATCGAAACGAATCAAGCAGATAGAAATATTTATTATGGAAAATAACTTCTTCACCTTCGTAACAATGTGAAGCTACTCCTATAAAACTAACAATGATCAGTTTATTCATTAATATATAATGTTAGACACTGTCTGGGAATTTATTTAAACATTACTTAACGTGAAAGATAAATCAGTTTGCGGCTATAAATTGTACAATCATGACTAAGTATAATAGATGACTTTCATATTGGAAACCTTTCATAATATTAATAATAATAAGTGTAATATGATAGAACGTACACATGAATATTTATAAAGAATTACCATTTACTTAACTGCAATTAAACCATGCATCATTACAGATATTAACTACACCGTAATATCAATATAAGTTTTACAAAATTTTTCCAACAATTTTTGCAGCCTAACAATGCCCAACCAACTAAGTGAACTAACCAATGCAAGAAACTTGTTGCAAGTCGTTACCAAAGTTCAACTTTTATATTCGCGAATGTTTTGTGGTTTTGTACTCGTAAACTTGTTGTAAGCTTTGCTGGTATTCTTATTGTTGTTGACTGAGTTAGTTGCCTGCATTAGTAATCACATATAAAACCCCTGACCATTTTGCACTTGGCTCCGTAATTATTTCCGTTACATTGCAAGACTCTTGGCAAAAACGTTTCAATGATTTGCATTCAATATTTATTTAAATTGTAGCTGTAATTTAATAACTGCAACAAACAATTGATGACGACGGTTAGATATGCTACAATAATCGTCATCTAAAAGATCACAATATAATCAAGCGATAATTCCCTTTCACTAAATAGTTTCTATATGAAATAAACCAGAAATTAAGGGAGTGGTAACATTTATCAAACATTATTTGAAAGATTATAGAGCATTACTATGTTAATTAGATAAATCTGCAAATTATCAAACTGAGTGGCAGTAGGACAATAAGAATTTTCTAGATACATACTAGATTCATACTCGATTGTATGTGATCTGCCAATGGTAATGTAAGTTATCTGTGGGCTACAGTAAAGCACGAAATTCCATGTCCCATTGTTACTTAAAGAAAGTGTTTCCAAATGAATACGATTGTTAATAATTGCAGATAATTGAAAGATACCAATTGCAACTATGCTTATCAGATACATACATTTAGTTTCTTAAATTCGAAAAAATAAGCTTTACGCTTATGACAGTTATGCCCACAGTTACAATTATCTATCATTTGTGTCAGTTGCATGACTAAATTATAATAGCCATCTTATAGAGTACAACAAAGCACTTGATGGTTTGGAAAATTGTTGTCAGACATTTTGCATTTGTGACGTACCAATTGGGCGTGTAATTGTAGTCGTTATTGTGGCCATAATCGAATTGCGTTTTCAAACTTGCCACTTGGGTTCATTGCACCGGGTTCTATGAGTTTACCAAAGGCAAGTCGAGTCAGCCAGGGCTTTGAATTACCAACTACATTACAAACTATATATAATTATTACCTGCGGTCATAAAACGCAATGGGGTAGAAAATTGCAAGGTTGCTAAAAATGCAAAAACCAAATTGTAGTATCAAAACTTTATTAGAAATAGCGATAGGGAATGTTACTTGGACTTGCATTTAAAGAAGCTAATAAATTTGTTTGTTTCATTTAACCTTTGACTCTTGACTCCGGCGACAATGAGAGTAACTAGAGGAAACCACCAACCAGGTGAACCTTCTAGCAATGCATATTCAAACAGCTGCAATTTCTTTAATTGAGGCGTTAATGGATCCCCTACCGGATGTGGAAGGCGGGCAGTGAGAGTGCGAGTCTTAACTTAATAACCGGTTGTGAGTTGTATTAATATAACTCATACTGAATAAGTACTTGTTTTGCTTAGAAATTAGCTCACAAATGAGCACAGCGAGGTTAATAAGTGTGATTTATAAATCAATGAACTCAGAAAAAAAATAAAAAATAGGAGGAGGTGCTATATACAATTCGAGAATACAACGCCTCTTTTTACAATTTGCTCGACCAGCAAATATCCCATTAAAACATCAATTGACTTACTGCATTCTACAGATCGTGACACAGCTGGTTCTCATCTCCGATAATGAAATAGCTTCTTAAATAACTTTGTGAACAGTGTTTATAAATCTCACGGAGATAGCAGAATGCAATATCCACAGACTACTAAATAAGCCAACTCATTACTAAAGCAATGATTAGTTACAGCAACCAAAGTAGATTGAAAAAAAAAAAAAAAAATAATATAAAAATTGATTGAAATGCAAATAAATTTGAGATACTTGTCAATCGGATCTCAAAGTAAAACTTCAAATTTCCAGCTTACAAATTGTCTTTTAACTGCGTCGTTCGCTTCAAGTGGAACGTGCCAAATTGGAAAACAAGGGACTATAATTCTTTTGTATGAAAACATGTAATTTAAAACAATTTACATAACTAGTGCAGTGCCTTATAAAGAATATTATATATAATTCAAATTTTGTTGGCACATCAAATAATTGTTTATTCTTGCGAAATTGAAAAGGCAAAAATTGTGAAACAAGTGTTTACTTTTGAAAGTGACCACTGACAATGCCATGCGATCAAGTTAACACCTTTAAGCCAAAAAGGAAATTAAAAATATAAGGCTAAACAAGTAAAAGAACGAGGCAAAAAAAAAGCAGCGACGATTTGGCAAAACACGAGTTGCGATAGACGAGTGTACTGACACTTGGATACGAGGTCCAATTTGGGTTGGCGAAAATTTGAAAATCGATATGACATGAAGGAAAACAAGGGCAATCCGG
Organism: Drosophila funebris; assembly: GCA_018901825.1. NCBI lineage: Eukaryota > Metazoa > Arthropoda > Insecta > Diptera > Drosophilidae > Drosophila > Drosophila funebris. The sequence continues at coordinate 4,862,705 of JAEIFK010000678.1, forward strand.
CCGGCAAGTGTCAACGTCACAGGCCACATGCCACAAGGCCTCTAGCCACATACCCCATTCACGTCAAACTGTGATGTATGAGGCCAACTTTGACTTTTCGGCTAACGAAAGAAAGGAGAGAAAGCGTTAACAATAATGACACACAAATGTAAGTAATTGCCAAACCTTTGACAAACAACCACAAGTCAAGTCTGACTAAGCATCAAGGGTTAAGGTAGGGGTCTTAAGTCATTCCAAAGCTTGGGGGTGTTTGCTTCCCCATTCAAAATAGGCCCAACAACTCTCAACTGGCCAACATTCCAGCTGATATCGTCATGAAATGACTTGCTGTTGAGAATTTGATATCAGCACAGTATACAACAACAGCAATAGAGTCAAACAACAGCAACAACTACAAGAATAACATTTAAAACGTGAGCAACTTCTGTTTCTGTTCTTTTCCTTTTCGTTTACATTTGGCTTGGGGCCAAAATTGCTCGGCGTACTTTTTTTTTTTTTTTTTTTTATTTTATTGTTTTTTGTTTTTGCCCAGAATGAAATATATTTTTCTAATGAATGGACGTTTGTCAGTGTGTGTGCGAGTGCGCGTTTACCTAACTCTGAATGAATACTATACGCATTGGCTAGAACATGTGGCACTCACACAACGCTAGTTAATAACTGGGTGGAAGCAAGATGCGTACACGCGGCGTATGCGTAATGTAATATATGAGTTCACATGGTAAATACTTTTGAATGCGCTGCGTGTTTATTATTTATATAAACCTGTGCTATGAAAACTGTTCCAACAATAGAAGTGGCCATCCAGCTGTGACGTCTTCATCGTCAAATATTGCATTTATATGTACAATTTGGATATAGAAATATAGAGTATAGTTTGGTATGTGTAAGCATATTAAATACAATATAATTTAAATAAGCCAAATAAAAAAATGATTACGAAATGATTCCGAGGTCGCTGACAAAAAGAAATATTTCATTTTTAATTAAATCAAATTGGATTTATAGCATTAAATATAAGTTTTTTAAATGTAGATTTATATGGTATATTTTGTTCTATTTTTGCACTCTTATCTGCAGCCAGGAACTGATCAATGACCCAGTTTTATTCATAAGCATGGCATATGTATAATTCCATATTGTATATGTATACATATAAATATATGACTAAATAGTTCGTTTTAGTCAGGCAAGTCTTTGCTGTGCATAAACCTAAATATACACAAAATATTGCTCATTATTTATATACTCTGTAGCTATTAGTAATGTGTCGATGGGTATTTTGATGGAGTGAAAAAGTACTTAGCAGAATTACGTAAGCAGCTGAAATGCTTAGTTTATGGATGATGAAAGTATAAGACAAGAAAGAATATACTCTTTCTAAATGCTGACAAAACTCATCCCGATAATTCATGAGAATTGCATGTATAAATTTATAAAACACAGGGTATTTTTGGACGAACCTTGCAGTTTGGTTTACTCTTTGCTTTTTCCCTCACATGCTTAACTTCATACTTAACGATTGTTTATCTAACAAACTCATAACGTCATTTGCCTTGTCCCTTTACTCAAAGCTATCCGAGTACACCATAAGTGTATCTGTGTATAGTCTGAGTATGGGTATGGGTATGGGTGAGTGTGTTGTATGCCGCATGATTAGCTATTTCTAAAAGTTGACACTTAGCTGACGCATGAATTTTGATGTTGAGCACTAGACTCAAGACTGTCGCCCGCTTCGGGGTGGGGAAGCATGCGGAATTAAGAATGGGATATAGTTGATTTAACAAACAGTAGACGGGTCTGCCATCACATTGAGCATCAACGTTTGTTTGCACAGCTGCGGGATGCGCTTGCTTATTGTTTGGAAGCAAGAAGGCAAGCAGTTTTTGTGTTTGATTAAAAATCAATTAAAATTCAACAAATTTTCTAACATTCAACAAATCTTCCACATTACTTATTTTGTTGACTGGATGGGTGACTTCCATTTTCAAGTGGCTTCAGCTTATCACACCTCATGGCTACAACATTAATATATAATACCATCATAAAACCCTATTAGTACTGCTCAACTTGCAGATACGATATTATATCTAAAGCATGATAACTAAGCATACAACACATTAATATTCATTAATGCAACATAAGGTACAGGGTATTTTAAAGCTAAATATACTTGTAGAAACGCACCAAATTCAGCGAGTTGCAATCCATAAAATGTGCAAGACGAGCAAGAAATGTAAAAGGCATTTAATGCTTATCAAAAGAGATAAAAATCGCATTCTGTACTTAATTGCTAGTCATTGGCCATGACACTGATATACACTAGACACTAGACAATGAATTAAGTTCAAGCTGATAGCTGTTAATGTATTATAGCCTCTTACAACTCAATAGTTATGACAGGAAGTGCAACGATTTATAAATGCCAAAAACATTTCAAATGTAGGCTAAACTTATCAGCCAACTTATCGGCCAACTGGTATTTCCTGAATCACTCAACATTGAAAACTTGAGCGGTGCTAAGACCCTTCCCTTTAGTAATTAATTACAAGTTAAATATTTATTTTGTTGCAGCCTGCGTTAGCTATCGAGGCATTCATAAGACACTCGCAGGTAGCAAGAATTGAGAGCTCCTTAGATAATTATCATCTTATGCAACTTGAGTTTCTAGTGGATTGCAACATATACATATATTGATCATTTATACAAGCAAGTCTCAACAATTTTGTTGAGAGAACACTTCCCCATACGCCACAGCCAAGTGCACTTCTACATAACTAAACATAATTGAGTCAAATATGTTATAGTTGTTCAGCTGCTTAAATGTCACCAGAGACAAGGGAAAATCTTGGCCAAGTGCTCTATACACAACCTCAATGAGCAGCGGAAATCTTAGGGCAAACTAAACTGAACTTACCTGCAAAAATAACAATAAATATAAATAGAGTAAGCGGATTGTTTAGCTATTTTATTAGAGAGACCACTCAGAACTCAAAGCTATGCACACAACAGCAACAGAATTGGGACAATAAATAAGCTCAAGTGCTCTATGTGGCATTTGAAAAGGCCGACAAATAAATAATAATAATAATAATAATAATAACATAATAATAAAAGTGGAACGTATCGAGTCAAGTCGAACTGGACTCATCAATTAGCCAAATATACATGAGTGTCTGACGAAGGATGAGCACAACTTGAGTATTATATACATAGTACATGTGCTAATCAAAAATTGCAATTTCGATTGGCCAACTCATTGCCCATTCTACTGTTTCAGCAAGAGCAAAGCAATATACTTTATTACTTACCAAAGAGAAAACCTCTTAAAATTGCTGTCAGGAGAATTTCATGGATTTTTGGCAGAACAAAAATATCGATAAATACATACACATATGTGGTGTATATACATGTGTTTGTACTTACATACAACACGTGCCAACAAAATAACTATTATTTCCGGCACACACACAACCAGAGAACTTCTGACAAATATCTGATTGAAATTTCACCAAGATACCAAGCGGAAGGGAAAAGTTTGCCTGCAAATTCCGAAGCTAAGATACACTTCACCAAGTAGTTAAATAGGACTCAGTGTCGAATAAATGACTATTTATGGATTTACTTAGGGATTTACTTCAATGAGTCAATTACGCTTCAAAAAATACAGTTCGTTTCTTGGGACAGCAGATTGATATTAATGATTGACTTGTATTTCTGTTCTGAAAAAAGAACAAGTTAAATTCACGACTAATAAGATAAGATAGTAGGATAGTTCCCATACGTTTTTTTAGTGCATTTAAAAAGTTATGAAAATCTTCTGTAAACATATACAAATTTACACAGAAGTGTATTTTAACAATTCGACTATTACATAACTAGTTATTAGCCCTGGGAATTGATTACAAAACACTGACTTACTTTTTTCTCCAAGTCTGTGGTAGAGATTCAGCCTGAGTGAAATTAGTTGCCAGTTGCAAGTTAACAACTGTGTGGCAACAACATCAGCCTGGCAGGCAAAACTGCAAAAGAAGCAAGAAAAATCAACATTTCAATATGAAGTTGTGAGAGTATAAGAAATGGGAATCAGCTTGTGTTATTTTGCTTTCTGCTGTCGGCTTATTAGCATTTTGCGAGAGAGAACTCCTCCTTACTACGATAAAGAGATAAACGTAAAATAACACAATAAATAAATGCCACAAACAGTATAAATGTAGTTCCGCCGAATAGAATAGATATTAAAGTCAGACCCGGCACTTTCTCAAGGCTCAACTCATAAATAACAAAAACTTTCACAACTTCCACTCGTACCTATGTATAAGTTCACAGAGTTCAGGTATGTAGTATATTCGTTTTATGAGAATAAACAAAATACAATGAATAACAATGGCGTTCTTCGATGACTGCCACATGAATCAATAAATATCAATTTGGTCTGCCAAAAAAGGGTTGACAGTAAACCATTTGAAAAGGGCTGCTGTCTTGGCTGCATTTAAAATGTCAACTACAGACACTTTTAAGAAACTTAATACATTTTTTAATATATCTAATTTTGTAGTATTTCATTTTTCATTGGTTTATCAGACTGGCGTTAATATCACAGTTGAGGTAAGACAATGAGAGAAAAATATATATATATTTTATTTTTTATTATCTTACAGTTTTAAGATATTTCTATTTTTATTATATACTTTCATTTGCATATTTCCATATCAAACAAATGTTAATATTAATGTGAATACATTATCTATTGGCTCCTTGGGGTAGGTAAGTGCTCTGACAAGGTTCAGGGGGTTTAATGCTCTAATACCTCTGGTCAAGGTCAAGCCAGTTGTATATGGAATGGAATTGTATTGGCTAATGATGTTTGTTCCATTAGTAATATTTTTATTATTTTTTCATACTATTTAAGATGACGTAAACATTATAGGGTACAAAGCTGATCAACCCTTAGCCCCTGTCAAGTCAATAAAACGCCGTAATTGTAATGGACCGGCAACTACTCGTACTCGTACCAATACTATCTGATAAGTATTAACTACCCTACGTAACGGGGGCCAAAGGCACAAAAACCATTTGAATTAGCAATATTTAAGAGGATTTATGAGCCAAACATTAAGGTAATTCCAGTTGGCCTTTTCGGGTAAAGCAAACTGACAGTTAAGGAGGAATGGGGAGGTGGACAACTGACTGCCAGACTGACTGACTGACTTTTTGTATGTCTGCATCAACAGAAATCAATTGAAGCAAAACGACGTCAGCGACAGTCAAAGTTCAAAAGTGCCACTCAACGATATTGTGGCCTCTGCACTCCCCCCGAAGATCCCGATACTATACTTTCTCAAAAAAAAAAAACACCTCCTCTTCCACTCTGATTCTAAACCATTTGCCAAAATATTTTCACTGCCTGACACTGATGGTTTCTCTTTCTCTGCGTGTGAGTGTGTGTGTGTGTTTTGTGTGCGGAATGAAGATTGACAGCTTAATGTATTTTCGCTTACATCAAACCGCTACTTTTGTTGACTAATTTCCCAACGGTGGCAAAGACGCTGTTACGCCTCGATGTTGATTTAAGTGGCAGCACGCAAATTTTACTTCAAGTGCAACAATTAGCAAATTAAAAAAACTTTTTTTTTCCAATTCACTGAACTTTAAACTGTAGTAACTTTTATTTCAACGGAGTATAAATGAATATAAAGATATTTATTGATTTTCGGTTGCGACATTGAAAACCAATTAAAAAGTCTGCTTGAGTTTGTCTGGGTTGGCAATTAAATTGATTTTTTATTTTTTATGCCCTGTACAGGGATATATTATATGTATCCGACCCTATAAAATATATATTCTTGATCAGTATCAACAGCCGAGTCGATTGAGCCAAGTCCGTCTGTCTGTCCGTCCGTCTGTATGAACACGTCGATCTCAGCAACTATAAGAGCTAGAGACACCAAATTTGGCATCAAGGTTCCTGTATACCATACGTAGATCAAGTTTATTTTAAATTTTGAATACCTCTCCCCCTTCCCCCGCAATTAAAAAAAAATTGAATTGTGGCCACATTTCTCAGCGTAGACACTTATAACTTATCAAGTGCGTTAAGAATGATATATAGAAGGAATGCTGAAAGTTTCATCAAGATCGGTTTATAAATAAGACAGATAATCAGAAAGGAAATAAAAGTTATATTTCTCATGTGTGCGAGCGAGACAGCGAACGACTGTGATACATGCGACACAAGTGAACTACTGCGACACAAGCATAAGTAAATTAAGTGTCGTAACACTCAGCTTTTGATTGAATATGTATAAATATGTGAAAGTTAGCTTCTATAAGCATGAAAAGGATTCATATGCAAAAAAAAAGAGAGTTTCTTTAAACACCTGTTATGTTCTTACTTTTATTTTAATCAATGTACCTATTATCAAAATAATATAGAAGCCTGTACAGGGTATTATACTGTCGAATGCGGTCGACTGTAGCCTTTTCGACTGGTTTTGTAAGGAAAACTTTTGCATTGAGCCTTTCACAGACAAACATATGAATCATATCGCGTGACATAATTTCTAATTGACTTCAGTTAAGGCTATAATTGCATTCATATATATGGGATGACAATTGTGCATCATACATTGGAAATTTATAGAATATATAATATTGGAAATTGTGCGTTGTCACAGATGAACAGAAGAACTTATATAAATATATTTTGATTGATTCGTATCAAGCACGATAACGCAACGTGATAGTTAGATCATAAATACAGTTCAACAAAAAAAAAAAAACACTGTGATAAAGTCCCAATCGCAAGTCACGCATCTCGAAATGATATTTTTTATGATGTGTGAAGCTGCGAAATGCGTTTACTCGTATATTTATAAGTACCTCAGTGGCACAAGGGTGATATCGTGTCATACTCTGGCGTATAGTATACATAATAGAGGTAAAAGTATATGATAGTTCAAATTATAAATTTTTTTTTTTTGATTTTGTTCATTGGTCCGTGAAATTATAAACAAACCTGTAAACTCGTGATTGTGTTCAAAGAAAACAAATGTGGAATATTATTAACAATTTTAAAAAACGTGTAAATTGCCAATTAAAATCAAAAACAATGATGTTCATTATGGTTGATTGCAGATCTTGCTTTTCTTCGAACAGCAGAATATTGTTTAATCATTAATTCTAGATTTAGGTAGCTTTCTTTTCAAATAATAATAAGAATATACTAACTACACTTTATATAGTCTTGTGACGCAGGCGCTCACTGTCTCGCTCGCACACATGTGCCGCGTGCGAAGCAACATTTCTTTTCTGATTATCTTTCTTAGTTATAGACCGATCTTAATGAAACATTCAGGACTGTTTTAATATGATATTCTTTACGCACATGCCAAGTTAGAAGAGTCTACTCTGAGAAATGTGGTCATAATTTGTTATTTTTCGTTTTGCCAGGAAGGGGGGGCTGGTATCGAAAATCTAACATAAACTCGATCTGGAGAGAGGGTATACAGGAACCTTCACGCCAAATTTGGTGTCTCTAGCTCTGATAGTTGCTGAGATCGACGCGTTCATACAGACAGACGGACAGACAGACGGACATGGCTCCATTGACTCGGCTATTGATACTGATTAAGAATATATATACTTTATAGGGTCGGTAGGGTAGGGTTACATACATTTGCACAAAATTATTATACCCTTTTTTGCCCATTTTTAATGGGCACAGGGTGTAAATATGTAATAATATTTTATATTAAACAATATTTGAATTGCAAAACAAACGCAACAACAATATTTTATTTATCATGTAAAATTTGTGAAAAAAAACTATATAACTAAAAAAAGTCTAGATTTTAACTTCTTTGTGATTCAATTTGCTCAAAGGTGTTAATTCCTAACGACTTCAGTAGCGAAATATGAGGCTCTAATGTCATCAGTTGGACAGAGATGGAAAGCAATGCAAATAAAAGAGTACGATTAGAGAGAGAAAGATATATTTGTCAATACTCAATACACGTGCCGTGTTAAGGCGATCGATCAATGCGAGCGGCAGGAGAGGAAAAACAACATTCGCTGAACTGATGATAATGATATTGTGCTATGACTGTGCTTTTGCTTTAATGATGCCATCGGATGACGCGTGGCTAAAATGCGAATTTAATACCCATTTTAATTTTTTCTTTTTTTTTTTTTTTTTTTTTTTTTTTTTTTTTTTGACCATTTATCTTTATGGCCAAGCGATCAACCGCAAGATGCTGTGAAACGAAAGTATTAAATTACCAAGCACAGCTTGAGAAGCAGAGCATATAATGTGTAAAAGTGCTGCATGAGTGCCGTCTAAGTAGGTTAATGTCCTGACGTACTTTAACCTCTAACACACACAGCTTTAAATTCAACTGGGCCTAACTGGGTTAGTGGCACAAACCCATTGAGCCTTTGACCCAACCAGCCACTTGCTGCATAGCACAACGCATTGTTCGCAAGGCTTCACTTTCATCTCGTCCCGCCTCGCGCTGGCAGCTGAACATTTGTTGCAACTTGTATCAGCTATTGGCAGCTTTTATGGCAAATGCTGCTTTATTGATTACAAATCCAATTATGCAGTTTTGCATGCATGTTGCGCTCTATATTCACATCAATCGCTGTTTACAATAAATACACAAACAGGATTTTATCCACGCTAATTTGATCAATCAACTATAGTGCTGCTGACCCAAAAGGGGTTCTTAGCCATAAAATCATTGAAATACAATTATGCCGGATGTCCACAAAGTGAAGCAAATTTTACTGAAATTTAGATGAGTTGCTAAAAATTATTTGTATTTAATTTTTCATTTATTCCTTACATATTTATTTATAAATAAAAATGTTCAATAAATTGTTTATTCATTTTTTTTTCCTCATATTTTTCTCATATTTGCATTTATTTATTTACACATGTAGCATTTACAAACTGCAGCACGGAATCACTTTATCCATTTCATAAGCACTTTAAAGAAAAGCCCAACCAACACACAATATTTAATACAGTCAATTTTATAGCTGAGTTAATTTATTTACTATTGAATTTCATTTTCATTAAGTTTTTCTGGGTTTTTGCATTTACCGTTCGCCCAGTTTTATTATATTTACAGTGCAGGCGAGTACAAGCACGAACCCGTATGAGATGCAAGTCCGAGCATCTGAAGTGGAACTGTGAGAGAGCAAATGAACGATACGCTTTTCGACTATTTGCCTTCTGGTATGTGGGCGAGATGGTGGCAGGGTGGCAAGGGGACGGTAGGTGAGCACATATTTGCAATGGTGCAGTTCATTAAACTCGTGCAAATAAATAATATGTAAATATTATTAATACTTAATAATACGATAAATTAAATGTGCATGTAATTCGCAACCATATTCGATGCTCGTTCTTATGGATCGCGCCAAGAAAATGCATTCGAAACGTACCTCCGGGGCCCCTCCCTCTGACCATCAGTGTGCCGTGCATTGGCTTTTTAGAGATTTTGGGTTGAAGGGCGCCCAAGTTCGGTCGATTCTGTGTTTCTTCAATTGTCAGCGCATTGACAAGCTGATGGCTGGTCAAACTGAGTTCATGGTGGAAATTTTTGCTGCCAGCGAGCAAAAGCAAATAGTTGAGTTGAGAAAACAATAAGAGGTATTACATCTGGTATTCCACAAATGTAGCATTTAACATATGAATAATAATATGACTTGAATATTTTGCATAATTTTGTTTATCACAAAAACATTTGCCTCCTCTTCAATGTTAGTGAATCTGTATTAATTCTTTAATTAAAATTCTCTTTTAAACTCTACGTATTTAGTTCTGTTAACTTATTGTCCAAACCCAATAATTATCTTCTCAACTCTGTGAATTGTGGTACAATTAACTCAAAAGTTTTGTAGCGTATTCTACAGCGCTTCACACGTCGCTGTTGTTCATGGTGAAATCGGCTACTAGGCTAATGGCCTAGTCCACAAGTCCAACCAGTCAATAGCATTCGGCCCATCCAGCGTCCACGCGTCAAAGTTTGCGCTCAATTTTCACACTCGATAATCAGAAAAGGCTCCGCATTTATATTTTATGTAAGCTTTCATGTGATTGCGGGTGTTGCGGACCATGTTGATGTTATTCATTAAATCAATATGAGCGATAAATATTCATAAACAGCGAAGAAAACATAGTAACAATAGCAAATATTTATCCAGCCTTTTAACATATTCTCTATATGTATGGCGATTTCTACGCATATTGCTAAATGTTTTTACGGTAATTGTTGTTGTTGTTGTTGTTGCATTGCCGTGCTGCCGTTGTTGTGATATGGCGGCATTTGCATTGTTTAATTTGTTCCCAAAAATAAAACACATCAATTAAATGTGCAAACAATTCGAGAGCGGCGAATACGACGCGTGCACAAAATATGAACCCGTTTCTGGTTTTATATGGTAGGCAAATTGGGAGCAAGTTATGGTTAAGTAAAGTCTTGGCTGACCTACCGCTTGAATACCCTGTTAAATGTACTAAGTAATTTTATTATTATTATAATAAATTATAGCCTTCATTATGTCTTATATAATTATTTATTTATTCATTCAATCTAATTTATTATTTATCAAATTATTTAAATACTCTTTAATCTATGTACTACGGCACAACATATGCGACCTTCACATTAAGGTATATTTAAGGCACAACGCAACTCAATTTGCTGCGTAGCTCAAGAGCTTGTTGTTTTGTTGTGCATGAGATGATTTTCCAAATGATTGATTAACAGTGCGTCCATGCACATTAAGCATACGCAGAGTTGCCCACACATTGTTCTGGTTTTCATTGCATTTTGTATTCAAAGTGTTTCATTATAATGCTCAAATTATGACAATGCTCGAGTATATCTAATGCAAGTCAATATTGCGAAATTTAAATTGTAAATTTCAAAGCGAATCTGCGCAGAGAATTTCCATTGAATTTTCTTAACTGTCGCTCAACCGCAGTGACAAATGGCTGGATACTCAACGGCATTTCAAAATAGCATTCATGATATTAAATATCCAAGTGACAGCAGGTGCTGGATAGCCCATGGTTTATCATATTTGATGGCCTTAACTGCTCGTAGTCAACTGACAGAATGAGGGTTCATGGAATTTATTTTTTTTATATTTTATTCTGTTTCTTGCCACGTACAAAAATGTGACAAACAATTTTAATTTAAAATTTCTCCGCTCAGACCAACAGCTACCAGTGAAAAGCCAATCAAGTTTTGCCAACAATAGACGCAAGCAGACATCTTTGAAAGGGCTGGACGACTGGAAGCCGCATCAATGATGCGATTAGACTCTCGGCTTTCAACTTTTGCCATTGGCCACGCACTCAACCGAAACAAAATTGTTAAAGTCTCCTCTTTCCGCATCCCTGCCAAGTAAATACGAATGACAAATGCTCGTTCTCCCGCTGTGTTCAAACAAAGAATGCAGCACAATTGGGCATCAATCATGCGCAAAATTGATTAGTTCAACATTGATATGAGATGCGGGCAGTGCAGTGCTCTCCTTGCAGCATGCAGCATGCAACACTAACGATTTCTGCGCATCTGACGCGCTTCATTGTGATTAATGACAACGGCACTAAGCAGTTGACTGCAGTCAGCTTATGATGTAATAAATGCCGAAGGGTAAATGTCAACTCACGTGTCCTCACATTGCCAAATATTCTCGGTCTAGTGTTTAGTTAGTTTACGTAACGCAATTTACAAGCTGAAGCTGATGCTCTTTGTCAAGGATATGTGTGCTATTTATATAACAATTTAACTTGAAGCGAAACATATTTGAAAAGTGAGAAATGATTCTGCTCTTGTCCAATAAAAAGCTCTCCACTTGATGGCCCAATAAGAAGCTCATGAACTTCTTCACAGGGACAAAGCTTCACAGATTCTAAGCAAGTGGAGTTACTAGTTGCTACGCATATCTTGAGAATTATTTCAGAAGCAATCTGCAATATTTCCAGCCAGAATGAGAATGAAATGTGTCATGCCAAAATGCTTAGCATACATTCAAGCGTCACTTGACACTGCACACGCGTCTGTACTTTGGCAATTTATTGAATTCACTCTTGGCAGCACCATATGGTAGGAACAGCAACACACAAATTTACTAGGAACAACTCGTAGCCATTTCCGGCATGACACGCATTTTTGGAATGTTCCGTAAAGATGACAATTTTATTTCCGTGCTTGCAGCATTTTGTGCCGACATCTGCAGTGAAATGGCGCCGTAAGCGTCAAGTGTGCACATTTTCTTCGACTACTTTTAGTGCTTCGCACTCAATTGTTGTTGTTGTTGTTGTGGTTGTGGTTGTTGTTGCGGAAATGCACTTGAAAGTGTGCACGGATTTCCGGCTTGGCATACTTCTCTCAATTGCACTTGCACAACAACTGTAAGACTCAAAGGACGCACGACTTGCTTAATGCACAAACGATTGCAAATGGCGAACTCAAATTGAGTGGCCATAATGATAAAAGACAGTGGGAACGAGTGGCTAAAGAAAGTCGCATTTCCTGACACGTGGTCGGACAATAAATGAACACAATTAAGAGATGCATTGTGGTGCTTCAATAAACGACAACTCCCAGATTTAAGCAATGTAATCCAAAATGGCAGCCAGAGTGAACAGACATCGGGATATGTTAGTTTATTGCTTTGTTTACAGCAGTCGCTCTGAATGGCAGGGAGTGTCGTGTCGGTTGCGTAATTTATGATCCTCGCACAAAATACCCATTGACATTTTCCCCAAGCTGATTGCGTTGCCACGAGCGTTGTGTAAAAACCAAAGAAATGCTTCACATAAAAGTATGCATTAAAGTTTTATGCGTCACTTATACGCCATGTTGCACCCCAGCCCAGCCACATACATTTTGCGACTCCTATGAGATTCTGTGACATGGTTATAGGGAGCCACAACGAGCTTTATTACCCTTCTTTTTTTTATAATTTGTGCGAAACAAAAAGAAACTACTAGGAAAAGTGTTTGCCAGTCACTTGACATTAAATGCGCATATCAAAAAACTTTCTGTTAATTTAGTGGAAAATAGCAAGTCGTTACGAGCATTTATCTCTGGGCAAGCAGATGCTGTAAGGCAAGCAAGAATACCAGGCGCATGGAGCGTTATGTGAACGCAACACGTGCGATAAAAATAAACAAAAAAAAACACACACAAAAAAAAAAGGAAGAAAAGAAAAACAATGGCCCCTCAGGAACGTAGTGAGTGTTGTGGCTATGGATCATTTTTTAATGCCTCATCAGAATGCAGAGAGCTGACAGAGGCTATGGATATAAGCTTGATGATGACAGCTATGATAGGTACTATTAGAGTATATACATAATAGAGAAGAATGAGGAGTCGCTAAAAGGGTCTAGGAAAGTAGAAATAATAAGCAACCAAATAAATAAATAAAGCAGATAAATTGACAATTAAAAGCGATACTAAAGCAGTTAAAAGTATTGCCTAATAATAGGTAAATATGTTATAATACTAACTTAAGTATAAGAGAGAGAATGAAAATCTACTAACGAAGAACTTGCAACGTGTGTCATGGTGGCAAAAATGTATTATACCAGGAACTGCACTAGGTAAACTCTGTATACTACAGAGAAGCAGAACCTAATACATATTTGACGTCATAAATAATCTACTAAATGAGTCAACTGCAAGTTTTACGCTGAAGTTAAGCCAATTAACCCGACCGTAAGCTATTGTTGCAGCTTTCAGTCAATTTTTCATAACATGGTCTCGATTACACTAGCTACACTTTAAGCACCTTAATATCCTTCTAACTGTTGGATTTGTCTAGACATACATTGTTTTCTGCTTCTTTGGTGAGGTAAAGAAGTGTTAGTGCAATGGGGCTTAAAACATTTGTGCTGTATAACATGTTTATTACGTGGTAGCTGAAGTGTTGCTTCTCATGTTGCTATTGGTGATTGATGCTGTCGTTACTCATTATGCATTTCATTTGTCTACTTTTTGCAGAGCTATCAACAAGCTGGCTGTCAATGGCAGCCTGTGGCAAAAGCTGATTAACGGGATACGCAAAAAGTTGGTGCCAGCAAAACAACAAAACAACACAAAACAACACGAAACACGCCACTTTAACAATAACAATTTGCGTTTGTTAAATGTCGCTGCGGTTGCCAGTTGTGAGGGGGGCTTTCCACTGTTTATTTTATGGTATAAACGTTTGCATATGATTACAACTATGCAGCTTCTAATAGCCAGCAACAAGCCACGCCCCATTGTCAACAAAATGCCGTTCACATGCAACAGTCGCGTTTCCCAACATACGAGTTTGCCCCCGACCGCCTTGTCCCTTGCCCATTGTCCCTTGTCCCTTGTCCCTTGTCCCTTGTCCCCACCTCACCACACTCCGTACATCTTTTGCCATATTTTCATTTTCAATTTTCCCATCGTTGCACGTTTCGTGTAACGTTTTACACGTGAGCTGGAACAAACACGCTTAGTTGGTTGACGTATGTAACGTAAAGTTTTGCCAAATAAAAAGCCCTGAAAATTAATGTGCATATTTTCATGACAGGCAACAATTTGCATATCAAGCGCCTCGAGCAGGCGACTTTCCAGATCACAAAGGGAATATTTAAGAAACATTGCCTTTTTGGGGAAAAACTTTTCATAAAACAAAAAAAAAAAAAAAAAAAAAAACAAATCAAATATTACATTTTATTTTATTGTTTATCATCATATTCAAAAATCCTGATTGCTGTCTAACAAAACTGAACTGAAGCTGGCGGGCAACTGGCAATGTAAATATGGAAATAAGTGCAAATAAAATCAAAACTGTTTTTCAGCTCTTTATAGACAGTTGAACTGTTCAGCGAACTTGTTCGGAAATAAGCAAAAAGTTCAAAATTGTAACTTAAGTGACCAAGTAGAAGCCCATTGAGCGGAAAGTAAAGTACTAAAGACTTTGCTTGGTGAAATTGTTTGGAAATGCAAGGATCGTTAAATAGGGAAGAAATAAAGGTAAACACAACCATAAAGGTGTGCAAAAAAACATGTTTAAAAAAACTACTTATGCTATTGGTAAAGAAAAACCGTGAAATAAAGATCTTAAAAAGCGCAATAAGAAGATTTGAAACTTCTTGGAAAACATAAAGTGCTTTGACAACTAATATAAAGTGCATACAGAGTATTTAATTTCTAAAACAGCTACTTCTCTTATTTTACAATTATTCAATTCACTAGTTGAATGAAAGTTAACTCTTTATATTGTTGCTATCCCTACTCCTCCGTAGTTCCCCCTCACTGGAGAAGTCCTCTTTACTAATACGAAAACCATAACGAAGCTGACTTAAAGCGCTCACACCACAATATGAACATATAGCCCTTGCAGTTGGCTTTAGGGAAGTTAATAAATGAAAAATAAATACCACGAAATTTGATTATAATTATTGTTTTTGTTATATGCACACAGAGATGTGAGCTGCCGCAAGGGTGGCCAAAAAAAAGTAAAATAAAAGTCAATTCAGTGCACAAGAATATTTCCATAACATAAAGCTACAAAAAAAAAAAAAAATAAATAAATAAAACAAAAGAATGAGAGTGCCACAGATGCACGACTAACAGATATCCTATATTCAACTTGAATATGCTTCCAAATATTGTCAAAATTTACACTATATTTGACTTTATCGGTCTGTAATGTATGCATTTGTTATAGAGTTCCTCTACTTTATCCTTTTTACAGGGTATTTTAATAATATAGCCCGCAGTCATGTAAACGTTTTGTTGACTGAGTTTTGTGCTTTGAACCAAAGTCGAGCTACAACGTGGGCCAAGTTAAGGCCACCGAGCAACCACTTGCATGGAGAACTTTGTTTATTTGCAGTTACAATAGCAGCAGCGACGAGAAAATGTAAAAATAAATATATAATAACAACAAATAAGTTAAGTTGAGCTTTAACAAGCAGCTAAGGAACTACATACAAATGCCAGTTGCAGGAAGCTTGTCCAGTTTTGGTTTCATAATTTCATGTTGCATAATTTTGGGCTTATTGTGCGCAAACAAATACAATAACATGTTGTTGTTTTTGTGCGTCTGCCTTAATTTGCATGGCATTGTGTTTGTGACACGCCCACTTGAACCACATGCCATTGCGATGAATGTCAAGTATTTTATTTAAGCAATTATGCGTGGCAATAATTCTAAAATGTATACTAAGTACAACCAAGTGTATCTTGTCCACACTTGTTTGTTTACACACACATTCATGAGTGTTAGTGTGTGTGTGTGTGTGTGTGTGATTGTTTCACAAGTGCTTGTGCTTGTAAAGAGCCCACTACAGCGTTAGTGTTGGCAATCTAGCCATTTTGTGGCCACATTTTTAGCAGCTTTCAAAATAGTTAAGCTTTTTACATTGCAAATATAATTATAATTATTTGTTATAAATAAATATATTAAATATGTATATTAAATTATAAAAAAATATCAAAATAATTATAAAACAATATTAATTAATTTTTAAACTTCATTTGAATTTTTTATTGGTGAGAAATTACACATTTATTATACCTCATCAGTTTTGATGCCAATTAATTTAAAATAAATGCAAAATTAAATACAGTTTATTTTTATACTTGCATAATTTATTTTTTTAAATGATTGCGAAATTAAATACAATTTATTTCTATGCTTTTATAAACTAAGAAAATATTTGAATTCAACAGATTTTCAAATAGTTGCAGCTGCTATTTACACACTACTGCGAAGCACCTGTCATTACTGCCACTCCGCGTGGAATTGTAAAAAAAAACTTGCCGCAAACAAAGAGAAATGAAAAACGAAAAACATTTGCCTCCGACAAAAGTGTTTTACTGTACTGTGGCTTGGTGGTTTCGGTAAGGCTTGTGGTAATGCCACAGCCGCTGGCCTGTTCTACACAAGCCGCTCAGTTGGCAAGAGACAAAAGAACCTTCAGTGTTGCTTTTGAACTGTTGTTGTTGTTGTTGTTGTTGCTGTTATTGTCGCAGCTGCACAAAGGCATTTGCTTGTAGTGTGACAGTAGCATATTTTGTTTTTGTAGCAGCTTATTTAAAAAAAAAAAAACAAAAAACATGAAGGAAAAAGTCACCAACAGCCGGCAGCCACTTGAATGGACATTTCACCTTCGCAGAAAACTATGCTAGAGTAAACGGAAAAAACGCAAAGTGACAGCAAAAAAAAGGATTTAAAGAGTTGTGGCTCAACTTTAAGAAGCAATAAATGCCCGTGTGGTAGGGGAGACTTGCACGCGCCAAAACGAAATCACAATTTTGCCATTCAAATGCCGGTCATTACCATGGGGCATGCAGTGGACAAAACCTCAACGTGAACAAACAACTACAACGATAATAACAGCAACAAGAGTTGCAGCTAGAAGAGGGTGCCGAGCTGAAAAGTAGATAAACCAGCAAGTGTTCAAATGCAATTTGGCTTGGCATTGAGCACGCGTGAGTGAGACGCCTGCAAGCTTGCAGATAATTGCATTTAGACGCCATCTTCTGCCCACTCTCTGTCCACTCACTGCCCCCATCCGCCGGCTGCACATTGCCCGCCTTGAGCACCACCCACTGTGCACACTCCGACTCCGCACTTAATCAAATTGAGCACTTGGCAAATGTCACTGAACCTTGAAAGCGAGTGGCAGAAAAGAAAAAAAAAAAACAAAAAACTAAAGAAGTGGGGTGAAAGTGTATTATTTGCCAGTGCTGTGCACAGTTCTGGCATTAGGTTCAAGAACAACACAACCAAATGAACTTGACGATTGTCAGGACATTCGCCTGGCCAATGCAAACACAAACAAGTACACACAATAAAAAAAAAAAAAGTAGAAGAAACACAACGGCAACATCACGTACAATTGTCAGTGGCAAGCGAAACTAGTGTAGTATCTGGCCAATTGGTTTGTGCCAGCTGGCAATAGCATCTAATTGCAACAAATGCTTAAAAAGGTGTGTCAGCTCAGCTGCTGCTGCTGCTGCTGTTCCAGCTGCTGTGTGTCACGCGCTGAAAATTTACATTTCCTGCTGGCCAGACCATAAAATAATTTGTTTAATTCCATTAGTTCTCGGAGCTACGTGCCCGGCATTAAAATATCAAAAGCAGCAAACTGCCCGGCATGCGGCATGCGGCATGCGGCATGTGGCATGTGGCGGCATGGACCATGTGGCATCACTGCAACATTTGTGCCAATTAGATGGCGCCTTGTCCTGCTCCATGGGGCGTCTTGTCAACGCCAGACGGAACGGAATTTCTAGCATCAAACTGCGTAAATCAAATCTTTTGTTTTCCTTCTTTCAACTTTGTTTTTCATTTTTTATTTTTGTAGTTCACTTTACTGTGGCGCAGTTCTTTCTCGATAAACATATTTATGTGGAAGTTGTGGTGTATAAGTATAGAATATTATATGCATATATATGCATATATCTAATGCATTTTTAATGCACTTTGACCTTGCACTTTGAGTGCCACTGCGTTGGCCAACTTGTCAACTTGCAAACACCCACTGAGGGTCACATAAACAGCATTGGGTGTGTCTTGACTACTACAGTCAACCGAGACGAGTTTTATATATTAAACAGAAACATACATAAAAATACGCATACGCAATATATATATATATTATTACGTATCAGGGTCAGGTCACAGGTGTTTCCAGCTTCAATTGATTAGCTTAACCTTTAGCCTGATAAATGAAGTTGTGTATTGTTATTTTTTTTATTCAAAATTTCTACTTCTGTTACTTTTCTTTTTATGTAAACATACGACTCAGCGTGGGTTCCAGTTCAAATGGCTATTTGTTTTTTGAATGAATTAGAAAAAACTCCATGCCAAAATCTTTTTTTGATGCATTAAAGTTTGTAGCATTTGGACTTAGTTATTTCCGAAAGGAACCACGCAAGTTCTTATCTATTTGAAGACAATTATCTTAACTGAATATACTGAATATATATAATCCTATTAAAAACCCTTTCGTAAATATGCAAATTAAATTAATAACCTACTTAGTATCTGAATTGACAAACGATAACTTAGCACAGGGATTCCCTATTCTTATAATTTTCTCGGAATCACTTAACAACTGAGTGTAATCTCTGCACTCGACACTCAATAGTTGTCAAAGGCATAATGCACTTAGATATCAATTTATTTTGTTAATTGTTACCAGAACCCAATTCAATTCAAAGTGTTGCTTGCCACTTCAATTAGTTGGATAACGGGCTACATTTCTGCGAAGTGAAAGTAAATAGAAATTTAGTTGCATACTGCCGGGCGCTGCTCCACTGACCGAACTGGGTGGAAACTTGATGGGTGAGCCAATTATTTTCCCTTAGAGGGCAGTGACAATGCGCCACATGCAACAGCATGTTGCAACACACTCCTTGGCCATTATCTGAGTGTTGCTTTCGCCAAGTGAGGTATATAAATGCTTCGTGCTATGTGCTATCATTTTTTTTTTTTTTTCTTAAAGCCCCGTCCGTGACACGTTATATGAATAATAGCAGAGCGTGGCGGATAAGCCCCGCATTTCCAGGTACTTTCCTGGACGAGGTATGTGTGCTAACTATAAAAAATTGCTGACTCGAAGTCATGACCTGGTCACATATTGTCGGCGTGGGCGTGTGTGTGTGTGTGTGTGTGTGTGTTTTATCAGTTTGCACTTTTGACGTCTTTCGTGGTAACATTTTCCTTGCCTCTATCGATTTTCCACGACTTTAACCGCCGCCATTTTTAATAGACTTCATTACTTGCGCTTGTCTTATCGTTGCCCCTTGCCCCATTCAGCAGCTCTGTGCTGTGTCAGTTGATTAACAGTCGCGACGTTGTCCTTTGGGCAACTCCTTCGCGCGACGTCGACTTTCATTTATCATGAATTTAATTATGAGTGCTGTGCGAGATGTGCGTAATTTTTATTAATTATAAAATTTACATACATAGACTTTACAACGAGAGATACTATTTGAAATAATTTTGAGCACAGACAAAGTTGTTTTAAGCCCTACAGGTTGCACACTAAAAGGTTAACAATCAGGTGTAAAACTGAAACGAGGGCCATCTGATAAGTTATTGGTTTTCTGTGTCATCTCTAACGCTCAAGCCCAACAATCGATTCTAGCAATCGATCAAATCGCGTGCTGTTAATTTATATGAATTTCTTGCCTTTTGCTGATAATAAGAAGAAATGGTTGAGAGTGCAGTTCAAAGGCAATATAAATGTACATGTATAATTTGAATAAGAACAGTTTAACAGTTTCAGCGAAAGTCAAAGTCAAAGTTCAGCGATAGCTAACTAAATGAATGTAAATTAAATATGTATACGACTGTGAACCGAAACTTGTCTGACAAAGATGAGCAGATTATTAAAACTACTTACGAGCCACCCTCGTGTGTATTCACAGAACCATTTACCGCCAAAAAAAACACTTTCAATTAATAATGTAAACCCATTTTCCATGCATGAAAGCAAGATTCAACGCATTACACATACGCCACATGGAACAATAAACTGTTGCCTGGACTATTAAAAGAGCGGGTCTACCACCGCACACACATTGCCAACTTAGCTGTTGCGTGTATTCTGGCTAGAAGATGGCTATGATGTTTCAACGGTAACATGCAACTAATGGCTGCTTTCTGGCTGACTTGGCTGGCATAGCAAAAGGCATTCATCATTAAATATTTACACTTTCATAAATGTGTGAGTGCATTCAGGTTGTTAAATATTTTACGATGATTCTGACTTTGTAGACACTCAAAGAAGGCAAAGAAGCGAGTAGGGGGGCCAACAGAAAGTGAAAACAAACGAAGGTTCCTCAAAAAAATAAAAATAATAATACAAATAAATATAAAAAATCGTTGATTGTATACCGTGAAAAGCCATGCAAGCGTGAAAATCGCTTGCAACACACTCACAACCTATCTTTCACATTTTAACAGGTACTCGCCACTGGCTTGCCCTTATGTTTTACTTGCCCAAATGATTATTTTTGTGCCATTGCACATAAAGACAAGATGAAGATGTCCTAAATGTCAGGTAACTCACTGAAGCATTTCTAAAAGTGCCCAGAGGTATGCTTAATTATTGTGTCCCGCAGATATAAAAATATAATCCAAACGGACATGGGTTCTTGTTCAACAAATTGTTATTCTTGTGGGCTGACAAGTTCGAGTTAAAAGTTCGCTGAGCCAGAAATGTGAAGGAAAATACGAACACAATTACTTGGAACTAATGCAATTAGAAAGTTAAGGACTTGTACTTGACTTTTATAGAGAATGCTAGTTTAAATACTCTCATTGTTTGGCTAACTGTAATTGGAACGATTGAAGCTAAATGAATTATAATTTAGCACAATTAAATAATAAAGTTATATTTAATTTTAAAGTATTTAGTTAAATCTCATATTTCATAGGTAATTTAATTATTCAACATTTAATAAAATAGAAAACCGATTTTATGCAGCAATTTATGTGTAAGCAAAAACATAATTACTGGAGTATTTTTAAATAATAATTCTATATGCCGCATTTGCAACACTTATTCAATCCAATTGCAGTTCAGAAATGCAACTGATATTCCATAAATGTTACGCACTCACAACAAATTAAATTGCTTACTGGTTTTCCCTCGACTGCAAATTGCATACACTATCAATATCCAGAGATCAAAGTGAATTACTAATGACTAGTGTGAGATGTGAACACCATTTTGATAAATGCATATGAATTAATTGCAATTTGGACTATTAAATGCCTGCAATCATTAAACACATTACAAGTTCCATTTACTTGATCATAAATTTCACACTCGCTCGTTCAGCAATTTATCATTTATAATGTGGTCATTGCAATTCATTAAACTATGCACAATTATAAACATTGGCCGTAAAAGCACAATACATTTTTGGACAAATTTCCAGTAGATAGATATGATATAGACTATAACCATTTGAGGCTAACAGATACCCTCTGCATAGATTTGTAGAATGTAAAATGTAATAGTTCAAAAGTATAAATAAATTGTCATGAATTATCTTTGGTTTGTGCACTATCGCATGTTAGGAATGTTTTATAAAATCCCCTTTATCTATTTTATTTGTAAAGGGTATGCAAGCCGAGCAAAACAAAACCATTTTACGGTTAAATAAACAGACACAATAATTTACTGCATACACATACAAAAAGACAATTACATATATACGCTCTTTTATATATGTATATATATATATATATTTAATGTCGCCTGGGCTAATTAATATATACTCATACATGCCACAAAGAACAATACAAAAGCCGCCATTGGGGGCGGCAAGCAGTGGCAGGAACCACCCAGAATGCGTCAAATGTGGCGTATACGTAATATACAATTAAACACACATTGTGACAGGACTTGGTCTTGTTCGAAAGCCAAAAGCACACTAAACTAAAGCTACAACAGTGTATATAGCTCTTTGCCTTAGCGTAAACGTGTCTGTGTGAGTTAGCCTCCACTGTGGACCTTTGTCCTTTTTTTTTCGTGTTATCCTTTCATTGACTTGTAATGTACAGGGAGGCGTTCGCTCGTGCGTTCGCCTAATTGAATGTAAGCAAACCAATATAAAAGAGCGCTAAAAGGCAACATTAAGCAGCGGGACCAACACGTCTCATTGGCAAATTACCGCAGCGCATTGCCTACAGAGACTTGGCACTAGCCTTACTCTGCAAAGCTCTCAACCAAAACCGCACACCTCACTACCATTTGTATCATTCGCAAGACGACGCGTCGTTGCTGCGAAATTGCGCAATAAAATTGCATTGTCTTTATTTTTAGTTTCTGTTCCAATGCCTTGGCATATAATGTTAATGTTTGACTTTACCACACAATCCACACACACACACACACACACACACACAAACAGTTGGTGACATTTAGTGAGGAGAAAGTTAAATTAAAATTTCATGGCTGGTCGCATTCTGCTTGAAACACTATGCCCCACCACTTCCCCATCCCTTTTGGCCCACACAAACACACTGCAGTGCTAATCAAATCAGCAAACTATCCGCTTCCTAGAAGGCAACGTCTCTATCTTCGCAAAATCTTTACGTGCAGTTTTCCCCAGTCATCGGCTTATTGTGACACAGAAACGTTGATTGTAGACTTATTTAAAAGGCTTCAATTACATGTTGACTTGCCTTGAGAATACTAAACAAAATGCATCGTAGAGTCTATTAAATAATATTACAAATATATATAACAACAACAGAAATTTTAAAATGTTGATTGCAATACGATCTAAACAACGCATTTCTGAAAAACTCTAATATTTGAAAGAGTAACATGAGTGAAAACGTTGTGATCTTAAGAACTGTTAAGTGTTTTAAATGTAATTTTATTTTTAATAATAATTTAATAATCACTCATTAATTTATTATTAATTGGAACTTTTATTATTTATTTTATTATTTTATAAATAAAATATAACACTTAAACTTGTATACACAACAAAAGACACAAATTATTGACAGTCTTAGGAAGAAAAAAAAACAATTAAAGCGGTAATTTAGATGAAAATATTTAATTGTAACAATTCAATAAAAACTAAAATTACGATATTTTTATTCAATTAAAATTGTCAATCATAAACAAACAAAAATATATTTTATAATTATTTTTGCATAATTACAAAGCGGTAAATATTTCTCGGATTTATTATATTTAGAAAGAGATATTTTGATAATTAATTCTTGAGAACTAGTTCAACCCAAATTAGGCTTATCTTTTCTAAATCGTCAGACAATTAAATTGATATTCATTTGCAAATGGGTTGAGATCAAAGTAGGAGTCAAAGAAAAGGCAATCTTAATTATAATTGATATTCAAATCAAACTCACTCAGTTCAGGTTCAGCGTGAAGCACAAATACGAAACGAAAAACAATTAAAATTTCACTCATGCAACGCGTGACAGTTTGTGTTTAATAATTTGAGAAAACGTTGTGTTAATTGTGCATTTTAAGTGACACTTTAAACTGAATGCATTGTATTATTATTATTATTATTATTATTATTATATTGATAATTATAATTGATTATTGATTTTATTATTATTATTATTGTTATTTTGTTGAATGTTACTTATTTTTATATTTCTTTTCTTTTCTTTTTTTTTGGTAGAATCAAAGTGTTTTGTTTTATCGCCTCTTGTCGATAATATGCAAATGACACAACAAGTCGGCAACGACTGATTCGAAAGTGCGGCAAGTGAAACTTAAAAACTTGAACGCAACGAGTGTTGCAACGTCGGCAACGAACACAAAACGAACGGCGATACGAGAATGAGTTGAACCTCCTAAGGACGATGACGATGACAGGACAACACGGACCTGCCACCTGCATGGACCCTCAACCTGCGCCTGCCGCTGCGTCTGCATCTGCTGTGAGCTGCGTTCGTTGCGAAACTGTTTTTGCTTCTTTCCGTTTCACTTTCCTTACGTTCGCAGCGGCAACTAACTTCCTGCGCACAAGTTCGGGTTGGATGTTGTTCAATCTCTTGTTCAGTTCGGTTCGTATGATGGCGTTGGTTGTGGGGGGGGTGTTGGTTTGGGGGTGGTAAACACAACAAGCATGCGGTTACTTTGGCAACGCTCTTTACGACATGGCAAAGATGACGTAAGTTCTTGTGGCACTGCTGGCACCATTTACCACTTGTTGGTAAGTTGTTGTTGTTGCTTTTGTTATTATTGTTGCTGTTGTTGTTATTATTATTATTGTTGTTGCTGTTGTTGTAGCACAAGTTGCAACAAAGTCTGTTGGACCACAGCAAATTGGGCCAAGAACTTGGCATTCTCTAACTTTGGCAGTTTATTAGCCAAGTTTTTGTGCATTTCCAGCAACGTTTTGTGTTCGGGAAACAAGTCAAATAGCTGACATTTGCTTTATACTAATATGAACGTCAGGCATTTTATAATTATAACTAATTCTGCTATTCCTTCCTCAATATATTATTTACACGTGGCGTTCCTCAAAATTCCGAATCAATCGTATCAAACCAAACACAACACAACACAACACAACATAAAAACTGTTACGAACTCTTTAGCCTTTTGCAACAAGTTGCATCTAGTTAGAGGACATGTTCGATGTCTAAAATGCGTTTTGTGGTTAGCCACAACATTTTCGCCGGCTTGCGGAATGTAACCAACTCATTCCATTTGCAGTTAGGTAACCAAAGGACATCGCATTATTTAAGCATATTTCCATAGAAACTAATCAACTAGGGGAACTATGATTTGATGGGGTAGGGGTGTTAATCAATGCAATTAACGTGGCGTATACATAACATAGCCTAAGTGCACTCATTATAATTTTATGTGCATTTGAAGCGTAGGAATATCAAAATTCATAAGTCATAAGTGTGAGGTCAATTGAATTGTGGTAAGCAGCATCCTTAGCAGACACTTCTCGATTACAATTTGCCTGATTTTAATAAAAAAAAAAAAAAAACAAAAAAGGAGATGTCCAGAGCTCTAACAATGACTCAGAGTCTGTGTGAGTTGGGTCAAGCACCTCTCAGATGTGGACTTGTATGCTATATCAGGTTACACCGCAGCCAGTCAAGTTATTAACCTCAGAAAGAAGAAGCTGTACTTAAATATGACATCTAACTCTTAACTCTTTCAAATTGGAAGACCCACCACAAAAGTCACTTCTTCGCAAAGGGTTCTGAAAATTTTAGAAATAACACTCGCTATTCAATACTACGTAATTCAAGATCAAAGGAAGATTATTACACTGATCAATGGACAACAACAAATATAAACGCTGCTTCCGATCGAAATGTCACGTTTTTTCTTAGCTTCCTGACAACCGGCAGGAAGAATCAATTACACATTGAGCTGCATCTCCTGTATCGGCAAAGCGAGAGCAACAGATGTGAGGCCCAGTCGAGATCAGTAACCAGCTCAGGTTACCCCAGACAGCACCTCAGCACCTTTGCATCTTTTTTATAAACTATTGAAGCTTGTGGGCTGCAGGGCTAAGGTGCTGGCAGGTGTGTTCTGTCTCTCTCCCTCTCTCATCAGGACTAAAAGGCAGCAGTGAAGCGACATACAAGATAAACGAAATGAATCACTTTCAAGCTGCACTCTGAGAAGCGAAAACAGAACAATAGGTAAAATCCCCATTTCTATAGAAGTAATTTAAAATGCCTGTAGTTTTGTTTACCATTTCAACAATATTCGTACTCGTTTATTGCTGTAGAAGGAAGTTTCTAACAATTGAAAACAAAGGCAATTTGTGTTAACAATGTTTGCACATTGTACAAATTAAGACGCGATTTGTATGCCAAAGGCAAAGGGGAATTTATAAAGCAATTTTAACACTAGAAAGACTGCAAATGTTTTTGGAAGTCTGTGTTTCTCTCTCTCTCTCACACATCCTCTTTGCTAACTCTCTCTTTCTCTTCTTGTATGTCTCTCCCTTTAAGTAATATTAAAGACAGTCTTTGACTAGTTAAATTTGATTAGGAAGTTTATTAGAATTTTCTTTAATTAAAATACTTAATATTTGCAGACTTGCCAGACGTTTGCACTGCTGTCAATTCATAAAAGATTCACAATCACTTTAAACTTCGTTGTGTTAATCAGGGAAAACTCAAAGCAGTTAAACTTGACTCGATAGGTGAGATTCGATTAGCTCACATAGCCCCAGTTAATTGCTTCCCAATTAAACAATAACAGCATTTTCTTTGGCAAATTGATCAGTAAAGGTCTTTCTAGTGTTAAATTGATCAAAATAGGCAAATAGGCTACGCGCTGCTAAATCAAAAGTCTAAAGTGAACTGCGCACGCGTTCCCAACTCATTTGGGATGCGCTGCAGACGCGCGTCTGACGACAATACGCCGAATTTATGCTGTGTATGTGACTAAATGGATTGAACTGGGCGTGCGAACCACGTTGTGGACATGTGGACATGTGGACATGTGGGGCATGACAATTGTGGTGGGCCAACGTATGCGAATATCTTATGACGAATTATGTTGGGCAAATGGAGTTGCGTGTATTGGCTGTCAATAAGGCACCACTGAGTGGTTGCCAATGCTTAGCTGTGGGTGTCTGTGGGTGCCAGCTGTCTATCGTTGGGTGTCTACGTGCGGTTTAGTTCGTCAGCCATGCCGGAAGATCAGCTAAGCCAGCATTAGATCTACGGCCGAATCGGAGTAGGTGACGCGAGTGTCAGGAAGCGGTCTTCAAGCTGTCGTACGCATTGTTGTTGTCAGCGAGTTCAGTGTCCAGCTTTTGCACTTGAAACCCAAATTGCGCAATTCCCAAAATAACTACATACACATCTCGGACAGGCGGCAGCTCAAATTATCGAGGGTTGTTGTTATTTTTGGGGTTGCTGGCATCTAAAAGTACCGCTACACGCACACAACAAGTGCGCAAGTGGGACGCCAGTTAAAGCCCAACCCCATGATGTCATTCTCAGTCCCAGATGCGTCGTATTTACTGTTTCAACTCGTACGCCAGAAATATCCAGCCGAATCTGAGCTTTAAACACCCGCTTCCAATGATATACGCTACTGGAATGCCTGTCGACGTCAGGCGGCTTAACACATGATTAAAAATAAGTTAAAGTTTAAAAAAAAAAAACAACAACAACAATGCAAAAACCGGGTTATATAATCAATCAACTTGCTACTGAGCTGGAATATGACAGTAAATGCAATCGAAAAACATGTTTTATTCCATCAGACTCAATAATAACTCTTAACTTTCAGAAGAACATAGATGAAACAGGCTGTAGAAAGTTGATTAACAATGTTTTTTATTATTATTATTATTATTATATTTGAATATTCCAAGCTTATACTTTGTGCTCTTAACCACTTTTGTTTATATTGTTATGATAATATAATAATTCCTTATTGTAAACTAAATTTGATATCAATAATATTCTTAGATCAAATAAACATAAACATAACAATAAATGATTCATCTGATGACATAACTGTTAACATTTTAAACATGTCCAATGCAAGTGAATAGATTGGATTAACTATTTAAACTATAAACAGTATCAGTATGATATCCGTTCAAATTGTTGATAGGCTATGAAAATGAAATTGAAATTGCAAGCATGCAACAGCAATATGATATGGTGTTCGCCAGTCAGTTGATCTAAACGGATTCAACTAGAGAGACCATGATAATGTACTATTTTGTCATTGGACTGATAATGAACTGGACATCGCCGTCGATGGCCAAAGTGTACAAACATAATATAAGCACAAAGACACTGCCATCTAATCGCCAATGGCGTCCAATGTCCCAAGATGACATGGGTGGCTGGCTGGTGAGGATCGTAAATGGAAATGGTCATTTCGCCTGTTGTGGATCGTATGTGGCTCCACTTATTGTCCTAACATCTGGTAATTGCATGGAACCGTATCGGGATAATCTCAATGGTGCCTCCGTTGAAGGGACTGCCATGCTAAAGGGTGAGGATAATTTTGCATTTATTGAAACTGTTTATACGCCCGAAAATTTCACGGAGCGTAGAAATTTAATGGATGTCGCCGCTGTTATACTGAGGCGTCCCATCCGGGGTAAACTGACGGAGTTTATAAAGCTTTGCGATTCGAATGTCACTGACAACATGACAATGACCTCATTCGGCTGGGGCTACAGTAGTTTCTCCATACAAGATCCCTCCATAGATCCCAGAAATTTCACAGTGCCCGTGCAAAATACCACTGAATGCAAACAGAAATGGTCGAAAAATAGACGAGTTTCAATTTCAAGCACAGTCTTTTGTGTCTCACACCCAACGCGAGATCGTCGAAAATGTGTCTATGATCCCGGCTGTCCCTTGGTATGGAATAATCAACTGTGCGGCATCGCATCCATAGACTCGACATGTATCGATCCAACCAAGCCTGGCATTTATACAGACATTAACCATGTCAAGGAGTTTATCTCGAGTATTGAAAATAAAATTAAATCGGGCTTACTTGCCTAATATTTATGTATAATAAAAATATATAAATAAATATGTAAATAAATAAAAATGTCTACAAAAAAGATCGAAGTAAGCCTTCTCAACTGTAGGTTATTGTAAGCTTAAATTGTCTAGCTTTTAAATGTAAATATTATCTTCCATTAAAACGCTTCATTATGAGACATTATAATAATTTATAAAAGCGCGCACACTGCTTGCAAGCAGTGCATTGCACTACTAAACTTACATCTGGATTTATTCTTCGATCTTTATGATATTTTACAAATGAAAACATTTAATGGAGTTATACCCACCCCATCTTATCCTTATCACAGATTTTCGCAGTTATATAAAACTATAAGACTTTATGAATTGATCTAGAGTAAAACCGCATCAAATAGGTAAATCACAAACGATACGCCCAGGGATTTGCATAAAAGCGCATCTAATACGCATAAGCTGCGCATTATGGCTATTACAACTGGCTTTTGTCGGATGGCAATTGGGTTTCTGTTCAGTACAAGATACAAATCGGTCGAAATGGGGAAACGATTGCTGTTCTTGTTAGTATTGGTTATCTGGATGCCATCGGCTTGGAACAAATTATATCATGGTGCAATCACAAGAAAAATGAATGTGTCACTGCGTCAATGGGACGGATTGCAATCGAATACGGGATCGAATATGGGAGGTTGGCTGATTAGGATTACCAATGCCGATGGTGGATTCGCTTGCTGTGGTTCATACTATTCACCACTTTTGGTTCTCACATCGGCCAATTGCATGGAACCCTTTCGATGGAATCTTGTTGGCGCTACTGCTGATGGCACCGCATTAACGGATGAAGAGGATGATAACTATGCTGAAATCGATATTGTATATGTTCCGGATGAGTTTGTGGCTGGCCAGACAAACATGGATATTGCACTGGTTAAGCTGCGTAAGCCCATCCGTGGCAAATTGACGGAATTTATCAAGCTGTGTCACACAAATCCTGAAAGCGGTGTCTTCTATAACGCATATGCCTGGGGTTACAGCAGCTACGTTGTACAGAAGCCATCAACTAATCCAAAGACTGGCATTGTGCCATTTGAGGGCAGGCTAGAGTGTGAAAAGAAGTTCACTGATGGTTTCCTCTCCGAGACAGTTATGTGTGTAACCCATCCGAAGGATCGTCGGGAATGCCTCTACGATGGCGGCTCTCCGTTAACCTATAAAAATGAACTTTGTGGTATTGCGTCCATTGGCTCCAATTGCCAAAACACCTCAACGCCTGGCATCTACACAAACATCCTCAAGGTCAAAGCGTATATACTTCAAATTGAAAAGAACGTTAGAACTGGTGTTTTGTCGCGTCGCAGGAGACACGTGCGAAGAGTACGAAGAGGGGACAAATAATGGAATATAATAAGCTAAGCCTAAACATATAATTGCATAACGATACGATAAAGTACATGTGTATATAAATTATCAAACAATCTATTGTTATTTGCAACTTAGCTGTGGGGTATTCTCTAGTCAGCACAATGGGAAATTAATTACAAAATATGTAAGTCAGCGTTAAATTGAATTTGAAAGCAATTGGAAAGGGCCAGACTTAGATTCATGTACTTCATATGATGATAAATTCAGTTGTAAATTAACTTCAAATGGATCGCAAGGGCAAGCATTTTATAGGGCTGATGTTACTGTTACATCGAATTCCACAACTTCATGGGGAACACAGTAATTGCATCTGAAGCCGGCGGTTAGAACTGTGACAACAGCAGGCTTCCAGTTGACGAGCAATTCCTGCCTGGTGCCTGGTTACTACGCATCATGGATGGTGGTCAGTTCGCCTGTGGAGCTGCTTACTATAGTTCACTTTATGTGCTGACCTCGGCAAGTTGCATGCACAATTATAAAGCTAATTTAGATAATCTGAGTGTGGAGATCCTTTCAGTTAACGAATTTACATTGATTGACAGCGTCTATGTGCCCGCCCAAGCATTACGAATGGCACAGCAACTATATGGATATTGCAGTTAATAAGCTCCTTGATCCACTGCCCGGCAACAACAATGAATATGTTGAGCTGTGTAGTAAACCAACGTACAACTACAATAAGCTGCCAGTGGTGGCTGGCATCAGGAAGTACGCACGCAGCAGGTAATCGTGAGGAGTAAAGTTGAGTGTGAGCAGCAATATACAAAGTTGCGGTTGGCCGAGACTGTTGCCTGTACTCGGACTTTTAACCGGGCCAAAGAATGCACGTACGACTTTGGATGCCCAGTCGCAGCATATGATAAGCTGTGCGGTATTGTAGTCGTTGGTTCTCAGTACAATGAAGTACAGTTACCCGGCCTATTTACTGACATCTACCAAGTGAAACAATTTATTCGCAAAGTTTCTGGCAGTGGCAAAATAAAGGCTTGTACTCCCCGCAAACCGAACGAAAGGCAAACTTGGTTTCACAAATAATTAGATAACTTGGATAATGCTTATAAATGAAGAGGCCATCGTTGTATTGCATTTAACTTCACAATAATAAATTTTAAATATATACATATTTAATATTTCAAATTCAATTGCATTTAAATTATTCAAATAACTTTATTAAATGGTTGGCAATTCTGGTTTTTATATCGACTAATCGAGCGACCACCACAATGTCTTGTGGTATCGATACTTCTGAGTACTATGCAAATGTGTTAGCTCAGCTGATGCACTTAGCGCTACAGTTTGCAGCTCGCCAGACTGCTGCTGAATTTAAGTTCTTAAATTAATATCAATTTAGACAACAATTATATAAGTACACTATTTATAATATTATACTCTTGTTTATTAAATGTAAAGTAGCACTATTAATGCTAAGTTTGTATAAAGTTTCAACAAATTTTAATGTTATCGCCTCTGTTATGTTAAATTACACAAACACACACACAAGTAAAAATAATTAACTCAGCCGCTAACAGGCAACAGCAGCAGCTTCATAGATATCTAACCGAAAACTAGAATCAGCATTGCAAAGATTAGCCCGTACCTGCCACAGTGAACTATGGCACAATTGAAGGAGCTGCACATGGCCAGCCGGCTAGAGGATCTAGAAAAGTGGACAATAATTCCAGACACACGCCGTAAGAGCATGAATATGTAAGTGGACACCACATGCCCAAGGGTTACACCCGCTTGGCAGCTGTGCCCGCATCTGTGTACAATTAATGCTGATATCAACAAAATATGTTTGCTTGCAGTTTACTTAATACCGCACGAAAACTGTTCTTGACCGCTGAAGATTATCGACTAGGCGGAGATCAGGAGTTGGCGTACATCAGTTACATGAAGTATTTCAATATGCTCTCAATTATACGAAAGAAATCCGATTACGCTGAAAACAAGGGATTGGTGCGAAATGTGCTGGGGGACTCTGAATCAAATCGTCGCATTATGGACACGCTGGAACTGATTAGCGACTCATTAAGCAAACGCTATGAAGTGCTGAGACCGGTCAACGTTAATTTAAATGCAGCCACAAAAAAGCCCACCAGCGGATCCAATTGACGATGGCAGCTCTTCTACGGGTTCGGAGACTTATGCCAAACTAGGTGTTATTAGCTGTGAGGCATTGTTCCAGCGAATGCAACAGAAATCCGTGCTCGTCATGGATTGCCGCAACAGCGCCGACTATGACAATTCGCATTTGACCTACTATTGTGCATTTAATGTGCCCGAGGAGCTGATAACGCCGGGGTAAGTCACAGAAGAATACGTTGATTAGAGCTTAAATCATTCAAATCGATTGATCTTGCAGCATGTCCGCGGGCAGATTGCAAGCACGTCTGAGCAGCAGTGCTAAGGCTTCGTGGGCCTCCCGTTCCGTCAAGGAGTCGGTGGTGCTAATGGACTGGAACAGCAAGGATGCTCAGCCTGCAGATGGCACAGCTATTGCCACATTGTTAGATATACTGAAAAATGTACATAAATTGCTGTCTTTTTCTATGTATATTCTAATTTACGGTCTCTGTCTTACAGTGGGATCCGGATGTAACTTATCGTGCTCCGATACAAATACTGGAGGGTGGCTATCAGCACTTTATCATGATGTATCCAACGCACTGTACGAATCCCAGTGTACAACGGCCACAACAAAATAACAATGTCATCGACACCATCGATGACATTGAATATCCATCAATAAGTGATATTACCATGAAAGAAGACATTCTTAATGCCGATGATTCCAAGGATAAGCAGCGGCCAAATATCAATCGGGATACCAAAGCAAACGCATTGCGCATCTATGAGCCGAGCAAACAAAACCACCATCCGCAGGAACAACAATCCAATCCAATTAATGAGATCATACGTCATCAAACAGAATTGCTGCAGAAGGCACAGTATAACGATATGCTTCTGGATAATGCATCTGAAATGTGGCGGCGTCTGTATTCGGAGGGTGAAACACTAACCGCCGGGAAGCAGGAGCTGATCTACAACTTACTTCAGCTTGATAATGCAGCCAAAGATTATGTTAGTTGGGCTGAAACTAAAATAATCAATGAGTTAATCAATTGAATAAGCATTTTAACTATTTCTTCTCAGAAAATTGAAAACTGCGCTCTGCGCGAGGAGTTAAATCGTTACAAGGAACAACAACCGGATCGACAGCTACAAAATGACAAGGAGACTACGCGACATATTGAGTCCAAGATCGAGGAACGTCAGAAGCTCGACGAACAGCATGAACGCGAGCGAATCGAACGTGAGCGTCAACTGGCCATTGCCCGCGAGGCGAAGCGACACTACAAGCCGATCACTGAGCCAGCAACGACACCAACAGTGACAACTAATGAGGTATCTCCGCCCAGTCCAATCAATGAGATTCATCAGACGACTCCCATTGATCTGGTGCCAAATAACTCTCGGCCCCTCTACGATCGCGCCATGAAACCACGAAACGAAAGGCCAACGGTTGTAGAGACATCAGCGCCGCGAGTCAGAGATTTTTCACCTGTTATAGGTCAAAATGTGGTAAGTGGTCGCTTAGGCCTATAAATAGCCTTGTGCAAATCAATAGCTGGGGGTCATCACGTCACGTTTTGT
Organism: Drosophila funebris; assembly: GCA_018901825.1. NCBI lineage: Eukaryota > Metazoa > Arthropoda > Insecta > Diptera > Drosophilidae > Drosophila > Drosophila funebris. The sequence continues at coordinate 4,896,812 of JAEIFK010000678.1, forward strand.
GGGTGTAAGTTGCATACATCTTTTTTTTTTTGCCATAACATGAATCAGTCGCGCATTGTCCGAACTCAAAGCATGTTTGAGCTAAAACAACGTACACTTTCCAAGTGGTTCAGTGCAACAAATGCCACAACTGCCAATGATTTGCGTTCCGGGGATCAAACTTCAGCTGCCGCCTACATATAACATATACACCTCCATCTTTCCACTCAGACGTGTAATGCACCAAAAGAAAATCTATTATATTATATTATTTATTTTATTTGTATTTTACAGGGACTTGGTCTAACTGGTCTGAAGAATCTGGGCAACACTTGTTACATGAATAGCATACTACAGTGCCTAAGTAATACGCCCCATTTAATGGAGTTTTGTGTAACGGACAAATATAAGGACCACATAAGTCGCCAGAACAAAACCAGTGGCCAGGTAATCGAAGAAGTGGCCGCACTCCTCAAAGAACTGTGGAATGGTCAATACAAATGTGTGGCCAGCCGAGATTTACGCGTAAGTGATGACAGTTTACCTTGACAATGTTGTAATGTTGTAATTGTTAAACAATTTCAATAAATTGTTACAGTATGTTGTGGGACAATATCAGAAGATATTTCGAGGCGTTGATCAACAGGATTCGCATGAGTTTCTTACCATTCTCATGGATTGGCTGCATTCCGATTTGCAAACGCTAAAAGTGCCGCATGAGCAGGAGATCAAAAGAGCCTCGGAGAAGGCATGGTTAGAGTTCACCAAATCCCAGGAGAGTCTCATTTTGCATTTATTTTATGGACAAATTAAAAGCACTGTAAAGTGTGTAACCTGCAACATGGAGTCAGCAACATATGAGTGTTTCTCAAATCTCAGCCTGGAATTGCCGCCCAACTCTAATTTCTGCCACTTGAGTCAATGTATGGACATGTACTTTAGTGGAGAGAAAATCCACGGTTGGAATTGCCCCAATTGCAAAACGAAACGTGATGCAATTAAGAAATTGGACATTTCTAAGCTGCCTCCAGTGTTGGTGGTGCACCTAAAGCGGTAAGATAATAAGCTTAGCTCTCCAAAATCTATTGTTAATCATGTTTGTCGTTAATCAGCTTTTACGCGGATCCTGGCAATACTGGTGCCTACATAAAAAAACAAAATTATCTGCAGTTTCCCTTGGAAAATCTGGATATGAAACCGCATATTGCTCGTGCCGAGTCGCGTTCCAATACGCCTAAGACATACCAATTGTATGCTGTATCCAATCACTACGGCACAATGGAGGGTGGCCATTATACGGCATTCTGCAAGAACGCCAACTACGGACGTTGGTTTAAATTTGATGATCAAGTTGTTTCGACGCTGGACTCGTCGAATGTCGTCTCAAGCGCTGCTTATATACTATTCTACACTTGGTTGCCGCATATGCAACTGTCCGCATAATAGTTTCAAGTCAAACTATACGAAATTCGTATTTTGTAATTAATTTTTTACATTATTTTTTTGTTTAATTTAAATTGATTATTTTCGACTATCATTTATCAAAATTCCAACGCATTTACATATAGATTTAACTCTTAAGGTCTAGTCGCTTCACCAATTTATTGCAAACTATTGCCTATTTTAATTAATGCTTGTTTGTTGATGCTCAGTTTTGACCTGTATGTATACATAACTTTAAAGACAGCATTACCATTAGCAGTTAATTTGGGTATATTGTATAGAAGATGTAAGCATAACTCAAGACATTGAGGTTTTTGAACGTGTTGAAATTGTGAAAACTTAAGTGCATTAGAAGAGAAAGAGAGAGAGAGAGAGAGAGCGAATTAATATAGTTTATTATATTTTACACGCATATTTTAAAACCAAATAAACGAAATACAATTTCTACATTATCTTGTATACGTTCTATTCATATTTGAATTTCCCTCTTTATGTATCGTTCGATAAGCACAACAGCTATCGATGGAAATTGAACATATCGCACTCAATTGATAAATGCAATCTATCGATAAGGTGTCGATACAAGTAGTTAGTTCCCACCACCCCTAAACTCCACGTAGTAGAAATTTGTAAATCTGCGGACTTTACACGTTCTATGTACAATGTGGGGAGTATAAGCAGTTAAATTTAGTTTTATAAGCAGAAAGTGCAAATATAAAAGCCTAAGAAAAACAAACCTCAGTCATGAACATACCTGAACAAAGCCGTTTCGCCATCTACGCGATAGGCATATTTTTCACTTACTTCTTATACGGGATTGTGCAGGAGAAACTTACTCGCGGCAGGTATGGGGATCAGGTGCAACCAGATGGCAATGTGGGCGAACGTTTTACATATACTCTGGCCCTTGTTTGGGTGCAGTGTTTATGCAATTATCTATTTGCAAAAGGTAAGCTAGCTTGTCAATGTCTCTACCGGCTTCTAATTACATATGTTATGCCCACTTGTTTGCTTCAGGCATGCTTGCAGTAAAGCCGCAAAAAGAGGATACTACACATACGGGCTACTATGCGGCCAGCTCGCTGACGTATCTCTTGGCCATGGTCTCAACGAATATGGCACTACGCTGGGTCCCATATCCAACCGCCGTTGTTGGCAAATCCGCCAAGCCCATTCCGGTGATGATACTGGGTGTGCTCATTGGACGCAAGTCGTATAGCTGGACGCGATATGCCTGCGTACTCACCATAGTTCTTGGCGTTATACTGTTCATGTTCAAAGAGAGTAAGGTATCAAATTTACCCACTGAGACGACAGGTCTTGGCGAGCTTCTGCTGTTTTTGAGCTTATCCATGGATGGCTTGACTGGCGCGGTACAAGAGCGTATGCGTGCGGCCAGTGCACCGTCCGGTCAGCAAATGATGCTGTCGATGAACTACTGGAGCACTTTAATGCTTGGACTTGCCATGATTGTGACAGGTAAATGAGCTCACTTAATAAATAACTACATTTCTAATAAATCTCTTGGTTTCTCCTAGGCGAAGGAATGGCGTTTATACAATTTGCTATTAGGCATTCGGAGGTTTGGATACATCTCTCCATGATTGCACTCTGCGGCGCTTTGGGCCAGCTTTTCATCTTCCTGATGGTTGCCAGTTTTGGACCTTTGGCGTGCTCTGTGGTCACCACTACACGTAAATTCTTTACGGTCCTTTGCTCCGTGCTGCTATTTGGAAACGTTCTAATTGGTCGTCAGTGGTTTGGCGCTTTCTTAGTCTTCGCAGCGCTCTTTATAGACATGCTATATGGGAAGAATCAGCATTCGACAGCGAATAAGAAACCGCCCGGAGAAGGCAAACTAAAGGAAGAGCAAAAGAAACTGACTTCATAGAATTTAATACGATTACACGAATGCGAGTTCAACACAAAAACGTTGTCACATTTATAAAAATGCAATTCAAATTGTCTATAGCTTAATTTAGTGTGTGCTGTAAGTCGTACAAAAGCTAACTTTTATATATTTAAGAGCAACATTGCATTCGTTTTTGATCTAAAAAGATATTTAATTATAAACATAATTAGTTTTAGAGTAGGAAAATAATGAAATTAGTTTTTAATTTGAAATTGAGGCTCGCGCTGCCACTGCCTAAAAGGTGTTGTCAGCACAAAATAGTGTTGCTAAAATTCATCGGGTCATGACGATATGCCGATAGTCTGTAAACAACAGCTCTGTTAGGCTGATATGGTTCTATTGTCAAATTGTTCAAAATATTACAGCTGATAAATCCTAATTTTGATTAACACGCCGGCAGCAATTTCATTTGGTTTAATTATATGTTAAGTTTCTTGAATAATGATTTGACGTAATGAAACCTATCGGAATTAATAATAAATTAATAATTTATCCATCTAATCATGAAGGCTTGCTGTTAAATAACATTCAGCAAACTGTTAATTTTGTCTTTTTATGTGTGCGTGCGTGAGTATATATGTGTGTTAACGAATCGTTCGCTATGCACAGTTAACGTTAAACGCTCGCGGCTTGGATTTTTATTATTTTTGACGCAGTGTTTAAATTTAAATTGTGTGCTATACTATAAATTCAATTTCGTTAATTGCAGAAACGCGCGTGGCAGCTGCACAAAAAGGATTTAAAAAGCATTTTATTCCACGAAAAACGTGCGAATTGCAAACAAGTGTAAAATTTATAGATTAATGCAATTCAAATACAAAAAAATGAGTGTCAACTGTGGTGAATAAATGTTAAAACGTGTCAATAATTAGAAGCAGTGAAAAACTAAACGTTTTCTGAAAAACAAATACTATATTTTCTTATTCGGTAAGTTGTTGTTGTTGCTGATGCCAGCTGTTTGCTTGTATGTATTGCAAGGGTCGCCTCAACTGTGAGTGTGTGTGTGTGCGTGTGTGTCCGTGTGAGATTAATTTTAGCTGCAAAATAAATGGAAAGTGATTCTCACAAGCGATAGCAACAGCAGCGTTATTTATATATAAAACAATCATTTGTTTGTGACGTTTTTAATTTTTGAAGCAGGATCTGAGGCATATATTCTGCCAAAGCAAATGACAGAATTGGCACCCTAACAACACTTACACGCACACACACGCATACGTTCAGAGAGTCACACGTGAATGACAGTTGGATTCTCTCGCTCTCGACAAGCCAAGATGGTGGTTGTTACCGTTAACATTTTGCCGGTTGCCTATTGTTGTTGTATGTGACGTAAACTTTTTCTAGCCGTTTCCCAAAACTTTATGTAAATTATTTAATATCAACTCAGCTACGTATACCCTGTGAAATCGATTGTAGATTTATGCTTGGACGTTTACGTTCATTGTGCACAGATAGCGTAAATCTCATTTGGTGGGCCGTGTTATCAGGCAACAATAAAATATATACATATGAATCAAAAAGCAAAACAAAGAAGCATTCTCGTCATTCTGTTTATACATGTATAAATGGTTTTTCACGCTGATAATAATTGCAAATGTATAAAAAGCAGAGAAGAAGAAAAGCACAATAATTAGCAACGCCAATCGTTCGATTTTTGCTTGGAACATAATTTGTCTGGCGAGTCGCTAACGTAGCTCAATGTTGACACAAACAATTTCAAATTGTTTTTGTAAATTAGACAAGCTAAGCCTCGTCTAATGAATAACATTAAGCTTCTAAACATCTTGATACAATTTTTTGGCGCTATAATAAAACGAAGATAAACTAACTTAATTTACAACTTTCGTTTAAAATGTCATTGATAACCAAAAGTTTGAACACATAGAACAATCAACAAGTTGCCTCAAGTCTGCGATTAGATGAGACATTTGGAATGATTCTTTACTTGGCAAAATCACGTGCCGTCGTTGTCTATAGTTCCGCTGAGGCCAATATACGCTTTTGACATTTACAGAGCCAAATTACAGTGATAGCTCCCTAAAGTGAGCCCCAAAATACAACCTGGAATAGAACAATAACTGAAAAACTGTCAGTTTGTAGAGCATTCACTGTACATATATGTAAAATATAATGAAAATGGTGGGACATACAAATATCGAGCGGTTGTCTTACTATTTATAAGCGCAAGTGTTTTTTTTTTCATATTTCCCCTTTTTGTGTGCCCAACTGTCTGCCTGCTTTGGTTTGTGCATTTCTTTGGCATTTCTTTTGTTTAAATTGTTCACTGTCATCGGCATCATCGCTTCCCATTTTCACTGCTCACCCACACCAATGATGTCATCCACGAGTCGGTCACATGTTTGGCCTTACGCCCAAAAACGCAATATAGCAAATCCGTTTTGTGCCCGCAAAGATTTTAGCTTTTAACGAAATTTGTGATGGTGAAACGAGGAAAGTGAATTCAAAATCTTCTGAAATTGGGATATTTATTCTGTTGTTGAATGATGGCAATAATTGCGAATCTGCAATATATCATATCTTTTATATATGCCCTGTAAATGGGCAAAAAAGGGTATAATAACTTTGTGCAAATGTATGTTACAGGCAAAAGGATGCATCTACGTCCCTAAAAGGAATATAGTATATTCTTGATCAGTATCAAAAGCCGAGTCGATTGAGCCATGATTGAGACTGTCCGTCCGTCTGTGTGTAACTCAGCAACTATAAGAGCTACATATGCCAAATTCGGCATGAGGATTTCTCTGTAGCCTCTCCAAATCAAGTTTATATTAGTTTTTCTAAAAAATAAAATAATTGTGGTCACATTTCTTAGCGTAGACACTTCTAACAGATGCTAGCTATCATATAGAATCAGTACCGAGAGTTTAATCAAGATCGTTCTACAATTAGGTAAGATAATCATAAAATAAAGAAAGGAAAGTTTTGACCAATTATTGAATGGTCTGCGATATTTGCATATGTAAATTAAGTATCGTAAAACATTTATGCAAAAGCAAAAGTGTTTCAAAAGAGAATCCTTGAAATACCTGGAAAGTACTTCTAGTATAATCACATTACTTATGCTCAAACATTTATACAAAAAGTATTCTGGAATTTTCACAATAACGTGCAAAACGAAAATAATTAAACATCGATTGAAACTATACATATATTTATATTATTTTAAGCAATAATATCAGACTAGTATGTGAGCTAGACGCATTCAATCAACTGTATGATCAAGAAAATATAGTTGCATTGTGTTACATTGTAAGTGTTACATGCATATGCAGATAAAGTTTGAACCCTATTTATGAGAAAACAGAAATGTAATTAAATCAGAAATGATTATATGATTATTATGATCTGTTATCAGCGTTTTTTAATTGGAACCCTTCCCTATAAAATGCACCGCACGATCGCTGACAATTTCAGTTTACAAGGCTTTCAAAATGTATAAGGAAGTGTGTCTACTGTTGCTCCTGGTTTTACTTGGTAAATATATAATGTACTCATTTGAAATACATGGAAATTGAATCTCTTCTGTAGATGTAGAGTGTTCTGGTCAAATGAACGTCAACTGTCGTATGGACACAAATTATATTGACAAATCCTTGGGAACTTTTACCAAAAAAGTTAACGGCCAATTACAACTACATCGAAGCGAAATTGTTAACGATGGCGAAAAACTGACAGTATACTGTCAAGAATCGAGACGTGGTTCAATAGATACCCGTAACATTGAGTGCCAGCATGGCAGTCTTATACCGAGTGAACCAATAAAATGCGGTTACGTAATGGCAGCCAAAGTTGTCCAAGCAACCAAAGATCCGTCGTGCGCAGAGACCATGTACCGTATTGGATTTGAAGTTCAAAATGAATTCTTGGAGTTGTATAGAGCATGCTTCAATCAGACTCGTCTTCAAACTTTATTTTCGGAGTCCACAATCTATCATAAAAAATCCAGTGAGTAGGAAAATAACACGTGAATAGCTAAGGGAACTTATTAAATTGTCTTTATTAGATCCCGCGACCGAACGTATTATGTTTATAGCTGATAATTTAATGACAAGTGATCAGTATGAAAGCTATAAGCAAGTTAACATTTTTAAATCCTTAGTTAGCATCTATGGTGATCTACAGACTTATATGACGAAACGCCCGAACAATGAATTTAATTTATTGATTAATCGGGGTCATTTAACTGGTCAGGGTGACATGTTATTCAAAAATGAAAGAATGAGCACCATGAAGTATGTGAATGTGGTACCTCAATTTATTTCAATCAATGAACGCAATTGGGCGAAACTTGAAAGGTGGATTAACGGAAACATACCACAGGATTCTATGTACCACGTTCGTACTGGTACATTAGATACTCTGAGCCTAAAAACGGCGGGTGACGAAAAAACGACGGGTGGCGAAAAAATTAAGGCTGGCGAAATGAAGCAAGCTTATCTTATTCACAATTCTAATCAGATTCCTGTGCCAAAGTGGATGTATAAATTAGTGCGAAATGCGGATAATCAATTGATATATTTTTTTGTCGTATACAATAACATTTTTGATCAAACGAAACCAGCTCCTCCCGTCTGCTGCACAATTGTTCCATGCCCTGATGACATGTTTCGTGGTAATGATGCTAGGAATGGATTTTTCTATTGCTGTGATCCCAATGGTTATGCTAACTGTGAAGCTTCCCACAAATAACTCTTTAATATCTTAAAGAGTCTAGCTCATACCATTTCAAAAGGACTACTGAGTGGTATGCGTACAGTGTGACGGTTAAAAGCACTCAAATGACTCACAACATATTAATCAACAAGAAAATGGTTTAAACAAAAAAAAAAAAAAACAACAAAAAAATATAAAAAAATTTTATATACATATTCATTCATATAATTCAGGCAAGAAAATATATGTATCTATCTGCTTGACGCTAATCAATATATTATAATAAATACAATATCGAACAGCTGACTGATATTTTGTTTTTATTGTTGTTATAAAAGCTTTTATAAATTTTCGATTTCATCATATGCCAGTATCTCAAAGCATCAACAATAATAAAGATACTCATTCTCTTAATTTTGTTTCAGCTTTCTCTCTCTCTCTGGTTTTCTCTCTCCCTAACTCTATCCTCGTCGTTGTATTTGTTTTTGTCTGCATTCTTGCATTTTGTGCTTTATGAATCAAAGTTGCATATGTATGCAATCACGTTCGGTCTCTCACGCGAGAGAGCGACTCTTTCGTTGGCAAGTGCATGACGCTCTTCCTCTCTCGTTGCCATTGCCATTGCATTGGCATTGTTTTTGTAAATTTGTTTTGGTTTTCGCAAGTAAATGAACCCCAACTATGGCACGCTTTTGCCTACTCTCTCTCTCTCTCTCTTTCTCTCTTCTTTTATTTCGTTTCTTATTTGTCAGTCTACCTCTCGACTTGTGTGTTTTCAACACTCTCACTTACTCTCTGTCCTCTCTGTCTGCCAATTAGTGCTCGATGTTGCGAGCTGGGTCCACTGCATTTTGGCTTGTGACTCGTTTGATTGTCGTTGCCGCTTTGGCTTCGGTTTATTTTGGTGCTGCATTCTTTTTGGTCGCATTTTCGGCTTATTTTCGGTGTTGTTGTCGTTGTAGTTGTAGCTGTTGTTATTACTGGCCATGTCAATTGCAGTATGCAGCTGCTCAGTTGCATAAAACAACATCGCGAAATCGCATTTGAAATTCGGTTGCGACTGCCTCAATTTTCAAGCATATTTAATTAAATGTTTATTCATCTCGATTACAATAATAAAAATCAATAAAAAATAAAAAAATATTTTGCTTAATTCATTTGTTGATGTAAATAAATTTAAAGTAAACTATATAAATACATTTCAATTGATGTGCTGAATTCATTTGTTTGTCTGTGCGTGTTATGCAAACGTTTCGAATTGAAAATGAAACAAATTCGAATTCGTCTCGAAAGTGAACAACAACAAGAAGAAAGAGAAATAGAAGAAGAAAATAACGCCAAAGAGCGCGCAAAGGTGGCATAAAGTGCTCAAATTGAAATGTTTTTTATGATTTAAATGCGGAGTGCTAAAAATAAATACCCAACACTATAACAACAATAAAAATCATTTTATGAATGTTCATAAAAATTGTGTCTCATTAAATGCAGAATATGAAATATATTGTGATAGTTAAAAACATAAATGTTACTTAATAATAATTATTATAATTCAATAATACACACAAAAGAACTTTCATTAGTGGCTGAGATAATTAATTCAATTAGGTAATTAAATCAACGTCAGTGTAAACCATTCCGTGCTATACCCTGTAAAACCTGAAAAGAAATATAATAACTTTGTAAAATTGTTGTATGCCGCGGCAAACTGTCAATTTACCAATTATTCAATTCTCAATGCTTCACAATAATATATTGGTTGACAAAAACTTTCAATTTCCTCAAAGCAAAATTGTATTCTATTTTCTTGTCAAGCATTGCACAAGTACAAGTAATAATTATGACATATTAGTCACTTACTATATTAAGCCCCACACAAAGTAAGCAAATTTAAAATAAATGTTTATAATTAAAAAAAAAACAAATTCAAGCAATGACTCAGCACACATTTTTTCAACAAAATTCTTTTTAATTGAAATTCTCCCAGAGTTTTAATTGCCTAAAGTGCTTCGGAGAAGAGAGAAAATGTTATAAAAATGCAGAAGAAATGAAACGCTCTTTAGTTAAACGAAGTTGAAATGCTCTACAACATAATATAAAGTTGCTTTCGAGAGAAATACGGCAATTTCATGTCCTCCACCTACAGATACAGTCCAGTTTGTGTGTTGCCAGGCGTCATAGTGTGTTTATTGCTTGTAATAATATAGATATATTACCCATACGCCGCATTGTCTGCCGGCAAAAACAATTTGCTTCCATTCTATCTCTCTCTACCTCTCTCTCTCTCTCTCTCTCTCTCTCTCTCTCTCTACCTTTCGCTCGCTTACTCTCTCACTCTCATGGAGCAGTTGCAGGACACACATCTCTGTGGACTTCTTTAGATTTTCGTCATTTTCCGATAATTGCAATGTGTGTTACAATTGCAGCATACTTTGTGGCGCCAATGTAATGTTACGCTCTCCCCGTTTCGCTCCCCTATGTCGCCTACCTCTCTCTTTATTCATTCGTTCTTGATGCTTGTTTGGTCAGCATTGCATGCAGCATGGCCATAAGTGCAAACTGAAGTCGTCCTATCGATTTTAGTTCACCCACTCTTTCGCTCTCACTAACTCTTTATATCTCTCTTTCTCTCTGTCTCTGTTTTGGTTACAGCTGTAACAGCCTTAAATAGAAATGCACAGCGGCGCTGGAGGAGCCGCTGCCAGCGGAGGTGACTATGAAGAGGTGACCGCCGCTCGCCGCGGCCGCTTTCGTGTCACCTCATCGACACCGGCCGGGCCGCCAGAGACGACACTAGGACGCTTTCGTCTTATGCCCACATGTAAGCTGTTGACCCACGTTACAATTTGCGTCTTCTCAGCTCACCCTAACTGTCGTTTGCTTTTGCTTTTCTCGTTTGCAGCTAATTATGGCGCCATCTCACCCATTCTTCAGCGCGGCAGGTTTGCCGTCATCCCGGAGGAGCCGCAGGCGGGCTCCCCGGCACTGAGCACCCCGTTGCCTGGCGGGCCATCGGAAAGACGTTCACCCTCCCCGGAGTGGGATTTTGACATTGAGCAGGTGAGCAAGCCGCCAAGTAGTTCCTTCATTTTAATCTAAACACAAAATATACCGTGATGTCAGACCCATTGAGTTGCTAGGTCGAGTCTACCTGCCAATGCCGTCAGCTCTTTTTTTCTCCCATTGCAATGCGCAATTTTTATTGATTCGTCTGGGCTAACATTGTTATGGAGTTTTCCTCTGCATGCGACTCCGCAGGCGACGCCAAATGGCGTGACGCTCTTCAAACAAAAAGGAAGAACTTTTGTTATAAACTATTTATTAGTAGGCGCGAAAATGGGTTGACTCTTGTTGAGAGAATAGCGTAAATATTATTTGTATTGCCTAGCTTTAGAAGAACTCGTTAAAATAAGAAAATCAAAAGTTCTATTTCAAATTTCAAATGACGGCCGTGTTGCCGCCACTGTTTTTATTCGGCTTACGAGCTCACTGCTATGTGACTCTCGCGCGCACATCTGGCAGCAGACAAGAGCTGCCAGACCGCTGATGTGCACTGTTTGAAGTCGCCGCACTTTCATAAAAAAGTGTCTCGGTTTGAACGCGTAGGTCTCAGCCAATAAAGTAGCTAGAGACACCAAATTTGGAGTGAAGGTTCCTGAATACCCTCCCCAGATCGGGTGTACTTTAGATTTCCGATACCTCACCCCCTTCCTCGGTAAATTGCACCTAAATCACAAACTTATAACGCCCACGCCACCCAACGTAGACACTTCCAACTTGGCAGGTGTACGGAGAACACCATTTAGACGCTATGCTGCAAGTTTCATCAAGATCGGTCCACAAATAAGAAAGAAATCGGAAAAAGAAAACGGAAAAAAACTTCCGTTACTCGTTTTTTTTCCCGCCTTTTTTCGAAAGTTGCTCCTTTTTCAGTGCTTCTTGTTCAGTTTGAGGAGGCGATTCGAACGGTAAATAAAAAATATTCTAGACGGCGGCTGGTTTTTTCAAAAAACGGCGAAAAAAAAAAAAAATTACGATTCAAAAAGCGCGCAAACAACATCAATGTGACCGTATTTCTCTTAAAATTGTCGGATATACCATGACGGTTAGCTAACAGTATGTTAAGTGGACTGTAAATGTGACTTCAGCTTGGGGTTTTCGCTTATGTCCCGGGTGTGCACACTGGTGAACATGGCATCCGTGTTTAGTACCAACAAATTTTTGTCGCGTTAAGTTGTTTTTTTGTTCCGTGTCGTTTTAATTTGTTACAAGCGTTACGTTTTAATCGGTCAGCCCGCTGGTCGTTTTACTGTCTGTGCCCGTACACTTAACAGCATCACGTTAAATGTAGTACAAAAGCAGCAATTGTGCGAGTAACTAATAATTCTGTGGCCACATCGAAGCAGCGGACAGACAACGCGCGCGCGCCAACGCTGCCTGTTCGTGTGTGTGTGTCTGCTTGTTGTATGTGTTTACCTGTTGCGCCTTTTTGGCAAATAAAATGTAAAGAAAAACAAGAAAACACACAGAAAAGCAACAATATTCGTCAGAGTCGTAACAAAGTGAAAAGTCAATTGCATTACTACTGTAAATAATCTGTGATAAAGCTTTTAATTGTGTGTTCGTGCATTACTGCGCCGACGTCGACGTCGATGTTAACGTTGTCGTTGACGTTGACGTTGTCGTTGGCTGTGCAAAGAAATTATTATTGCCAAACAAAAGAAGCCATAACAGCTAGCACTTGAAGTTGCGGTGCTTTTGTGTAATGCGCAAAACGATTAGAAAATTACTCGACAAAATACGTATACAAAAAAAGAAAAAAAAAACCAAAAAATCAATAAGCGGCATCAGCTGCATTGCTGCGTGCTGCGATCAGCTGTTAAACGCGTACAGCAAAAGCAATAACAACAACAACAACTAATGGAAATTTCCCATAGCAGCGAGTCTCTGTTGTAATACAATTGCACTGTGAAATTAATTGTGCCTGTCATGCAGGCATCAGGCTACCACCCTCTCTCTCTCGCGCTCGCGCTCTCTTTGCATTGTATTTTTGTTGTTTTTGCTGATCAGTTTCTGATGCGTGTTCCAATTGGAAAGTCCAAAGTGGAAGTGCGCGCGTCTGCATAAAAATTGATTGTTGTGTTCCTGCTTTGTTGTTGGTGCGTTTGTGATTTATTTGGTTGTCGAACAAAATGGCTGATAATTGTTAACAACGACCGCAGCAGCAACAACGACAACAATCGGCCTCAGCAAGTGACATTAGTAAAAAGCTGTTTGTTATAAATTAATCTAATCAGACGTCAACACTTCAAGTGTTGCAAACAACAACAGCAACAACAATCACAAAGGCGAAAGAAATGAAAGAAAACACAACAATAACTTAATTTTAATCTTTATATTATTGCCTCGCAATAGTTTAACAACAAATTTGTGCTCTTATTTCAGTGTAATCTTAAATTGTTTACAAAAGTCCGCTAAGAGTGTATAATACACATGTGTGCGTGTGTGCTGTGAGTGTGTGTTTTGCAAGCCAATCGAGCTACTCAATTCAATTAAGTTTTAATTTACACATGATAAAGTAATTGTTATATCAACAATACAACAAAATAAAACAAATACATAATCCAAATTTCCAGTTAGTGATTAATCTCAGGTTTGTTTCCATTTCATTTTATTTGTTTGCAAATTAAAATAAATATAAATATTTTATACATATTACTGTATTTACTTTCATTGTGTTGATATGAGAGCGCGTGTTACTTTTTGTTTTATGCCTTTCAGTTCATAAATCTTTTTCAAGAGCTGTTTACACATTTTTAACCTGGATTCATGAATCAACTTGTTAAATCAATCATAAGTTATATTCATTTCTTGATTTAATAGTACCCTCGATCGACCAATCAATTCTAGTTTTATAATTCCATTCGCTAACCCAAGAAATAGACAGAGATTCAGGGAGAAACATGTAGATGCAGTTGTTTGCTATCTTAGCTTATCAGCTTCATGGTTATCATCATAATATCAGACTTCTGTGTTACGTTTAGTTCCCAGATTTTCGTATGGTAAGATTTTGCGCTTTCACATCGTGCAAAATGGATTTTAAATACTTTATGAAAATACGAAATGTTTACATATAACGTTTGTGCTTTGGGCACGAGTTGAGTGAGCCAATTACTGTTAAATAGAAAGCCATATACATAAATATATACATACTATATACATACTTTTATACACACAAATATATTTGTATATATACCAGATCGTATATTTCAGTCACATGTTTGTACGAAACCAAACGAACCGACACAAAATGAACAGTTCTGATCAGATTCGTCGATCCCAAAGTGTTCCGAAAGAACGACCCTCAATAATATTTTAGATTGTTTTCGAATATTTTTTTTTGGTGCCTCCGATTCTGTTTGCTTTGTTTTTGTTTATCTGAACAATTAGCGAGTCATCAATTGCAATTGAATTTACGAAAACACATGAACAACAAATGTTTAACTAAATTATGATTTTGAATTGTTTATTTACATATAAAAAGTAAATTTTCAAAACGAGCTTTTTCTTTTTATTAAATATAAAAAGTTTTAATAATGGCTTAGGTGTTATTCTCTTAAATTGTGAAATATGAAGAATAGGGTATAAATAAATAAATATTATATAAATAACATAAATTTATAGTTCTTCGTGTAGATGAAATATTCACTTTTATTTACGGGACATTTCTCAGTAATTACGTAATTATCCGTGTAAGTTTATTTTGAGGCCTCTTTTAAACTTTGTTGTTCTTCTTGTTGTGTTGTCTGTGGTTTTTTTTTTTTTTTTTTTTTTTTGTTTGTTTTGAGTCTGAAAGGTGAATGAACTGCTTTTTTTGGCCTCTTTACTCACCTCATAAATCAATATTTTAGCTGTAAATATTTTGTTAAGCCTGTGAAAAGTATTTGTAAGTTGCGTTAAAGCCGCATATAGTGTCCCAGTTGATTATACCCTTTCCATTGAGAGAAAGCTGGCATATTCATGCGAAAACTATGCTAAATTAATAACATATTCCGAATGCAATCAAATCTCTTTGTTGAACAAAGTTACATTGAAATTATACATGAATTTCATTGGTTATTTTGTAGTCGAGCAGTCTCAACTGTAGTTTACTCATATACAATTATGAATTGTAACCTTCATTAAAGCTTTGCCAGCTTCAAGTCAATGGCTTTGATAGTTCTTTACACGATTCAAGCATTGCCATCTTGAAAGAAAATCATAATATTGTTGACGCTAATTATTTATATTTATCGCTAAATACATTCAAATGAAAATAAAAGTTAAAACTAAAATGGTTTAAAGCAGAAGAGCCACAATATAATTGTTAAGTTTGCTGTAAATTCAAATTCTTATGAACGCCTGATTCCACATAGTACTGTTCAGGTTCTCCAGCGACTGCATTTTGGCATTGAGACTATCGAGTTTTGACTGGACCACATCAAGTCTCATCTCAAAATGCTGCAACACAATCTTAAACTCTTTTCGCAGCTCCTCCACATTGTCTCGCTCGACGAGCTGTGAGCTTTCGATGCTTGCCGAGGATGCCGACGACGAGTCCACCTCTGATTTCACCTCCATAGACATTTGCTCCTGCTTCGGAAGGCGATACATGCAGGCAATGCCGTTGATATACTCACCCGGAAAGTCTGCATTGAATTGATCCACGGTATAGCTAATACCATGTGGTCGAATGACCAGATCCATCACCAGCCTCAGATTGAAGCAGTTCCAGTTGTTCGCATGTATGTAGAAGTGTGTGAGCTGTGGCAACTGTTCAAAGGCCTGTGGAGATTCATTTTGATACCACAACGAATCGAATATGGAAAAGACAATGAATAAAATATATCTATTGAAATCCTTATTAGTTAACATTGCCCACTTGATGAAATGCTTACTTGTGGATCGATTTCGCTTATATTATTGGCCGATACATTCAATTTCCGCAATTGTGGCATGCCACTCAGTGCTGCCAGTGGCAACTGCACCAAGCCCGTACTGCTCAAGTCCAATCGCTCTAATTGCGGTGTTTGCCAATCGCTTGGCAGTTCGCCCAATTGCGGATTATCGGCGACATTAAGATGCCGTAGACGTGGCACATGCGACAATGTTGCAAGTTGCTCCAATGAATTGTTGCGCAACACCAGATTTTCCAGAGCTTCCGATGTTGAGAAATACAGTTCCTGCAGGTGATTATTGTCCAGATCAACATTCGAAACAGCACCAAATAGATTGACACGATTCAACGAGCAATTTCTTGCCAAAAAGTGTCCAGCATTGAGGCTGAGAAGAACCACCTCCAGTTCTACATTGTGCGACACATCTACGAGCAGTAGATGAGCCGCTGAACGGAACGCATACTCGCCCAGCTGGCGAAGGTGATTCGTGTGCAGTATCACAGTCTGAAGGCGAGAATTGTGTGATAACAGCTCGTTGCTGATAGAGCTCAGTTGATTCTCAGCTAGAATTAGTTCCTGTAGTGCTGACAGTTCCTCAAAGAGTTGATCGGGCAGCAGCTTCAACTGATTTGCACTGATATCGAGGTGGCGCAACTGCCGCAATCCCTTGAATGCATCCGCATGCAGGCTGGACAGTTTGTTGTTGTTGAGAAACAGATATTCAAGTTCGCTGGCATACGCAAAACTACTCTCGCCCAGCTCAACGATGTCGTTGTCCGAGAGCAATAGAATTTTTAACTTATTCGCAGCGAGAAAGCATTCCCAGCTAACGTGACGCATGTTGGAATGGCGCATGTCCAGCTCACTCAACTGAGGCAGCTCGTAGAATAAATGTAATGGAAAATTCACAAATGTCGAATTTTCCATTAACAACGTGGTGAGGCTTTGCTCCTCGCCCAGTTCATAGGTGGCACCACCTGGTGCTATTTGCACCTGTGTGGGCAGCTCAAAGAACGCCATCTCATCCGATCGATCAAAGTTGAAGCCGCTACAGCGACAGATCCCATTCATTTTTGTCCGCTCGAATTTACAATTTTCCTGCAGGCTTTCAACATTCACCAATCGCTTTTTGCTACTATTAAGCTCTGTGGTTGCCTCGATTGATATCACAGTTGTTGTCTCCTCATCCGTTTCCTCCTCCACATCATTGTCCGTCCTGGCATCGACATTTGCAACTATGAGCAGTGTCCCAATCAATAGATGGACTGCAACACGGACTGCGGCACGGGCTCTCATGGCGTATGCGTGTTTCAGGTTACGCGTTTCACTGGCAACTGAAAATGCGATCACCATCGATAAGCAGCGCCAGCTTCACATGCAAGCAAAATATTTCTATAGCTCTTGCCATGCTCATCAGCTCTCTATAATCATTTGTTCTATTCATGGTGTTTTGATTTTGCAAAAAAAAAAAAAAAAAATAATAAAAAAAAAAATATATAATCGAAAAGGCACAAGAAAATAATGAAAAACGCAAATTGCTACAAAAATAAATTGAACTCAACATAGCCAAGTACCCATTGCAATGCTCTTTCTCTACTGAAGAATTACTTTGTGAGAATTCTAGAGATTGACAGAGCTAAAAGCGAATGGAACGAATGCTATAGACTTGTATTGTGAACTATCAATTAAAATAAGAATTATATAAATGCAGACACTCTTTTTTGAACTCTTCAAAAACGCATACCAACTTATTAAATATAGTTTTACAATATTAGGAACATTTTTGAATTTCTTTTGTTATAACCAACAAATTGGCAGCATATGCTTGTGGCTTTTGTTTGTTTATAAATTTGATTTATGTGTTCTTTCTTAGCAATAATGAAACTTTTTCAATAGATTGTTAACTGACACGTATTCTATGAACTGATTAAACAGCTTTTCCTGATAATCTGCAAAGGTTTTCTGTAAACAAACAGCTGTTTTTCACCTGTCATTTTACCACCTAAATATTATTTATAATAAAGAAATGTTTATATTATATTGTCTATGCTTACATCAACCAAATGATTTATTTTACTTCGTATTATTTTAATGATGCCAACTTTATGATACATTTAATTTGCCATTTTTAATGCAGGGCATAAAATTGTAGAAAAATAGAGGAAAAGCTTTATTACAGCGACGCTTTGAAGCTATACATATTAACTGTTTTATTTTATTTTTTGTTGTCATCATTTTGACATATTTATAATAATTTTGTTGCTATTGTTGTTGTTAGCTAATTGAAGCCTCACATCCGCACTGACACGAAATTCTCGTACCTCTAACGCGGCTATTTATATACTATGTATATTATATATATATTATATATATATATATATATATATATAATGCCGCTGAAATATTTGCACAGTTTGTGACTTTGTTAATAATAATATCCCTTCCTCCAGTTCTCGTTGCGCTTAGTCAGCTTTTAATATGCAAATGAAAAGCGGGCAAAACTGTGTGCTCAACAATTTCAAGTAATAGAGTACATCTAAATATTGTTATCGTTGGCTTTTAACATACTCAACGCTGTCGGCTTATCAGAGTCACAGTTCTACTATAGTTTACTCATAGAGTTGAGTACTCACCCCATGTGTTTATCTTATGCCTTGTAAGAGAAACAAATCATTAGAAGCAGCTGATAACATTGATGTTCAACCAGACAGCGGGACGATCAGAGCTACAATTTTGTTTTGGCGAAAGAGTATATGGGGGGTGTGTGTGAGTCACAGTTAATTGGAATATTATCCTCGAGTTTGAAACTCTATCTAATCATAGGCAAGGCGAGATAAACAGATTGAAACATTTGATGGATATACAATGTGGATGGAAGTTTTTGATTCTTAAATTAAATTTACATTCATTTTAGCTTTTATCTAACGCATTTGTCTTAGTATATTTTGGAAGAACAACCTTGATAGTAGCCTTGTGTTTATTTCAAATAATATTTTAATATGTTGGGCGCTTAAAAATTGAATGAGACAGTTCAGACAGTAACGAAGATATAATACGCTTTGAAGAATAATTTAAAAGCGAGCTTGCATATGAAATAATATAATTATAAAAATATAAATTACTATCATATCTTTACAACAACAAAATACCATAATTTAAAACAAATTTCCTCAAATATTTATAAAATAATTAATATATCCCTGTACAGGGTATAACAATTATTCTGTATAGCTGATTCACAGAGCGAGTTGTTGCCTACAAAATTATATAAGTCTCTATGAATATTCTTATATATAATTTATATTTATTTGTAGAGCATTTGCAATGCGGCTCGGTTAATAAACGTGTGTTAATCAATTTGATGCCTTGTTTGCGTATGTAAATATTGTTAACGAACGTATGTATTTATGTATATTATTTATTTATAACTGTGGATGTATGTGTGCAGTAGTAGTTTGGCATTTGTTCAACAAGTTATGAGCGACAGTTGGCCAAATTGAAATCATCTGGGCCCTACTTACATCAGCCATAAGTTGTTGTTATTATATGGGACAATGAACATTTTCCATAAAATAGAAGTTTCTTCGCATCAAGATATTAATTAATTGAAAGCTATTATAATTTCTATACAAGAAGTAAACAAATCAATAAGAATTATAATGGCTTTGATAAACACGTTCAACCTGCTTTCTAGTTCAGTTCAGTCCAAACTATTTGGTCTTTAACAGTGCTTAACAAAAGTTAAACAAACTGAATAAAATGCAAAGTAAAGCACAATTAATTTATATGCAAACAAATAACATTTTTGTAGTTATAACCAATTAGGTTTCGGCAACAGTTTCCTGGCCAGAGCGATAAGCACAGCGAACAAATAAAAAAATACAAAAAAATAATCCAATTTGCATTTAAAAAAAAAAAAAAAGTAAAACAAAAAATAACAAAAGCAATGTTTGCATTAGTAGCATAATTATCGATCGATCTATTTATTGGCAATTATTGGTCACATTCTTGAATTGCCAATGCTTGTAGTGGTATCTATGTATGCATGTTCTTACATATATATATATATATATATATATATATATATATATATATAGATAAGATATAGATATAGAGCCAGATGCGATTGTTGCTGTTTGCCCTTTTGTTGTCAGTCAATTGAAACGGCATGACTTCGTTTAGCGATAAATTTTCGTTGTCGTTCTTTCAATTCAATTTGCCGCCAATTACTTTGCATACCAGCACAACCTCCTCTTCCTTACCTCCTCCTCTCCACAATCCTCTCACTTTAATATGTCTGCTGCCCGGTCGGGACTATGCGCTCATATTGTTGTACGTCTTCGCAGTGAAAATTGTTTGTTGCGTTTAATTTAAATCAAATTTTCCTCAACAGTTTTGCTGTGCAAACAACTGCCTATATAACATATACATATATATATATATATATATAAATGCATGTTCCTTTGTGTATTTGTGTATTTATATAGCCTATATAGTCGCATGACAAACAAATCAGTCAGTCAGTTTGTCTTCTCCATGCCCAAACAACTGATTGTAAGGTTTTATGGCGCCTTCATATATGGAGACATTAAGTATTTTATTGGCTTCAGCGCTATGTTTATCATCGTTTGGCAAAAACTAATTTGGAATATATTGTAATAGCCTTTCAATAAGGACAGGCAATTTCGAAATGTCTTTACTAATATTAAACAATCTACTAAAGTATCGTTTCCATTAAATGAATTGATATTCAGAAAGTAATGCTATCGATAGTATCAACAATTAAGCAAACTATTCAAGCTAGCAGCAGTCACAAGACTATTTAAACATATTAATAGTTCCGGGACGTTTGATATCTTAGTTAATTATTAATATTATTAGTATATATTAAATAACTATTTTGTATGCATTGTCATCGTTAGTTGGGAGACTATCGATAGGCAGACACGCTACTATTTGAAGCTCAAACGTAATATATAGGAACGAAAGAATCGTTCGATGGAATGAATTGCTTATGCTTGATTCTATCGAAATATTTACAAATCTCTCAATAACAACTATCGATAGTTATTATTTTGCAGTATTAGCACTATCACTAAGAAACAATTACGTTTAAATTGCAATTACAATAGGGTGCCCCTCTCTTGTATCTCAGGGTGTCTTATCAGCAACAGTAGGCATGTTGACCAGTGACTGAACTTGGCCCACATAAACATAACTAGCACACACACACATGCGTCCTCGAACTGTATGATACTCATATCTAACTGATATATATATATCATATATATATATATATATATGTATATATTCATACCAGTTGCCTAACAACTCCATAATAATATTGTATGCTTGCTCCGGGAACTGTACTCAGAACGTGCTTATCGCTAGCGCCTGTGTCCAAAAATTATTATACAGAACAGAAACTTGGCGAATATTCATTGTGCACATAAATAAAATATATTTTTATTAGCATTTCGCTTTTCGACAACAAGCGGGCGGTTTTTTTTTTGTTTTGCAACTTGTGATATAAAGCGACAGGTAAAGGCAACACACAGCAAACGTAATTAAAACGAAGCTTGAACACCCTACAGCTGAATGGAACTGATATTAAATTAAGGCTGAATTCATATAAAATATGCATTTGAGATAATATGATGATGTCTGACTCTTAATATCTATTCGTTAATTGCATCAGCAATATTTCGAATATTACGTGTAACAAGCTTACTTAGGATTTGACTATACTCATCTATCGATTGCTTTCAAAATAGTTAGAATACCAGTTCTCGTCTTTAATAGTTGCCGAGTGATTTTGAATGTTGTTCGCTTTAAAAAGGCTGATCTAACTGGTGACACATTTCAGTTGCGGAAACCTTAGTCTAGCGAAGAGATGTCATCAGTGTGTTATTATTTGTATCTGCTATGGATGATGCAGACGCTGATGAGGCTTAACAGTTGTGAAGCTAGCCCTAAGCAAGTGTCAGTGTATAGCCTCGAATGTAATGAGAATCTGTGCGCAGAATTGAACTATCCGCTCGACTCGCAAGTGGCGTATTTTAAAAATGAAATCACCAAAAAACTAGGCAATTATACGACCTTGGTGTTACACAATTCCCAGTTGGCTAATTTGCCATTGAATGTGTTTAAAACCCTAAAACAATTGGAGAACTTTGATGTTTATGGCTGTGAGGTGAAACATGTGGCACAGGAATGCTTTCAAGCAGCTGAAAACCTTAAGAACTTACAGTTGGGTGGCAATTTGATAAGCACTCTCGAGGGGAATACATTTGCATTGGCCACACAGCTTGAGGAATTGGGTTTAGCCGACAATGAACTTCAACAATTGCCGCCCAAATTGTTTTCGGGCCTGAGGAAACTCAGGAAACTTTCGCTGCAAGGTAATCGCTTGAAACTTTTGCCTGCGGATGCATTTAGTCAGTTGAAACATTTACGTTATCTCAACGTGGACTACAATCAGTTGACAAAGTTACCTGGCGGCTTGTGTGGCAATCAACGAGAGTTAGAGGACTTTTCAGCACGTGGCAATCAACTGCAGCAAGTTGCAGACAATGCCTTCTCAACTGTGCAGCGTCTCGTTCTCTCCGACAACCCGCAGCTTCACACACTCCATTTGATGGGAGACATACGCCAACTGCAGGCGAACAATTGTGAATTAAAGAGCCTTAAACTTGATCAACCTCAGCGGCTGGAGCAACTGCTGTTGAGTAACTCGAAGCTACGCAGCTTGCATTTTCTTCGTAATGCGAGTAATTTACTGGAACTTGATCTGTCTGGCCTGGAGGAGCTGCCAGCTTTGCCGAATCCGTGGCCAGCCAAGCAATTGGAACGACTGATCATCACGCGAAATAAAGTTGGTGATTGGCCTGATAAAATGATATCACAATTGCCACAACTGCAATATCTAGATGTTGTACAAGGTAATGAGCGTGAGGTATTCGTTAAAGATGTTGATAACGTTGAACATATAGATGATAACGATTGGTTGTGTGATGACAACCATGGATGCCCCACCGTGGAGGTGGGTGAGGCGGATGAATTGCTGTGGACTGGAGATGGTTTCGAAAAGTTATCATAGTTTCATAATGTTGAGAAATAAATGATGTTAATATAAACAGTTTATACTCAATCTAATTCATGGCTGATCGGTTGATTAGTTAACAATGATCATATCAATGGTCACGATGAACGATCTTCTAGCTACACGTAAAATTATCTTTGATCGCTGATCAACACATCGTTGCACATTAGTATTGGTGTCATGAGAAGACAGAGATCTTGTCATTTATTTCTTGTCTGGGCTTAGTAAACACCGAGACCGATATCATTGGCGATCATCGGAGACGTTTGTCAAGTGCATCGATCTAGGCCTAAACCAGTTAGACGGCTCAACTGAACAGCTGATAAGCTTTGTCACATTTATACTGTGACCATTTTATTAGCGCGTGCTTGGACTACAGATGCTTTAACTATACAATAAGAACAACAACAACAATGATTAAAACACACCGAATCGACTAGAAACGCTCCCGGTTTTCCACTTTAGGATTAGACAAAGTAATGCCCGGTATAGGCACACCTTGATTTGTAGCAGACTGTCGCTTTTCAACTGTTGTTATATTGGCCACCTTGTTCTGCTCCTTGATGATCTTGGGCGGCATGGTTATGTCCAGACTGTCCGATTTCTGGTAGAATAGATATGCAGTCGACATTAGACCCACCAGTGACAGTGTGATTAGAGTCCAGCGCAGGCCCGAGTTAAACTTAAGACCACTTTTTGAGTAAAAGCAAATCAATTTATCAGTTGAATGTTTGACTAAATGTTTAACCTGTGAATACTCACAGAAACAGCGTATATTTGACCATGTTGGTGTAGGTCTTGTTCAGGCTAACGCCCTCCTCAACCCAAAACAAAGGCATGATGAGCTTACGCAGATGCTTCATCGCTTCAATGCCCTCCACTGGCTCCACATCCAGATTGAACTGCAGTCGCTTTGCTGCCTGAAACGGGGTGCCTGATATCTGTTAAGCAAGACCATATAGAATTTGTAATAAAAATAGTTGTAAATTATTGATTAATACTGCAAACTGACCAATTCAAAGTCTATAAAGACCTCATGATCCTTTGTATTGGGATGCAAGCCATCCACATCCTGTATGAGTTTCTCATCACCATGATAGAAATGTGGCAATGATGCTATCAGTGGTCCGCCGACACATGGTTGCAGATTCATTGTGCCTTTGGGTGGGCATGTACTTAAATCTTCTGGATCATCGCAGAAGCAATGCAGCTTCTCGTCCATTCGCACATCTCCCAATTCTAGGGTATATCTCAAAGCTGGCATGCCATGATACGAGCTTTTCTTTTGATAAAGAGCGCCCAGAGAACGGCAAAGGTCCGGCGTAAAAGCCCACAAGCCCGTCTCACGTTTCATGCCTGGCGCAAAGACCGTAGAATCGGTGCCAATAAAATGATTGCACTCATCACCCGGCCACACATCCATTTCCGGTTCGTCGGCAAATCTTATGACCATGCCCAGTTTCTTATTATTCTTGACGCCACGGCAGACCGTAAAACGTCCTGCATCCGTATGATTTGCCTGCGAGGTGATAATAGATTAATACATTTACCAGATCATGTACACTGTGATCGCTCACTGAGCTCGCTCACCTGACCGAGAAACGAGAACAGAAAGTGCGTCTGGTTGACCTGCTTGGCCTGTTTAACTTCGCCCGTGTAGAATACCGTGCACAGCGCCTTGGCTGCAAACTCCTCCGAGGAGCAATCGACATCGATGCCACGGAAAAACAAATCCATAAACTTAGCTGTTATAAAAGCCTTACCATTTGGAAATAGAATCGTCAATGCCTTGGCTATCAGCTCCATCATCGGTGCCCGCTCACGTTGTACGGTTATGCCAACAGGCTGTCAAATTAGATTCGAAGACAGGTGAAGTGTGTGCAATTCATTTAACAAAATGCCCCTAGCCCAGTCACAGTCACATTGTCCGAGTCCGAATCAGTCTCCCATTCTACCCTAGGACCCGATTGGCGAGTCAGCTCTACGTTTATGATAAATGGCGAGCTAAATGAGTCACATTTACTATTCACAAAGCCCAAATGGACTCGGGTAAAAGCGAACGGTTGGTTTGTAATAATAATAAGTAAAAAAAAACGAAGCACTGACAAATTCTGACTACGACGTGTGATTGGTTTATTTCTTTCGCCACGTTTCCTTTTTTTTTTGTATTTGTTGTCGTTTTTTACCGTCTGTTTTTGCAAACGGCTGTCTAAATTGAGTTTTTTTTTTTTTTTTTTTTTTTTTTTTTTTGTTACAAAGATAGATTAATTTTGCCTCACTGGGAACTTAAGTTATGTGATTTGCATAATTTACAAGGCTTTTGTAGTCTAACAATAGATTACGCGGTCTTCTAAGTAGTTTTGCTTTTGTAATTTATTGTAGGCATTGTCATGAAATATGACGGCTTAGATTGTAGTTTTAATGAAGTGTTCTATACCAAATTGAATTTCAAATGCACAATTAATGTTCTTTAAAGGTGAACATATTCGAAGGAAAGTTCTCTAATTGTTTTTTTTTTTTTTTAATCTTTTCCCAATTTGTATTTTAACTGGCTTTTGAAATTATTCTTTAAAAATCACTCGCTATCTTTTTAATTCTGATGAGTTGTTGACTTGTTTGTTGTTTATTAATTCTATATTCCTTCAGACATAAATACCTGTATTAATGGATGTGGAAAGTTGATTATTTCCTCGCCTGTCAGTGGACTCGAATCCTTCTCATTGAAGATGAATGTGTTCCGCATGTTATAGGAAACAGAATCCTCATCGTCATTGTCCACCAAATCGTATTTGTCTTTCCATTCGCTAGCGATATTATAATTATAATGTTAAGTTTTAATAATATTATAATTATACATTTTTTAATACGCACTCAAACACAAATGGTCCAACCTCCTGCACTCGCGGCTTGCCACCCTGGGCCACTTCATCGGGATTGGTGACATTGAAAACGTAGATGTAAAAATGCAATGGAAACGGGGTTTGCGACCATAGATCTCGTATATCCGTGCCCGGCTTAAGCGTGACTTGCTGTGTATTATTAGTTTGATAAGAATTTCAGCATTCAGCATTCAGTTGAGTTAACAAACAACACACACCTTTCTGATCATAAACCTAAGCATGCTGGGAAATAGAACCCAGCCGAAAATAATAGCAAATATTAAAGTACCAATGGATCCAACAAGCAATTTCATACGATTGACCTGCATGACGATGACTAGCTTAAAGAAACTTTGTAGTTTCGAATTTGCACTTGCCGCAATACAAAAAAAAACTGTTTTGAATCGTCCAACGTTCGGCTGAGGTCTGAAGTCTGATTGGAAGGCTTACGTGCTAAAATCACTCTCCAACGCATATGGCAAATGTAGTTATAATTCGCCTATTCCCGCCTCTTCCGCCGCCGCCTCCTCCTCCCTCTTCCACCCATTTAATAATATTTTATATGCTTGGCACTGCAAAACAATTGGTGAATCAAATACATTTTATATACGAACCATGTGAGAATATTGCAAGCTGCCTTATGTATACTCCCATCCCATTTACCCCTGCCCCCCCCCCACGCACCTTGATACTACTTCACAGCAATCAGAGAAACAAGCGTGTGAGAATAGTACAGGCTGTGTTTTCAATCCCCCTCGAGAAGCTAGTGAGACTGCTCTACTCAAAAATGATCGACTGGAAGATACCAACAGCATCTTCCCTCTACCTCGTTGGCATACAACTTCTTCAACACTTTATACCACAATTTGATAGAAATACTCTCTACAATATAAATAGATTCGAATGCTATGCAAAAATGAGAGATTAGCCTTCTCATCGACTACAAACTGTTGTCTGGTATGATGAAAATGTTTCCAAATTAAATTACAGGGCATTTCCTAGCCGTATAATGCCGCTAAATGCATACTCCTTGCTAAATTGTGACCACGTGGCGACAAAGTTTCAAATCGACGCTATTTCATTTGTGATTCGTCGGTTATGCATTCTATGGCCAGCTCAACTGGTCCAACTGGCGCTACGAGATACATATATATATATATAAAGCCCCATTAAAACTGTTTAAAGATGCAGAATATAATCATGATTGAGCAATAGATGTGCAAATGTTCTGGCTGTTGGCAAAAAAAAACCAGTTGAATGAACTACGCCTCAGTAAACGAGTATCAATAAAGTCGAAACGACACTTTATGCATATTATAAGTTGCAATATTTGGCAACGTCAGTAGCAATACAATTAACAATAATGACAATGGGCCAAAAGTGGCAGCTAGTAGGCAATAATCAAGATGCATTCGTGTGTAACGGCCTCTATCATCATCTATAGAGTGTATGCTTATTTTATATAAATATACACACACATATATATATATATATATATATATATGCATGTATGTATGGTCTATTTTCTGGACTCCCTTTCCTGTTTTGCATGAAGATCGCATGATGGAAAGGCCAAGGTTGAGAACAAGCCACAAGCAAACATTTGCATTTTACATTTGACAGAAATTGCATTGAGTCAAACAAAACACCTGCTGAAAATTCCATAATTATAACACTTAGTCTTAACCTCTGTTGGTCTAACAGACATTTCAGAAAATTTAAGGACACAAAGTAGTTCTAAATGACACGGACATTGGATCAATAAATACAAAACTTTAAAATTGCATTGGAAGGGAACAACAGCAAGACACATAAAGCAGCAGATGGAAGACATATTATTGATAGAATTTGTAACTGAAATGTACATTATTATGGCACTATATTTCGCTTCTAGACTCTATCAATATATATTTATTAAATTTATATTCCATCCGGTGGAATTGTTAAAAAATGTCTCAAGAGAGGGGGAAGCAGCAGTCGCCTGTCGCGACATAAACAGAAAAAAAGAGAAATTGAAACTGTATAAAAGATTGCAAACGAAACTTTACAAATGAGAAAACCAAACACGTGACGATGTCGCTGTCGCTGACGTCGATGCGATTCAACTGAAAATTGAACAGTTGAGCAACTGAACAGCTGAACAATTGAGGGACACATAGTCTCTTACAAAGTGACACAGAAAAACGAGTTGAGCTTAAACAATAAAAAAAAAACACTGCAATATTTAAATAAATAAATATTCGCCAATTCGGTTGACAACAGACCCACAGTTAATAATGCCCAGTCTCAATCTGAGAGCCGGCCTCCAAATTCATTCAGTTTTGTGCTGAGCAAATGCATATTTACACTCGATGATTGAGGTGCAAACTGATTTGTAGTCACTGGCATTTCATATAAGACCCACACATTGCATTGCATTGCATATTTATGCATATACAAGTATATAGACGAATAAAAGAAGTTGTTTAAATTTAGATAAACCATTTATTATAATTGATATATATATATATGTAGCTCTTGTGCCATGATTTGTTCAATAAATCTCATTATTAGGGCATCGTAGTATTTAAATTCT
Source organism: Drosophila funebris (assembly GCA_018901825.1). Classification (NCBI taxonomy): domain Eukaryota; kingdom Metazoa; phylum Arthropoda; class Insecta; order Diptera; family Drosophilidae; genus Drosophila; species Drosophila funebris. The sequence goes on from JAEIFK010000678.1 coordinate 4,925,310, forward strand.
AGAAATCTCTCAATTCAAATCTTAGTTAAAGCATTGTACTTGTTATTCAATTTCTTAAAATGTCTTCTCTCCTTAAACATATATCCCAGCATAGTCCTAGTAAAACTTACACTTTATATTTTATTACAAATTTAGTTGCTTTATTATTTCCTTGCTGCAGAAAATTGTATTTATTTACTTTTTGCATTAAATGTTCCTAGAAGAATAGCAACATTCAATTAAAGTTCATAAGCGACTTAATTATATATCTAATTAAATCTATGGCAACCCAATTATGACTGCTTCTTTCTGATTATGCAGCTCTGAAGATAACTTTACGTTATCTTAAATCTACATGCATTTGGATGTATAATGTATTGCTATCTTCTATACGGTACACTCACTTGAGTTGTTAACTGAAGATCTCAGCCAGATGTCGGCACTTTTATGCCAATTAACGATCATCTAGCGAATTCCAAGATCTCCGCCCACTAATTTCCACAGTGTAACGTTAATTTCTATATTAATTTATGACAGAACACAGACAGCTCTTTGTTACCACTTATCATTGATCTATACGAGTTGAAGACAAAACGCTTCTGGCTAAAACCCTGATAGCCCCGCAGCCTTCCTCACTGTCAGTCTCCTACTTTGTTGGTGGAATTAATTGGTTGATTTTTTATTTTTTTGTGGCACATATCGTGTGACAGGCATTAATTGATTATTTTCACTCGTGGCACATTGAATGCTCCACAATCTGCTATCAATTCAAGTGAATCATTCGCTCACGTGTGCATTTGTCACTCCCATCGGTTCAGTTGCATAAAACCTTCTATCTTACATCATTTAGTAGCAATAACGAACCACACCCAAGTGGAATACTTATCTCTTATTTATATCCGCTAGCCAAAGCCAACCACAATTGCCTTTTTCATTTTTTTTATTAATTAATTATTATTTACATGCCTTCCTAATTAAACTGGCTATAGATTATTACATACATCTAGTGTCGAGTGCGAATATTTTTTAAACTGTTAAACATTTGTTTTTTTTTTTTTTTTTATTTTATTTTTATTAAATGAATACGAATATTTATTCAAATTGTTTGAATGCCATTTTCTTATGTTTTTATATTTTGTTTGCTATCGCATTTGCATTTATTTTCACAATTAGAGAATAATTTTAATTACGTGACTGCAATAATTCATTTGTCAGTCGTTCAGTCGTTCAGTTCAATCTATCAATATGTATAAAATTCAAATAATTATGCATAGCCTTTAGATCAAGTTAAAATTGTTTGCAAAACAATATTAAGGCAACTCATTAAGGTCATAGAGCACGTTCAGCTTTTCATAACATTCAATTAATGTCATTTATTTAATTCAAATGACAGATATATTAAGTTTCTTCTCTAAAATCAAGAAAGCTGTATTAGAAATTAGATTTACTTAGTTTCACTCAAGCAAAAGTCAACAGCAATAATAATAATAATAAAATTATTACAATGAAATTATACGAAAAGCTTAGTAAATACAATCCAAACATTAATTACAGGTTAAAGGTTGTAACTATTTGTATTTAATTGTATTCTCAGAACAGACGATGTCATGCTGCAAACGGCATATAAAATCGAAGCAAGTTTAGTTGATTTCAGCTTGAAGACGCCAGTTTGTCTAGCCTGGAGCCCCAAGCTGGGATTGTGTGTATGAGCATGAGTCGTCTCTGTAGTCGATACTCGTCATTGACTAATAGGTACAACTAGATGACGTTCGATTTGCCAGCAATTATTTGTGGTTGTTGCAATTGTTAATGGCTTGTAATTAAAAGGCAGCAACAGCTGTCGGGAATACTACACAGAAATAGTTGCACATAAATAAATGCTACATATATACATATATTTATATATATCTACTACAGTTGCAACTGAATGATTGAGTTACAGAGTTGTAGTAGTTACAATACTCTTGATTCTCTGTGTGTGCAATTAATGGCAGAAAAGTATCTGACGCATAGTCGTGCTGCCATGTCAAAAGTTATACTTTAATTATTCATTTCATTTCATTTCATTTGGCCTGACTCACTTCAACTTCCCCGCGTGACTGCAGAAACTTTGTGGAAAACCGCAAAACTTGAGCACTACAAATACCCTCCACTTCAAGCCCCTCTGACCATGATCAGCCTTTATGCGAGTATCGTACTCATATGTATCTAATTGCTACTAATTGCTGGGTGTATCGTTTGCATTTATTTTACTCAATTGCGGTTTGCTTTTAAGCCATACGAAACACAACGCCTCTGCGGTCATAATATCTACAGGTAGATATATAAATTTTATATACTGAATTTCTTTGATATTGCAAATAAAAACATTGTTAATATTAGATTGAATTCCTTTTTTGCCTCGTTTCTCATTCACGTCATTAGAATGGTTTAATTAAATTGTATTTATATATAGCAGACATATTTGTAGACTTTATTTGTTTTCAACTCGGCTAAGATACCAAAAAGTTAACGAAAACTATAAGTTTAATGATGGAGTTGATGTCAATCAACTTTTGGTTTATCTAATGTGAAGTTTAATGTTTAAATTAGTTGAGTAATTGCTAATTTTTAATGCTAATGCTCAAAATCTTTGGGATGCTCTCTAAACGCTAATATAAATATGCTTGCCAACTTCTGACTCATGTGTTGTGGGTAAGGGTGTGTTTGACTGATGTGTGTGCGTGGTGTGTGTGTGTGGTGTGTGTATTACTTGGAGAAATATGCGTGATTGCCATATGTTTGCATTTTCGTTTCCCTTTATTGCTTTCTTATGGCATATGTTTGGTCTTCTATACCCTGTAAAAGTTTGCTGAAAGGGGTATGTTAGAAAGATGCTCTCCCTTACATTTGATTCATAGTTTGTAAAACCTGATACACACAATTTTACATTGCTCACACTCTAGTTTTTTTTTAAGTACTCAACAATTGCTGTCTAGGGTATCTGACAATCGATCATAATAGCTCAAATTTGAGTTATTTTTGTTTTCTAATTGAATTAGCTTTGTTAGCGCTTTGTTTTGCTCATAGTATTTTTATTTTTTGTGTATTTTCTTTTAGCTGTTTTTTTTTTTTTTTTTTTTTTTTTTTTTTTTTGTGAATGAATGACGACAGTTCTGTTAGGCGAGTTCGAAAATACAAAAATACAGAAACAGAAATTGCCATTTTCCAAATGCTTTACGGCGCTGTTTGTCGACCTTCACCTCGTGCTACAAATTTTGTTTTTTTTTTTTCTGATTTTATTTAATTTAATTTTTTGTGTTTTTTTGCGTTTTTGGAATTCCGACTGCTTTGGCAGCTACATAAGTATTTTGGGACTGACAACATGTTAATGTTGCTTGTGTGTTGTGTTGTGTTTGTGCAGATGTATAGGTTCTTGAGACGTTTAGACCGAAAGTTATTTGAACTGTAATACTTGTTGTTCTTAGCATATGTTTATTTGTAATTGGTTTTCTCTAGCCTGAACACAAACAGGTATTAAATTGTTTGGCTATTGCCAAAAGCTGACTCATCAAATGAACCACTTGAGAATTATAGCAAATATCGCAAAGAAAGCTTTTGCAAGATCAGAACCAATCAGGAAGCTTCAAAAATAAATTAAATCAATACTTAAATCTTGAAGAGAATTCTACATACTTCCTCTCTCGCTCTGTCTCTCTCGCATCGCGCTCTCTCATATCAACACATACGAAAGCTGCAGGCTACAAAACTCAATGAAGTTCAGCTGCAACAACCAACAAACGAACACATGAAATTCTATTGCAGATCAGCAACAATTCTCTGCGAATCCAATGTCGCTGCTTAGAAGATCGTTGGCGTAGCGAACTGTTCAATCTTGGAGAGCGATAGAATCATCTAAATATAAATATAAATATAAATATAAATATAAATATAAATATAAATAATAATAATAATAATAGCAAACCGCAAATGGCCACAAACTGCGACTACATTGAGGATAATGTGAAACAGCAGCAAATCACAAAATCAGGAGCAGCAGAAGCAGGCACAACAACATCAGCAGCCAGAACGAGTGACGGCTCCAATGCATCATCATCGATGAGCAAGCATGAGGAGAAGCAGGACGGCTGGCAGAAGGAAGGAAGGGAACGGCGGGAATGGGAACGCGAGCGAGAGCGTGAGGAAATTCAATTGCTGTGCATTAACAATCAAATGGATAGCTTCGAGTGCGCGTTTGAGTCCACCATGGATGATCTGGAGCAGGCGGTGGCCGATGGTTATGAGTCCGATTCGGAGGCGAGCGGCAATGGGCAGGCAACCGGCGAGTCGTCGGCCTCCAGTCTGAGCCAACTGGCCGGGATTGGCGGACTGCAGTACAGCCAGCAGTTGACACCGCAAATGGAAATGCAATTGCAGACGCTGCCACGCATCAACTCCTTTGACTTCCAAAGCAGCAGCGGCAGCAGCAGCGATGATGAGAACGATGATGATGCCAATGACGATGTCGAGGACATGGGCGTGGTGGGTGCCCTCAATTTGAGCGCTAAGTTTGCCAAAGCCAGCGATGCTCGCTACGATCTCTATCATCAACGGCCGACGTACCTGCTGCCGCCATTCATCGAGCGGCGTCGCCTCTCCCAGTGCAAGGAGGAGGACGACGAGGATGATGGTGATAAGTCACCGCCGGTGGGCGCTAATGGTGGCGAGGCGCCGCGATTTGAGCGAGTATCAAAGGCACCGCCGCGACCGCCAACGCCACAAGATGCGGCCTCCAAAGAGAAATTCAAGGATCTGGAACGTTTGCGTCAACAATTCATGCACAAAATCGACAGAATTAATACACGTAACATTGAGGAGCAGTACACATCGCTGCCACCACCGCCGCCGCCACCGCCGCCTCCCATACCGGCCACAATATTGCCCAAGGCCCTCAAGGAGCTGCTCCAGTCGAGCGAGCCCGCATCGCCACCACCACCGCCCAAGCCACCAGCTGCTGTGGCAGTCGTCGAGCAGCTGAAAAAGCCGTCAACACCAGCCGTGCAGAGTCCATCAGCGATGACGTCATTGCAGCTACCCCACGCCGCTGAGCCACCGATCATTATCAAGGGCAAGTTTAAGGTGTCACGTGCCCAGGAGACGCCTGAGCTGCGGATGGAGGCGCAACAGTTGCGGGAACTGAAACCGAGTGCCAATGCTCAGACAATCAGCTTTCCCTCCAGCTTTGGCGGCTACTCCTCAGTGCAGGGATTATTCTCGCAACGATATGGCAGCAATCGTTTCCCCGTTGCTGCACCACATCTATCAAAGCAGTTCTTTGACTCGTCCCTGGTCGAGATACGTGCACCATCCCAGAGCAATCTCTCGCTCAATTGCAACAGCCAGAACCAAAGTCTCAATTGTGATAGCAACGCCAGCAGCTTAGCCAACAAGCCGCGCACGCCCAGTGAACGCGAGCTGGATGAGATCTGGATACGACGTGGCCCAGCATTGCCGCTTCAAATGGATGCCCACGATGCTGGATCACCAACTGTGCCAGCCGTGCGATCAGTTTCCTTGGGTGGCGTCTCCACAATGCCACGCCTACTTCAGCGCAATGAGAGCAGCAATTCGGCAACGAGTCCATCCCGACAACTGACCGCCTCCGGTTCCGTTTCCGTCTCCGTATCTGAAGATGTAAGTTTGGTAATAGAATTAGATCATAGCTCAATGTGGTGTTCCCGCACTGATGTCATTATAATCGTGTAAACGACGGGAAGTACCGCGTACCGCGACTTCAAGTGCATTAAGATCACAAGTATCTTTTCGGGAAGTCACCTCAACCATATTTTGACGCAGCTTGTCAATGTCTCTCTAATCTTATCGCCCTGCGAAACGCACACGAAATCTCGCAAATCAAATTAACAAATCATGTAAACGTTGATTTGAGCCATGAAAACACAAAGAAAATTGCAAAAGTACAAAAGTGCCGTCAAACCGTTGAAAAGCGACCCGACGAAAGTTTTGATTATTATCATTAAATTCACACATCGTCAACTGACGTCATTTCTACAATTCGAATGTCATGATAATTTAATATCAAAAGAAATGAATCTCTGAAATTGACAAAAACCCGCAAAGTCACGAGTAAACAACGTGCAGAATATAAAATTGTTAGCAATATTTTATAGTATCAGTCTAAGAATTCAACTCTTTCTCTGATTCCGCGTTCAATCTACTGTGTTTTCCATATCTGAGCTACTTTGGGATTAAACTTTCATTATGATCTTCATATGGCGAAAACTTCCACGCCATCTGCTTGTTGTTTCGACTGTCTGTCTCAAGTGCTTCAGCCAACAATGTCTGGCTCGTTCCCCTTACAAATACTCTAACAACAGGGCTACTACAAATGTGTAATTAAGTCAAGTAAATATTTGGCAAATAAAAGTGTGTAGGAAACTGATATAGTACTATTATAGTTCTGATACAGATAGTACGCTGTGCATAAGAGTATTCACAATTCGTTGAGGCTATTTATAGCATTACCCAAAAAATATTTGTGTCTTTGTTTTCCATGTTTCCTTTGCTCCCGTTAATTGTGCCCCGAAATGTAAACAGAATGTCGGGTAAATAAAATAGATGCATTACCTTTGTTTACCTCGCATATATATGTATATATATATAGCATAGGGGTGTTACTTTTTTTTTTGGACTTTATGCCTGATTATACCCTGTGCCCATTAAAAATGGGCAAAAAAGGGTATAATAATTTTGTGCAAATGTATGTAACAGGCAGAAGGAGGCATCTCCGACCCTATAAAGTATATATATTCTTAATCAGTATCAATAGCCGAGTCGATTGAGCCATGTCCGTCTGTCTGTCCGTCTGTCCGTCTGTCCGTCTGTCCGTCTGTCTGTATGAACGCGTCGATCTCAGCAACTATAAGAGCTAGAGACACCAAATTTGGCATGAAGGTTCCTGTATACCCTCTCCAGATCGAGTTTATGTTAGATTTTCGATATCTTTCCCCCCCACCCCCGCAATTCAAAAAAAACGTATTATGGCCACATTTCTCAACGTAGACACTTCTAACTTAACAAGTGCGTTAAGAATGATATATAGAAGGAACGCTGAAAGTTTCATCAAGATCGGTTTATAAATAAGACAGAAAATCAGCAAAGAAATTAAAGTTATTTTTTTTTCCACGGAATCGTTGAGCAGCAGGCAGCACATGTGAGCGAGCGAGACAGCGAACGACTGTGATACATGCGTCTGCTTACCATATTTGCACATGTGTGCGAGCGAGATAGCGAACTACTACGACACAAGCATAAGTAAATTAAGTGTCGTAACACTCAGCTTTGATTGAATATGTATACATATGTGAAAGCTTGCTGTTATAAGCAAGAAATAAGCAGAAATCATATGCTAAATAATAGTTTCAAAAGAGTATTCTTTAATAAACACCTGCTACGTTCTTATTTCTATTATAAGCAAAATACTTAATTTATAAAACTGCACAGGGTTTTATACTGTCGCGCGCGCTCGACTGATCCGCTTGTTTTTCCTATATTTTTATCGTTTTGCGTGTGCAATTCATCGTGTGTTGACTGCGGGGAGGGACCAACCTTATCAACTGACAAATGACACAATTGTCAACAAGCTGTGCGACACACACTTTATATATTTATTTTGTGTTCACGAAACCTGAACAATCGTCATATATGAACATAGTATCATATATATAAGAAGTAGTTTATATAGAATTCTTCCATATTACTGCTCCATTTACAATGACTGTTGTTGTTTCTATATCTATATGCATGTTTTGTGTCTGGGCAAACAATTACGTCAATGGGGCACTCACCACACCCATTTATAGAGAGAGAGAGAGAGAGAGAGACATATATAAAGATATAGATATAGATATAGATATATATCTAAACACTATATATGCATGTATTTGTAACGGCTTGCCCTGCCATGCAAATCATTTGAATACTCGATCATCATTCGCCCTGTCTCTCGTATTGCCCGTTGCAAATATTGAACCACCCGTAGACAATGTCCAACAGCTGATGCCAAACACTCTTTCGTCCACAGTTCCCAGTACGACGATACACAAACAAAGGCGTGAAGAGCTTCTGGTTTTGTTGTTTGGTTTTGTTTTCATACTCTATCTATAAAGTGGCGGCTTATGCCGTTTCTAGACAATCAAATTAGTTAAGCAATTAAACATGATTAAAAGATTAGATAGCAAAAGTGTATAAATGTTTCGTTAAATATTATATAAATAATAATTTTCGTTTAATATTTTTCTTAACTTTTAGCATGAAATATTCTTAATTTCATTTTCATCTCAATTCAATAAAATAATAATCATAAAATCGCTTCTATTTCGTTGTTAATTTTCAAATTGAAATTTAATGTAAAGAGTATTTGCACATCGTTATATGCATTTATAGATTTTTCCATTTTGTTGTTTTTGTTTTTGTTTTTTTCTCTCGCCTCGCCCATTTAACCCACTTTGCACATTGGAATCAACGGAATCATCGGAATACTCGATTACTTGAATACTTTTAATGCGTCCATTAATTCGACGCTGTTGTTAGCTCATCGAACAGCAACAACTATTGAATATTGCCAGCCCCCGGGGCACGTGACTTGGCATTCCGGCAAAGTGCAAAAACCAGAAAGAAAAAAAAAAAAACAAAATAGTTGAGACAGAAAAGAAAAAAACAAAAACAAAATTATTGTCTTGACCTGTTGACTGTGAAACGTCGAACAATTATTGCTAAAAATAACTCCGAAACCAAATACTACAGGTGTCTGATGATCAGAGCACATCTTTGGGCTGTTTTGTGAAAGTTGTCGGAAAGGTCGTCTAATTAAATGGGGTAACTCATTACTTAGAGTGTTTACTGAGAAAACTAAATTAATTGTCGGCAGCAAAAAAAAGGGGAAAAATATGTTGATTTCAGTATCATAATATATTTGTAGTTACGAACTTAAAGGGTTTTAGTGTATTGCGTAGCTTTGCATTAAATTGATTTAATTGTAGCTACTGACTATTGATATTGTATCTATTGATACAATTAATATCCTCTTTCCACTAGAAGGTTTATGTATGAATAATGTGTTAAAACGGAGAACAATAAATTTCATAATGGGAAGAGAATATAATTTTCTAACATATATTTTTAAGTGTTGTACGTTAAGGGCTATAAATGTCTTCAGCGAAAAGTTCTCATACGAATATACCCTGTTTAACCATCATTCAAAGGTTTTTAACAGTTTTTATTAGTTTCTAGTTGATCTATATAATATAAAATTTCTAAATCTATAATGTTTTAAGTATGTATCCATTAAAAAAGCTTTATCTTCAACTGACGTGACGGTTTTGTTAGATCGTTCCGTTCACAGTTTCCGCTGCTGAGCTTTTTGATTATTTTCGTTTGCCTGCTTAGTCAGCTGAGCCCATTGACATCATAACTGTAACATGATCTTGCTCTCTCGCTTCGAAAGCCACGCTCTGCTGTTATCATGATGAGTAGTTTGCTCTCACCCTGCTTGGCTGAGCACTGCTTGTCTTAGCCAGGACACAAACCAACATATGACTGCCTTGGCAACTCACCACTTGCACACAGACATCTTGCTATGCTCCTCTCCCACTATTAGATTTTTGCGTAATCCATAAGTAAATTGATTAAATTTGATTAAAGGTCGCCACAGGAATCGTCGATTGGCCGTTCAATTAATAAAACACATTCGATACTTAATATGTTGCTGTTGTTGTTATATTTGTCTCTCTTGTTGCGCCATTGCAAATTGCGTCTTGTGTTGATACTTCATTGTGGTTGGGTGTGTGGTTGTTTGGTTGCTGGTGGTGTTGGTTCACAAATTGTATTTGTAGACAATTCGGCATAATTGCAGCACACAGTATACAGGACAAACAGGCAGGATAATAGCTCTCGCTTGTCCCTCTTCTTAGTTTCTTTTTGTTTTTTTTTTTTTTTTTTTTCTGAGCCTTTTCTCAGCGTTCTCTCAGTTCAGTTTGTCTTGGGCATTGCGGCGAGTAACATGCAGGAAGCACAAGATCACAATATTACTTCCGATTCTAATTCAAATTCTAAACCGAATCAAACTCAAAAACGTCATGTACGCTTTCAGGAACAAGATGGATTACCACGTGCACCCGGCTCTCGACCCTCAAGTGCGCCGGCCGAGCCCAATGCCAAGGCGGCCAAGAAGGCCTACAAGAAGATGGAAAAGGAGCAGCGGTATGTGGATATCAAGTAATTAACTAATCATTCAATTAACTAAATACGCTCTCACCGCTCATTCCACAGGCGTCAGGAGAAGGAGCAGTCGCGTCGTGAGAAGGAGGCCCGCAAAATGGAAAGGGAAACGGCGCGTCGCATTGAGCGCGAGGCGGCCAAGCTGGAGAAGCTCAATCGGCACAGCGAGAAGATCTCACGTAGCACAGAGCGCATGGTGGGCAGTGGTGGATCACGTTCCGGATCGCTGGAGCGACGTCGAAGCGGCGAGGATTCACCCGTGCTCAATCAGTCGACGGTCCATGGTATTGCGTCACCAAATCGCCGGCCCACAATCTTTGATGTGTTTAGACCGCGTGCTAAATCGGATGCCAAACGGCATAAGGATAAGCATCTATTGGATCCATCGTCGGCGGATAGTAGCGCCACCAGCAGCACATATTCCGTATCCGGTGGAGCGCCCGCAGCCACAACAACAACAACAGCAACGGCCACAACAGCTGGCAGTGCAGCCGCTGGGGCCTCTGGCGGCATCATGAATTCCATGAAAGTAGCCATGCAACACTTTGGACATCGACAGCATCCCGCCGTAACGATAACCAATGCCGATGGCACCGTCTCCGCCAAGAGCAAGTACAAAGATGGCAGCGCTCATTTGCATCAAGGCAGCGATGCGCAGGTGCGAAAGAACACTCCCATCCCAACCAATACGCACGCTAACTAATCTCTATTATATACCCTACAGTATTACCACACGGTGACTGCAGTGCGTCCACATTCAAATGCCAATCAGCGATCGCCAATGACCAAAGTTATGGATCTGTTTCGTCATCGTTCAAATTCGGCGGTCAGTGAAGCAGATAAACGCAAAGCGGTAAGTGTCCCAGCTAAGTTAACATAACATGGTGTGGTGAATTCTATTGAACAGCTTAGCGTGCGCACAAACCAACTGTCTATGTTAATTTGCTGCGTGCTGTTAACTAACAGTTCCAGGCATTTAAAAAATAGCCGCAAAAAAAATAGAAACGAGGCGATTTATTATTTAAAATTTGATATGATGTGAAAAAGGGTAATTTAAATGCAGCTACGCAAATAAAACCAAAGTATATTTGAAATTTAGTAATCTAATTAAATATATATATTACAATCACAATAATAACGCTTTCAAGTTATTAATATAATAATTGTGGATCATCTGCTGCTTTATCAATCGAAAAAGCCAAACAGTCTACAAAACTTAGCACATCAGTATCATTATCAGTAACTTTAGAGCGTCATTCGTAATCAATGTTCGTCTGACAATATCATTATAAATATAGTCATGAGCAATTTGGATTTGATAAGCAAAAAAAAAGGCCTAATCAAATTTGATTGATAAGGCCGATACATTTCACAATTGCACAATCAAAGGCGCTTATCAGTGCGATTAACAACAAGCAGCACAATAACAAAACCAATTGAACAACCTATCAAACCTATAATAACAAAACTGAATAAAGTCATGTTCACATTTATCATACAGAACATGCCACGTCATCAAGTCCTTAAAAGAGAGTGAGAGGGACAGAGAGAGAGAGTGAAAGGTAGAGCGACAGCTCAGCAATGAATACGAAAGCAGGTGATCGCCTTAACAGCTGGCGTCGCTCTTCAAAGCAAAAGCTCATACCAGTTTAACTTTCTCTCTCTCTGTTGGTGCTCTCACTTGTCTGACAGTTTTTGGGCTTTGCGGAAAAGTGCCACACACACACACACACACGCACATACACAGAGAGACAAACGTACATATTACGTATACGTCGGTATTGTCGTTGCCGTCGTTGATGGCGTCGCCGTCATTTCAATTTTGCCGTTTTCTTCTTTCGCACGCTGCGTTTTGTGTGTTTTATTTTCAATTGCATTTCCAATTGGACGGCAGCTGATAGAGCCGACGCGCGCGTCTTTCTTGCAAAAAAAAACAACAACAACAACAATAGTTAGAATAACAAAACAAACAAAACATAAAAGCAATTCTTTATTTATTAAAACAAACAAAAATCAGAAGAAACAAATAATATTTTCAATTTTATTAAATCTCAAAAGGTGAACAGCGCGCGCGTGTGCGTTTTGGCCAACAAATAAAAAAATAAATAAGTTAAAAAGTAATTAAAACGAAAAGCAACAATAAAGTTAATTTATTGCTTTGTTTTGTGCATTAATGGAAATTGAAATGTTTCAAATTCAGATATGAAACTGAAAATGAAAATGAAAATGAAAACAAATAAAAGAATATTTTCAAATAATTTCCAATACAAAGTTCATTTGAATTACATAAATAAATGAAGCAATTTAAACAAATTAATAATCAATATTTAATGTGCTAATTAAAAAAATAAATATAAATAAAAACGAAACAACATATTCAATCCAAATTGCATTTCGGTGTTCTTTTTTAAAATTGAAATCCACTTTATATGCTAATTGTGGCTATGTAGTGCAATTATATTGTGTACATATTTGTAACTTTTCCGCGTGTGCGCATTTTAATTATTTTATTTACTTATTTATTATATTTTTCGATTTTCAAGTTCATTGACGGCGAGAAAAGCCCACGCGATATGCTCAGCCATATGAATTTGTGCTTCTAATCTGCATTTCTATTTGTTTAATTCAAAATTTTAAGCACTTGAAGCGTCTCATGGAAATGAGCTAAGCCCAAAAACAAAACACAAAAAAACTGTCAGCGAAACAAATGGCAAACATGTGATGTCTCACATTTGAGTGTGTGTGTGTGTGTGTGTGTGTGTTTGTGTTTGTGTATTCTTGTTGTTGTTCTCTACCTATTATCGTATTCGTGAAATTTGTTAAATATTTTGTTTTCTTTAAGTTGTTTTTAATATTCTGAGCTATTTGCCTAGTTGCTAATTTGTCAAGTGTCTAACTGGGCTCATAGCCTGTTTGTATTTCTTCTAGACGCTTTTATAATCAGTCAATCAAATCAGTCTTGCACACTCCCACAATCCATAATAATATTTACCGAGCTCTGCATGAATTCACTTATTTATTATTATGATATTTTTGTTGATAAATTTCCATCAGATAAAAGTTGCAAATTTATACATTGATTGCCGAAATGAGAGAGTCTTAGACTTGCTTAAATTCTGTAAAATGCTTTTAATTTGTGTTAATTCAATTAACATCAATCAAACAGCAATCAAATATTTGTGCTGCTAACTTTTTGAATAATCCTAAATTGATAAAACGCTTCAGATTTCACATGTAGTTTATATAGACTCTTTTTACTCTATTGCTTTATGCCGCATTCGTAAACGTTATTATATTTATTTATTTAAATTATATTTAAATATTTACATATATAGAATGGTTGCATACATTTTCACATGGATTTCCACTTAATTATCTCGTTATGCGGCAAAATGTCTGTCAAAATAGTTCGACCCACTTTGAAGTCACGCAGCTGTTTGGAAAATACGCCAAAAGTAAAGCTGACCAATCCGGACAAACTCAATGAACTTGAAGGCCTTCGAGTGCTCACAACTATTCCAAGTCTTCCCATTTTACCCGCACATTCGCATATTCTTATCAATTTTGTGTTTTTTTTTTTTTTTATCTTTCGGCAAATGGAAATACTTGAAAAGACGAAATTTAATTTAGAGTACATCGGCCCAGAACCCGATAAGATACGAAGGAAATAAAAAAAAAAAAACTAAAATAATAAAACAAATAAATAGATAGAGAACTCAGTCTCTGACTATATTTATATATTTATTCTGGAGTCGATTCGAATTTGATTTGATAATTAAAATAGCGCTCATAATAAATGGGTTCTCCAGAGGGTTAAGCCTTGCGCTGATCGATTGATATGGAATATAATGCTTATTATAAATTAATATTTTATATAGACAACGCTGTCAATGTCCCTAGCTGAACATTATCATCTCTCATTATCATTGTAAATAAATCAAATGCTATTTATACGATCAGTAGTAATATATTATAATAATTAATCTCGAAGATTACACTTGCTTCAAAGAAACTAATGCCAAATGCTCAGCAACAATAGCCTCAGAAAGGGTTGCTGGTTTCCATATTCAATTTGTAACTAACAATTACATTTTATTAAATTAAAATTAAAGTAAATTTATAACTGAAACATTTCAGCTTTAGTCTCGCTTGATATACATTTCTAGAGTATTTGGCAGCTTTACTACTTGGTCATGCCCACTTACGTTTGTTCACGCCTCTGTCTTTCCTCTTCTTTTTTGTTTTTATTGCTGTAGAGGAAGTGAAATTATTTGTTGCCCAAAAACATTCTCATTACTTTTTTTGGGCATATGAAATAATTGTTGTTTTGCTAAATTTTCGTTGTTGAATTGTTAATTAATCATTTGTCAGTTTGTTGTTGCTGTTGTTGCTGCTGCTGTTGGTGTTTGCAACAGTTCTGAGCACATCTAAGTTTGTAACGATGCTCACAGATTTATTTATTTATTTTTATTGCACACGTTTAAAGGTCAACCACTTGACGATGTTCTCTCTCATCTCAGCTACATATTTGCTTTATTATTATACCCTACACTAGCAGGTGAAACCGGGTAGTATTATGTCGATTATATTTTCGAATGTTTGCATTACAATAATAACAATAATAACAACTTATGTTTGCCCAGGCGAGTAGCTGCTTTGTGTCAATTGACAGGGTAGCTTCTAGTTCATCAGCGTGCTAACTTGCTGATTGTAGGCTTGATTTGATATTAAATACAATAAGAAAATCACAATTGACGCAACTTTTGATGTTTGTTTTTTTTTTTTTTTCGGACTCGGCTGTTAATTGAATATGCCAAGTTGTAGTTTTGGCTTGTTTACTCATTGTTTTTGGCCAATTACGGAATGCTTTGAGCTGCTTTGTTGCATTATCCGCTAAGAATGTGGCAAGAATGATATGGAAATATTGAAACTTATTTACTAACAGTTGTCTATCTTGTTGCAAGCATCTGATTGACGTTTGAAAGCTCATTAATTGAGCTTTCAGCAATTAACTACTTTTGCTATAAACTTTACCAACATTCTGACAGTTTTAACAGTTGTCTAATTAGCGTTAATGTATCTTTCGATTGTTTAACTATTCATTGTTATTCCTGGTATTTTGTTTTCCTTTTACATTTCTCTTCGTTTTTTTTTTTTTTTTGTTCTCCTCTTACGAATTTCCCCGTCAAGAACATTGCACAAATATTGACAAGTATAATAATAACATAGTATAAACTAAAGGCTGTCGCTTGGCTTGTTCGCTGGGCAAATACAAAACAGATAGACAGCCTCAGGCAACCAATAGAAAATTCAAAATAGAAAATAGAAAATTGAAAATATAGCAAAGAAAACTACATAACAACATTTCCCAAATGGACAAATAATGTAAGCCTAAAAATACTAAATGGTTTCACATGATTTTATTTATTAAACGTGCTTGTTTTTAGCCCAAATTACAGTACATTTATTTTTGTTAGCATTTCATGAACGTATTTCTGTAAAAAAAAAATGCAAATATACAGACTTAAACATACCCTCGAAAGTGATATCTTGTTTGAAGTTGAAGCTTACAACAAATTTCCCTTCTCTTTTCATAATATGTTCTTGACTATTATTGTAATACATACTATGTGAAGCAGATACCCTGCAATAAATGCACGCTTCTTTTTATACGCTATGCATGCCCAATTGAAACGTTTTGATAGGGTATAAGCTAAAAGAGCAGCAAGTAAGCTGCTGTTGATCCTCGACTTTAGCACAATTTCATTCATGTTTTCGTTGCTCTCTCTCTCTCTCTCTCTCTCTTATGTAAATGATTTAAGCTTGACTTGATCTTTTAGCAACACTGCACACTTCAGCCACCCACCCATCTGCCTTGTCGTGCTGTAATCATTCTTATCAACAAATTTAAATAACTACGCGCATGAACGCCTTATCAACTCTGGGTTCATAGTTATTCGCTGCTCTCTTCAGAACTCAGCTCTGTTATTAACAGCGTAAGCTCTCTCATATCTCTCTCTTTCGTACACACACACACACGCTGTCGTTTGCTCTCCGATAATTTCGTTTGAATTGCAGCTCATTGGTGCAAAATTAAAAGTTTTTCTACCTTTCAATCAATTTTTGTTTGAATTTCTTATTTCAATTTCAATTATGGGACACACACACACACCAATGCCAATGGCAATAAACAAACCATGCCACGCCCATTGAGCGCACAACCTCCCACTTAACATTGATGCGTCACATTGACTGCAGCTTCTTCGGTTTGTTGTTGTTTTGCTCTCTCAATTAAAAGCTTGCGATAGGGTCAAGGATTAATTTGTGGGTCGCTGTGACCCAAACAACAACATATGCGCTCTCTGTATATATTTAATTTCTGTAGTATAGAACGTGTTTTACATCTGCTCCACTTGAACATTGTCTTAAATCAGTCGCCCCCAAACAAAGACGATGACATTTTCATGGTCAGGGCGACGGATTTTATATTTTTTTATTATACACCTTGTTGCAATTATTGCATTTACTCTTTGCTTCCTCGTATAAAATGCCAACAACAACAATAAGCAACAATAATAATTGCAATTAAAATTTAAAAAATATACATAAATTTGTTGATGATAGCCTGAGCACATAAATTTACAATTGTAATTTGCAATATATATATATACATATATATCAGGTGCTAAATTAGCAACAACAATAAATACAATAACAAATTCAGTACGATAAAGAAAGGTTAACAGCAACAGCTGTGGCTGGCGCCATCTAACGCTCGGAAGCGATAACAGTGCAGTTACTGTTACTGTTACTGTTAGTTGTGCACTACAATGTAAAACATTTGGACTTTACCTCAAAAATATTCAAACGGCTGTGCTGCTTACTTTAATAATTATACTTAATAATACTTAAGCAAAACTAAACAATAATAAAAAAAAACACCACAATGTCTGCGGTCAAGCGTTGGCTTTATCGCCACACCCACTCAACGAGCTCATCAACCAGCGGACCACCGCCCACCTCGCCGACCACAAAAACCCAACGCGGTCGCAGTCATTCGCTCGATGTGCAATCGCTGCAAAGTCATGGACTGCGAACCATGTTAGCTAATGCAAATGTAAGCAAATTATTGAAAATATTAATATGAAATGAATTCAATCAGGAAATCATTCAAACCAGTGCACACCATAGGGGTTAATCATAACAGCTTGCTGTTAAACATGTGTTGGTTTGTGTGCTCGCTAAGCTGTTTACAGTGTGCTGTTAAATCTGCTAACAGTGCGCGGATTATTTGAATAGAAATAATTATAATTAATTTATATATATTTTTTTTTATTTTTAGCGCGTTGCGGCGCATCAGCAACAGTTGGCTGTGCAAAGTGAGTATGAAATTTCCCATTTTCATTATTTATTTAATATCGAAGAAAATAAACAGCAAGTACCAGATACATCTTAATAATTACATGTTAAATTAACATTTAAATTCAACTAACAGCAATTTAAATTAGTCTGTTCAAATTTCGTATTAAATCGCGACTTATGCAAATCATGAAAACCAAATTAACCTTGACTTTGAAACACATTCACACATACACGTATGGGTATGTATGTATGTATGTATATAAAACAAACAGCGAAAAGTAAACAAACAACGAATGCTTGAAGGAAAAAAGGTGACTAAACGATGTGTAAAACCTGAAGTTTTAATAGCTTAGGAGAGGGAGCGCCAACGAATGGGGTAGAAGTATCCAAAGGTGGCCCATGCGCTGATTAACAACAGATAAACAGTGTTTATGTTCTGCTTGTTTGTCATGCATTTTACACATATGTAAATCCGAATTGGGTAAATAATTGAGTTTTTGTTTTGTATTTTAGGTATTTCAGTTCAGCTTTGACAATGTTATAGAAGTTATAGTTGCACATCATCATCATCATATCACTCGTAGATTTTAGATGTCTTGAAATATATGAGTATTTAAAAAACCACTATATTATTTTCATAGTTTTATAATTATACATATGTATATCTTTACATATATACTTAAATTTATATATGCAACGAACACTCATAACATTACACATTCGTGTAAGCAACAACAAAAATGTAATGAATTAAAACGAACTCATATACCTTGTGATTACTAGAGGGGATATGGTGGGGTAGACGTCCCATTTCACACACATGTTTCTTACGCGATAACGGTTTAAAAGAGATCGACATAGAAAAACGTACAACATACGTATGTGAGTAACAACATAACAATGGGAAGTGAGAGAGAGAGACCGACATTGTTCACATGCTCACCACTCTGCACTCTAAGAGAGGATAAAGAGCGAGTGCGTTTCCAAACTAACTGTTGCTGCAATTTGGGTCTTCGCGTGTGTACCCTTCGCCTGACCTTGAAATCTCTTTTTATTTTTGCGAAGTCGAGACTTCTTTATGTACAGACTGCAGTTGTTGTTGCTCCTTTTTATGTTGTTGCTGCATGCATATTCAATGTCATGTAAGAATAAGAAAAACAAACCAGCACCTGGTCTGTTGCATGTGCCGAACAATACGGGCTGAGCTGTTGTTGTGGCTCTCGCTCTCCCTCTATCTCCCTCTTTGTTTCGCATGCACACCTTCCCCAGGCCCAGGCGCTTTGTTTTTGTTGTACACTTTTTTTTACTTTTTGAGCGTTTGGTTTTGTATGTTGTTTTGTTATTATTCGTCGCCGGCTTCATATCAAGTGTCTGGCCATGACGTAATCTTGAAGCATGTGCAGAGCGGTTAATTTAGATGGGAAAGGGGTGATGAGAGGCTCGTCTACTTAAAGATGTGTGTGTATGTGTATGTAAGTCACTCTCGCATCTTATAACTTTAAAAAGCAATTGCAAAAATATATAATTCACAGCCCACGACAATTTACTGACATTGATTTTGAAGGCAGACATATGCTGTAGATGTAAGTGTATATATTTATGTATGCATGCATATATTAATGGTTGTACATATTTGTGTGCGTGTGTGCGAGTGCGTGGGTGTAAGCTGTTGTTTTCTTCTATTGTCATATCACATTCAAAACCGAAAGTCTGTTAAGTCGCCCATACACTAACAAAGCATCTCACAGTCTGCTAAAATAGAGCAGCCCAGTAGAAAAGAGAGCAAGAGAATGACAGCGAGAGCGAGAGAAACAACAGCGGCAGAGCATAGACAATGTTAAGGGCGCTTTTATGGTCGCCACCACCTAGAGAATGCTACGTGACGCAGCGCACACAAACAAGAATAGAATTTATTTGAATCGCACAATTGTAAATACAATTTTGAGTGAATGTAAAGTAGCTATGGAATAGATATTGTAAACAACATTAATTGCTGGAAACAAAGAAAAGCAAACTTTGATGAAATTGTTTATGTACTACACACGCACACGTACTTACATGTATAGCCGTACGCAGAACCGCACCCGCCAATACTTTTCCTTTCTAGAAATTGCGTGAATAAAATACATTACTGTCCACTGTTAACTAACAGTAACAGCCTAACTGCGCACGAATTAACTAACATCAAAGGTCGTATAAGTTCAGAACAGAGTAGAACTAAAGCCAAGATTGGGTAAAAATACTCTTAACAGCGACGCGACCACGCCTTCGCTGTCATGCTTATCTAACAGCGCTCTGTTACTTATTACACATAGACATAGTCACCGTGTTTTTTTTGCTTTCTACGTTCGCTTTGCCTCTTGAGTTTTTGTTGTGCTCACCTTTTTCTGCTGTTACATATACTCACGCACACAAACACACACGTACTCTAGCATGTGCCTTGCCGGTTTGTCACACACACACACACAATCGTACATTCGGTATATACTATATACGTATAATGCATACATACTCACACTCTCTACACACACATGCATATAGCACTTGGTTGGCCACATGGCGGCTACGTTGTCGCCTTTCAGTTAAATTTAAAGCGCCGGCCGCGACAGACGTTAACAGCGCCACGTGAATTGAACAATAATAAAATCAATTAAAATTAAATTTTCGAGTTAGTTTGAAGCTTGAAGCAAACGTCGATGAAATAATTCATTCTCCAAAAGGTTTTGCACACCATTCATTAAAAAATACCGAAAGCATATAATAACAATATACAAATATTTCGAATCATAATTATCAAATTGATTATTGTGCTTTAAAACAAAGAAAACGTTTAACGTACAAACTGGATTTTCTAAAGCGGTTTTTCGAACAAATCCACAAAATACTTTTTCATCTTTAACTATAAATATGCATGAGCGAGCATATTAATATACCATTTTATTGTTAATAAACAAACCAAAAAAAATTTATCTATAAATACTTAATATTTGAGTGCGGGAAGTGTAAAATCCATTAAACATTTTATGGAAACTTTTGTGAAAAGTGCTGTAAAAGTGTTGAGGAAAATTTAATGAATAAATTATTAATAAGATTAAACTCGATAACAACAAGCATTCAAATAAACAAAGTGTAATTTCATTAATTGTTGCTTTAAATTTGCAATTGCACACACACACACACACGCACAAATTCGCTCAACATTTGCTATGAAAATCGAGTCGAGCATGTGATAAAATTTGTATAAAAATAAAATCCACATTTTGCGCCAACAGCCGGCAAAACATTCAGTTATTGTTGTCGTTGCGCCCCCATTTAATTTCGCTTTATTGTTGCTTTTATAATTAGAGAATGAAAATGAAAAGAAAGAAAAAAAATTGATTTGATTTATAACATTTTTTGTGACATTTGTGACGCAAAAGCTGAAGTCATATTTGTGTTTTGATTTGAGCAAACAGCACTAGATACCTCAATATATGCACATATATATACATATATGTATATATACATATATGTATATATACATATACATACATATATATGTATATGTATATATATGCATGTGACTTGGTTCGCTGGCAAATGAATTAATTTATCAAGCTTCTAAGCCTCAAGTTCTGTATGTCTCGAGTTTCATTTGAAATTGATTGAAAGACTTTTGAAATTTACATAATACTTTTCGACAGATTGCAACTATTTGCCAACTGCAGCTTATAAACTGTAATACTCGTAATGATAAGCCCCTCCCCACAGTTGTTTGCTTATCTACAGCATGCTGGGGTCCAACGAGAGGAGCAGTGATAATTCCACAACTGTAAATAATTGCTAAATAGTACATTGAATCTCGCAGCGGCCACTGATGATGATATGGCTTACACATTATTACATACAATCATCAGTTTTATAAATACTATATTAAACAAATTACGACATTTTCATATGTCTGGCAATTGAAATTAGCTTGGAATAGGTCAGTTCTAACACAAAGAACAACTACAAAATCACAAACCGAGAAATCTATAAACAATGTATGAGATTAGAGTGCCGCTATAAGTTTCACTTTTGTTATTTTGAATGGTTTATTTAATGATTTTATGCTCGTGTTTATTGTGCAAAGATCTTGAAATAACAAAAAATAGAGAACATATAAAATTTAATTAAATTTCCAAGCTAATTTAATTAAAACTTATGCTCCCAGACTGTGCCGGCAATTGTTCATGTGGGCGGCAACTCTTGTTTATGCCGCAAAACAACAACAACATACATATTTCATGAAATGCCATAGACTTCTCCATATAACAACAAAAACAAGTGAGAATGCTAAATAACTATGACAATGTCAGCTCGAAGATACCCTGTAAACGCAACTGATGCATTGCTGTACCTTCTTTCGTCTATCTTTGGTCGTTTTCATTAGATTACTGCACCTTCCTTTTATGCACTTTGATTGGCTACAGGGTATATGAATAACAGCATCCACAGATTGAACACTTTGGTGGAGGAAACCGAAAAAAAAGGTACAAGAGAAAACAACAAT
Organism: Drosophila funebris; assembly: GCA_018901825.1. Classification (NCBI taxonomy): domain Eukaryota; kingdom Metazoa; phylum Arthropoda; class Insecta; order Diptera; family Drosophilidae; genus Drosophila; species Drosophila funebris. The sequence continues at coordinate 4,947,460 of JAEIFK010000678.1, forward strand.
AAAAAAAGAGCGAAAACAAAAACAAAAACGCAAAGAAATTGCGCAGTGCAAAATTTTTCTATTGCTTGGCGTTTCGTTTTGTTCGTGTGCTTTATTTTCGTTTTCTTTTGGGCTGGTTATGTTACTTATTAGACCGGCAATAACAACAAGAACACAAACACCAAGAACAGCAAGAATAAGAATAAGAATAGGAATAAGAAGAACAGAACAACAGCCTCTAGCAATCTGTGCAGCGGCAACGACAGGAAAATAATCGCCGGCTGGAGGTAAAAATTTCATTTGCGACGCAAAAAAATCTCCCTAAGCTGAAATTTTCGACACTCTGTGTGCGTGTGTGATGAAAGCGTGTGTGTGTGGGTTGTGTGCGTGTGATGTGTACATGTGTGTCCAAATGTCTGAGCATAGGAAAAACATTAACTACCAACTCTGAGCCTATCAGTCATGTGGAAGTCTTTGTAACATATCTTTTTTGTCTGTTTGCTGCACTTTTTCTGCGATATTTCTGCTCAATATATGTATGAGGACAAACTTTTTACTGTTCCAGTTAATAGATTTATGCATATAGACATAGATTTATATAGATCTATGACCTTGATGCATTCTATTCTGTACAGCGTCGCAACTCTTGGGGCATGCAACTATTTTTATATTCTGCTGAAATATTTTACGATTTGTCATTATTTTGATCATTTGTCGCTTATTGTAATATAAGTTTAGAATTAGTTTAAAACTGCGTAATAGCACAGATACATTGATTCAGATACAGTTACAGATACAGATACAAATAATAGATATAGATAGATATGGAAAAACCTGTTATTGGGTGTTAGTTTTCTATCATTTCTGACGGCCAGTTGTCAGTTGCAATAGTTGTTGCACTATTGATAGGGTTCGTTAAACTTCGTTGGTTTATCTTGCATTGGAAAGTTTTCCACTCGAATTTATTGTCATCGGAACATTTATATATAGATTCCCGTTATGTAAATCTTAAATCATAAATTTATTCAACACGCTTTTGAATCATCAATCAAAGTCTTTTTGAAGAAACACTTGACGTTACATTATTATTATTTTTTTTTTGATTATAATTTTCTGATAGTTGATTGTTGTTTGTCGATTGTTGTTTTGAATGTGTCGAATTAGAAACAAAACTCGCAGCTTGTTTTGTTGTCTCTGGGGTAGTCTGAGAATTGGGTCAAGTGAAGGATCTTTTGCTAAAAACGGCAATTAAATTTCTGTTCAATTATATTCCGAACATCATAAATTTTGTTCATTTTAGTTGTTGTTGTTGTTGTTGTTGCTGTTGTTGCTTTTATTATTATTATTTTTATTGCTATTAATCTTGTTACCGAGATGATTGCGTTAATTGCAACACGCTTCATTGTTGATAACTGCATAAATTTACTACTGTACTTAACATACAGGGTGTCCAATTTGCTTAATACAAGCAGCCAGTTGGCAAGAAGAAGACAACTGAGACTAGAAAAATTGCATCTAAGTTTATAGCTCAAACATCGCAAGAAGATACGCGATTGTAACGAGGTTGGTAACAACAGGTTATGATTAAAGTCTAGTAAAGTTAAGTAAATTAAAACTAAATAGCTAAAGTAGTTAACTATAGTAGCAAATAACTATATATAGAAAATCTAGAATTTAATTATTTATTAATGCTGATCAAATTCAGAATATATAAGTTATATCAGTACAGTAGTACTTCAATGAGAACCCGCTGGCATAAGAGATGATATCATAATCAGTTAGTAACTAACTAACTCCTCTTCTTTCTCAGCTCACGCATTTTACATATGCTTTCATTTTTCACTTTTTTAACCATCACATGCCACAAATTAAACGCCACTCCAGGCGGTCCCTGGCTGCTTTTGTATTCCCCTTTCCTTTCCCTCAGTCTTCAGTTTCTTAACGAGCTTCTGTCACTGTCTCCCTCACATTGCGTTCTCGGTCGTCGTCAGTTTCAGCCTGACCACGCCCAATTAAAACTCATAAACAACACATATATGTATATACACACACACACACACACACAATCAGCTAAGAAATGTCGAATGTCCTTGAGCTGTTTTGGCCTTTCGCAACTTAATCCTGTGTTATGTGACAACCTCGGAAGGCATCTGAAACTTTGCCAGCGATTAAACGAGCAATAAGCCAGCATGCAAGCACAACAGCAACTACAACAACAACAACAACAACAACAACAACAACAACAAAGACAACAACAAAGGCAAGAGCCATGCAAGTGTTGGCAACAGCAGAGAACTGAGGGGCATACTACAGTGAGAACCATCACATAAAGTAAATCAGCTTACATATACTATTTCTTACATTGAGCAACGTTGGCAACATCAACTAAGCTAGCGATTACAACTAGTGGCACAGACATGATGCCAAAGAGGCAGGTGATAGCTCAAACAACTCAATTAGATAAGATTCAGTATATTGAGAAGTGCACAAATCAAGGAGAATGCCTATCGAAGTCTTAAGCTAGTAAAACCCGCAAGAACTGAGCTACTTTATGCTTAATACATTCTATAACTATATACAAATCGATCTTAAGTAATCAACTTGTGAATATTTGAATATTATAGGAACTTATCCTGAATGTTTGGATTATATTGCGATTGCCATTTGTACGATTGAACGTGTGAACGTGACTTTAATCAAATTCTCAACTAATCAACCCATTAATTAAATATAAAAACAAACAAAATATATATAAATGTATATAAATATAATTAATGTGCATTTGCGAATTTCGACACGCAGTCAAATGATGCGGATTTCCAGATTATATATATGTATATATATATATATATATATATATATATATATATATATATATATTTATATATTTATAGAGATAAATGCTAAAATAGGCATATACATAGTATGTGGAATATAAAGGAAGCAACAAAGCAAAGCAAACCAACCCACTTTCAAAGGCGTTAATTAGCATGCACGATTTGATATGTCTCATGTGTGTGTCAGTGTGTGTGTTAGTGTGTGTGTGTGTGTGTGTGAATGTTTGTTTATTTAAAGGGGAATGGGTAGCATGGATCTATCATCAGTTAACCTTGAGCAACTGTAAACTAGCGGTATATCTGACTAAGGGAAAGAGTAACAATTCAAGCAGCTTTTGTCAGCGCCCGCAAAAGGGGGAAACAGTTTGGATTTGGATTTGGATTTGGGTTTTGGTCAACAGCGAATTTGTTGCTCCACTTTACGACGCACTTGAATAGGTAAACAAGAACGAAACAGTCAAAGTCCGACTGATTCAACCACGTGCAGCTAACGGCGATTGTCAATTCTAATGTAAATATGAATATACATTTATATATATTGTGTATATATGTGTGTGTGAGTGTGTGCTTGTGTTGATATACATGATATTATAAGTGCTCGTATTTGCTCGTACGAGAGTCGGCTCATAAATATGCCCAGAGCCACTTGTTGGGCCAATATACGAATAAAGCTGACACACACAGTACACACAGTACACATAGTACAGTATAGTATTCAAATAGAATATCGTATATCACATATTTCCAGATGCAATGCCACGTCTTCATGCGGCGATTGTTGTTGCTGTTGTTGTTTCCTGATAACAACAGCATTAATACTACTTAGAACCTAGTAATGTTGACTTTATATATTTGTTTATCGTCAAGCAAATAAATTCAACTTGCCCACAAGTTTAACATACTCGTAACAACAACAACGACATCACATTAATTAACCTAGCACCTGAATATAGTAAAGTTATGCAGGGAGCGGAGCATGGTGCATGCAAAACCGGATAGTTTAATTGATTGATGTTACTTTACTTGACTGTATTGAATTGAACAAATTTGCTAACAATTTGCTAAACAAAACTTGGCGAATTTAACTAAAATTTTGTTAGATTAAAGCGATTCCCTTATTGTTATTTGCTATGGAAATACTCATAGTTCCCACTCATACGATGCCCAGTGAGAATTTCTTTAATCTATAAATGACGGCTATAAAAGTGTCAACTATAAAGCTAGCTGCTATAACATTTTAACTGCAGCTAATGAAATAAACTTCCATAGCAGTCAGCCTGCGCAATGATGTTGCCGTCTGCTATGAAGCTGCCTCAAACGTTGACGAATTAAACTTCTCGTTGATTCCTTTGATGTCTTCTAAGCATATAATTAGAATGGCTTTGCTTAAAGAGTTTGCTAGCATTTAAATACATAACCCGTTCGACTGCTCTATGTTTTTCCATGCTTACTCTCTGCCAGCAGAGCACATCCTCATTATTATTCTAATGAAGGACATTTTCATTTGACATCTTTGTAGTGAGTTTGTTTGTAGAATCTATATTTACATTTCCCTCAACTGCTGCTAAGTGTTGTTTTTTTTTTTTTTTTTTTTGTTTCAGCTCATGTCTATGTTGACAGCGTTCTTGAAACAAAAATTAAAAAAAAAAAAAAAAAAAAAAAAAATATAGATAGGAAATAGTAAACTTTTCTGTATAGTAATTTGCTAATAGCTTGTGCCTCCTACTAATTTTGTATTACTAGGCATTTATTTAGTATCATTTCTTTGTTGCGATTACAATCCCAAGTTCAATAACTAACAGAGACGCCCCAAAAGTAAATAGAAACTCATCAAATCTAATTAGCACCCGCTTTAATGTGAGTTCTTAAAACTTAATTTGGGCCCCTAACGAACTACAAAAAATACTTAGGGAGCTGAAATTCCATTGACGTCAACGACGACGAGCAGTTAGAACGTTATATAGCCTTGAATACTTGGCTAAAAGAAATAGTACATTGTCTAATATGTTAAGGACAATGCGTGTCCTTATATTGAAGTTGCTGTGTTCTTCAGACATAGTTAATAGAGTGAGAGGACAACACAGCAGGGCTTTAGTCTAAACGAATAGATGATTCTCCTACTAAAAATTGAGACCGTGCTGTTACCAACAGTTGTGGGCCATGCTAAACATGTTTTCCAGTTGCAAGTGCATCTACGCCTCGAAGTGACACATATCCCTGTTCCGCTCCAGTAAACATTGCTTACGTTTGCAATATGTAGAAGGTAATCGAAATACGTAATATTATCTGCTGCTTCTAAACATTCTTAGCTCGCATAATTTTTGATAAATCGTTTCTTAATGTCAGCAGGTTGGGTGCAAAAATAGAAAAAGAAACGGCGCGTGAATCGCATTTATTATGACGATACAATAAATAAAATTATAGATATAGAATACTGAATAACTAAAGAAAAGAACCAATCGATAAAGAATTGCGTATCTGCTGTGGATACAACAGACAGATAATATTCCATGTTAATGTCGTGCCCCTTTTTTTTTATTTTTTCTAGTTTTCTATTTTTCTTATTTTAGTTAGTCAACAGAACAATAACTGAAAGCAAGTGCATAAAATTTGAAGTCAGATGTCAGTTCCATTAGAGGTGCAAACAAACATAAAGCGAACCCATTAATTGAATTGAAACCAAACGTGGCGCTCACTTGTCGCCCTGAGGAAGCTAAACTCAAGTGAGTTGGAGAAGCCAATTACCACAGTATCGAGTATTTACCGAGAGACAACCCAACCGTACGACTGCTAATGCAAACAGATACTATAGTCATAGTGGTTATATAAGTCGGGGAAATGTGTGTAGCCAAGTTGTTTTTTAGTTTGTTGTTTTTGTTTCTGTTTTGAATAATTATCCATTGGAGGTCCCAAAGGTCTTGTCTTTTGTACATTTGGTTTTTAGGGAAGCACTTTGTGAAATTCACAAATGAATCATGCGATGGTTGGTTATCTATAGGCCAAAGTGGTGCGTGTCTTGGCTAAGTTTGCTAAACTATTCTACAGGGAATTCTATTTACATATGCTCTATATATATATTGATTTATATTGTTTATCATGTAAATGTTTAATTGCATTTGGCTTAAAGGGTAATAAACAGTTGAATGCAGTGTTTGGCATTACTGACACTTATATGTGTATACCAGTTGCGGATGCTGCCAATGATCAGCATATCCGTTAGTATAACAGTTGTTATTTAATCATATACTGATTGTCAGCTATAATAAATTGCAATAAATATTGATTTGTTTTAATCGCTATTTTGTATGACAATTGTGAATTGAAATTTGTGGAAAACCCATTTGCCCATTAGCCAAACGAGTTGTAATGGCAATTTGTATAACAGTTTTATGTATCACATCATCAATCATCGTGCCCAATTCGTGAGCCTTACGAATTGGCAACAGTTCAAACTGCAACAACAACAAAATAAACAATTAAAAATATTGCATAAAACATCTTCAATGACTTTGCGATGCATTTTCAACGTATGCACATATCTATCTGCCTGAAGGTTTCATTCTTTTCATTCTACTGTGTACAGTCTACAGTCTACATTCTAGTCGCCCCTCTCAACTCTCGACTAATTAACGAAATACAACACAAAATGCCCACAAAGTATGTCTGTTCAACTTTTCTGTAGTCGCTTCCGGTCTTATTTGTGCATTTGTCTAATTGCACGCTTCCAACGATGCGGAAACAGCAATAGGAAGAGAGAGAGAGAGAGAGAGAGATATATATATAAGATAGGAGAAAGACGTAAGAGACAGAAATACACGCCCCCACAACTAGTTGCATATTTAACTGACAAGCTTGCTGAATGCATATATCATTAACGAATACTTTTCCAGATTTTAATGACAGCTTTATGGGTTTGTACTTTTGGTCTCTGAACCTTTAGTCTTCTATAGATTTACGAGAATACCCCTTGAACCCTCGCATTTGGACCAAGGTCCGTGCAGCCAACACAACGGCAAAGATGAAATGAGTGGAAAGTTCAAAGAGATTGCTCTGAGATTAGAGGTTAGGCATAGAATAATATGTGGGATCGCTCACTTGCCTTGAAGATCGTACATCATTATGAAAATCTGTCATCGTTATGATATATCGATTTACTTTAATAATAAATATCGGTTAACTTCTTACTTGAACTTCACTGTGTGGTTCAATTAAATACAATAACAACTATCGAATTTCTGAAATTCAACACTGCGTCATCGAACTCACAACTGGAACCCTTTTGTTTTCACATTTAACAATAATAATAATAATAATATATATATGTACAAAATATGAACAACGCAAAGTCAACAAAAATTGTGTAATTGGAGTTTTCTTATAGCCAAATTTATGAAAACAATTTGCATATCTCAGCAAATTTCATGTAACGTTAAGTTAAGAATTGATAGCCAAGTTGCCGTTGTTTGTTTGTTGGTCTGGTCGCATGTTCAATGCATGAGGATGAGGCAGGGTCAAAAACTAACTGAAACTTCAACTAAATATGAATTACTTACTTACATATCCGATTGCCAATCACGTTCAAGGTGAATGCTGGCCACTTCAACTACAAAACTGCCAACTAAGCGGCATTTTAATGGTTTCATATTTAATGGCAAAAGTATCCAGAAAAATAAAAACAACAACAAAAATTTGCTTACCTTTGTTAATTTATGTTTAAAAAAAAACACACACTACGTAAACAATCTTTTATTTTCTTTTTATTTTTTTAATGTTATTTATAGTTTTTGTAGCCCAATCAATTTGTTGATAAGTTGAGCCCAAATAACAACACTGACTACGTATCTTAACCGCTTATCAATGTTTATTGGGGTCTGGGATCTCTGTTTGTCTAGTGGGGGTCTGTCGCAGCGACTGTGAATTGTTGATAAGCTTATCAAATACTAATTTGGCATTTTTCAAGCAGCGCCACATCATTTATTTTTGTGATAAGTTTTGAATATTTCACAAACTTGACCTAAATGCGCAGTTTGGGGTCCACAAACATATACATATACTGTACATATATATACATATGTATTCCCTTTAATGTAGTACTTTCACTTTCATATCACGCATGCGTCGTCTGTAGTAGATGGCTACTCTTTAGAAGTTGTACTTTCATTTGATTCACTTTTGGACCAGGTCACGTTCCTGTCGTTATCATACTTTGGCGGCGACTCTTAGTTCGAGCTTGCAACGGTTTTCCAAAGAAAACTGATTTAATGCGTCTCATTTTCATTTCTTCCGGTTAATGTTGTTCCGAGTGTTCTGAGTGCAAACCGCATGGGAAATTGCTGTTCAATTGCAAAATGCTTGGCCGCATTCGTTATCCAAGGTCATTTCTTTAATGAAGTGCTTTGTACTATTACGTTGATGGGCAACAACAGGAACCAATCCCCCTAGAAGCGCATTAAGCAACGTTCCACTGTTAGGCGTTAACAGAGCCCTGTTAACAGATAACAGCATCATCAACAAATGCACTCACATACAAGTACAGAGACAATTTTATGTCTTATACTCTCCCACGCGTTGACTCTCTTTTACTCTTTGCTCTCTTCTTAGGCTCTCTGTCACTTGTTTACACATTGCACGTGCATATTTGTCTTCTTTTTCCTTTCATTGTCAGTCTGTGCTGGCATTTTTAGGCAAACGGTTGTGTTTGTGTGCATATGTGTGCTCTTCTAGTGCGAGTGTGTCTCAATATTTCGCATTAATTTACACAAATTTTGATAACGATTATGGGTGAAACCATTGGACGGGCTGCTTAGGTGCAACTTAACCTCAATTGAACTTAAGCTCGATTGTGCAAACATTTTAACAGCTTGTGAGCATTTTAAAAACGTCCTAATCGATAATCATAATTCCACATTGTGGCTCAATATGTGTTATTTATTTATTTCTTATTTATTTATTTTTGATTTCATTTGTTTGCCTCTCGCTTTTCTTCTTTCACTCTCTTTTTTCGACTGGTTAGTCGCTTATTGATAATATAAATAGAACTTTGCCTGCGCTTCTTGCTGATTCTGGTCGTTTCTCTCTCTTTCACGTTGTTTGTTTTTTATTTTTTACATAGCGATAAAGTTGATTTAAATTCAAGCAAACAATGTGCTTACATTCTTACAAAGAAGCAATCAGCTTTTTACATAAAGTAACTGTTTGACTGTATATTACATATATGTATGTAGAATTATTATTACATTTTTCAATCATTTAATTGCCCAAGTGGGACTTTGAGCAGTGCTTTGAGCCTAGACCAACAGGGTAGTAATATGTGCAGGCAATAATAGCTGTCGGAATTGATGTTGTGCTAAACATGCAATGGTGTAATATAAATACCATGCATAGATTTGTGTAATACACACATATCTACATATATGTTTGAGGAATAGTTCATCAATATGTCATTTGCAATACAATTTTTTGTTGTCTACATGTCTAGAGAATTTATAAAAGTAGCTACAGCAATAATATACATATAAAAAAAAAAAAACAATAAAACAAAAATAATAAAATAAAAGCTGTTCGCGCATTGACACTTGGCCATGTGGGTGGTGAACTTATTCAAGTGCATATTGCGCGCAGTCGCTGCGCTCGCCAATGACGTTGTCTTTACTCCCACTGTTAAGTCACTTAACAGTTTATGCAAATGTTAGCTTTTGTATGTTTTGCCAGCGCTTCAAGAAACAGAATTTACGAATGTTAATAACTTACTCAAATAATGACATAAAAGTGTAGAAAAATAAATGCACACATGCATATACATGCATTTGATATGTATGTGTGCAGTTATACCTATAAAAATAACAACGTGGCAAACAAAAAACAAAATAAAAAGCACACGCACAGACGTTAATGCTGACATCGAAGTCGACGCCGACTGCAACAGCGACGTCGTCTGCAGCTTTGACTTAATTTAAGTGCATTCAACTTGCAGTGACTACAACAACGATTTTCAAAGCAATAGAGAGCAAAAGCACAAAGCTTTGACAAGTGCAAGTGCAAACAACAATAACAACAACACGAACAACAACAATTGTTGTGGTTTTTATTTACAGTGCAAGGATTATGTGACTTTTGCAAAGAGAACCTTCAAAGAAAGGAAAAGAAAGAGAGAAAAGATTGTGACAGTGGTCTACAAGTACTATACTATACACCATATATATAAATAAATACATTGACAAACGCGGTTGCTGCAATTGACAACAAAAACTACACAAACGGACAACAACAAACCACATTTGTTTTACACTGCGTTATAAAAGTGTAACAACAACAACGACAACAACGGCGTCGCTATGCATGGAATTTCACATCTCTATCGGCAACACGCCGTTGAGAAGCAACTAAGCGGCGGAGGCAGCAGCACCGATAGCTGGTCCCAACACAATAGTGGAAGAAATGCCTTTGGCTATGGCAACAATGATCCATCATCCTCGCTGCAGAGCCATCACCTGTACAGTGCGGACTCGTCGAGCAGCTCCAGCAGCAACTCCAATAACTCGGCCATGGGCGGTGTGACGGGCAGCTCGTATGCCCAGTGGCAGACAGAGCGACACTCACAGCCACAGGCTGTGCCGGATGCCCTTAAATCTCTAGCCAATCATCACTACAACAATTCACCTACACATCAGGCAAATGGAGGACAGAGTGCAACAAGCTGTGGCCCTCGAAACTCCTATGACAGCTGCTATACCAACGGATCTGGCATCAGTGGCAGCCTGAAGCGCACACCATCCTCAAAGCGCAGTTTCCTTGAACGATCTCACAGTCCGGCTATATATTCCGTAAGCAGCGGAACTACCAATCTAACCAGTTGCATGTGACCCAGCTTACACTACAGCACTCGATAACAATCAATTAGATAAACAAATCAATCGATTTTACATATTAACTATCAAGTGACTTAACAATATATATCGATGATATCGAGATAACAATGTTATCGCTTATTGCTGATAATTCTTCACTTTATCGATTTTACATATCGAATATTAATTATGTTCATACAATCAAATAATCTTTCACATTATCATTTATATAAATCCCACGTGCAATCGATTAAATTATATCGATTACACATGTCCAATCCCTATAAATCAATGTGCTATCGATTGTTGCTTATGATCACTCCCCTAATCTATTCCATGCGTTATCGATTACTGACGATCATTCACTCAACCGATCTTACATATTACCCATCACATACCACCTCTAAGAAATATATGTTATCGCTTAGTGGTGTAACTTGTTTTAGTTTAATTTGATATGATAGTTTTTGTAATGATGTCAGAGATTGATTAACATAGGTCAAGGCATTTTGCTGTAGTGCTGTAGTGTCCATAAGGGGTACATATTCAACGGGTCTCCGAATGAATGGCACCTAACCAAACCAATTCCTTACAGTGCATGCGTCGCGGTGCTCCCGACTTTGGTTCGCCGCCCCCGCAACCATCGGGCGGCTTTTTTCCTCACGATCTCGATGACATCTATGAGAGTCAAGCGGATCATCAGTATTTCACGCATACGGGCGCCAGCGGACAGCAACGTGGCAGCGAGCGACCCACCGCCATATCCATATTTAATAAAGTGAATGGGGCAGCAACCTCACTGGATGATTACAGTGCTGGAGGATCGCGTCAGTCAATGAATAGCACTGACAGCGGATGTATTCCGGTTCATGCAGGCGGCCCATTTGTCCGTCATCGTTTTGATAACTCATCTTTTGCCAAGAGTCTCAGCGTTGATGAAACGGCTCAAGAAACTGGGCATGGTCAATCTCCGCATAAGGATGGGCATAAGCACAAGCATCATCATCATCAGCATCATCATCACTCCATACAGGAGTTGTTAAAGCATTTCGGCAAGAAGATGCACGTCTGGCCGCGCAAACATCATGATGCTCAAAGTGTTTGCACCTCGCCTCAGAATGATCCACAAGAGAACTTCCGTACGCGTTCCAAAAGTTTGGACGTGAACACGCTCAGCCGACCCAATCGAATTTTAGATGATTGCGGTGCCACCTACAAGATCTATGATCGCATTGTCAAAGAAGGTAAACTGCATCTCTGAATCTCAATCTGAATCTGGTACTTGCTGTTTGTTTCTTATAGTTAAGATACGATTTTATTTATTTGATTTATATCCATATATCAATTGTTACTATACCTCGTAACATTCTCTGCTTCGCTAGGTGCTCACATGCGTCGTGCCTCGGCGGATTTGGAGAAACGTCGAGCATCCGTTGGCGCTGCTGGTCGAAGCTTTCGCGGGGATGGCACCCTTGATCCACATCATGCAGCTATACTATTCAGAGACTCCAGAGGGGTAAGTGTATAGATAATTATGTAGATTATTTCATAAGAATAAGTCTTGTTAAGCTAATAGCATACGCTTAGATCCATTCATCAATTTCCTTATTTGAAAGCTTCTTAAAACTACATAGCTTCAACCCCCTAAGTTTGGCCTTCAGCCAAGTTTGCTTTTACCACTCACATTAGCATGGCATTGATAGATGATTTTAAGCAGTATCTACTTATGTTCGTACGCTCCTCCGCTTTTCGTTCTAACCATCTTATGCATGCGTTAGCTTAATTTCACTTCAATGCCAGCTGTGTACTTAGTTTTGTTGCACTTGTTGCCTTCTCTAAGCTTTTTTTAAAGCAGCTTACGCTTTTCAATTTTTCCTCGCCTCCCAAGAGTATGCAACACAATTTGCATTTCACTGTTAAAATTACCCCTGAACAGCTTTAATCTATTACTATTTTATTTGGTTTTTGCAACTAACGATTGCTATAGTTTTCCTTTGTTAATTGAATTAGTCATACTATAATTGAGTTCATATTAAATAGCTGATAGCTGATAACTTCCAAATTAGTTTTTATTGTCATCAACCTTATCATTATTTATAAGCACTTTGTTGTTGTATGCTACGTATGTTGGTGTAAAATCGCAAGGTCAACTTAATTGGCTAAAGTGTTCCAACAATGTTGTTTACAATTTTTTCACACTCCGCCATGCGGTCATTAAGGCGCAACTGGTTTTTTATCATTACTATTAAATACTATGTACATACTTACTACTGCAACAACTATATACATAGTACATTATTTCTCGCTCTTGTCAAGAATTGTGGCTACTTCTCTCCCACTCGCGGCTGTTGGCTCATTCCTGACGTCAGCCACAGTGAAAGCCCATTAGGCATGTGTATTCGAGTTGCAATGTATGGGTGTATGTGTGTAATGAATGATGATGATTAATTAGCGCGTACATTTCACATAATCTACACTTCATTGCCTAATTTCAAACAATTTCAATTTGAATTCGACTGTAGCCCTGGCTCGGGTACTCGACATTCAATAGAGGCCTCCACAATCTGTGGCATAGTTTATTCTGTTTATCAGCCGCTAAGTAAATTTACAATGAAGCTTTTCACTGTGAGTGCTTATTTCATTTTGACTGCTCTCTGTAATGGCGCTGTTAGCAGCCCGCCCACAGCTTATCCTACTTGTGGGCAACTTGAGCACCACTCTCGCTCTCTTGTTTTTGGCTCTCGCTTTATATGTTTTGACGAAGAAGCTTCAAGAATGCGAGCAAACGGCATGCTTTTCGGTTATGTACTTGCGGTAATGTTGTTGGGTACGTTTGGATATGAAAGATCTTTCCAATTAGAATCAAATCTACTTATAAGTAGAGATCTATTTACAGTATCTATTTATATGCGAAGCCATGGAAACTTTTCCCTAGAGTGTTGGAACTTCGATACGCCATAGATTGGCCTCTCTTTCCCGTATGTGTTTGCTTAAGCTTTAGCACTCAACGCTCACACACACATGTGACGATTATATGGCGGCAACGCTGAACAGTCTGTTAACCAGTTTACGTTTACATTTGGGAGCGCGCAGACGTGCCCGGAACAGAAACAGAAACAGCAACAGAAACCGAGAATAGCAAACACAAAAGGCAGCGGTCGATTGCAAATTTTTCATCATCTACGCATTGTTCATTGCAAGGGAGAGTGTTAATCAGTGCATGCGTGTGTATGTGTACGTTTATGCGTTTGTGAGTGAGTTTGTATTTCTGTATACATATACCACATATTTAAGTGGTCGTGTACATATATAAATAAGTGCGTGCGTGTTTGTGCTTGCCCATGTATCGTCGTCGCTATTCCGCCTTCGAGTCGAGCGCACCGCGCATTGGCGTTCTGCCCTCAGCAGTAGTAGCCGCAGCAGGAGCGACGGCTGCGTCAGGTGCGTCACAGCAGACATCTTCTAAATTACCACATGGCAACAATAACAAATTAAGCGTGCGCTTTGACCCAAATCTGCCCGATAATGACAGCAATAACAACAGCAACAGCAACGGCAAAAAGAGCAACAACAATAATGAGAGATACAGTGAGAACATCAGTTATGACAGTTTGCATGCGAAGGTTGCGCGTAAAGCGCGCTCTCTCAGCAATTCGCCACTCAACAGAAAGAAGGGCTACAGTCATCTGCCTACGCTTATGTCAAATAACGGGCCCACGGCCAGTGCTAACTATCAGCTGCTGAATAGTGCGAATCTCTCGGATTTTATAGACGGTCAACACCATTCGCAGCACGTAAGCAGACGCGATGACAGCATCAGCTTTAGCCACAGTAGCAATAGCAATAGCAATAGCAAAAGCAAAACAAAAGCCAAACAAAAAGATAGCAAAAAATTGTCAGCAACTTTGACTGCTGCTATGCCGGCAGTGCTGCTCCGTCGCAAGGCAACAACAAATAATAATAATAACAGTCAACAACAACAGCAGCAGCCACCACAGCATCAGCAGCAGCAGCAGCAACAACAACGCATTAATAATAGCAATAACATTGCGAATGGTTTGGTAGCGGGCAAACGTCTGTCCGCAGGTCATTCACCGGCAACAGCCTCTATTGAACTGGGTACAACTGGACTTCATCAGTCGCTTGTCTATCAGCGACGCAGCAGCAGCCAAAGCACCCACCAATCCCCCCGCCATTCGTCACCCGCGCCGGTGCATCAGTGTCTTTTGTTGCGTCGTCGCAGTGACTACAGCGTTGAACAGATCGAGCAATGGAAGCGCCAACAACAGCAGTTGCAACAACTGCACGCTGGTCGAAAAATTAGCGTAAGTCGAGAGAGTGTGTGAATGACAGTCAAAGAGAGACAGAGAGAGAGAGGGAGAGCTTTAAGCTTTTGCTCTTTTGCTTATTTGCAATGCAATTTCAGGCACTTTATCTTGCATTCACCTTATTTTGCTTAACAGCTTTTTCGCACTCATTGTCGGTTCATTTGCCTTGACGTCTGTCCCATTTGGTCATTTCTAGCTGCTACTGATTTGCACTGAGTGTGAGAGTAAGTTCAAAAGAGAGCAATAAACTCTCTCTCTTACAATCTATCTTTCTATCAGAGTAATAGTTTACTGATATTGAAATTATTCAATTGTGAGTTTGCCTAGGTGATTTCTTTCACGATTGCACATTTCAATGCTAATATCTTATCTATTATTTTGAATACTACATATGTAGAATATCTATGTACATAGGCAAGAGAGTGAAAGAGAGAGATACTCAAAAATATTTCATTGAAGTTTGCATTCTTTTATCTGCGATTGCGTCGGTAGTTTTATGATTAAGCGTTTACGCCATAGAGATCTGTTTACGTATATTAAGTCATGTATAGCAAGCATGCACATACATACAAAAGTATAAAACTACATGTACATATTAGCTAAATTATACTTTATATGGAAACGTGACCAATCGTTGCTTGACCTAAATCTACGTATACAACACATTTAAAGTTCCAAGTTAACCTTGTAAGCATTACGGGAGAGACTAGAAATATGTAATGTGAATAATATTTGTTATTGTACTTAGTAGTTAGTTTTGTTTAACTTAGTTATCTTCTACTTTTATCTAACTTTATAAGCAAATAATTGCTTATTTTGTAACTGCAAATATAATTGTTTATTAGCAAAGATTATATTAATTACTACCTTTATTCTTTACGTAACGTAATTCCCAAAATACTAATAGTGCATTCCATTAAATATTTGTTGTAAGTATATTAGTACGTTATTTTAAGGTTATGTTGTTGTGAATTAAGTTGCACTCATTATAATATATATATATATAATTATTTTTTTTTCTCATTTCAGTTACCCGTTGCCGATCCTTTCCTCGAGAAAGTCAATCTATCAGATTTCGGTAAGTAAACATTATTCCCAGGGGGCGTTCCGAAAAACAAATGCGAATACATTTCAAATAAATTAGCAGCCACCTTTTTGGCAGTTTGTCAAGAGGCTGACACTTATTTTTTTGTGGGTCTAGAGGCACACGACGATTTAGGATCCATATAGTATAAACCCCAAAATATAATATATACAGATGTCGCCGTTTAATTTAATCAAAATCATATATTACAGAGATTAGTAGTAGAGAATTGCGTAGGCGTGCAGTGACAAAAACATTGAATATGTTCGATATTAAGCTCTCTCCCACTGGTTCTTTCTCTCTCACTCTCTCTCTCTCACTATCTATCCGTATACTATGAATAGGGTCCGTTAGTGATGCGTAACTCGTTGACGTAGACTTTGAACACGCCTCCCTGCTTTGATTTATTTGAAGCTAATTATAAGTTCCAAGTACGATTGATACCAACATTTCAACCTATTTACACTTATTTCTCTCTCTCTCTCTCTCCCAGTCTCTCTTGGCTTTAACTGTTGCAGTTGGCTGCCAATTTAAGGCATTTCATGAACATCATTAGCGTCATATTCAATATGATAGTTTTCCTGATCGGCCGATCTGTAGATTTCGCTGTTTTCAGTTGTTTATTTCGGCTGGCGAGCAACGAGTAATTTAGAAATTGATTTCATTCAAATGCGTCTACGCGATTCTCTCATTCTACATATATTCTTTATATTTTTGCTGTATATGTTTTGTTATTTGTTTTGCGCTTTGCGCTTTGGCGAAAAACTTTTCGATTTTCCGACCGAATGGGAAAACAGAAAATACAAAAACAGAAACAGACTAGAGGATCAGTTTATGATAAAATCTCGAAACGTTTAGACGGGCGACAAACAAAATAGAAAGAAAAGTGTCGCAGCAACTAAATAATACATTCTCTCTCTCCCTTCCCGAAACTAAAAGAATTGAATTTGTAACGAGAAGATCATTCGTATTTCGAACAATCCAAAGTGTAGTAGTTGAAGGTCTAACACGCCCCGCAACGTACTTACGCCTCCCATATCGAAGTCATTAGTCATTGGTGAAGAATTCAAAGAACAAAAGAATAAAAAAAAAAAAAAAAAAAAAAGAATCACTTAAACCAAATACGAATATTCGTCCACTAAACAAATACATATATTCGTTCGAGGCGCCGCGACGCCAATTTTTGCAATTTGCAACAAACCACAATTAAAATTGTTTTTCAATTGTTCAAAATAAAGGCAAATACAACAACAACTAAAGCGGAATGAAAGAAAAAGCTCAAAGCATTTTAATTAACTTGTACACAGCAACAATAAAAGCAAATAAAAATAAAAACAACACTAATCAGAAAGACAACAACAAATGTTAAACAATACCACCTAAGAAATAGATAGACGCACACACACATCGATATTAGCTGTGTGTGTATATGGGGACCTTCACCTTTTTTCAATCTGCTTCTTTTTTTTATTGTTTTCTTTATGTATACATATATACATATATTTTACCTGACCGATTAAAGTCTTTGCCTTTAACTTTTACCCTGGCAACAAGCGTTAAGCCTTTTGTAAATCAAACAAACGTTTTTCAATTCTATAATTTCAACTATATCTAAAAGCGTGCTATTTCAAATATTTATTTTAGCCTTCGCTTTTTTATTTTGTTTTCCATTATTTTTTCGCTGCTTTGTCAACTCGGACAGCGTAAAATTTGTTTAAAAAAAAATGTGTAGGAGCTCAAAATATGAAGAAGAAAATTCTAAATTATTTATACATATGAATGTTTAATCTAATCTCATGTGAAATATTTTAAATAACTAACAAAAGGATTGACTAGATACCTCGAGGACAGCTTGGATACATAACTTTAGATTGTTATCGGCAAAATAAGATGATATAAAAAAATACAAATTAAATTGGACAACCTAAAATGTCCCAATCATTCAAAATAATTAAAAATATATTACATTTGGAATTTATAAGTGAAGATATTGAAATATAAAATTATAGTGCGGAACTTTTATAAAACGATGATAGATATGCCAGACCAAACTAGTCTGATAGCAGCGTCAAGGGAACTGCTTCATGTTAATGCCATTTACCATAAATTCATATATCTGATAGAACTGAAGAACTGTATAAGATCTGGGGGGTATGTTGAACGTGTGTCACTGGGGACCAAATAAATTCTTGGCTCACATATTTGGCTAATCGAATGCTCTCAGACAATGCAAACTATAATTGTGTGTTATGCATTTATCACAAGCTGACAGATGATGAGGGCATATAATCTATGGGTGTAACTTGGCAGACATTTGATTAACACCCTTTGGTACCGCCTCAGTATTAATTGGTTTTTATAGTATGTCGGCTCTCTCTCTCTCTCTCTGTGTGTGATTTCATTATATGTTTATAGACAATATTTTTCATTATATTTATGGCTGAATGAATTTGTAAACTATTTTCGGTTCGTATATCTATTTGTTTGACTCTTGCCTATTCTCGCCACACACTTTTATTTCTACGCTAAATTTATGTTAATTAAAATGTCTTAATCTAATTTATTGAAATGCAGACAAAGCGCGCGCCAAATTAGAAAGAAAAAAGAAGAACACAAAGAAAAATATAACTTATTTCAAACGTTGCTGTGGTTTTTGTTGATTTTTTTTTTAAATTGCCTTAAATTGAAAAACAAATTGAATAATAAATAGAAGAAATATTTAGGTAGTGCACTTGTCGTTTGCCTATCGCCTCGTACTAGCAGTGAGAAGCGCGTGGACAGGCGCACTGTTACTGTTAAGCCACTGTTATGTCGCTGTTAGCCTGGCTGTTAACACTGGCTTAATTACTCGTTCAATTAGTCGTGTGAAATAGAATATCGAGTGTGTGCCAGTTAATTGACAGCATCCACTGAGAATCGAAGTGCCAGAGCTAATGGTGAAACGTTGTGGCTAATTCAAACATTCCCCCCCGACTCCTCCAGTCTAATCGAATCCAATCGGGAAATTGAAACGCATGTTACAACTGCATTTCTATTCAAATCATGCGGGCCGCTTGGTGCTCGGCGGCAGCGGTCGTCCCACCGATGTGCTCTATTATCCATTGGAGAGCATCAAGGAGTTTGAGCAAATATCTGAGGCATGGAAGCGTCTCCTTGCCCAGTTGCTCAACAAAGGGGCTGGGCCTGGTATATATCTTAAACCGACTACTTAACTTGCAATCCATTCTGTTTACATTGAGAAAGGTTTGATAATCTGATCAAAAAAATGCATTTTATTCTTCTATTTACAGAGGAGGATGACTCACAGATCTTTGTGAAGTTCTTTCGTTTTCACAAGTGCTATGATCTGATACCCACCTCAGCCAAACTGGTCGTCTTTGACACCCAACTACTGGTGAAGAAAGCCTTCTATGCGTTGGTCTACAACGGTGTCCGTGCCGCACCCCTCTGGGACTCGGAGAAGCAACAGTTCGTGGGCATGCTTACCATTACGGACTTTATCAAGATCTTGCAAATGTATTATAAGTCACCCAATGCGTCCATGGAACAGTTGGAGGAGCACAAACTGGATACGTGGCGCAGTAAGTATTCTCTAGATAATGCGAATTGAATTTAAATTAATTAAAACTGAACCCCTTGATGCTGCTAGGCGTGCTACATAACCAGGTGATGCCATTGGTCAGCATCGGGCCAGACGCTTCCCTATACGATGCCATAAAAATTCTCATACACAGCCGCATCCATCGATTGCCGGTGATCGATCCAGCGACTGGCAATGTCCTGTACATATTGACACATAAACGCATACTGAGGTTCCTGTTTTTATATGTGAGTACATTGATGCAATTGAAGGGCCTTGCGATAAATAACTCTCCATTGATCATATTCTCTTGCAGATTAATGAATTACCAAAGCCCGCATATATGCAAAAGAGTTTGCGCGATCTGAAGATCGGCACCTACGACAACATTGAGACAGCCGACGAGACCACAAGCATTATCACAGCGCTCAAGAAGTTTGTGGAGCGTCGTGTCTCAGCGCTGCCGCTGGTAGATGGTGAAGGGCGACTCGTTGACATTTATGCCAAGTTTGATGTGATTGTAAGTATCTTAGACAGACAGACTTAGACAGAGAGAGTGGAACGCATTTAATTCATTTTTCTCACATTTGCAGAATCTCGCTGCTGAGAAAACCTACAACGATCTCGATGTCTCGCTGCGCAAGGCGAACGAGCATCGCAACGAGTGGTTCGAGGGTGTGCAGAAGTGCAATTTGGACGAATCACTGTACACAATAATGGAGCGGATTGTGCGCGCCGAGGTGCATCGTCTGGTTGTCATCGATGAGCACCGTAAGGTCATTGGCATCATTTCGCTATCGGATATATTGCTTTACCTGGTGCTGCGTCCAAGTGGTGAGGGCGTCGGTGGCTCTGAAAGTTCGCTGCGTGCCTCTGATCCCGTGCTGTTGCGCAAAGTGGCTGATATAGAGGCCGATGCGCCGCCACGCAGTCCATCGGCTGCTAGCTCCGGCAACCGTAGCCTTATCGAAGACATACCCGAGGAAGAGGCAACAGCCACGGGAACGACAGCACCATCGCCGAAGGGCGATGCTGATTGTGATAATAATAAATCCGCCAGTGAAGACAAAGCCAACAATAATAATCAGCACGAGCTGACGCCCAATGGTGATAGCAATAATAGTCCAACCGAAGTGTCCTTTGCCGATGAGGCGCAAGAGAATGCCGACGAGCAGGTCGCGCGCAGTAATTGTGATGACGATGACGATGGTGATGATGATGATGACGATGATGATGATGCTGCTGCTGATGATCAGGATCAAAGTCAGGATGTGGATAATGAATTGGAGCGTAAAAAGGCAGCCGCTGTCGCAATTACTGCGACGGCGCGAACGGGAGAAGAAGATGGCGGCCTGAACAGTGCCGTTTCGGCTGCCTCGGCACTCGGTCAGACGTTGGCCACGCCCACGGCGCGAGAGATGGCGCTGGTTAGTGAATAGTGAATAAATATTTAATTTAAATAAACAACAAGAAACAAACCCAAATACAAAATAAAGAAAAAACTAAAATACAATTATAATGAGAGAAAGAAAGAAACAAACAACAATAATAATAAATAATAAAAACATAAACTTAAAGAAAAAAATAAAAGAAAATTATATTTGAATATTATTAGTTGTTAGGCGCAAAAGTTATTATTATATACAAAAAAAAAAAATATGATTACAACTATAATATATTATTATGATTATGTATTTTACAAATCAACTAAAAACACAAAACAAACACACACCTGTTAACAAATGTTTATATATATTATATTTAAAAAAACAAAATCAACAAATTACATTAGCATGTCTTTAAATTTTAAATTATGTAATTGATTATTATATAATAGTATAGTACAAGTCAAACAAAAAGTAGTTTCTATTGGTAATCATTTACATTATAGTTATAGAATTTGGATTGAGAAAACGAAAGTTTACATGGGGAGCAAGAGCTCCAAATTGGGTTCACCTAATCATAAATTACTTTCAATTCCTATCGCTTGCAAAAAAGAGTATTGGGTTCCCCTGCGAATTATACACTTCAAGTCTAAAGCCTAAATAAATCAGTAGTAAAGTTTTACTTATCTTTTGAATGAATACGATATTCTTGAATTAACATTTTAATGCGCAGTTTTTACTTCTGTTTTATTTGAAAGTAACGAACCTTTTCATTATTATCGTTTTAATAGTGCTGGTGCATATGCAAATATCGCAATGTACCATCGTATAAAGCACGAGTTGTTATCGTTATCGATATTTTTATCAACAATATAACTTGCACGTGCATATTCAAAGAACATTTAATTTGTTTATGTGTAAAGGAGACAAAATGAATCATTTTGAAATACGCGAAGTTCCCGGCAAGGGACGGGCGATGATAGCAACAAAAAGCTTTGCAGTGGATGAAATCATCTTCGAGGAGGAACCGTTTGTGTCCCATCAGTTCTCATGGAATGCAGCCTATGGCTATGCGGCCTGTGATCATTGTATGCGCCCGGTATGTAAGTGGGGAAAAATGGTAATCATTTACTCATTCTTCATTAAATTTAGCTAGAGACATTGGTGGATAACGTGCGACGTCTTGCCAATAATAATGCAGTAGCGGTGCCTCTCGTGGAACATGATCCGACAGCTATTTGGTTACCACAATTTACGCAGTGTGCACGCTGCAAAGCGCGCTACTGCTCGGAGGACTGTTTGGTGGAAGCACAAAAGCGATATCATCGTGTGTCCTGTATGGGTGCCTTCCGTGCCGATGATACACATCCCATCAATATACTAAATGAGACGTGGAAGAAGATGCACTATCCTCCGGAGACGGGTACAATAATGCTAATTGTACGTTTGATGGCCATGTATCAACAGAGCAACAAAAAGGCGGAATTCCTAGAGCAACTGCAATCATTTCAAGCATTGATTATTAATCGGGAACAGAAAATCTACCACAAGATGTTGGGAGAAAATTTTGAACATCAAATGGAGCAACTGTATGCCGCCTTTTGCAATGCCTTCAAGAGCGAAGAATTTGCTGTGGTACGTTCATTTAAGCTCACATCTCTTGCAGCATTAAGAGGTTAACTCTGTTATACAGTTCACCACACCGGATGCATTCAAGACACTGATGGGCATATTGGGCACCAACAGTCAGGGCATTGCCACCAGCGTGCTGGCCCAGTGGGTTACCAAAGTATCTGACTTACCGCTTGCTGATGCAGACAAGGAACAACTGGACACCGTGATCGACGACCTATATGCAAAAGTGGGCGAATGTAAGTTACTTTCACATGTATTGTCACCGAATTTGTATTAAATCCCATTCATTGCATAGTTGCTGGCGACTTCCTGAACAATGAGGGCTCCGGCTTATACATTTTGCAGAGTAAAATTAATCACAGTTGTGTACCAAATGCTCAGTCTACGTTCCCATACTCCAACGATATTGTGGTACTCAAGGCTGTTGCGACCATTCACGAAGGCGATGAGATATGCATTTCCTACTTGGACGAGTGCCAACTGGAGCGAAGTCGCCACTCTCGGCATAAAACGTTGCGGGAAAATTACATTTTCGTTTGCCAGTGTCCCAAGTGCAGAGCACAAGCCTCCGATCCCGATGTTACCAGCGACGAGGACGAGGATGAGGATGATGATGAAATGGACGAATGCGATGATGATGATATGCAATAAGTTAAACTTACTTTAAATTTATTCGATATGTTAATTCCTTACCCTTTTCTGTGAGTAATATTGCATAAATGGATGATTTAAATGTCGAATTTTTCAATTACTTGAAGAGATGACCCGCTCGTCGGTTCGTATAGTTGTTTGTGCATTTTGAGCTTCACAATTAACTAACTTTCTTTGTTTTTCTCATTTACATATATATGTATTATATATTAACATACTTTAACTAGATATATATGCAATTTACAAATGGCTAACAAAACATATTAGGTACTGCCTTCACTAGCAGCAACGGGTGTTAAGTTGATGAGGTTATTGCTACTCTCCGCCAACTCGGCTATGGAAACACGCCCACGCTGTTTTATGAACTTTGCCACGGCTGCCAGTTCAACTTCTGAGACGTAGATGAACTTGCCGCGGTCATCAATGACTCCTGTTATTGTGCCATTTGATTGAAGCTCTTGAATGCGTTCGATTGCTTGCTGTGTCTTAAGCTTGAATGCTGTTGCCAAGTCTTCCAGTAGTACAACCTTGTTGTCCTTGATGTATTGAATGAAATCGGCTAACAGATTTTCTTTTTCGTCGGCATCACCCTCCTCATAGCCCTCTTCCTCAATGCTAAAGGCAGCTTTCATTTTCAGATACTCTTCGTGCTCCTTGCGCTCGCGTTCCTCCTTGGCCAATCGTTCAGCCTCCGCTTTCTTACGCTCAGCTTCCGCTTCGATCTCGCCCTGTTGCTTGCGTTCCGCTTCTTCCTGTGCCTCTTTTACCTTTCGCTGCTCGCGATCGTGTAGCTCTTGCTCACGCTGCAAGCGTTTCTGCTCCTTAGCCTCCATTTTGGCACGTTTTTTAGCACCCATCTTCTCGTCCAGTACTGCTCCTTGTGGAACACGCTGGGCATTCTCATCGCCACCAACGACGTCATCGTCGTCCGAATCGGCTGGAACAGCAGCTGCCCCTTGAGCTGCTACCGGTGCATTTTGATTCTGACGCAATCGATTGCGCTGATTGCGGGCTATTTGAGCACGTCTAGGTACTCCTTCCTGAGCACGCTGTGGGACGCCACGTTGTGGTTGTGCAGCTGCCTTTGTTTCTATTTAGGAGTTTTATTGAAAGGTAATGTGCAAGAAAATGTCCTATTTACTTCAAAACCTTACCAGTCTTTGCATTTTTTTTCTGCAAGAAGTAAAGTGTAAGCAGAACAACCAGTAGGGCCGTTGCAATGCCTATAAGTAATATCAGGTCCATTATTTATTTAAGATTGCACTATTCAGGTATGACCAAAAGTTAAACGTCAACAAATCTAACAGCTGTTTCAGCCAGCGTTGCCAGCTCCATCAAATTATTGTTTGTTTTTGTATATGTGTGTAAATGCCAGGTGGCAGCTCTCGCAGCTGTCAATTGAGAAATTGTCAATGTAGCCACTTTGCCTTTTTCTCATGACGTGTCGGCGAGCTTAGTTTTTATAATACAAATAAGCAAAGCTCAAGTGTAATTTGTCGAAAAATGCGTAACCAAATCATCTGCCTTGCTCTGGTGCTATGCGCCCTTCAAAGCGCTTGCGGTTTGTACTTTCACATATCGGAAACGGAGCGCAAATGCTTCATTGAGGAGGTGCCCGATGAGACGACTGTGATTGGTAAGTAGCGTCAAGTGCCTTGTTGGCCTGAAGCTAATCTTCGATGCTTATGGGAAGCGACTAACCTACTTGTCTCTTTCAGTGAATTATAAGGTGGAGCTTTATGATCCCCGTTCCAATGGCTTCATGCCATCCTCTCCCGGCATCGGTATGCATGTTGAAGTGCGCGACAGCGACGACAAGGTGATTCTATCTCGTGTATACAGTTCACAAGGACGCATATCCTTCACATCGCACACTCCTGGCGAGCATGTGATCTGTATGTACTCCAATAGCACTGCGTGGTTCAATGGAGCACAACTGCGGGTGCATCTGGACATTCAGGTGGGCGAGCACGCTATCGACTATGCCAATGTGGCACAGAAGGAAAAGCTATCCGAGCTGCAGATGCGCGTTCTTCAGTTACTCGGTCAAGTCGAACAGATAACTAAGGAGCAAAACTATCAGCGTTATCGCGAGGAGCGTTTCCGTCACACCAGCGAGAGCACCAATTCACGTGTGTTATGGTGGTCGCTGGCTCAAACTGTGGTCCTTGTCTGCATGGGCTTCTGGCAAATGCGTCATCTGAAGAGTTTCTTCGAAGCCAAAAAGCTGGTGTGAGCCATGTTGCAACTTCTGGCATTGGCTGTTGGTTGTTGGTCCTCAACTTGTTTTACATGCAACCAAATTGCAAACGCGAATTTCATCGATGTATCATCCAGATCCGTGTTTAGTTTTAATTTTCTCGTTGGTTTCGATTGCCGCGCTAAATACTATTCTGCCTAATTTAATAAAAATCCATTGTAAAATATAAAATGTGACCGCACATTGTTGTTGATGTTGTTACTGTTGCTGTTGCTGTTGCGGTTGCAGTCGCAGCATCTTTATCACCGGTCCAGTCCCGTGACTTAATTTCCCTGACTAAGCGCGACTTTGTCTTATCAGCGTGTTGGGCAAGCACATGACACTCAGGGAGAGAGATAACCTGCCCCATTCGTTTTGTTGTTCCAAGATGCATGGGCTTTGTTGTCGCTTTTATCGCAATGTTTGCTCTTGAGCGAGCGCACGCTGTCAACAAAACCAGGCAGCGTCGTCATCGTCGTCGCCGGCTCTCGGGCTAGACGGTTAGTAGCATCAACACCGTGCTGCATTACGGACGTTGGCGTGGGTGTGCGCTTGTCAAAGACAAGCAACAATAAAGCACATTGTGCGATACAAAACCACAGCCGACCCATAAAAGCCACAAGGCAATCGAATCGGACACAGCGCTGGTAACTTGAGCTCCCCCACAAAGACGGCAGAGAAACAAGTTGCTCGGCGAGGTGAGGCGACTCACTACGTTAACGTTAAATTGTGGGTAAAGCATCTGGAAAATGTTTCGCGCTACAGAAATTGGCAGTGAAGAAAGTGAGTATTGGTTTTATGACCCAAACGATAAACGAGATATAAAGATGTAGATATTTTATCTATCTACTCTCTGTTTACATACATAGCTTTGCCTGCTCTCGCGGAACTCACCCAGGCGTCGGCAAATGCTGGAGAAACGGTACAGCTGAGGAAACCACGCAGTTCCCTGCCAAACTATGGATTCGCACCCGTACCCAACATACACATTGAATACAAGTATCCACGTGCCGTCTTCTTTATACTGGCCACAAAGTTCTTTGAGGCATTTGCGGCAAACGGCATGCGTAGTAAGTGGAAAACTAACAGTCTCACAGCCAAGATGAAGACCCACTTACTACTAGTACAACACAGTTATTCCCCTAGCTCGCACCTAGCTTACAGTAATCTGCCATTGTGCTGTCGAAATATTCGAGAAGCCATGCTTATCAGTAAGCAGATGTGCATACACACAACGGCAGGTCTCATTGATAACTGTGATCTTAGATCATAAGGTCTGGTCTGGAATTTATGGAATTTCAAGCAACAATTTCAGTCTGATAGCATAGCTTGGTTTAGAAGTAGTAAATTTCATATTCTTAGGTAAAAGATGTACGTATAAGACACGCCTTCAAACATGTATATGTACTTAAGATAATATTCCCAAATTATTCTTACGTTTAAAAATGAAAAGAGTGCATAAAAACGTTCTTGTGGAAAGGTAATAGGTAGACAGGTACTTTGATATCAAACTGATTCTCGATTATATCTTATTAATCGGGGACAGCTGTTAACTGGGATGCTGAATGGTTATTTTATCTTGGCGATATTGGTTCACACATAATTGAAGATCAACAGTATGAAACTTCAGAATTGGAATTGTCTAATTATTTATCTCTTTCCCATTTTCATTTTAATTTCACAGCTATTTTGGTTCTCTTTTTGCGCGATGATCTTAACTTTTCGGAAAATTTCTCAACCATCATTCTGCACATTTTCAACTTCTTTGGCCAATTCTGTCCGATAATTGGCGCCGTTATGGCGGATAGTTATATGGGCAATGTTCGTACAATCTCTGGATTCTGTTTTCTCTATGCATTTGGATGGCTGCTCCTGACAATGACATCGACACCTTATGTGGGCATGCCAGTGACAGCATTGTGAGTGGGAGTACTAACAAATATTGTAGATGTAACTTACATTAATTGCGTTACCCGTTTCTCAGTTTGCTGGTATCAATCTCCTTCATAGCTGTGGGGAATGGATCTGTGCGGGCGTGCATCACATCGCTGGGCGCACTGCAGTTTAAGCTGCCGGAACAGGCCGTCTATTTGGCGGAATATTTCTCTATCTATTATTTTGTTTATTATTTCGGAATATTCGTGAGCAAAATTCTGCCTCCATTAGTGCGAGCGAACACTCAGTGCTTTGATAAGACAACATGCTATCCAGCTGTATTTGGCACATTGGGTAGCTCCTTCATGATGTCCTGGTGTAAGTACCATTGTTATCCACAATAGCTCAATCTCATTCTTGGTTATCAATTTATTTTGCAGTCATTTTTCTAATTGGCAAATACTTCTATAAGCCTGAGAAACTATCCGGCGATAACATACTCTTCAAGTTCTGTGGCTGCATTAAGACGGCCCTCGTAGGCAAATGGAGACGTCGGAAGTCCAACAAAAGATACACTTACTGGCTGCACAATGCCATCGGTTCGTATGATCTGGATTTTGTAAACGATGTATCCAAAGTGCTACGCGTAAGTGCAGTTATCTGATAACAGATAGAAACAATCAACATCAATGGCAAGTTGAATATATTTTCAGATTGGCAAGCTTTTCATTCCCCTGCCGTTCTACTTCGCGCTGCTTGCCCAGCAGGACTCTAGCTGGACATTTCAGGCGACCATGATGAATACCACAGTGATGGGTGTCACCATACAACCGGATCAGGCAAAGGCAGTCGGTCCGATTCTTCTATTTATTCTCATTCCGCTCTGGCAATATATAACAGCTCCACTGTTACGGCGGCTATTTAACTGGGAACTGCAGCCGCTGCATAGCGTCACCATTGGCGGCATTTGTTCAGCTGGAGCATTCTTCTGTGCTGGTGCCTTGCAGGATCGAATTGTGGTTAGACAACAGAGCGTACCTCAACTTAAATATCTCTCATGAATAATTCAATTCTCTTTCTGTTAGGAGTCTCCCAGCTATAGCATCAACATTGGCTGGCAAGTGCCACAGTTTCTGCTGCTCATGTTGGGTGAATTGTTACTATCGATTCCAGGACTACAGTTTGCCTTCACGCAGGCGCCGTCCTCGATGAAATCGGTGGTTACAGCCGCCTGGTTTCTGAATAATGCCTTTGGTAATCTCATTGTGGTTCTAATCACCGAACTAAATGTGCTTAGCTCACAAAAAGCTGAGTATTTCTTCTATGCTGTGCTGATGCTAGTATGCATCATTATCTTTGCTCTGCTGGCCTTTGACTATGCGCTGCAGGATCGCAAAAATTACTTCCAAGCGAGGGACCTGGTTGTGCTTCTCCCCAATGACCTGGACGATGTGCCCACTTCCAGCAGTCGCAGCGCCAGTGTCTAGTTACACCTGCAACTTTTGCTGGTTTAACACCGGTTTAGTATTTGCTGACTGTTCCCAGCTCGACTGTTCCCAATTCAACCTAATGTCGAAACAGAGAACAGTTTAATTTTAATATTGCATATGAAAGAGCAAACAAGAAAATCTAAAATATATTACAAGTACAAAGTATGACAATTAAAAACAAAATAAAGAAATTAACGGACACCGCGATATTATTTTGCAAGTAAATGTACTTATAATTTATGGGCTCAGACATACATACACACACACGTATACACAGTGATTAAGAAAAACAAAACAACAAGGAAACTGAAATCATTCGAGTATCTTAAACATGTATTGCAATTCCAGATTGGTATCATCAGGCAGATCCGTGCAATGTACGGCATTTAGAACCTTAGAAATTCCAAATTTAGAGCGCAATGTATGGGGACGCAGAAGCTTTGCAATTTCTGGATCCATAGGGCCGCAAAAACTGCGGAACTCTTCATGAGAGCTCTTATCAGGATCCTCACAGACAATCTCAAGGCACATGCAGACGCCGCTGGCCAGCTGAGCTACCATGGGTATAAACTCTGGCAAGATGCCCCTATAGACTTCGTAAAATTCCTCGCAGTTTACGCGGGCCATGAGCAGCATGCGCATAGCCTCTATTTTAAAGCCAGATGTTAATATTTCGTTTAAGATTTGGCCCAGATATCCATCTTTGATGCAGTGCGGCTTAATAATGGCCAGTGTGCTGTTCTTGAATCCGCAATCCTTGATGATGTTGTGTCGCTCCTCGAAAAAGAATTTTAAATCATTTGCGACATTCTGTTCTCGCTCCGGGCAATAGAAACCATAGCGGACTTCTTCACGCTCAAATAACTGCTGCATGCTGCTCGACAATTCGATGGTTGTTGAGGCATTCTCTGTATTGTATTTGGAGCAGGCTGATATTATCTCTGCCACATTATCGCCAATTAGCTCCAAACTAATTGCCGGTCCAGCCAATAGCTCGTTCATCAATACGCTATGCGCAAAAAATATATAAAGAAAGGTTACGAATAAGATTACAGAATACTCACGATGTATGTACATCGTCATCCTGCTTGCTAGCCAGAAACTGTGTAACTGATTTTGGTGTAAACTGAACCATTAAGGCATTGTTAATGTTAATCTTGTTGTCAATGAGCGTAGTTAGAAATTCGCCCAGATTCTTTGGCCACATGCTGCTCTTAAGTAGCACAAATGCTCTGTGAAATAAATGAAGCATTTAAATGGTCATTGCTTAAGACACGTTTGAATGTTATTTCTCACCGCTTACGGTATTTGGCCAAAGTATTGCGAGTTATTTCATCTGCATAGTCGACAATATCGAATTGCCGTCCAAACACATTAATCTTTGAGCCCACAAAGAAATCACGTCGTGTTAATTCGGGGATCTTAGTGCGTCGCAAAAAAGTCTTTTTGGTTCGTTGATCAAACTACAATACTCCAATTATTAATTCAGTATAGCTTTAACATTTAAATTTGAACTTACCACTTCGACAGCACCATCGCTTAAATGAAATGTTAATAGATAAGTGTGTGTAATTCCCGCCTCGACGTGGAACCATTCGGCTACAAAGGCAAGCCTTCCAGTATTTGTGGGCTGCACCTGTGCTCTCATTATTTATATTCTATTACAAACTGTTCTTAAATTGTGTATTTTATTGTGCTTATGGCAGTTTTTGAATGAATGTTGGCACTTCGCATGTTTTGTTTGGGCAACAAAATTTGAAAGCCTGCTTCTTCTTTCCCGCGTTGCCTAAGCGACTGCCGATCAGAGTTGCCAGATGTTTATAATTGAATTAATACAATTTGCCTTATTTACGCTTTGGACCTGCGTTTGATGAGTGTTGCGACTGAGTAATAAAAAGTTGTGCTCAAAATGAAGCTGTGGCTTGATCATTTTCAATAAAATGAGATGATCTGTAAAACAAATGCCTTTCTTGGCTCTTACAACAGCTACTCAATGACGGCTGACCTTCATTATGTAAAAATTCAAAGAATTTCGAGTGTTTTTTATTTTAATTTCCTTTATTTACAGGAAACAAAAAATTAATAAATTGCAAATTAAACTTCGCAATGAATTGGTTGTAGCTTTCTTCCTGTTGTTGTTGTTGTGGCGAAAATCCGAAAATGATGCATATCTTGTTCCTTATGTTGTTTTCGCTAACATTGCGCATTTTCAGCTCAAGTTAATCGGTTTTTGGAATAGTGTTTATGAACGCATGAGTCTGTGTGTGTGTGATTGTGTGCATGTGGGGGTAATGTGTGGTATGACTTAATGGTATAAGGGTCTTGGCTAACGCTACGACTCTAGTACTCCAAAAATGCCCTGAAAACTAGCAGCTTAAACAGCTAACTTCTTTTCTTTGTCTCCCTCTCCACCCTCGTCATCATCCTCATCGTTTTGCGACAGGCTGGGGATGTTATCATCAGAGTCGTCATCTTCATCTACATTAAAATCATCGAACTTGTTGTTCCAATCTCCACCTGGGCTATTAAGCAAGTTGCCGAACATGCCGTTGTCCTTGGGATCTAAATTTATAATTCTAATATTAATATGCTGCTCTAAATCTCAATTTTATATACACTTGCTTTGCTTACCTTCTTCATCGTCAGACTCGTCGCGCCACTTGGCGAAATTGGCTTTAAGGAAATGCAATTTGGTTTTATCCGTGGTCAGTGTAGGCCAGTAGGGTCCACTTTCTTTCTTAGGTATTGTGAATTCAAGGCAGCGTCCAATATTCTTGCTTGTCACTTTCTCCGGATCAACCGAATGCAAGAAATTCAATGTGACTTCGTATTTCTTAGAGGCATCCAGCGCATTCACACCCTTGAAAGTGAAACTGTTGTCTGTCACTCTGTAAAGGGAAAACTAAGAAGTAAAGGCATTTCTCAATTTCGTTGTCAAAGTAGGTCTTACTTCTGTTCAATATCCTTGCATTCCACATCGATAATCACGAACACCAAGTCGTTGCGCTGAGCCCACGAAACTGGTGGCGGAATAGAACTGAAATGGACAACAAAGAATTTTAAAAATAAACAAGCTAAAGAGAATCTGAGCGCGGCTTGGAAACGAGTTCATATTACTACTGTAAACATTGAATCGGTTGTGAATGGTAACGTAGCAACAGACACTTCGATGTTTCTAGAACAAATTTCAAATTTGAAGCCTATTAATTTCATTAATTTGCATGGAATGAAAGTCCATGCTGGGAAAATTTGACCAAAGGGGCAACACTTTATACAAAATAAGCGCCAACCTTAACATAACCTCAAATGTCAGTGACTTTTTAATGTCCCCGCGTACTGTCCAAAAATACAACAATGCAGTTGCGCATAGGACACGCCCACCGATAGAACTGGGAGCAACACACTAACAGTGCATGCAGTGCAACGCAATTATCACTAACTAAAGCGCTTTGTACAGCGGCCTTTGCAAAAAAATAGACGCCGTCGATGACCCCACACCGAAAAGCACGCGTCGCACAAAGAAGCCACAAAAAGAAGAGTCGCCGACAGCTGAGGCAAAAATAATTAAATGTTCTTACTAGCGTTAATAGTGCACTTACCCTGCTGCCGACATTTTATTGTTGATACTTTGGCTGTATATCAAATATTCAAGCCGCGATAACCGCTTGTAAGTCTATTTTCAGCAGAAAAGGCGATTTTCAGCCGATTTGTCGGACACAAAATGAAAATGAGTGAATAAGTCACACAGTGTTCGAGAATGTTCGTACGAGGGACTGACAGTTTTTGCATTGCACAGCACTGCCGATAATCCGTTTCTTAAACTAGCATGTCGATTGTAATCATTCGATATATTTCTGTTGTGCTGCCTAACACTAGTAGCTCTGTCATCTGTGTGAAAAAATAGCAAGAGCAAGAGCTAAAAAGTGAGTCGAAGCTGTTACTTAACCAAATTTTAGCATAACTTAAAAGCTGTTTAATTGCTTTAATTTTGGCAGCTATGTTGCGCATTACAGCCGGTAAACTCGCCTCCGCCATGCGCGGCACCGTTGGTGCTGCATCGTCGCGTGCCGTCGCTGTGCGTTGCTTGCACGGCACCGAGGAATCGGCAGAGGAGTTCGATAAGCGTTACGAGAAATACTTCTCTCGTGAGGGCATCGACGGCTGGGAAGTCCGCAAGGGCATGAACGATTTGCTCGGTATGGATTTGGTGCCCAGCCCAAAAGTTATTGAGTCTGGACTGCGTGCTTGTCGCCGAGTAAACGACATTGCCCTGGCTATCAGGTGGCTGGAGGGCTGCAAGGACAAGTGTGGTGATCAGAAGGCTACTCTCTATCCCTACTTGTTGGAGAAGATCTCACCAACCTTGAAGGAGCTGGGTGTGCCGACCATTGAGGAATTGGGCTACGACAAGCCCGAATTGGCTCTGAAGTCCGTATTCGATATGTAAAGCGTTTACTTTTCCTTTAGTTTAATTAACACACACACGAGAAACACATATACAAAGAAATCCAATGTACTTGGTGCGGATGAACATGTTATTGGATTGCAAATAAAAGGAGATTGGAGTAAGGCTACTACACAAAACCCCTCAACTGTTTCCATTCTGTTTGTTGGTTATGTAATGGCGCCATCCGCAGGTTATGCTTATGCATACACGTTCAAACTTGTATGACACACAATTAAACGTTGTGCGAGATTCATTTCAAATTCAAACAAATTCGTTTATTCATGTAACACAAAAATGCGCAGTTTAACTACGTACACACTATTTCCAGGATTTGAGCAGCTCGGCTGCCTTATCCAGATTTTCCTGCTTTTTGATAAAGCAGTAACGTACAAAATCTTCTCCTAAGTGCTTATTGGGTTCGCTGTAAAAGGCGCTGGGCGGTATGCCCTGCAAGCCCATGTTCTTTGTCATCCACTTGGTGAACTTGTAGTCACGGTACTTGTCTGGCTCCGACTCCAGGTCTAGCTTTTCTGCCAGCGGCGTCCAATCAGCTAACATGAAATAACCTCCTTCCGGTATTGTGGGACGCATGCCTGCTTCGAAAAGGAATTTGGCCATGAAGTCTCTTTTTGGCTGCAATTCACGCGGCAAGCTAAGAAAATAGCTTTCCGGCTTTCCCAAGCGTGCTAGCTCCACCTCAAAGCTTCTCGCAACTCCCTCCTGCATTGGCGTCGGGCAGGTGTATACAGAATTCTGATGCACCATTTGTAAATTTCTAATCAGCTGATGTGGTCCGTAAGCCCAGCCGATTTTCCAGCCTGTCACCGAAAATGTTTTGCCCGCTGAGCCAATGGTAATAGTGCGATCCCACATACCAGGTAGGGTGCAAATACGCACGTGCTCCACACCATCGAACACCAGCCATTCGTAGACCTCATCCGAAACACAGAGCACGTTCCACTTTCGACACAAATCAGCAATAACCTCCAGCTCCTTTCGGTGGAAGACCTTACCGGTTGGATTATGTGGAGTGTTCAGAATGATCATTTTCGTTTTCTCATTAAACAGCTTCTCCAGTTCAGCTTCATCCAGAACCCAGTCGGCAGAGCTGATGGCACCTTCTTTCTCGTTCTAAGACAGCGTGAAGATGTTTAAATTTTAGCTTTGAATTAATGTAGCGACTATCTTCTTTACCAATTTCAACGGTATAAAGCGCGGTACGCCGTTTGCCATTTTGACCATAGGCTCATAGCAGTCGAAGAAGGGTTCAATAATGATGACCTCATCACCATTATCTACATGACCCATTATGGTGGAGTAGAGTGCCTCATATGCACCCGATGTAACCAATATGTCGTTCAACGGGTTTAGCTCACGCCCAATGAGACCGCTATAGAGTTTGGATAGTGCTTGCACCAAGCGTACATGACCCTTCAAGAAAGAGATATTTAATCAGAATTGTGAGTTGCTTGCCGTGATCACCTACATTGCCTCTGGTATACTGATGCAGAAGAGGATTCTCGTCCTTGGCAATGTCTGCAAGCGAGTTGGTAACATAGTCTGGGGCAGCATCATCTGGAAATCCTTGGCCCAGATTCAAGGGCTTATATTGCATGGCTAATGCAATATATTCGTTCCACACACTGGGCGTACTGCCTTGGAGGCGTTTTGGCAAATCAAACTTCTCCATTGCTTTGGTGCTGAATGCTGCGATCACCTTATGATTGTGCTGTTGCTGGTTACGCAGAGAGTCTAATAAGCAACTAAAGCGAGTTGAGGAACATACACGCCGACAGGTTTTGAGCATCTGAAATTTGATGAGTTGAGTTAAAGTTTATCAATTAGTTTACAAGCACGAGTACCATGCGTGTTTTCTTTTTATTTGGTAATTGTGCTATCACAAATGTATAAATGCAATCGTTTTATTGAGAATGGGTATTAAATTCTGTAATTCTTCTGGAATTAAGCAGCTGCGTGACGTTGCATAATTAAAACTATTGAAAGAATACCAAGTAAAAAGTACGACGAAATCACAATTTGTTTATGCGCTCACAAACACATACTTAACAAGCGTTGCTCTCATTTGCATCGCTCTCTTACGACTGTGGAGCGACTTAATAAACTCGCAGCTTTGGGGCATTTCATGTGGCCGATGAAGCAATGTCTAATAACGTCGCCGCTTGCTTAAACATGCATAAGCTAATAAATATAATAAAGTTTACCACAAAAGCGCCATATCTACGCACATATTCCCATATTGTCGTTCACAATAGTCAAACAGCTGTTAGCTGTGTTGATTAACGTCTAAACTTTTCCCAATGCAACACTGTATTCACAATTTGGCGCGCATATTCTCTTTTAAAAAATATATGACGACAAGCGTGCAGAAGTTATTACTGTGACACACATTGCGAGACACAGCAATGCTAGGTTTGTACTACGTTAGTCATATCCCATCTCAGCCCATCTTTTACAAAGTGAATTCACAAGCATTGTGATGTGCTAAGATGTAAATATCAAAACTTTTGTATCCCTCGGAAAATAATTTCTTGAACCGAAATAATGAAAACAAGTATTAAAATTCCTTGATGCAACCGCTGTTAACAAAATTTTTGTCAATAATTTGACAGCTAATTGGAGTGCTTACATTACAAAGTATTCAATTCTGTAAGGTATGGTTTCTGTGGCATTGTACATTTTACTGTAAGATCCTGACATCCTGAACAGCAAAATAGGGCATCGCTCGACCAATGAATTGTCAAATTATAATATACATACAATATTTGATATCTGAAAATCAATGATATCAAAAATGAAACGCATAAAATTATTTTTAGGGTTTATTTATAAAAACTGTGTTAATTACATAAAATGAAAATGAAATCATTTAAATAGTACAATTGACAAATGATTAATAACATTTATAGGTATTTTAACGTAAGTCTATGCTGAATTTATGCATTTACATATGTAAGTACGTTATATGTTATACAGGGTGAAGTTTTTATATGCATCAATATTTGTTTGCTTGTTTTTTTTGCAGAGTTTTAACAAATTAAAGCTACTAAACTTAAATCACAGATAACACTAACGTGTTTGTTACAATATATATGTAAGTTTGTAAGTATTTGTATGTAAGTAATTGGGTCTTTCAAAATGATAGAACGTATAACAAGACTGACTTAATTCTACTTAGAAAATCGCTAACATTATTGCTGTAATCAACTTTGCCACATTTGTGTTATTACCTTAAATGCAACAATTCCCTTATCTACTATCAAACAAAAAGTTTGTAAGAGTGTGTGTTAGTGTCTGTAAGTAGATTTAACTGAAACGATTCTTCAAATGATATGCGCTTGTTGCTTTCCCTCTTTTCCTTTTTGTTCCGTTCCGTTGTGAATGGCACACATTTTGCGCTATGCGAATGGCAAAAACGAATCTGTATTTAGCTCTGCTGTTTCTCTTTTCGATATGGACGTGGTATGTGGACGTGCGAAATTCAAGTGAACTTTAGTACGTCTTAGACATGCACCTCCGGACAATCTTCGTCCTTAATAGACGTGTACTGGACTTTCTTGGCCACATTATCAAACACCGGAGTCATCATATACTTCAATTTATCCCGACTGACATAAACGAGGGCCACCAGAAGTCCAAGCAGGATCATGCTGAGTACTATAAGTAGAAAGATCAATGTGGCCGTATGTCCACTAATGTGTGGTTGCATCTGCCCGTAGCGCGGCTCATCAGCAACATTAAATAAGGAGGCAGCTGCTGCCATCTCCGCAGCGCATTCTTCCATATCCAAGTGAAGGATGTGCGCTGGCGCCCGATCCACGTGCTGTGTCCCATGGAAACACATCAGGCTGTCTTGGCTGCGGACCGTTACCTCCGTTGCCTGCAACCACACGCGGAATGCTGATATCTTGCAGTCGCACACAAAGGGATTTAAGTTAAAGTCTACGATCAGATTGACGGTACGATTCTGCCGCTCCTGCAGCTCGTTGAGAACACGCATATCGATGGGCTTGACAAATTCAAACTTATTACGCTCCAAATCAAGGAATCGAAGATTGTTCAGACACCGCACCTCAAAGTTAATGTCCCTCAGCAGATTATCGCCTAAATGCAAGTCTCGGAGTGCAGGCAAATCACAAAACACATTACGATCCTTAAAGTGCGTAATCTCGTTTTGTTCCAGATGAAGTTTCTGCAATTTTACCAGCTGGCTGTTCACGAATATATCATGTAGATCCTCGCTGAGCTGCGGCGAGCTGTGATCCTCAAACGCGTCGGTCAGATGGAGGCTCTGCAGGTTTCCAAAATTGGAGAAGACCCGTGGATGATGATGGTTGACTTCGTCATCGTTGCGTGAAATACTCAAGTTGTTGTGGTTCAATATGAGTCGCTCCACCCGCGGCACATGATGATAGCTTTTGCCGCGTATTTCTCGAATGTGATTGCTGCTCATGTCGACAATTTTCAGCTGTTTGTAGTCGTTGATGCTGCCAAATACGTTCCATGGCAGCTCGGTTATGAAATTCCCCGTAAATATTAGTATTTCCACCTGCTCGGGCATGTGTTCCAGCACGCTAGTGTTATTTAATCCCGCATTTGTGCAATTCACTATGTATTGAATCGTCCCCTCATACTTCTCCTTTCCACAGGAGCATACTGCCGGGAAGTAGGGGCCACAGCTGGCCGAACTTTCTGCGTTGCCCAGGGACAGTGCTGCGCTAATGGCTAGGAAAGCCACGAGCAGAATTCGCGGCTGCAGCTGCGGTTCGTTGGCCATCTCACTGCTGGATGGGTCTGAGGCTGGAGCTCCGGCACGGGTATGACTGCAATTAATAGAAGAGTAGAATGTTTTATTAGTTGCGAATGCATTTTAAACTAACCCAAAGCCAGCAAGGCCACAATATGCAGTTGCCTGCCGCTTGCCAGTCAGTCGGTCGCCTGCCAGCTCTCATGGAAGCAAATTTATGCTCCCCAACATGAAGATTTATGAGTTTATGAAAGGCTAAGCATTGCTGAACATCAAGCGAACACACCTCAACCAGACCGCAGCGTATCCATCTCCACACCACTTCCAAGTTTGTATCTTGTCTTTAGCCCCCCACGACCAATCAACGGCACCCACGGCGTATGGGTAATTTTTGTTTAGTGCCAAAGTTTTTTGATAGCGCCAGCCACAATAAACGCCAAAAGGGCACTCAAGCGAGCTGACGAGGTATCCACATGAAATAACCCTCAGGCCACAAGTCCCTCCATCGCCATCTACCTAACATTTGTGAGCTCAGAGTTCGACCGCAGGCAGCAGTAAACCTTATTATTTTACGGCTTTTATTGCTATTTGTTTAGCATCGACTGAAGACGAATTGAGGCTACAGACGTGAACAAAATACTTTTAAAGCTTAAGAAACAAAATCAAAGTGCCACGAAGACGACAGGATCTTAAAGATTATGCTTACTTTTCAACAGAAAAATAAAAGCATTACTTAAAGCATTCAGAAAATGTTATTTCTTAAGGACAACAGAAGTTAGAAGTATCTATTTAAAGATCTTCAATATGAATTGAATAGTAAATGTTACAATAAATATATAAATTGCACAATTGTTCAGTAATTTCAGCGAGTATCATAACTTAAACCGAGGTAATTTTTATTTTTATATACCAAGTCATCAACTTGGCTATCAAGCATTACTGACTTTATGGTTCTGACGTGTGCAACACATAAACCTGCCAACTATAGAGCTCGAATCTTCTTCATCTTGCCCATTGATTGCCATGTTTGGTGGTTTGGTGGCCGTTGTTGTGTGGCTCAATTAGTCACTAGGCGCTGATGCCTGTTGCCTGTTGCCTGCTGCCAGCTGCCAGCTTCATGTTTTCTGCTTTCTGATGCCTAGGGCTTGTACCCGTTATTCGCTGCTTTTGCTATTGCTGTTCTTGTCTGTGCCCAGCTGTGGCCGGGGCTCATCCAATGCTAATGAGCGCATCGAATACCTGCCGCCAAATTGAAAGCTAACGGCATTTTAATGGCCTCCAACTCTCGTTACACTTTCCAATTATCGCAGCTGGCAAATATGTTGTAGGTCGAGATCAGGTTTTTCCGGACATTGGCCCTTGCCATTTGACACTTTAATGTGACACAGTGCAAGGAAACCTGGGGGGGGAGAAAAACTTGTCAATTTGACGTTAACCAACACTGTACTGGACACACAAGCAACTGCAGTTTTTGGTTTCTTTATTTTTAAAGCTCTTGTGCACTTTTCACACGTTGTGCACCTGCGGGCTGTGATTGTTGTTGCCGCTGTTGTTGTTGAGAAACAAGCAAAGCATAAACGCCATTTTATGCCCAAAACAAAGCGACAAAAGAAAGCGCAAAATATTTTGCAAAGCCAAACAAAATGGCGGACGGCGGCGCACTTGAACTCAGACTCAACGTTTATTTTGTGTTTGCGAGTGTGGGTGAGTGTGTGCCACTTCCTGTTTGGCTGCCTAACAGGCCAAAACACTAACTGTAGCACATGTACACTTATCCACACACACACACACACACACACACACATGAAGGTGCTCATACTTTAAATTTAACTCGCCTGTGGTTACTTTTTATTCTTTTTGCTGTGTGTGCGCCTGTGTGTTAACTGTTGGAATAATATTCCACTCTTTGTGCTCCCATTGCTCCGTCTCCCTACAACAACAATAAGGCTCTGGTCTGCAAATGTTTTCTTTTTCTTACCTCTGTCAGTTTTTTATATATTTTTTTTTATTTTATAAATGAATATTCTCTTATTTGTATTAGACACCTAAGCTATATTTGTTTATTTGTAACCTTTTCTTCAGCCTAGAAACGATATTCTTGTTTCCGAAAATTTATGTATATATATATATATATATATATATATATATATATGAAAATAACTGAATTACTGCTATTAGTCTTAAGTGTATCATTCAAGTTGAAGAAGGCAAAATGCGCAAGGGTATTTAAAACGACGCGTAGTCAAGTTAAGGCTGTTCTCTCGGTTTTGACTTGTTTTCAGTTGTTTTTTGGGTTTCAATTTCTGCATGCGCGTAATATAATAATAATAATAACAAGCACAAGCGTAATAATAAAAGTGAGTTTTGTATTTTGCATTCGCAATTCGTTCCTTTTTATACACTCTTCTTAATTCGTTAGCCGTAAAGTGGGCGGCACTTAACGGCTGCATTTACAAAGCGACGACACGACGTGTAAAATGTAAAAGGAGAAAGGAGAAAGGGAATGCAATTGAGGATTGTGGATTGCGGCGGTGCCTTGGCAGATGGTATGCAGGAAATGGCAAATTCGAAACGGAACACGGTTAATGAAAGGTGGCCACTCAATTTGTTACACGCGATGTGAGCGTTTCTTTTCTGTTACACATGTAAGTGAGTCTGTGTGCGGTCTAATTACAGCATAAACGTGAAGTGCTTAATGCGGTGTCGAGAGTAGTGTGGTAGAGAGGGAGAGGGAGCACATTTGTAGATAAGGCACAAACGGATTGCATCATTAGGCAATGGCAGCTGGTATACACAGTTACATTGCTACCGCATTACATAAATGCAATTAATGTCGTCCAGAATGTGCATTTCTAATTTGTATTTCTAAACTTTTCTATATATATTTTCATTATGTAAAACTTATCTTGACACAATTTGACTGAGAACTACTGAGGCGAGCGCGTACTTGCAACATTTCGTTGCCTACTTTGGGGCATTCATTGCTCAGAGGCCAAGTCACGCCTGTCGCAATTGCTGCCAGTGTTGCATATTGCATTAAAGTAATTTTGTTTGGAAGTTAAGCTGAGAAAATCCGTTTGGCAACAGCAACAGCAGCAGCAGCAGCAGAGGCAGCAGCATCAGCATCGCGTTGCCAACTACATTAAGGAAATGGGAGTAATAGGAAAATGCTAATGCGGCCAACAAGCGTTTAATGTTTTGGCACTGCAGTCATTAAGCAAAAAAACTTTAAAAGCTTTTTGGCCCCAAAGAAGAATGGAGTTGAAGTAGCTGCAGCAATACCAAAGTGCCAAGTGGCAAGTAGCAAGTGGAAATGTGGCAAAGTGGCAAAGTGGCAACTAACCGTTGTTGGCTAACCATAAATTATGCGGTTGTGGCCTCTCGCTCTCCATGACTCTGTTTGTGAGCGTTTTTGTGGTTAGCGAGACATATGCGAAAGTGTGAAGTTTTTACTTCAGTCTCGTTTTGCTCAATGAATTTATTGGCCGTGCAATATATAAAATGGGACAACACCTTTATGAGTCTGGGATAAATGCAATAAGGACAGCTCTTTTGATATGCAATTAAGTGCGACTGTGCAGTTGCCGAGCCTCTCCAAACTCAATTAGTAAAGTTGCGCAGTTGCCGTGGCACAAGGGACACATCCATGTCCACGTCCATGTCCACGTCCACGTCCATGCACAGGATGCCCTCTCAGTGTGAGCAGCTTCGGGGCATGTCTGTGTCCATGTCCATGTCCCACGGTACTGGCCACAATACCAAATTGGCGCACGTTGACTTCATAATTTCATTATGAGTGCACCGCGTGAAGCAAAAATTACGAGATAGCGCGCTCCAAGTGCTCGGCTGTTTGAAGTCCAGTGTTAAGTTGTGCCTCACGTAGTTGAGGGCGTGGTCCGGCAACCTACCGTAGCTTCGTCCGTTTAGACTAATTAGCAGACTGCTAATTGCACTTGAATGGCGGAGTAAAAGTTACTGGTAACTGGGACTAGGGAGCTTGGAGCTGGGAGCTGGGAGCTGCCACTTGGCAGTCGGGCACTGGGGCTTTCAAGTGCTTTTTGGGGGGGTACTTTTCTTTTTTTTGTGTCTGTTAACTTTTCGCACGCAAGTCGCGCCACGGAAGTTGTGAAAAATTATCTGACTCTGCTGTGCCGTGTGTGTTCTTGTGTGTGTGTGTGTGAAGAATTGGCCACAACACGAAAGGGACAGAAGTTTGTAGTTTATGATGTGGTAAGATACATGCATACGAAATTTGGGGCAGATTTAACGAGCTAGAGACTGTGTTTGCCATGCAGATTGCAAATTTAAGTTTACATTGTGTAGTAGACATTAAGAAATGTGCATCATTTGTATGCTGCATTTATAGTAGAGTAACACAATCTGTCAAAAATGTAAGCATTATGTGCTTTTGAAGCGGAAGTGTTAACTTCTTGGGCGACCATAAAAATCAGCAATACAAATGAAATTGAAATTGAAAATCGAGTGCATTCACATTGAGTCCAATCATGCAATATACGTGCAACGTACTGAGCCATAATAGAAAGCCGTTTAGCTTTCTTTTCTAAATGCTCAGCATTGAACAAAATGCAATTTAAGTGCACGGGCAATCTGCACCTGATTCTCGATATCCCTTGACTGCCAATCATCTGCCTACTTGACTACCACCTGTCGTCCAATCGTCCACCTGGCCCCACCTGGCCCACCTGGCAGCACAGTAGAACGTCGCACGCTTTTAAAGCGTAAATCGAATTTTCAAATTGGTAATTGGAATAAAGCGCAACAACGGGTCTCACGCCAACACCCACACAACTGGCAAAACTCCTGCAGACCCAAAAACACGTAGTAAAATTCTTTACAAATGTATGCAGGTGTGTGCGTGTATATATATATATATAGAGTGTGTGTGTGTGTGTGTGGGTGTGTTGCGAGTGTCATTGCACGTGTTGCCAACAAGCTAAAAAAAAAAAAGCTGTAAAAGGAATCGCAATCCGTTTTTGAACAGCATTTATTGCTGCAGCCGGCAGACAGCTGTCTGCTCTGATCCATGACGAGTTTTCCCAGAGTCCAAAGCGATGCGAGGATTGTTGTCAAAAATGCGATTCAGTCGAGGGTGTGGATGGTGTTAAAAGGTGTGTGCGCGTGTGTGTGTCTGCGTGTGGTATGTAGAATTGTGACTGTGACTGTGGGTGACAATTTCGAATTTGCTTGGCCTGTCCAAACAGCATTCATAGATCGAAACAAAACACGCTAACATGCATGTGCCTTGCAGCTAACTCGCATTGCATCAGCAACACTTCTCTTTCTCTCTGTCTCTACATGTCTCTTCCTCTCTCTATTCTCCTAGCGCTCGGTCTCTTTTTGTTTTGAAAATTTATGCCCGAAAAGGGCCCAGCACGCGCGACACTTACAAATTGCATTAAAAACGACCGCGATGAATTAAAAACTGACGCCATGAATTCGCTTTGGGGGAGGTCAGCAGCATTTAGCTCTCTGAATATGGTATTATTTGTTTTTTTTTTATTTTTTGGTTGCTTTGTTTTGGTGTTGCATTGTTGCATTGTTGCATTGTTGCGCTGTTGCTCTGTTGTTTTGTTTTTCTGTCCAGCCATGTTTTTGTTAGCATATTTTCAAGCGTCCGTTCCCTGAGGGAAATGCCTCTGAATGAAATTAAAAAGCTGAAAACTTTTGAAACGTTCGTAAGCTAAAACAAAACCATCAATAAAGTTGAATGAAAACTATTTGAATTGAGATTGACTGAAAGCTGGCAATATACATGATAATGTATATAATAAATTTAAATCGAGATCTACAAAGTCCAGTCTCCAGTGTCATATTATGCTAATTACTCAAAACTGTTGCTTGAGGCATTTAATAGCATTTCAATTAGTTCTAATTGAATTCAATG
Organism: Drosophila funebris; assembly: GCA_018901825.1. Taxonomy (NCBI): domain Eukaryota; kingdom Metazoa; phylum Arthropoda; class Insecta; order Diptera; family Drosophilidae; genus Drosophila; species Drosophila funebris. The sequence goes on from JAEIFK010000678.1 coordinate 4,991,507, forward strand.
TAGACAACGTAGAAACTGATATCTTGTTGCTTTCATTTTCGATTAATTGAAGTCAATTGTATAAGACAAGTTAATAAACACACATAGGCAATATTGATTTAAGCGCATGTCGCTGACCTTCACATCGAACTTTAAATTTCAATCGAATTGTGTTTCCCATTGAGTTTGCAATCAATTTGCAATACATCCAATATAATAGAGCAAACCCTATCTAACTTGTAAGCCTTCTATCGGTTTTCTAACAGTTTCCCATCAGTTGTGGCTTCTAATAGAAACTTTCCACTCTCTCTCTGTCTCTCTCTCTCTCTCTCTATTCTTCTTTTTGTTTTGTTTTTCTTTTGTTTCGCTTTGCCTAAAAACCGCTAGAAATGTGTAAACTGTTTTGGCGTTTTTCCCACTTTTTTGTTGCGTTACGTTAAGGGTCGGCACTCAAATGCAATATTTTCGATTTCATCGTTGACAGGAAATGGGTTTTTGTGTTTCGACTGGCCAAGCTTGAGCGTCAAATTGTTCGCTATAAAAACTCTGAATGAATGAATTTTTAATAAATGCCAGCAAGAGTAAAAAGCGTGCCAGAGTGTCTGCTAAAGGAACTGTGTGGGGATCTGGGATTTTTTTTTACATTCACTTGGCATATTTTGCATTTGAAATTTTGTGCAGCAGCTCGAGCTTCACTTCCAGTTGCCGAGTTTGCTTTCAAGCTCGCTGCTGATAAAACAAAAAAAAAAAAAAAAATATATAAATAAAAATAATATTAAAAAAAAGTACAAAGCTCGCTGCTTGTTTGAGAAATGTAAATCTGCAAAGTGTTTTTTTATGCTGGCACTTTCGGCTTTTGACTTTCAGCTGTTTGTTTCCAATTAGAGCGTCTACCACGGGGCGTATGATAATTGGATAGCGCCATACATGCCCCGTCTATGGCCCCGTCTTCTAACCATCTTCTATTCAGAGGGACGGGGCAGTCAGAGTAGCCCGTCCAAGGCTCTTTTTACTGTTTGCTGTTTGCCTTTGCTCTTTGTCCAACAGATAAATGGACAGCACCCGCGAGGCCAGCAAAGGGACAACGGGTGAAGAGGCAATAGTAAGTCAACAGCAACGACAACATGCACAACTAGAAGTAGTGCACAAAGTGGAGGCAGAAGCAACAAAGATGCGTCAACAGTTGACAAGTTGCTCCAAGAAGGAAGCAAGTGAATATGAAGGAAGGAAACAACAAACTACCCTGTAAAATAAGAACGTAAGAAGCGTCCCTTAACATATTTTAAATGTATTTAAATGTGAATAATAATTGAACTTTAGATCTCAAGGCTGTGTAGTAATGATCAGCATTACAGATCAATTACATTGGATAATTTAAAAACTAAATTTAAAATTATAAATATAATAATAGTAGATTTTGATAATAAAATATGACTAAAGGTCAAATGGAACCTATATTATTCACTTTTAAAATTAACAGATATTGTGAACACATTAACAATTTCAATATACCCAATAGACACTTCTGTTCGGGTTTTGAAGCTACAGCATACCTCTGAGCACCAAGGCAATAAGGTAACAAATTGTGGGAGAAGTGAAGTGGCTATAAATAGTAGAAGTAGACGCCTTGGGAACATCGTCGTCTGACATTTACTAAAACTATGCCAACGGCACTTGAGCAGCAGAGGACTGGGTGGGTCAAAGGGAGCCATACGAGAGGGCAGAGACCAGAGTGGAATGCCAGACAGGGGACATATACCAAGGGAGGGTCAGTGTGATAGTCGGTTAGTCAATGGACGGTGCAACAGTTGGTTGCCCACTCGTTTCGTTTTTTGGGTCCAGCGTGCAGAAACAAAATGACAACCGCGACGACACGACAATTTAACAGGGCTGGCACCTCTTGTTTTTATTGTTGTAGATGTTGTTGGTATTGTTGCGGTAAAATTGTTTTTAGTTGCCAGCGCATTAAATTGTTGCGCCTTTTATGAATGCGCGTCGTTTGAACGCTGCGTATACGTAATGGGCAAAGTTATTGAAGCAAGGGAAAATGATTGATTTTATATTAATATATATACATAAATATTTAATTTACAAGTAAAATATTAATACTTTTACAATATAATTGAAGAAAAAAATTACTTTTATATATTTTCATGGCATTTAAAGTTAAGTTAAAAAAAATCTACCATAAATTATTAAATTATGGAATAAATTACACACTTTCTACAAAAAGAACTTTTATTATTTATATACCATAGCTTTAACTATTCTCTCTCGCTTTGTTGCGCTCTTTAAGCTCGCCATCCGGCGGAACTATTAATTTTTAACCCTCTTAACAATACTGACAAATTCTTACAATTAGAGCAGGCGCCACACTTCGCAAATATTTGGAGCAATTTTTCATATTAAATGACAGGCAGCGGCATTGCAAAGGGGTGGTGCGGTGGTGCGGGAGGTGGTAGCAGACAAACGGCCAGCAGAAGGTCGCCGGAAAGTGGCACAAATAAAAATTGCAGTCGAGACTGCAAAAACGGCGCTCAACTTGCGCCAACTGTGATCAATCTTCATTGTTGGGCCAGCCGCCAGCGGAGGAGGAGAGAGGTAAGATGGAAAGAGGGAAGTGGCAAGAGGCAAGATGGGGATGTATAGTCAGTTGCAGCATATTTTCGGCGCTGAAGGCAACGGAACCCAAGCCAAGCATGACTCGCCCTCAGGCGCTTGCATGTCCTTGTCAGAGGAAACAAACAAGCAACAGGGAAGCCAACCCATTCTATTCCTCACATTCTACATGAAATGCAAAGCGAAGGCAAAAAAACGCGAATGGAAGAAAGAGAAGAGTTCAAAGCAAATGAGAAAGAGAAATGGCCAACATGCGAAAATAGGAAAATTGCAAAATATTTGCAATTGTCGCCAAAAGAAAGAAAGCAATTAAGAATTGGGACTAGTATTTGACTAGGCAATACCCTATACACTTAGGCACTTTTATTGTTTAGGTTATGAATTCATATGCCCAAAATTAAAATGTTGTTAATTTTCCAGTTTGAAACATCGTACACTTTTTAATACTTTTCCCATTTTTAGGGTAGGAAAATAAAAAAGGCAATGCCTGGGAAATTGGTGAAATGAATGAAGATGAAGTAGCAATCGGCATAACGAAACTTGGTTGTGGGCATGGACATGGACATGGACATCGACATGGACATGGACATGGGCATGGACATGGGCTTGGTCAAGCTCAGGCACAGGCTGATAGGTTAGTTTGCCAGTTTGCCAGAACTGGCCGCAAGATTGATTGGCCACCGAGGGCGCCAAGAGTCCATTGCGCTCTCCATCTAAAATTAGTTTGTTTGTCAAAAGCTTCACATGGCCATAGCCCAGTCATCTACGCTACGACCAGAGATAATGGAGGTCACATTCAAATAATTACTTTATTGCAGCCGCAAGATAAACTTTATGCAGATTTCAGGATAAGTTTGTGTCCATCTTTCTCTCAATCTCTAACTTCGTTTATCTTTTGTAGTAATACCATAAACGCTTGTTCATTGTCTGCTTCTTCCTTCTCGCCTCTCGTTACTTCGCACTCGTTACACGCCATCTTGTTACTCGTTGTTTGCCTCTTGCCAAACGACTTTGGAAAATCTTTTTCATTTCTTTATGAGCTTTATGTGCTCTTGTTTTTATTTTTGTTTTTGTTTTTGTTTTTTTCTTGTTGCTGACTCTGCTTGCTGTTTGCTTCAAGTATTTGCAGTCATTTGTATTACTATTGTTATCGTTGTTGTACTTGCGTTGGCATTGCATTTGTGCATTGGATTTCGAGCGGGCGGCAACGAAGGAGTTTTCGTCGAGGTCTCTCATTGTAAATGGCTTTTGTTTCCCAAGTGTTGGGGCTTCAAAGAGTGTGAAGGCTTCGGACAGACTCAAGTATGAGGAAGAGAAAGACAAAGAGGTGTTTATGCAGGTGAGTAAGCTGCGAATAGTTTCTTCATTTTCATTTTTATCTTCAATTTTATTTTTGTCATTTACCAACATCAATTTTGTGGCATAAAATGCAAAATGCTTCTCAACTGTGGTTGAAGTGGAACTTGCCATTTTGCAAAATTGCTCTGCTTTTAAGTTAATGAGATTTTTCCAGTGAAAAGTTTAGTTCTGTTGGTTTTTGAAGGCTTTTAAAAGATCTTTCAAATAATTTCTGAAAAGATAATACTCGTTTCTGTCAGCTCAATCCGCACTTATCTATATATTATTGTAGCAATCCTCTTCGGCATTGTTCCACAAAGAACTGCAAGAACTTGAAGGCAGCAGTTGCAAAAGATCTCAATCGAAAAAGCAAGATAGCGAGATACAGGCAGGAGAGATAGAAAAAGGGAGAGAGATTAACATTAAGTTTACTGTTATTTGAATGCACTTGCCACTCGGCAAGCTCATTGGCAACTGTTTGCCAGAGTTTAAATACTTTTGCCAGCTCCTAACTAACTGTCAAGTTGGAATTCTGCGCGCAATGCCAACGGAAAGAGAAACCAATTCAGAGAAATCCATAAAAACCAACATTAATGCCTTAATTTTGAGCTTAGCAGCGAAAGTTGTAAGCGTACAAGGGCATCCCTAAGGCAGAGATAGAGAGAAAGAGAGAGAGAGAGAGAGAGAGAGAGAGCGAAAGAGAGAGACAGATGGCTAACAAGCAAAGGGAAAAAAATATATAAAATCTTGCACAAGAACTTTTCGCACGATTTTAACGCATTGCAAAGCGCTGCTTAAGCCATAAAAGTGCTGTCTTGGGTAAAGGGGAATGGGCAAAGGGGAAACGGAAGAAACGTGAAGAGCGGAGGCAGGGTGGGCCAGCCAGGTCACAAGGGAGCTAACGCCAACTGCAATTTGCCTAGAGGCGCTGGAGTAAGAGTTGAGGAATTGTAAGCAAAAAATTGGCAGTAGACCTGCGGAATGATAAAGATTTTTAGCGCGACAAGTTTGCTTTTTCAATTTGATGTAAAGCAGCCTCAAGGGCTGGGACGACGGTCGAAGGGCATTAAAGGACGACAGTTAAGGGGGGGGACTGTTCGGGAGCAATGTGGAACTTGTGCCTGCAGATGGAAACGCGGTTGTTTGCTACAACGAAAATTGAAAATTGCTTGAATTGCATTTTTCGCTCAAGACGGTGAGATGAAGAGGGGCAAAGGGAGTTCGCAAAAGTGCAGGGATGCATTGTTGGTGGAACACTGAATTCACAGAGGCACTTGGCGGAAGACAGACAGGAGACAGACAGATAGGCTAACGGAGAGACAGACAAACAGCTGCCGAGAATGCTCCTTGCAGGCAGGCAACGTGGCGTATGAGCAACTTTCCACTCAAGTGCTACAACTTGCAATTTTATGTTTGTTATGACATATTCTCAACTTACCCCCAAGCTAATGCCTCCTGCCTCCCATACCGGAACACGTTCAGTGTTCAGTTCACTCTGAATGTTTGCGTAATTAAATCATTGAAACTCTGACTTTGCTTTATTTCTGTACAATGTGGGTGAAGGCTGTGCCTCAGACCTGACAGCATGAGAATGCCTGTAAGCCAAAATGAAGTAATGAGCAGATTCCTTCATCAATCTCACAGTCAGCGAACACTTCGCGACCACAAAACGTAATTGGAATTGCGAATGTGGAAACCAAACAGTGCAACTGACTTTGAGCTGCAGTTTCATTTATTTTCACTTTTTTTTTTTATTTTTATCTGTTCTTTCCAGCTCTCTTTGGCTGTATTCCGAATCGTAAATGGTGCACAGAACTGGATAATTGAGACTGTGTGTATTAGAAGTGGACTGGTACTTTAACAGGCGATGTATTATATTAAATTCAAATAGAAATTTATTCTGTGAGTACTTCAACTTCATCTGACAATATTTATAAGGAAATATTGCCCCCGATTCGTTTCTTAAACTTCATTTCATTTGGAGATATGAACACCTTGATTAACTCACCTTAAATAGACGATATGACAGTTAAGGGCGTATTAGCTGTATGTATTGCCTTGATAGTAAGAGCTGGCGTGGCAAATGCTAAAATGATAAAGAATATAAAAGATTAAAATACTTTTAATTTAAAAATATTAACAAGCGTCTGTTTTAATTATATGTGTCTTTGGAAAGCATTTAGTTTTCTCAATTTCTTTCTGTCTACAATTCATAAATTGTTTAAAAGTTGTGCACAATTAACGTCCTCAAGTTATTTGCATTTCTAATTTATTTTGAACCAACTTTCAGTTTCAAGTTGACTTTGCTATTTATATTTGTATATTTATTTCTACAGCTGTCATCTGTCTAATCTCTGTGGAGCTCTATAACTGCCTAACCAACCGTTCATCCTACTAATCAAGGCATCTGAAACTTTTCTCATTTAATGCTTATAGTTATTGTTGCTGATGTCACATAAAAAAGTTACATAAAGCAGAATTGTGATAAATATCCAATTTGACCTACGACCTGAAGGCCAACAACATTTGCCCAGTTAAAGTCCTTTCAGCTCAAGGGTTCTTTTAGGGCAATCAAATAATATGTTGCAGATGAAAACAACTTGAACTTATCTTGGCCAGACAACAATGTAAACTGCACAGAGAAATATAAATAAAAGAATAGAAGACACTTGCAATTGATTAGCAGCAAATGAATACAAAAAAAAAAAAGATGAGAAAGACGAGCAAGAGCAATGAACAAAGGGATATATGTACAAACTGTGGCAGGGATTAAAGATGTGCAAATTGAGTTGTGCGTGAGCACTACTAGAAATTCTATGCAAAACACATTAATGTACTAGATGACTTGGTTAATATTACAACAGTTATAGCGCTACTGCAGATAGGAAGATGGAGATGGTGAATATTCGTTTAAACACATGAACATTTCGAAAAAATGTAGTGTTTCTCTGTGGGCCAGAAGTCCGACGCCCTTTTCATATTGTGCAAATATTTATGTAAACAAGCAAAATGCATTATGTGCCCAGTGCTGTCTTTATTATATTTCCAAAAGGCACACAACAAATGGCCAAGCTCGGCCAGGAGCTGGCAGCAGGCAGCAGGCAGCTAACAGCAGGCACCATGCAACTTGGATACAGGAAACCGGCAAGCAGGCAAGCAAGCAGTCAGGCAGGCAGTCAGACAGGCAGCAGCCAGAAGCAACAGCTCTCCAATTGAAAGTCAAAACAAACGAGCTGCAGTTTGCCACGCCCACTGCACAGCACAGCAGCCGCCCCCTCCACCTTCTGCTCCCCTCCATTGTCTTTGGACATAAAGTTTTGGCTTTCGGCACGTTTGCCATTATGCATATGCTTTCATATCGTCATATAGTCTGCTGCTTCTTAGCCTTTGACTTGCCCGAAGTCTGGCTGCATATATATCAGTGTTTGTCTATGTGTGTGTGTGTGTGTGTGTTTGTGTGCAGCCGGAAACGGAAATGAAGCACTAAAGTTTCACAGCATAAGCTGGCCCTGGGCAAAGCCATAATAGTTAACTACACACTAGCATCATGTGTCTGCGTCTGTGTGAGTGTACTAGCCATTGCTTTCTCCTTTTCCATTTGTTTTTTTTTTTTAATTTTGTTTTTGTTCTGACTGCTTTGGTGCTATTATTTTAAATTATTTTATGACCTGCACTGACCATGATTTACTTATAAAAGCCAAGCCATAATTCATGGTCGGAACTAATTGTCTGAACATTTTTTGAAAGCTGCTGCTTAATTGAAATGCGAGTACAGCAACAGCTATTAGAACTCCTTCCAACATGTTTGCATGCTGTTTATGAAGGCGTCTTTAAATTAAGTGCTTATCCAAACTGCTCGCACATTGCGCATACGTCACGTTGACTGGCAGCATACTCATTGTTCTTTTGCGGTTGTGCTTTGACCATTTGCAGCTCTAACTGGCCAACAGATTTATGAGTGCACAAGTGTGCGAATAAGCGAATGAAATGTGAATAAAAATGCACTCAACAATTCTGACGAAGATTTAGAGAGGTGCAAGTCAAGTTCAAGTAAAGTAGCTCTTAGGGAAAATCTGTTTATTTGAGTTGGGCACAATTCAACGTTGCTTCTAGACAAACATGGTGCAGTCTTACGTTTGTCCTTCCTTTTGCAAAGTGGTCTAAGTTTCAAGTATGACACACTGTACATATGAGTAGCTACTCCGTTGGTTATCTAAAGAAACAGTGAACTTTTATCATTATTGTGTTGAGCTGAAGAACATCAACTAAATGATAAGGTGTAGATGGTTGAGAGAGCTCATTTCTTCCCATCAACTCTGTACTTTACCTAGTTGAGAGTTATAAGCAGATACTTTTTGTGCTTATGCTTGTGTGTGTTACTTTTCCCTGTCTCTCTCTCTCTCTCTGTTTTTCATCTCTCTCTCTGAACAAAGTTGTTTAATGCTTGTTTTATGTTGTATTATATGTTTTAAGTCTGGTTTTCAATGACTTTAATCAGCTGGTGATTAGTTGGTTATGAAATAATCCTCTCATCGCCAGAAAACATGCGCCACTTTTGGTTATTAGTTTCTCTCTCTTTCTCTCTTTCTCTGCTTCTCTTTCTCTATTGTTTTGTTTCGTTTCTGGTCTGATTTGTATCTTCTAAGAGCAAAAGAAGCGAACAAAGTGTCTGCTTGACTTCGATATATTGTCCGGCAACAATAAATCGTACTCATCTTTAAGATGTTGCAGTTACTGTTGTTACTGTTGTTGTTGCTAGCTTGTCTGGGCCCATCTTTTGTTGTAGTTTGCATATGGCTTGTGGCTTGGCTCTTTCTGTGAGCCTGTTTTTTGCTGCACATATGTCTCTTGCATTATCTATTGTTGCTCTCGTCAGCATTGTGAAGTTCATCTTTATGCTGGATTTGGGTCTGGCTGTGACAGTAACCCTTCACCCACCTCCTTAGCCTAACGTACTACATTGTGGATACTCGTTGTAAATTTTACCATACACTTGTAAATCATTTTCTTTCCAATTTCATCAAGACTTCATGCTATTCATTCAGTCCATTGAAATACAACAAGCATCGGCCAAGTGGAGACGAGAAATTGATTTTCTGAGTGTGTCTATGCATAGCAAAGTCCTGATGGTTCATATCCTTTATTCATATTTTATTTATTTAAATTGCTAGCTCAGCATTCATTTTCGATAAACCGATGATGTCCAAGGTGTGGGGCTGTCTTTCAATTAAGTCTTCTTGTTCGGTGAACGTCACAAAATTTAACACATGACTGAGTGGCTAGCCATTGTCTGTTGCTTCTGATGTTTGTTGCCATCTGGCCCCGCACATAACATGCTAAATTGTCAACAATAACAAATGTCGAACATGATGAATTAGTGGGTCTGACAGTTAGTTATCAGATCCACTAGCACAAAGTCATTCATTCTTTTTTTTTTTTTTTTGGCTTAGTTCAGTTGCATTACTTCATTTTTAACACATCCCACAAAATCCTGCGGTTCTACTCCTCTTACCCTATCCCTCTCCTACCACCACCCACCAGCATGCCAGGCGCTGATGTCGCGTTAATTTGAAGCCAGCTGCCAAATGTCAAAATGTCAAGTGAACAAAATTTCGCATCATGTGTAATGCATGTCAGAGCGTTGCCGCGAACCGATTTGTCACTGTATATGTGTATTTGTCTCCATCTCTCTCTGTGTGTGTATGTGTGTGTGTGTGAGAGTGTGTGTTAGTGCCTGTATGAGTGTAACTGAAACCCAATCCCAACTGACTAAAGCTCTTTCGGCTCTCCTCTGTAACCGCCAAGCTGACTGCCTGTCTGAAATAGTTATCAGGCTTCCGCCGCAACACGCCCCATCAGCATAATGATAATGCCCATTATTAGCAGTTGCAAGCATTTGCAGGCATTTGTATGCATTTCAATTTGCATTTCGCTACCACGATTCATAACACTGTCCTACATGTAGAACATGTTTCACAGTTTACTCCCCCTCTTTCCCCATATTAAGATCTGTAGAAGATCACGCAAAGAGTTTCAGAAATCTTCTTAATTACGTAAAGATGTTTTACAGATATTAATTATCCTGAGAGATGATTTATATAATAAAGAACAGGATTAAATCAATTCATTGTCAGTCAATTGTAGAGATCAGAAGGTATCACAATATATAATAAATATATAAATGCATATCTATGTATTTATATGTACATCGATTATCATAATTTAATCATTTTTCATTTAGATAAGTTAAGCTTTTTCACTTTCTCACATCCACAGAAATATCATTTATCTCACATATATATCTTACACATAACTTTGTAAGCTAGTGTAATATTTGCTGCCATACAGCATGCGATATGTGAGGTTAACTACAGTAGTACACTCTCACAACCCCTTATAGCCCTGATTTATGCACGCATTATAGCCAATTATATGAATCGTCGGCATCGTTGTGTTTGGTAGCAGAAACAGTTACAACTTGAAGTCGACTACCGACTTTGTGTGTGGGCTACATTTGGAGGCGCTAATTGAATTAGCAGACTGTGCAGTTTGTCGCTTGATCTCTTGGGGTTACACTCGTGATTTGATGATTAGATTTACTTGCTGAAGGTTCTATCCGTAAGGTCTATTCAATAGAAGTTGACTGGTCTTGGGTCAGATAGTTGAAGTGAAGCTTGATAAATGTAAATGCCGTTGGCCTGCACCTAATGCTGAGCTACTTCAGTTGAGCTTTGCTTGTAATTAAATTCCAAGTGCCAGTGGCAGGATTAGCTGATGAGGTACTTAGTAAGGAACCTCTAAGTCAAATGATTTGATGTCTGCTGCAGTTGAAAGCCTAAGCTAAAGTCTCTAATTAACTTACCCTAACTTGTCACAACCTGACCGGGCTCTCACAGGTAATTGCTTTGGCTTCCATTGCCAATAAACCAACCAGATTATATCCGCATTATGCACTAGTAACAGCCAAAAGCTGCAATTGATGTAAATTTACATTCCGACGGCTTCTTACTCGCACATCAATCAATGTCAAGAAAATGAAAAGTTTCTCGAATAACGACTTTGATATTAAACGGAATAAATGCAAGATTAATATACTCACAGCTCGTAAATTAGAGTAGGTAAAATAAAAATGAAAAGTGAGTTAAGCGCAAATTGAAGAAATGTCAGAGAAGGTAATATATATTGTCGAATTCAAATTGCTATGCAGTTAAAGGTAAACAAGATGAAAGACGATAGGACAATTGAGTAAACCATCTGACTAAATGAAGAAAATTATTCCGAAAAAACTTGAAAATATTATGAAATATATTCTCTAAAGCACAATCAGCACTCAAATTTTTCACATCATACTCTTTAATGAGTCTCAAAATGTGAAGGCAAACATCCTCTTCAAACTGTTAAATCCCTAGATATAATTCAAATCAAAGAAATGAGAACTTCTGAATTGACAGCTTGTCGCCGTTGGCAGCTTAATTAATTTCTTATGCTTTGTCTCAGCGATTTTTACTTTTCCTTGAGTTGGAAATGAAGGTGACTGCATTGTTGGATGACGTCCAGAGGGCGGCTGAGCGGGGGGTGTTAACGGCTAGTGGAATATTCAAGGCATTCATTGAAAAATGCAACGCGACATTTTCGCTGCGAATGTGACTGTTGCCCTCAAATAAAAATGGGAACGAGTTGCGTGGGCCTCCCTCCGTTTCTGCTGCTCACGCCCACTCTCCCACTCTCCCTCTCTCACTCAACATCGCTATAGGTGCCTCCAACAGTTCCCCTTGCTATGGTTCGGCATTTCTCTTTAGCGCTTTGGGCCTTCCAGCAACGTGCTGTGTTCTGTTGTGTCGTATGCGTGATTTATGTCACACGGAATGCAAATACATGAGTAAACATGCAAAACATTTCAGAGACCATTATACTTATGTGTGTATGTGTGTATGTGTGTATGTTCATTTGCATATATGCATGTGTATACATATGTATGTACCTATGTGAAGTTTGGCGATTGTCTGCGGGCTTCTTTTGACATCTGCTGAGCTCTGGATATGTACATCGCTCTAATACAAAGACCAAAGCATACAGGTTCTTTAAATAGACCACAAACGGATGAAGACCGGGTTAGCGTTGGCAGTTTGCAATGGGTCGGTGATTAGCAGCAAATGGTTATATAAATGCACGACATTTAAATGTTTAGCATAATGAGAAATTAATACCAAATATTTTATAATTTCCCTCCGAGTCTATCATACGGAGTCTATCTATAAGTTTCAGTTATTTTATACCATAATAATCTTTAAAGGTATTTATTTATCCAATACAAATATATATAATGTGTCAATCAATTTGTCACTTTAATGAATTTAATCGAATTCCCTTGTCACATATTTGATGCTCAGTATATTAAAAAGCATCGTATAAAAAAACTTCTCTTTAAGCAAATGAGATTTATACACAATCAAGAATACTCGACCACTAGATACTCTGTATATGATGATGGTTTAACTCTTTAAAAACTTTTTTAATATTTCAAGCAAACACAAAATATTTATGCTACATATTTATTTCACTTAATTTTCCCCCATTTAAATTTAATTCGATATTTATAGATTATATTAGACAAATGCTTTCATCATTTTCCACCTGCAACAGATATAGCCACCATAACCTGTCTTTATTTATTTTCCATGTGTCAAGCCTATAAAATAATATTGAATAATGTTAATCATAAATTAATGAAGAACATGTAAATGCTGCTGTTTCAGGTGTGATAACAATTATTACTATATGCATATATAAATTACATTAGATAATTTTTTTAAACTGAATGAAATCTCCTGTAATTTGTAGTAAATGATTACAATAACAAAATAGATTGTGATAGCCACATTAATTCAAACATATTTAATTTGTTATTTATTTAATTGCTGTGAACAGTAGTCCTAAATCATCCTTTAGCTACAAATTACATGTATGATTAATGGCATAATTGCTGTTGAATAGAGTATATTTTGTGGCAATTCCATTTCACAATACTCACCACAAGTTTGCTGCACTAACTTGAGGATATACAACGGATGTGAAAACATTTAAATGCATCCTTTGAGGTTTTGTGGCATATGTGCAAGTTATAACTTTAATAGGTTAAAGTAAGATGTGTGTTGTGTAAATATGTATTATTACATTTATTGTCCATTTTGGCAGTTGCGTCAACAAAGTACAAGGCCGAAACCAAGCGAATGAATCAACTCAGCCACAGGCGACATACATTCAACTGCATTGGCCATAATATGCAAATCAAATATTTAGATTTAATTTGCTTGAAGTGACCAAATATCTTCAAAGCCTGAGTGACTCTGGCTCTTTGACTGACTGACTGACTGACTCACTGACCTGATTGATTGATTGCGTATTTAATTTGCATTTTACCTATGGCAAATTTACCGCTGTTGAATTTGTGGCTAATTAGCCAGTGCACCTGTGCATTTTCTCTGACTAATAATGCGGTTCAATAGTTTTCCGCAACTTGCCAAAAATGTAGTTTTGTCGCAGTTATTTAATTGGCTGTGTGTGCCTGTGTGTATGAGTGTGTGTACCTCGCTTCGTGTGTCGGCACTTTTCTTAACATTGATAACAATCTACTCGCATGTAGCTGTCTACCTTTCCTCCCCCACCCCTGGCTATAGTCTCCTCGTTTCCCTACTTACCCTCTATTCGTTGCTATCTTTGAATGGGGGAAAAACACACGAAAGTCAAACACTGAAAAATAAAAACGCTGAGGTGGCCCATCACAAAGTAAACGGCGTGTAAAACGTCGGCACAGATATACTCAGATATATAATGCTTACACACCTTGTTGTTGTTGTTGTTGTTGTTATAGTTGTAGTTGTTGCTGCTGCTGCTGCTGTTGCTGTTGCTGTTGTGGTTGCCCCATTGCTTTGTGGTGATGGTAGAAGAAATACAACATAAAGAAAATCGTGTCAATGACATTTGGTGACATACGGCGCTAAAGCAACACACACACACTAACACACACTCACACACGCACATACAGAGCAGAAGTTGCGGCTGCGGGAGAGGAGGAGAAGCGAGGATTTGCCTAGTCTAGAGCGAGCCAAGAAAGATGCTCGACTACTTGGGCTAGAAAAAATCCAATACAGATACCAGAAAATTGCTACGAAACAAGCTGCATAGCAACAACAAAATACAACGACAACAGCAACAACAACGGGTTTTTCTTTTTCTTTGGCCAAACACCCCAGTGGGCGTCGACTGGTAGGCAAGTAAAAAATTGGTAGGAGGAGTGTCACACTGACAATTTACCGCTATGCTTTGTAGGCGCCTATTAATAGAAACGCTTTTTTTTTTTTTGGGGTCATTATGTTGATGCTGATGGTAACTACGAGACGGCATCGATTTCAAATGTGATTGAGGTGAGTTAAGTAGCTGAGATGTGGGTACGAGTTGGTAGCATCGAAAGTTTTCCATCTGCTTTTTTTTTGTTTCTCTTTGCTTTAGCTTTGCAATTTGATTTGGGATAATCTTAAAAGATTCTTTATGTTGATTGGTAAGTTAAATGATGCTTGTCTTTGGTATTTTGTACATAACTATTATACACACACACACACACACATACACATATAAATACTTGTATAGTTAACTCATTATCCTTTCACAGGTATCCACAATATAATTGTTATCAACGCATCTATGTATTTGTTATATACAATTACACTAACAAGTTTCAATTGTGTATGACAAATACAGTACTATTATTTATAGCAACAAAGCTAATTAATGGCTTCTCCCCAACTTCATTCCCTATTTGTAATTGTAAATAATTAGCTCTGGTGCCAGCTGACTGTTATTTAAATTCTTTTGCGTGCCTAATTTGCCTTTAATTTCAGTTCATTTTGTATTTATTTTGTTGCCTTTAGTTCGATTTATTTACCAGTTCAATTGTCGGCCCAACATTTCAATTCAAATATCAATTTCCATTAGCTCTTCCTCTACTTTTTGTTTAGTTGGTTATTATTTGTTTTTTGTTTTTTTTTTTCTTAACTCCATATAATTTTATTTGCTTGCTAGTTTTACGATGGCCATTTAGCTGACCGCAACGGGTTTTTTTTGCACTTCCCAAAAATACGAAAAATTAAAGTTAAATATCCATAAAAATCAGCAGGAAACAAACCCAAATTTAAATGATCAACGAAATTAAAATGTAAAACCTTTTCGCACTTTCTGTGGCTTTTTGACAGCCAGCGGAAATTGTAATTTAAAACTTTGCCACTCTCACTTTGTATTCATATTTGCTTTGTTCGTATTGTTTTGTTTTGTTGAATTGACATACAAATATATTTAATTTCATAATAAATACATTTTACATTGTCAACATAATTTAAATGAAATGCTAAATATCGTCAATATATTTGCACTGCAAATAAACAAAACTTTAATAAACACTACAAATTCTTATATAGAATGCGAAAAAGTGTCTATTATTTCTGGGAAACCATTCAAAGAGTATCAGATTATAACCCAACGAATAGAACAATATACCGAATGGTATATAGCCATTCAATTATTACCCATAAGAGCTTTAAGTTGCCAGCTATAATATGAGTACTCGATGACAGTTTATGGCTTATTTATTAGCTATTTAACATATTTATATATGTATATTAAATGGTCATATGAAGTATACGCAATGTATACAACTAAAGCTTACTGCTTTCAGGGTGTGATCTTTAATATGCGATTTGACAATTGTTAGCACCAATTACAAATATCATTTGTCACACATGTCAGAGAAGGAAACCTCTGAAAGCAGAGCTTAGGCATGGAGTGGAATTATTCCAACAGTCGCCTAGGAAACTGACAAGAAACAGTTGACAGTTGACAAAGTCCAAATGAATGTTTAAAGGGGGGGGAAAAAGCAGAGAGAAAGTTTTTCTTTTAGTCTTTAACTTTAACAAACTTGAAGTTAGCTAAAGTTAAAAACTCACTTCGGAAATTAGTTGAGTGCTATAAGAAAAACAAAGAATATTGTTGAAATATGCAAAGCTTACAATGTACACTAGTTCAATTTTTTAGTAACATCTGCATCTGAGGACAATTTTAAGGGATGGAAAAGATTCGCAGCTTTGCATAGTGAAACAATTGTTTGGCATAAAACTGAAGTAAATATTTATAAAGTCACTTAAATTTTATATGCACCTGACACTCATTGCGTATACGTTATGCTCATAGTATCTGGTATTTTGCATCTCTTTATGGCACATATTATTTATTTGCATATTGCCCCTTGCTGTTTATCTCCTTATTACAACAGAACTGCAGTCTGTTCTCTCATATTATTTGCCATAATTTACATTTGCATATTTCAACTGCAATGTTGCCCCACGCAAACCAACAAGAAAGCGAAGGAAAGTCAGGGAATACAAAGGAAGAAATTGAAGCTACCAGTGTTGGAATACCAGACTCAAATACTACTTTGGCTCCAGAATGCAAGGATGCAAGGGTGCTCAAGTTATGTTTCATAAATGTCAGTGTGCTTGTGTTAACTTCATAAACAAATTGTATTTAAATAGGTATGCATAAGTAAGAGAAACAAAACTTAGCTATATAAACAGTATTTAAATGTGCAGAAGATTGAGTTTTACATAATAATTGGCTGTTGCAAGTCGAAGGGCAAAGAACACTATCTTAAGACTTAACTTAAACTTGACTCCCACTGAACTATTCATATGATAACATTTATGAACTTTACTTAAATCTTCTCACTTATTCTATTTAGATTTTATTTTAGATTTTACATTCATTCGTTTAGTATTCAGCTTCCCTAAAGATATTTGGGAACCACATGTAAATCGTTTTCCTCTAAACTACACATCAACTGAATCCTTTGACAATAGTCCACTGATTTGCTGACACTTTTATTATTAGAATAAATATACCAGAACCCTATCTCTAAACCCACATAGATTATACAGATAACGATTTGAAACTATCAATGCGTATATGTAGAGTTGTCATTAGTTTTAATATTATTTGCGAGTATTGATTTGAGCTCAATTATTGGAGCTCGAAAAGAGTGAGTCACCAATGGACTGTGATGATACATCATCAAACTATGTGACGCAACTGTGCCGCTCGTAATATTGACAACGCTTAGACCACAAACCCCCCACTTCACTACTAACATCCCTTCAACCATATGCAAGTACAGTTGTTGGTATCAAAACGAGCTCGAACTTCACATGGTGCATGCATAATTAATTGCGGTACACATGCATAATTATAATTACTAGCAGCAACTAACGGTTGTTCGGTTGCTCCCTAAACAAAAGCCAAACCAAAATGCTCACATAGCAACAGCAACAACAACAGCAACAGCAACAACAATGTCATCAAAATTCAAAAGAATTGGCAATTTGTGCGTGCTGTGACGTTCGCGTTGCCAACCAATGCGGTAATTGGTGCTTTCTGTATGCCACGTTCGTGTTATATAAGACCTACAAAAACAACAACAACAACAACAACAACAACAGGGATAAAAATCATAAAGACAACAACAAATAAGCAATGTTAATTAGCTGCGTGGAACAGAAACTGCAACATTTTGTTAACATTTCAAAATGCGTACAACAACAAAATGGTTTGGGGGAGGTGACGGTGACGGTGACGGTGACGGTGCAATCGACATTGATGGCTCCGTGGCAGCACCGTTCTACCGCCTAAAGCACTTTCCCCCCGTTTCCCCTTGCACCTACCCTTTTAGCCACGTCCTGCTGTGTCGCAACTAGATTACTGAATAATTGAGTGCTGCGTATAATGAAATTCGTATTCAAAATTCGTCGTCACTCAACGTCATCGCCGGTTCATTCTGAGCTAACCTCCCCATTTTCTACCTCTTCTCTCCTCTGCCCGTTTCCCCTCCCTCAGATGGGGGTTAGGTTGGGCATTGGTTGACTAAATGTTTGCGCCTCATGAATCGAGTTGAGGCCCCCAAAACGGAAACGGGGAATGTTGTAAGCTGGGCCCGGTTAAGCCCTCTATAAGTACGTGTATAGCGCGCTCAATGTGTGCGTGTGTGTGTCTGTGTGAATGTGTGTGTGCAAGTGTGTGTGTGTGTGTGTGTGTGCGTGTGGTTGTATTTGTTTTTGTGTAGCCGACTTGCATACATAATACGTAGTGTGCCAAGCCTCAAGCCCACCTCATACTTCACCTACCCCACAGGCCACCTGTGTGACCATCGCTTGACTGCCGTCGGGTCACAACATCATTCAACGCTTTTATAGCCATTCAACTTGACGCATCCGTTTTGGCCAAATTTTTGGCATGCGCTTGTCGATAGACGAGAGTTGTTGTATATGTTTATGGGAAGAGCATAAAAACTTCTACCATAATAATGAAAAATATATTCTTAATCACAGTGTTTACAATAGTCGAGGTTCAGTTTAAATTGAATTACATTTTCTGGTCATTTTTAATTATATACTTATCATGACTACTTTCGATAAGATTCGATAAAATAATTTAGCAATCAACCTGATTAATCACAGTTTACCCTATGTTCCCCAACTGGGGATTCTATGCTTAGAATAAAACATATATTCCTAAGCAAAAGCTGTAATATTACTAGTTTGCCAGCCGTTTTCATTGAGCAACCCTCGCAAAGGGATTATGGCTAGGGATGTTGGGGGGCAACCTATTTCGAAACAACTTCAGTAGCGGGCCAAACAGTTGCTTCATTATACGAACATGGCCTCTCCATATAACCAAGTTTATATCACTCTTCTCTCTGCTCAGAATTTGTTTGCTTTTTCTGATTGTTGTTGTTGCTGTTGTTGGTGTTGTTGCTGTTGTTGGTGTTGTTGTTAATTCTCTTATTATTATTGTTGTTATTGTTGTTTCGTTTGTTGTAGCTGGCGTGTCGTTTCGCTTGGTTCATATAAATTGTTTTGGGATTTTGTCGCACATTTTTTGTGCTACCTCCAGTTGCCGCCTATCCTTGATGCACCCCACCAACTTCTCCTCTCTCATGCCATTTGGTCGTCCTGCACCGATGCGTCGGTTTCCGGCAGCTCGGGCTCATTATTGTCGTCAGTTCGTTACAGTTCTTTGTTTAATGACATCATTTCGTATGAAAAATAGTAGCTGCATATACCAGGCCAGCCAGACTGGGACATTGGGGTGGGAGTGGAGTTGGGATGGTCGGGTGTGTTATAAAGCCTTGCCGAAATTATAAAGTTGAGCGTCAGGCTAAAGAAATGATTAATGTCAGTGCGTAGTATTATTATCATGCACGTAGTATAACGCATAACGTATCCACATAGTCCCCTATAGACGTAATCTTTCTCATAAAATTTGACATAATGAGAACGGAAACACGAAAAAGAATAAATGAATATACTGTTGTTGCCAAGCTGATAAAGTTTGTAATTTACTTTTGCACTATAAATGGGTGCTTAGGTCACGTTCGCGATGAAGAGAAAGTGAATAAGATGACAAAAGAGATGACAGGAAATGAGGTTGAAAGAAAGCGTTTCAAAGAGCGTGTAAATTGGTTAAGAAAGATACAGATGAAAGGAAACCGGGCCAGAGAGTAACTAAAATACAGCAGAACTAAAAGATAAAGGATACGAAGGTATGAAAAGCGTTTTTAAAAGAAAGTTAAGCGTTGATAAAAGATAATAAACTGAACTGATTAGATGATACTTAAGAGAAGGATACAAAACAAATTAACAAAATCAGGATTAATATAGAAAAGAGAAAGAGAAGAAACTCAGAACTCAGCTGATAGATTATTCGATAAAGTTTGTGCGCTATTTAATACTCTCTTTCGTCACAGCAGATTTGATATTTACTCGTTTGAGTATTCAAAAGAAAATTAATAACTGCTCATATGCTGCTCCCGACGGATGAGTTAAGAAGATCCTTTTTGAGTCTCAGCTGTGTCATTTATCCAAGTCATAAAGTAAATTGTGTCATATCCATAGAATACGTGCACCTTTCTTAAAGTTATGACTTCAAGTGGCGAGGGGAGAATATACGATCTGAATATCCAACAGAATTTTGTGTCTGCAGAATGCAAACATGGGCGTCAATTAAAAGTGTCCTTAAAGTGCAAATTAAACAGCATGTAAATTTAATTAATTGGTAAAGTTTAATTTTTTATTTGGCAGGCCACTGGGCTTGATGAGACTGATACAGAAAGGGAAAGCAATTACATTTTTGGAGCACAAATCTTTGCACAATCTCGGTCAAAAGTTTTCCACACTTTTGTGACGTATGTATGAGAGTGTGTCGTGTGTGTGTGACTGAGTAGATGTGTGTGGGTTTTGTCTGTGGTTGCTCATGTAAAATTAAAATGAAATGCTTGTGTCTAAAGTTTTTGCGTTTGTTCTCTAATATGGCGGCGACTGTCGAGCAGAACCACAAACGGTTAACAATTTAATACAAATGTCAGAAACCAGGCAGCAATGAGCGAGTGTGCCTATGTGTGTTTGTTGGTGTGTGCTTATTTGCTTGAGTCTAATTATTCAGCAAACGATGTTGGCAATAATTTCAAATGTGCAAACAAAATGGCGTGTGAAACACGTGCCGTATGCGTAATAATTATGAGGCTCGCTTAAGGACTGTGCTGAACTGCTATTCTAACCTTTCGATTATTCATGCAGCCAGAACGAGTCCACAGCGTACAATTAAAAATTATGTTTATGCTTGTGAGATGTAAATTTAAATTATTGAAGCACCATTTTACGTACTAACGTCGAAAAGATACAATTAAATGCAAAATAGCTGTCAAGTCGAGGGGAGAACAGAGTTTTAACTCTTAACTGGAGTTATATAAGAAATCATCTTTAAATGGAACTTTGTCAGTCATTTGTTATTCACATTTTCGTATGAATATTAAGCATCATTTAAAAATGTAATGCTTCTAAAACTATTCTCTAATTATGTGTGTCTTATTCAAAAGAGAATTTCAATGTTCAGAAAGTTTTGTTCAACAGCAACTTTTAAAATTGAAGTTTAATAAAAGCATAAAAATCATTTCATTTACTGAAGCAACAATTACAGTTCGCAATATACATATGAATATACGAATGGAAATGAAAGCAAGAAATTACATATGATAAAATGAAAAGGATGATACCGCCGTTCAATTCCAATCAGTTAAAGCCAAAATGCATTTACCATACAAATTTTAAGGGCACTTCAACGTTGGTCCGTCACGTCGAGTTGTCGGATGTGTTTTTGTTAATTTTTTTCCCTTTTATTTTATTAATGTTTCTACGAAAATCGCCGAACAGCAATGTTGTTGCAGTTATTGTTTTCTTCTGCTTTTTTCTTTTTTCTTTTTATTTTGTATTATTGTTGTGGCTGTTGTATGTTGTAGTGTTCATTCCATGTTGTATTTGCACAGTGACTGGGCATATGGCACGCCAGTATGCATTCATTATATGAGCGAACGAGGGCGTGGCAGATGCGAAAAATCGACAAAGTCGAAACAGAAACTGAAATCGAAATCGAAATCGAAACCGAAACAAAAAATGAAAAGATTTTTGAGCGGCAGCAACAAAATGCGAATAAAGAGAGCAACCGTCAAAGATGAAAGCATTTTTATTAATCTGATTAATGTAATAACATGATTATACAACGTGTTAATGCCAACAAATGAATGATCATTTAATGATATTTTTATTACGTTAACTAGGCACCATGCTCTTTTTATATAGAGCATTTGGCATTCGGTGCCACAGTTATTTGGCTGGTTGTGTGTTCTGCTTAGTAAATTCTCCTTTCCGACACGTTCGCCCATATCGAGTGGCTCAGGCGGGCACTAAAAAAATGCTGTAAAACATGTTTTTATTGTGAACCATGGAACGGGTGAAGGAGGATAGAGGAAGGAGTAAAGAGCAGAGATGCGTGGCTTATGCCGAGCATGGGAATGGAATTGTTTTGCAGATTTATTCTGGTGACCATGTTCACAGGCACTTAATAAGTGTTTGCCATGCTGCTACAGACAGGAGGACAGGAGGATTGGAGGATAGGAGGACGGGAGGACAGAAGACAGCAGACAGCAGACAGAAGCGTGAAGAGCTCATATTTGAAAAGTTCTGCTCTGTTCTGAATCTGTTGTAGAAAGTTGCTTTATTAAAAGTCAAAATAGATTGCAACGGATTTTGCTTTTTGTATTTCATGTTCTTGGCATCTCGTCAAATGCACAAAACACAGCGAAAAGTTTTGCACCAACGACTCAAAATTGAATTTGAACCGCGAGCCGCAAACGCTTAGAGCAACAACAACGACGACAAAATTCATAAGACTAATAAGCTACACCCAGGGGGTGGAAAGAGAGTGGCACAGGCACAGAACCTTAAGAACAGCCCATTTATTTCAGATGGTGCTGCGTTGTTCCAAAACTTTCGGCCTGCATATGTGTGTGTATATGGGACTGGGTCTGTGTGTGTGTTGGCAGTTATAAATTACGTTACGTATACGCAATGTGGTTAAGCACACAAAATGCTTATGAATAAGTATAAGTCTCAATATATACTCACACAAACGAACATACACCCAAATTATATAATAACGAAGTAAATTTGGCGAGAAATTCAATAATTCCGGGATACCATCGAAAGAGGAACAGGCAACAGAACTGTTAAGCTTAGGGGTTGAGAGACTCTAAGGATTATTTAAAGTTAAGTAAAATGCTTCATGGAAAGCCCTTCAAAAGTTTTGAATATAAAGAAGACAGAAGCTTATATATGTTAAACACAGAGCGCATAATTGAAATAAGAATTAAAAAATTGAACAAAAGTTAAAGAAGCCATGATGATTGGAATAATCAAGAAGAGATTAGATTACATAAAGTTAATAGCTAGTGCAACATCCGTTAAAATTCCTTAACAATGTGCCAAGTTGGTTTATTAATATCATTATTAGAACATTATTAATTCAGGAACCAAAAGCCATCAATGCCCATTAACAGCCATGAAAAGCCGCACTATAATAATCCATTACTATCATTAAAATTAATCTATACACGCCCAAAAGGCCGACCCAATTCCGACTCAACAAGCCACTTAATCTACCAAAATGTTTCGAACGGATTCCCATGGCCAGTTTTGAAATATGTTTGGGACCAAGAGGCAACAATCAAGAAAGTGGAGGGCAAAAAGCAAAAGGCCCAAAGTCCATTTGAAGATCTTAAGAGCCATAAACGCAGTGATGCATGAACCTGAATTGGCCTGCTATTATGGCTCTTTGAAATTGACCCGGCAAACACCAAACTAAATTACACAATTAATAAGTTCAGCTCGCCGCATAATAACCGCAATGTTTAAGGCTGAAATATGCAATTAGGGACCTGTCCGAATAAGGGAAGCCGGAAAGGGAGAACTGTGCGCATGAGAAAACGAAGCGTCCCCCTGTCCATCCTTTACTTTTGGCCAACCGCCAGTCGTCCCTGTTTCATACTGTTCGACTCGAAGTTGAAAATTAATCAGGCGAAAATAATGCAGACAACGATGAGGCAGCGGAATGCGATAAAAAACGTAAATTTTTAATGTACAGCTCACATATAAACATGCATAATAAAAGGCCAACGGAGAGGAACAAGAAGAACAGAGACAGGACTGCAGAAAAGGATGTCAGCAGCCCCTGTGGATAGCAAGCGTAATAAACGAATTCCACTGACCATGGTCAAGACAAGAAATCGTTAACAAAATAAGAATGGAAGCTAAAAAACCGATTTCGATTTGAGAACGAGCTGAGAATGCTCTTCCCACTTAAATGGTTACTGAATGGATAGATTATCGTTCTGTTTGATGATTCTGTTAGCACTTGAGTTCCAGTTTGCGAATAGAGTTGCTAAAGATCTTTACCATCGAAAATTGAAGGTACATTTTTATTTATATTATCAAATAAAAGTTCACTTATATTACATACTTGCTATTTACTTACTTTCAGAGCTAAATTGAAAGCCGTTTTCTTTCAAATTAAATATTTGTCGATTATTTATTGCCTGTAAGCCGCCAATTATTTAATTTCTAGGAAATGCTGGCTCAGGTGGACTCGATACATGCTTGATGAGTCAGCAGACTTAACACTACTCCTGCTTGGGAACTAGTTGTAGCATGACAAAGCTGGCATGCCCACTCTCGATATATCTGGCTGTAGGAGTCACAATGAGACAGTAGCTAGCGAAGCAGGCAAGGACAACAAGCAAAAAGCTCATAACTGAGATTATGGAGGAACAGCAGCTGCCACACAATGGCCCTGGCCTGAAAGGAAAACACATATGTGTGTGTACAGTGTATGGGAGGTGGCTGTGTTGCCGAAACGAATCAGGAATATTGGGAAGAACTCCATATTGCCATCGAAAAACGCACATGAACAACACTCAATGGACCAAGTTAGCTGACTGACTTGGGTTTGGACTAAAGGACAGTGTGGGTGGAATCGAGGTGGCAGGAGAGGAAAGAAAAATGCTTGAGCTGCTTATCGGGACCTGTAGGGGAGCAGCAGAATTTGGGGCATGGGCAACAAAAATGGGAAAAAGATGCTCGTATTTCTGCGTTTGTTGTTTTTTTTTTTTTTCATTTTGGCTGATTTCTCTTCTTTTGGCTTCTTACAGCTAAAGCTTTGTAAACATTTTGCAACATCAACTTAAAGTTCTCACAGTGCCAACACTTCAATGAAGCCACAGCACCACCAAGTGCTCATTAGATTTGTGCAAATATTTACGCTGCATCGACTGGCATAATCTTTCCTTGCCTCTGCGAGTGCCCCTGCCCCTGGTACTCCCTCCCTTGCAGCAACAACTCTGCTAATGACGCCCACAAAAATGTAATTTCATTGCTTGTGCAATTTTTCATTTCGCGTTCAGCACTCAAATAAATAAGAAATGATTTTTACGAGCTTTGTTTGGGTTTATATATATTTTTTCTATTGACTTTTGGGTTTGTTTTATGGCATCAACAGACGGCGGGTTGAGGTGGTTCGCCTTGGTTTTGCACCATGTTAAAGCAAATAAATCGCGCAAGTTGGAAAAACAGCTTTCAATGGAGCACAGAACACGGAGCATGGAAGGTCCGGAAGTACTCAAATATGTTTGCCATTAGGTGGAAGGTACTTAGAAAAGGAAGAAGTAGAGGAAGCTGTTCATGATATTGACGATGTAACTAGACAGCTGGATGAAGAGGCAGGCAAAAGCGACGAGTCCTGGGAGTAGTGTAAAGTGCAAAGTGCTTGGTGACTTGCAAGTAATTGCATTTTTGAAGACAGACAGACGTCAAATAGGTCAATTTATTAATTATTGAATTGCAAACTCGTTCAGAGAAATAAATATGATAATAAATTATTGTCCGCAGCACCTGGCAATATATTAACTTTGTGGAACAGTATATAATATGCAGAAGGAGGATACATATTGTAACGAAAATAGGCTGTGCCTACTGTCACTGATGGTTGGTCGAGCGGTTCCTTGGGTTTTGTGGCGTGAGGGAGTCGCCACGTAAGCACGGGCCAATCTAGCAGCCCCGATTGCAATAACGATGGTTTCTTTTATTTAAGCCGATTGTTTAATTTTCCGCGTGTTGGGTTCTTTCTTTACGGTAGTAAACGGCAGCGCCGGTGTCGACGAGCAATCGGACCGGCTGCTTCTGCAAAGGAATTACGCAGTGCATGGGTCGAGGTTAGGAACTCAGGCCGATCGCGCGGCGGCTCCTCGAGTAAACGGGCCAGGAAGGGCTCAACTTCGGGTGAAGGAGCGCTGCGTCTGGCTGACTCCTCGCGTTTCAGCGGCGGCTCTTCGAACAAACGGGCCAGGAAGGGCTCAAATTCGGGTGAAGGAGCGCTGCGTCTGGTTGCCGGCAACTCGAGCATGGGTTATGGTGAGGAACTGCAGCCGATCCCGCGCACACAAGGGGGCGTGGGCGGATGGCGAAGGTGGCGGGACCTGTCCCAGGCTAAGTCGGTTGTCGATTCGGGTATCCGGTTAGGCGTCAGCGGTGATTTACTTACTTCGATGGGGCTGGGCGGTTGCGGCGTGCTGTGGTCGAACCCGCTGGCGTTCCTGGGCAACCTCCGCTCCGGGAGGTTGGCTGCTCCTAGTTTCCCGACGGGCACGACTGAGCGTGGTGTCACTCGAAGTCGTTCGAGGCTCTTGGTCGGGGACGTCTCGATCTTCTCCTCGATGGCGAACCGGGCTGAGGCTCGTCGGTTACCATGGCGACATTCATCACGGTGCCGGTCGCATGTCGGCGGCTGTGCGCTTCAACGCGCTGAAGAAGTTCCAGTGCCCGTGCCAGATTAGGAGGATCAACCATCACGAGCTGCATCTGATACGTGGTCTCCCGAATGCCATCTATGAAAAGCTGTACCACGATGCTATCGTATGTGG
The DNA here is from genome assembly GCA_018901825.1 of Drosophila funebris. Lineage (NCBI taxonomy): Eukaryota > Metazoa > Arthropoda > Insecta > Diptera > Drosophilidae > Drosophila > Drosophila funebris. The sequence goes on from JAEIFK010000678.1 coordinate 5,017,845, forward strand.
CGGCTGACATGCCACTAAAAGCAGTTCGGCCCAAGCAATCCAGCTGCCACGCAAAGTCTGCTAGTGACTCCTTTGGACCTTGCCGGTGACTTTGGAACAGCTAATAGCTGGTCCGGGCGCTCAGCGTGAATCGGCTCGAAGCGCACTACAGGTACGGCGGACGAAGCATGACAACACCGGGGACTCAACGGCTACTCGCCAGCTGAAGTAACGGCGCTTGCCGGGAAGGTCTCCTGATGCGATTCCTCTCGTTGTGTCCGTCGCTTAGGACACTCCTGATCCTTTCCATCGCCACCGGTGGGAACTTGCGGCGTGCTGCACGTCAAGTGGTCCGCAGGCTGTTCACTGGTGGCTGGGACCAGGTGTCCATTGCTATAGTGTGCTCAAACGATGTCTACAGCAGTTCGAACTTTACTTCGAAAGTCCGCTTCAGTTCGGTCATCGTCTACTGCAGTTGTCATTGTTGCGCCGCCAGCTTTAATACGGCATCCGCCGTGAGCTGTTGGGCTCCGCAGCCCCATCATCCTCGTGGCGGGGCGTCTTAGCGCGTTGCCAAGCAAGGGATACCTGTTGGCATTTTATTTTCCGAGTGTTGGATTCTTTCATTTAACACGCTAAGGTGCGGAGCTCGGACCACTGATCGCGGCGGCGTTTCGAAGAAGAGAGCGATAGAGGAAACGGAAGCGGCATGGCGGCCTAAACTTTCAGAGTTGCTCTTCGTTCGATCGCCAAAACAGCTGACAGTGTGACCGTCTCATCGCCGAAACAGCTGACGAGTGGTCAGCTGTTGTCATAGCAACCGTGGATCGGGGGTGGCAACCTTGGGCTACTAGGGCAGCGTTGCCATTTTCGTTACAATATGAATACCCTAGTATATGTTGTATATGCATATGTATGGATGTACATCACACTTACATCGTGCTGCACTGTTGTTAGCCAATCTTTTTCTGAAGTCGCTGAATCAGAGTATCTACAGTCGCATGGACTCGACTGTGGCCTTTCGAGCTATAATTATATTAAGAATGTAAAAGTAAACTTGATTTATTTATAGCCTTTGTTGAAACATATCGAAGGACAATTTGTAGTCAGGAAGGTAAACAAAAGATAATAAATATTTAATCACATTACTTATTAATTGAGTTGAGGTAGGAATATGCAACAAAGTACAATTGTAATTAAAGTAAAGGTTGAATAAGAATCAAACGAGAGGGCACTTAACTTGATTTTATTCTTATACCATTTTCAATGGGTCACCAAGGATAAAACGTAGTGAGTACAGATGTTATTATAACAATGTTGTCATTCATTATATACGTCCATGCATTCAAAATCCTCAAGTTGCTAAACTTAAGTAGCAATTGACAATTTGAACTTGGAGAAAGCTAAACAACAAATTGAACAAAACCCCACAATCTCCCCTGATCTACGCCTCAGGCTCTGCTGCTAATAAATGCTGCACACACACATTTACACATATTCAAATGCACAGTCATACCCACACATACACATAAATAAACATCGGACATTTGGTATTTGCCATTGGCAATCAGTTGGCATATTGCAGCCCCGCATGGCAGGTAATCAAATATTAAATGGGCAGTTCCGCAAATGCCACCGCCTTCGGAAATGCATATTCACAGCACCGCCTACCCCAATCCACAACACCATCCAACCGCTGCCCCGCCATACGCGTACTCTCCCAACAGTTTCAAGGATAACTACCCAAAAAAGTTATCTGCGTTTCAAATAACTAGTACTCGAACTATCTATAGAATTCACTCATGCGAAAACTTTTACACAAAAAGCTGTAACAGAAAAGTAAGTGTCACACCCCCCCTCAACAACACTTACTTCTGCTTGCAAAAGGCGAAAAGGCACAGCAGGTTGGCGGCAGGTGGAAAGCTGGTAGACGATCATTTTAAGTGTTTCAATTTCAATCCAGGAGCCGTTATCGTTGTTGTTGTTTTTGTTGTTGTGGCTCTTGCATTAGTTGTTGTTCTCGTTGGGTTGGTTACCTTCAGGTAAGTTCAAAAGTTCAGTACCGAAAATAGTTTGCTTGGAAATTACTTTGGACAAGTCGATATGGGAGGAAAGAGAGAGGAAATCTCTAATGATGTATGGCCATGCATGTGCCTGTGTTAGAGAGTGTGTGCGTGTGTGTGTGTGTCGTAAAGTTAAACTTTAATGAATAATGGGCTGCAGTTGCAAAAGTAGTAAGAGTGGAAAGGGTCCAGTTACCGACTCGGGGTCAGTAGCAACTTGTGAACCACATGAAAGTTTTAGGCAAAGCTAAATTGATCAAATTTAATGTTATTTCATGAAATTAAAGATATAAGTTTAAAATATATTAGTTATAAGATCATGTAATACATTAATACATTTCATAGTTAAAGAACTGCGAACTGAGTAATTGTTAAGTCATCAAATTTATTCTATTAAATTTACTAACAAATAGTATTTCTTTAAATTCTATCACGAAGAGCAATAAATAAACATGATTATAATAGTCCATTTTAACTATTGGATAACGATAAATAATTGAATTTATATTGGAGATAAAATTGTATTTTTCGCTAAACATTTTCAGGATATTTTCTAGCAATTTCCATGCCTTTGATAGCAAATCACGGCATAAAATACGCGCCAATGAATCACTTTAAAGTATTTGCCCCATCAATAACAACAAATTGCCAATTAAATTGCTTCAATTAAGTCTAATTAAATGTAAATTTTGGACCTCATGCAATGTCGAGCACTCTCGACTTCTTAGTATAGCATTGACCTAACCCAAGCCAAAGTCAAACCCATCCTTGCCCCTGTACATGTAATGCCCACCAAACATTACTTTATAAGGAGCGCTGGGTCTGTGGCGCCTTCACACAGCTGACAACTGTAATCCTCCTGCTTATTTCTCCATTCTGTCTGCCTCACTTAACCTCCCCTCCAAAGTCCATGCTGTAATTTGCAAATTAAGCCGCAGACAGGCAACAACAACACAATAGAAAAATAACTTTATGTTGAGGTTACCCGACTTTAAAATACCCACAATATATACATATGTAATTGCAGACAATATAAACAATTAAGTTTGTATAATAATTTCAATTACACTCCAAACAACTGCAGCTACCCAAGTAACCTATAAACGAAGCAAATAGAATTTTAATATTTTTTTCTGAATTGCCACAAACATTCCTGCTATACTATTGTTATATTGGTTACTAGATAAATGCAAATCCTTATTGCCAATCTAATCATTCTAAAGCATCTATATATAAATTAACCTTTCTGCGGCAATTATTAAATCTTTAAATGTTATTGTAATTTATCTTTATGCTACTTTGTTTTAACTGTTTTCCTCTCCACTTGATATACCCCTTTGTGAATAATTAGTAACGGGTATAACTGAAAATGCAAGAAAATTACCAGACGCTGTCATCGGATGCTGACACGTTCTGCCCACACCTGAAGCCACACAACAACAAACGGCAAGTGTTGTTGCTGTTGCTGTTGTTGGCCACTTGTGGCATGCCTCACAGTCAAATTGCACCTATGTAGACATTCAACTTGAAATTTTCTTTGCAATTTTATGGTTTTTCCTTCAAGGACCTCTCTACTACTATAGTTCACCTCTTTGACACGCGCGTAAATTAAGTTGCAGTTATTATTATTGTTGTTGCTGTTGATGTTGTTACGCTGTATTGCATTGCTGTTAACTGTAAGATACAACAAAAAGTGGCCATGAGTCATAAAATAAATTCGCTTCAACGCCTCGCTTAAAACTCAATTTTTATATTTATATTTCCCTCGCTGTGCAACAACAGAGATAAAAATGTAAAAATGTAAAAATTATAAAATATGCGCATAAAAAACTGCGGGGAGGCAACAACATTAATGGATAAAAATATGAGCTGGCGCCATTTACATTGTATCTTAAAGATACAAAACGATTAAATGCCGGGTAATTGATATTTTATGTAAATTTCTTAGCCAAGCAACGAAAGAAACTCTTCGAATTTAATTTATTTAAATTAAATTTCCGTTCTTTTTTGCAATTTATAAATATTTACTTAGTTTTTGGGTAACAGCCACGCCCTGAGTGCAATGATTCATTAAGGCTTGCTTCTCGATATTGTATCTTTTGCCCGAGAATATCTACAGTCTGAAGTCAGCGTTGAGCTCACCTCACCGGGGGACCTGTAAACATATATTTATATACTCGTACATGTATGTACGTATGTTTCCACTCTGTTGTCTGCTTCTCGGGCAACTGACTGGCTTTGTTGCACGCACCCCTTGCCACATTGTCCCCTGTATGCGGGTTCTGTTCCCATAGCTATGCAAAATGTGCAGTCTCTGCTTTTCATTTGTTCGCCCGCAATTTGTTTGAGTTTCTCTTCGAGGCGTAAAATATGACAACTGGTGGCGAATGTATCTCAAAATGAGATATATACATGCATTTATTTTCTGAGCTATGCGAATATTTCATAAGATTTTAATACTAGAATTAAAAGATCTTCGGCTTGCTTTCTTATCACAAAGAAAGCTCAACTTCGGTCTTCGGCCTTTAGAATTTCCATTTTACTGCAGATGTAAGCCCCTTAAAATTATCGAGTGCCGCAAACTCTTAACGAGTTCGAAGACACCTCAAATTTGTCAATACTTTCAAAATGAACACAAATGGTTTACATAACCACATTGAATTCCCCAGAAGCAAAAGCCACAAGTTTAACAAATGTTCATACAAATCCACAGAATACAGAATATATCTAATTCCAAAAAGGAGATAGTTAGGGTGAAAGAGAATTGAAAGCCAAAAACCGAGATACCTGAATGGTGCAGTGTCAATTACAGGAGAGCTCACCAGGATAACTTTTTCAAAGAGTTTACGCAGTAATTTATGAAAATATTTTTGCACAATTTGTGAAGGGAAATAATTAAAGAAAATATTTTGCTGCCATCAAAAAGTTGAATTTATTTTTCCCATTGACTTTCAAATTAAAGCAAGTTTAATTTTAAATGCTGGAATAAGCCAACTGGGGAATTTTCATTTGTCTTGTCCTGCTCAAATTATTTCAATTTGTCCAAAATACTACATCTAATGAAATTCTATGCAATTAAAGAATGCCCTGCTCTGGGGAAAATAAAGAGCAATAAAACCTATCGAGCTGTCAGAGCCTGTGACACTGATTGAAAATATAAACTGTCAGAGACAGCAAGAGGCAGGTCGAGATAGGAAGCGACGTGGAGACGATACGAGGTGTGACGAAGAGAGGTGAATTGTATGATGGCCTCGCATGTTATTAGCATTTTTGTATATATAAATTATGCAAAACTTTGTGCCACAGCGAACATCAAAATGTATTTCAAATATTTGGCTGATGAAAGTGTTGAATATTTGCTGAGATCCTCAGGCACAGCAAGGATGTGTCGGAATATGCAAGGATGAGCCTGAGCACTAGCATTCAAATATTCTGCAACGACAAAGTTTTTGCATGTTGTTGCTCTTATTTAATGTTAGTCAAATACGAGAATATAAAAGCCAAAATAGTTTTTAATTTTATTTTGCTACACATTTAGTTCAGTTTGTAGTTTATATAAGTCGACACTCGATACATTTGTCCATTAAAGCAGAGTTGGCTGGCAACAGCACAGAAACTTTTAATTTATACAGTTGCAAAGTAAACGAATGCCTTCATCTGAGCTTTACTATTAACGATGCTTAGATGGAACATTTAATCGTTGGCAAACAAAAACAAATGATTAATAAAAAAACAAAGAAGAGTGCAAATATTATACAACTCACAAAATGACAACTGATTGCACTTCGAAATGCATCTGATAAGGCATTTATGTCCATAAAATGCATGTACTATAATTACAGGCATATACTATGTATATATCCCTATTCTTTGTATGTCCAATTGCATTTAAATGCTCGTATAGAAGTTCTTGTATTGGATGAGCTTATAAATAATCCGCACAAAAACGAACGTAAAGATAGCTTGCTCAAAAGAGAGAGAGAGAGTATGTATACAAAAAAATGTACAAGCTAAATTTCAATTAGTGAGTACACCCAAAAACACAACAAAAACAAGAAACAAAGAAAAAATACTGCTGAAAAGTCTCCTTTTACTAAATTCGAACTCTCGGCCTAAACTCGACTCGACTCGATACGACTGAACTAAAAGTTGACAATTAAAAAGTTTGATGCTGTGATTTTGTTGGTATTGCTGATGCTGCTGCTCTTCTTGCAGTCTGGTTGTCTAAATGAGTATTTTTTTCTGTCAACAAACAGTGCAGACAAAGTTGTGCTGAAACTACAAAACTGTGCAAATTAGTTTTGTTTTTAATTTAGCTTGATTTAAATTATATATCTTGCTTTATCTTTTAGCAACTCCCACTTTTCGAACAGATACGAGTTCACCATGTGTTTCACTAGTGATCAAATTAAAATTCTTTCAACAAGTTGCCGCTAGACAGTAAGAATAAGAAAGCGTGAGTAAGAGGGATAGAGCGAGAGTCAGTTGTTCAATCAAATTGAAGTTACACTTCATGTACTGTTTCGTATATATCGAAGGGTGCTGGCGACGAAGACGTGTGGGCGACAAAGGCGGCAATGCCGACGACGACCGCGCAAACGACAACGATAACGTCTACCGTCTACTACAGACGGACAAAGCCAACAGCTCTCATATACATATACAAAATATTCACAAATACATATAAATTTACCTCACTGGCGGCTGCGGCTGCGGCTGCGCTGCTTGCAGCGTTGACAAAACTGGTTTTTTTGTTGTCTTTGCTGCTGCTTCGTCTGCTCACTTCTTCTTGTTGTATGTGTAGTAGTTGAGTGAGAAGTAAGCACTTTTTTCAATACTTTTTCAGCCGTTGCGAAATACACTCGTTAGAGTTATTGTTGTTGTTGTTGTTACCGTTGTTTCTGCTGCTGTTAAGCCATATGCTACTTGCAATTAATTAAACCCAACAATTGGCCAGCAAACAAAAGAAATCAACGCGACACACGGCAAACACGATACACAAATACAAATAGAAGCATAACACACAAACATGCACACACACGTTCGTACATGTGGATATGTATAACCTGTGTGCTTCACTTGTCGCTGTGCGCGCCTTGCTCCGGCGTAGGCGGCAAAGCGTACGTAACTGCTAGGCAGAGGGGAGCAGTGCAGTAAACGCGCGACGCTGATGAGACAACGAAGACGACAAATAAGAATATGTATGCGAATGCGAGACAAAGATGCGCTGACGTCCGCACAGCACAAAGTTTATAAACAAACTGAGCTTCGGCGTTGGCATTGGCGACGGTGTCAGCGTCGGCGTCAACGCCATCATTGCCGGCAGCCAACGCCAACCAGGTTGCGTTTGAACTTTGGACGAGAACTTGTTTGCTCCTTCACTGCTTGTTGTGTGTGTGCAAAGTATCTGTTTAGGTCTATGGGTCTGTGTACGTGTGTGAGTGGGAGGCTTGTGTGCGGCACAGTGTGACGACGCCGTGTGATGATTAGTTATTAATGTTAAATTGATTTTATAATTATATAAATTTTATTCGGTAATCATAAAATCAAAATAATAATAATTTATTACATTTTGTCATTTATATTGTTTTATTTGACTTGATTTGATTACCCACACACAGACCACAGTCGGTTAACTTTAGTGCCAACTCTCGCTTGCTCGCTTGCAACATGTTCAAGTTCGATGCGCTGCATTAGCGACTTTACATTTACATGTTGTCAAAGACACAACCAACAGCAATATCAGCAGTAGGCGACATATTCTACATTAAAATGGGGAGTATTGATATTTTGAAAAGCTATATAATTGAGTAAACTAACATAGATAAATGTTGTGTTATTCGATAGACAAATTAATTCTTAAAGGGTATCTAATGGTCGTTAGTTATGTTCTCATTCTCTCTCAGTGGAGTTTTGCTTTTGTCTTTGGCTTTGGCGACAGAAAAGCTGACGTTTTCGCTTTAGCATTTTAGTTTATTTCTTTGCTTTATTTTTTTTTTTTTATGTATTTTTGATTTTGTGTTAATTTCTTGTGCTGCCGGCTGTCACGAAGCTACGTCGCTGTCGCCGCTGGCGACGCTGTTGTCGCTAAGTCAATTTTAAGGTTTATTTGAATTTCATTTTTTGTAGTTTTTCCTTTTGCTGCTTCTGCTGCGTATTTCTTTCTTTTTTCATTTTTTTCATTTTTTCCATTTATTTTGTCGCCTTGTTGCTGCCGCTGTCGCTGCTGCTGCTGCTGTCTGACAATATTTATGTTATTTTTAGTGTTGTATGTAAATTTGTGCGGTATCCACGCTGCGGCGTGTCGCCTGGGCACTATGCTAATGAGGCAGCTTTTATGCCAGGCCAGATCTGGGAGCCGACTGTACTAAATTCATTCAATTGCCAGCTGTGAGTGTTGCCTGTTGCGCAAACTAATAACAATTTAATTTTCTATCGAATTATGCAAGCTTTGATAAGCACTCGCACTCGCTCCCACACGCTGTGTGTGTGACAGGCCTCATATTTTAAGGCTATTGAATTGAATTAGCATAAAGCGATTTTCAACTGCCAATGAGCCAAGCATGAGAGATTACATATACCAACATATTTCTATACCTCAAACCACATTCATACAATGCAATTTACACAAACATTTCACATTTCAAAATTACGCATACGCAATGTGCGCCGATGGAAACTATACTCCTCTATCAGATTGATAATAATATTTAGAGAATCGCTTAAAGGTTGATTTCAAAAGATTTGGCATCTTTGAAGCTACAGTCGATGTCCTTTGACATGTCTACAATTTCAGACAAAGCCAAACAATCAACAAAGACAACAGCTGCAAACGAAAACATTCAAAGGATGCAGCATTCAGGTAGCAGGAGACAAAGAGACAAGAGTCGATGCCGTTAATGATGCTGCGAGTGCTACACATGTGTGTGTATGTGTGTGTGACCAGATTGCATCCAATTGCAGTAGAAACTGAAGCTGCATTTCGAGCAGGCACCGAATGCACTCATGCAGATTGATTGCCCACAGACATTTACCAATGGCAGCAACAGGAAAAAACTTTTAATCGTAACTACATGCTAGCCTGGCAAGACATAGACATGCTGGGACTTAGGTGAGCTTGAAATGTAGGAACTCTACTTCCAGTTAACAGCCTGATGAGTATTTGGCTTTGGTGTTGCCTGCCTCGGTGCTAAAATTGGCCCGAGCTTAGTTATTTGCTTCCTGGGTATCCATTGGTCTATTGGCTGCTTTGGCTTCCGTCTGGTTAAACGTTGGCCAGCATACGTGTTAGCCTAAGACTGAATAGCAGTATAAAGTTCATTTTAAAGCCTTTTTCGAAAGATTGGGTCAGAGATTAAAATGGGATTTCCATTAGCAGGCATACTTACTGACGTACTTGCCATCCCTTACTAATAGAAGGCACAGTATCAATGCGAACTATGTGTGAAGTAGATTGGACAATAGTCGCTCTTTTCAGGTCGAAACGGACTTGAAAATGAAATTTGCCAATTTGATAAATCGATTCACATTAACATTAGATCTTTGAAGCTGTGCGAATGAATTATTCCCTTAAGTATTGAATTGCTCTGGCTTAATGATTCGCTTTAACCTAATGAAAATAAACATAAAGAATTGTTTAAATAGATAGATTTATCTAAATAATATTTGTAATGTTTACTACATTAATTACTCTTAATTAAACCATAATTTATTGTTCTACGCTTTCATAATGAGTATTCAATTACTATAACTTATTTGTACTATTAAATTAGTTTAATTTCAAATTTCCACCTGTTTTGTCATGAATACAACAACGTTAACCACAACATTATTTACGCACTTCCATTGTAAATACAGCAATATGTGCAGTATTTCTTTGTTATTGTTGTTGTCGCCCTCTGGGCAATTAGACTGTTAGTCTGGTCCTTGATAAAGTCATCCCCGCAATTTTGGCGACAACGCGGCGCCGGTCTGTGTGATGCTGCTGCATATTGGTGTGATTTATGAAGCGACTGCGATAAACAGAAAATATATTCAAAACTATTACAGACACTGTGCTAATGAGGTAGTGTAGTCTAGTGCAGTTCGGTGCAGTCCAACTACTCGTAAAGCCATGGCAAATGTGCTGTGAAACATGAAAACCGCTTAACCAAGGGTCGCAGCTGCCACTGACTATGTGCGTGTGTGTGTGTGTGTGTGTGTGTGTGTGTGTGTGTGAATTACAAAAAAATAAAATAAAATAAAATAAAATTGCTCTCGGCTAATGACCAAATCGGCTTTCGCCTCACTCTGTTGGCATTTAATTTTTTTTCAATCATAAATTTAAATAAGCCGCTTCGCAAAAATGTCCAGAGTCTGCAAAGGCGTTGGAGCATCCCATTTTTTTGTTGAATTTTTGTTTTCGCCTAATGCGACGATATTAAATTTAATTTCGCATAATTAATGTCGCACTACTACAGACCAAACATGGCCAAAAGAAAATTCATTAATATGATTTAGACCCCTCGAGAACAACAACAATCAAGCCAACGGCGAAAGGGTAACATTCCCCAAAAAAAAAAAAAGGGAGGCTATTTATGTATATTTGTTTGGGTCTCGACGCCTCATGCATGACTGACTTTTCGTAGGCCTTTTCCCTTTTCGACCAGGCCAAAGGTTGCGCCACAACGGAAGCGCCTTAAGTACAAAAATAAAAATTGCAAAACGAGAATAAATTAAATCTAAAGCAAGTTTGTCACGTCGCCGGGAACTAAAACAACTCGAAAACAAATCGAAGATGGAAGTATACACTTAAAAGATATAATAAAGAAACGAAATATACATTTATACATTAAACATAAACTTCAGCTAATTCTGCATAGTAAAGATAGAATTCTACAAAGAAAAGAAACTAAATGAAATTCTTTATTAGCTTATCATTACTCAGGAGATTACTTCACAACGCCATGTCAGACATATTTATGTGTGTTTAAAGTGTATCTGCCTATCTAGGAATGCTCAATTGAAGCGCAAACTTATCATGTGCCATGTAGGGATATTAAAAAGAGTTTAATCAGCACACGTCAGGCACAAGGATAAGTCTTTCAATGTGTGTGAGTGTGGGTGTCTGTGTGTATTTGAGTGTGGTTGAGTGTGGTTATATGTATGTCCAGTCAACTATCGCCGCTTTGGACACATGGGCCAGCAGCAACACCATCAACTTGCCATACCATTTGCCTTGTTTATTTGTATTGGCTGTGGCGATGGATTTATGGGCTAAAGCATTCAACGTCGCGTCGCTTTAAATGCGAAAAGAGTGTGTGTATGTGTATGTGTGTGTGTGTGTGTGTGTGGCACACAAATATGCCAAAAGCACGCGCAATGCCTAAGCCCCACACAAACTCATGCACACACACACACGCATACACGCATACACGCACACGCACACACCAGGGCCATCTTTCGTTTTGGCATTTGCGTTGGGTACGCTGGCCACGTGTCGTATACGCAATTTTTGACTCCTAACTCCTTTTCCGACGTGCGCTTGTACCATGTGACCAACTAATGATTTTCATTTTATTTTTTATTAAAGCTCTTTTTGACGCTGCTAATGTTATTGTTGTTCTTGTTGTTGTTGTTGTTGTTGTGCTTGGCAATATTGAGGAAAAGTTTTCAATGTTTTTCCAAGCAGAAATCTTAACTATTACTTTGTGCTTTGAGCTTGGCGCTGTTATTGTTGCTGCTTTGCTGGGGCTCCAGTCATTTTTCATAACTTGACCTTTTTGGCCAACGTTTGTGTCGTAAAAATTGTTTGTTATTGTTACGCTTTTATGGCCAAAAATGGCCGCACGTACACGATAACAACAGAAACAGCAGAAACAACAGCAACAACAGCAACAACAGCAACAACAGCCACTAAATGGGACAACAGCAACAATTTCTTCTAATACATTCTATAACCAATATAAATGTCATTTATGTTCTGGACAGTTTTGCAACGACTACAAAGACTGGAGCGGGGTCATGGGGTTAGGACTAAAAACTGTCATGGTCAGCGATACAAAAATAGAAAGCGAGAAAATCAGATGAATAGAATGCTGGCAGCAGTAAAAACTAACATAGAATAGTAACAAACACATGTGCACTTGATACAGGCCAGGAGGAGAGAGAGAGAGAGAGAGAGAGTGATAGGGATAGTAAAAGAGAGAGAGAGAGAGAGAGAGAGAGAGAAGGAGAGCGATTGAATGTTGATGCTCTGTTTTGAGTGAGAGTGCGATAAGCACCACAAATGAATGCAATAGTCCCACTTAGTGGCACTTGAGGATATGCAAAAGAGTAAAGCACTTCCGGTTTATCGTGCTGGAGGGCGTGTTTATGTGTGCTTGTCTCTCTGTGTGTGTGTGTGTATGTGTGTCTTTTGTTGACAAAGCAAAATTAAACTGAAGAAGGGATAGAATTGTGTTCTTGAAATGCGATTGATTGCGAGTTATTTAAAGTGCACTACATTAGCCAAAGAGTGAAAGCAGTAGATAAGTGTGTATTTATGTTCACAGCTGAACACCTTTCAATGAATTCTAACTGTTATAAATATGAGATATGACAAATATATGAGGAATCTCTTAACTAAGTCTGAAATCATCTATTGATTATGTTTCGTATTGAGTTTAATTTCATCACTCACATCTCTCAGTTATTCAGTTTATCTCATCTGCTGCACCGTTCACTTTTGTATGTATGTACATCTGCATAAATGTATGTACATACTTACATAAATCTTATTTATATGTTGAGTCTGTTTTATGTGTTTCAACCTTCAGCAAGTGGCTCTGCTTGGCGTTTCCGAACGCCTGCAATATAATAAAAGCGGAAGGCATCACTTTAAAATGGCGTCATGCTGTTTGTGCCCTGTACAAAAACTTGCAAAGGGTCTGTTGATTCCAAATGCATAAATGAGAAAAGGAAATTTAATGTATGCTTTCATTTCCTGTCTATCTTTCTTGTTTTTTGTATCCCTTAGCCCTTGTATCCCTTCTCTGTCTTTCATTTTTTGTCAGCATTATTCTTACTTTACTTTCTATGGCTTGTTCTTTCTATCGCCTTCGTTCTTTCTATTGTACTCCATGTCATTCTCGCTTTCATTTTCTATGTCACCTTCTATTCATCTTATTCTCACTCTCTGTCTCGGTCTCTCTGTTTATCCTGCTCTCTCTTTTCTTCTCCTTATGAAAATCTGTTCAGTGCAGTTTTAATAAAATCGTTGTATTTGAATGTTAAACAGAAACAGCTTCCACAAGTAACTAGCCGTTGAGCAACTTAGCAGGTAGTTCTTACTTAATAGGGTCTTTTTAATAAACACTTAATACTAAAATATTTAAAAGTTTGCTTGTAAGTTTTAAATATCAGTGAGTTGCGCTTAGAGTGAAGTTAAGTTGGCTGCGCTTTTATCCAATGCTAAACCATAGGTGAAAGTCACGGCTTTTATAAGTTTCTACGTTGAATTGTAGATGACAGATACGGTTGCAACGCGTTAGTTGGAATAGCGCCATCTATCGTTCACACAACACATGTATAGCGTGCAGCTCTTGTACCATAGCATAACAGAGTATATTCCGTTTACAGACTATGATGAACATAACTCCTACAGGGTGTATTTGAGTTATTTCTACAGGATGCTAATAAACAGCTGTTAACAACATTTGGGTAATATGTTAAATTGCTGGAAGCTAAAAACAGCTGTTCATATACAATTTCACTGGATTTGAAATAATTATAAAATAATTTTAAATAAAAGGAAAATGCATGGCCGAGTTAAGGTGCACACTAAGCAAACAGAGAACAGGCGACAGAAGATAAATATGTGGACCAAATTGATAAAGAGAAAGACGGATTGATTAATGGATATCGTTAAGATCAGCAATGTGTCCTGGAAGTGAAAAGGGGGTGCCCAAAACTCTCTGCATGTCTACAAGTCGGACATCTGTTCAAGGGAAGAGTGACGCCATGTTTGAATCCTTGCACTTAGCTCAGCTTTTCCAGGTGACCGCTATCTGAATATTGCGCCCCATCGATGCGAATTTTGTCCCATCAAAATTTGAAGGTTTCTAGTAGAGAGTTTCTTTTTCATTTATATGTTTTCGCTTAATATTACTGATTCATCTTTAAATAAGTTCTGCTAATTAATTAATAACTCTTATATTCAACTGCAATACTTTAAAATAATGATTGGTTGTCAATTAAGATAAACAAGATGGCGGTGTTGATATTACTTATGTCGTTTAACTATGGTTAAAGTTGTCTAACTAGCTATACTTTCACTATTGCTAAAATTCTTTGTAATGTATTGATTTAAATTAAATTAATTTAAATCTTCGTTATATACTTTCGCAGTTGTTGTTTATAATACTTTTATTTATTAATAACTTAGATCAATATATCAGCAGAGTGAAAATAAGTAGTTCCAATAGTTCACAGTATGAATAATTCTTTTATGCTGATTGAGAGGCAATCAACACACAGTCCATGCCATAAGTTTCTACATTAATTTCAAAACTTAATATATTTATTATATTCGCAAAGATTGTAGTACGCCATGCACATCTGTTCTATCCAATTGTTGCTGCTCTTTCAAATGGCAATCGCCAGAGTTTACAACAAAATACTTGAATTTTAAATCTTGTTTAAATACTTGTAGCTTTTCCACAAACCTAAGATAAGTTTCAACTTACCAGACAGCCTTATCATAGCAGATAATCTTCATCCAAATCAATATCATGAAGTAAGGATGAAACCAATAACTGTGCAGCTTTCAATGTAGTGAGACCGCGGGCCGTCTACGCTCTACTTTTTAAGCCCATAAAAGCCGTTAGCAAGTTTGTAGACCAAACAACACAAGGTGTCAAGACAAAGGAACTGAAATCGGTTAAAAGTTAAAGTTGCGGCTAAAGCGGCAGTGTTGATGCGGTTGAAGTGCAACGGAGCGTTGCAAGATTTGTGGTTTTTTGGCGGATCGAGTTGCATAAATTATAATAGAAGTGATGCTAGCGCGTTGTTGGTTGCAGGTTGCAGGTTGCAGGTTACAGGTTGCAAGTTGATGGTGAAGGATGTGTATGCTTGCATCCGCAACATTGGCAGCCGCATGCCATTACGTGCCATTTGAAGTGACAGCGACAATGTGAAGAGGAGAGCGATGGACAAAGGGAGCGGTGTGGTAGCGCCAGCTCTTCCACTTTGTGAAGCGTGCGAAAGCGTCTCTCGTAACGTGAAAGACGTGGAAAACCTCAAGATGCCTTGGCATTGAGGTGTTAATACACATTCACAAGCGAAAAGGGAGAGTGAGATAGATAGATCCAGCAGATAGAAGGAGAGGGGAGACGAGGTGCAGGCTGATGTAGCTGTCACCTAACTGCATGCACACATGGCGTATGCGTAACATGTGTGTGTGTGTGTGCATTGGAATGCCATGAACGTCAGAGTATACGGAAATAAGCGAACGTATCCCGTAATGGATATTATTTCATATATGCACATATGTACATACATACGTACGTATCATCATCATATTTAGATCACATGTGTTGGCATTCAAATTTCCTCCATAATCCGGTCTTCTCCCAAATCTCCTCTGCTCTACTTAACGTCATCAACGTTATGTTAATTATTGCACTTCCATTTCTTGTAAATATTTTGAAATGTTGCAGCTGTTGGCGCTGTTTGCCGGAAAACGTGACATTGACACGTTGACGCTCATTAAAATGTTTGTTGCCAATTAAATGCAGCAGTGGGCGTGGCAGAAACCAATGGCGTAGAAATTGCAGCTTATCATTGCACCGAGCAGGACAAACTTAATTAATAAGACAACTCAGTTGAGATGACAGCGAACGGAAATACACGGACTGCCAGTTGCAGGCACCGCATATATTGTCGGTCCAGTTAATACAATGTTGACCTTAAATTGCAATTACAAATTGCACTTGTTGTGGCTTGTGCCACATGGGGTAAGGTATTGACAGACTGTACGTCCGTTTGTACTACAATAGCTGCGAACATCGCAACTCTCTAATGCAGTTTGCCTCCACTGAGCAGCTTAAGTATGTATGATTATTAGCATAAATAATATCATTGTAATCCGTCAAGCATTTAATTACTTTTATTACATATGAGCTTGAGTTGAAAACTATGGTTTCATTTAAAATCATCATTGAATGCATTGAAAGAACACGCTATTCAACAAGATACGATAGCGAGATACCCCTTGCATGTAAAGTGTGAATGCACAGACACGGGTATCTCACAGTCGAGCACACTCGCCTATTGTGTTATTGTTATTTAACATATTTCATATTGAGTGAAGTACTTTTGGGTCTAAAGTCCTTTTTAATCCAAGTCTCTATCCCCCTCTCTCTCTCTATCTCTCTCTCTGTCTTTCTCTTATTACGTCGTAATTGCATAACTGATTGCATCATAAAATTAATTTGCAACGCTTTTGATTGTTTATCTTGTATATTTTAACTACCGGAACTGCTCAACTAGACCAGCGGCAATGCCAGTAACCCGTAATTCAATGACCACGCCCACCACAAACACACATCAGCCCCCAGCTCCAATTCTATTATTATTGTTTGCTGCTGTTGCTGTTGTTGTTGTTTTGTTATTGCTATCGTTGTTACCAGTGGCAAAACTTTAATTGCCTTTCGGCCAAAAACTTTGGAAAATCTGCGCAGTGCATTTTGTTAACATTTCCTGTGACTTTTGGATAGGAACTGCATTCCACATACACCTCCTTCCACAGCTTGTCACATTCTGCTGCTGCCTCTCTCTCTCTCTCTGTCTCTCTGTCTCTCTCTCTCTCTCGTCACCAAAGAGTTCGCCAGTTTCTAGTTGCCAAAGACTTGAACCCTGCTGTTGTTGTTCCCATGTTGTGTATGCCCTTTTAATTGCCCATTGAAAGTTGTTCACTTGTTAAAATGAACTTTTGCCTTTGGCGCCAATTGCTGCCACTGCTGCCCAGCCACCCCCACCAACCCATACTTTCCCGCTTTAATCCCCCTCTCTCTGTCTCTCTAGCAACTCAAGCCAGTCACCACACCCCATTGACAAAAGTTGCAAGTAAAGTGTGATCAACAAGCAGCGTAAAAGTATGTGTTATGCAATTAGAAAGTGCCAAGAAAAGACGCTTTAATCGTATCGATGCAATTGAATTTTCTCACCAACATGTCCAACAATTTTCACAAGTTTTTCATTGAGCGAGTTCCAAGTTTTTGGTCATACGAGTAAACTGCGACTGGTTTTCCCAATTAGTTTCCTTTTCCCAGTTGCATCTTTCTTTCATTATGAGCTATGAATTTCGAATACTTATATGTACTTATATATGTGCATGTTCTATCTAGAAGGGACCTATATACGTATATGCATAGTCTTTGGCTTTACTAGCCTCTGGTCTGAATTTCTGAATACAGGAAAAGAGGAAATGTGGAAGAGACACTTGGTGTGTGACAGTCGCAAACAAACTCCTATTTCAGGTATCGCTTTCATTCGCCAGCTTCTACTGTGATTCAAGCTTTGCAAACGCCTCCATATGTCAAATAAAAGAGAAAGGAGAAGAGTACAGAAATTGGGAGTAACTGGAGATTCAACAAGGTAGGCAGTCTGTCAACAACATCGATTTGAATGATGCTTTAAGATGCATTTGCGATTGATTAAGATAAGCTTACGCTTAAGTGCATACATACATACATACATACATACATATATGTATACATACAAACATACATCTATTCAGATAACATATTCATAGACTTTATTCAAATAGAAGGAAATGCAAATTGGAACAGACACTTCATTCCCCATCTTCAGGCCAATAATTGAACAATTGAATTAAGAGTTACAAAGACAATAGTTACATAACTGAAGTGAAGCATAACATATGTGCAATGGACTTCTCGCATAAAGGGTATACAATAGGAAATACATTTGTCTATTTATCAGAATTTCATCTTTTGTTTGGCGAATTGCATTTCAGTTATACTTTTCATCTGAATTTAGCTATCTGCAGTTGACTGCCTCACATTTTAAGCGTAACAATGCAACCTAAAATATTCATTTATATATATTTATACATAGTATATGTATGTATAGACTTACAAGCACATGCATCTTGCATAAGACTGCAAACAATACATGTCTGATTTTCCACATGCATTATCATGTCTAAAAACTGTCTAGCAGTAAGTCATGCTCATTTGGAGTGTGTTGCTCCATGTGCTGGAACAACCACTGTGGCCACCCACCGGGAGGGGAGAATGATATGTCAGGAAGTACGACATGCTATACATAAATATATGTATAATTTAAGAGCGCTGCCTGAGGCTAAATGATTTTGTAAGTTATGACCATAGACAATCATAATTCAATGTATCAGAGCAACAAATATGCTTTTTATTATCAGATTGTTTCGATAATCGAAAAATAATCGATTTAATTGCAACGTTTCTTTTTTTTTTATTATTTGTTTTGTTATGCACTCATAAATTAAATTGAATATCCCATTAAAATATATTCTTAATGTCATAGCATAGCGCAATTAAAGATAAGTTAAGCCAACAACAACAAGTAACAATGCTAAAGTCGAGTGTGCTCGACTGTGAGATAACCTGTGCTTCGTTTTAAAATATACCAGCAAGTATCTGTGTCTAATGCAAATTGTATAGATATGTTTGCAGATATATATGCACTTTAAAGTAGAATCGGCAATGCCTCCAACTGCCAGTTTCAAGCACTCACATACAATTCGAATACCCTCTTCGCGTAGCAACCACAGTGGGTAGCAACATTTCGTTTACGCTATAACTATGCGTATGTAAAATATATATTTATGCACTATAAACATTAATATACTTGCCATTTTAGTTAGTCGCACAGTTAATTGCAAGCAACAACATCAAAATGTTGCCCTTGCCCTCACCCACTCTCCCATCTCTTTCTAGCTCTCTCTCACTCTCACTCTCACTCTCCCTCTCTCTCTCTCTCTCTGTATCTCAACTTTGGCAGCCAGCGAAAGCAAAACAATTTAAATTATGCAAAAAGTGGAAAAAGCATCAGCAACAAAAATTGCAAAAAGCGTTAAATGTGCGCTGGCTCTGACAGGGGGTCAGCGGTGCAGCGGTGCAGTGGTGCAGTGGTGCAGTTAACGGGTGGTGGCTGGTTGGCTTGAGGTCTTTTGTAAGCGCCTGTAATGCCAAATTTAATTGCAATTAATGTGCAGCTAAGCGGAAGTGCCACAGCAGCGTGCACTGGCGCTCGCACTTCCGGCGGACGTTGCCCGTTTGTCGGCGCCGGCGCCAAAGCTAAATACAAGCTGACGCAAGAGGCATCATCAAAAAGAGAGAGAGAGAGAAAAAAAATTAAAAATAGAGTAAGCGCACAAAATGAGTGAAGTACGCATTTGAATGCAACATGCCAAACTGTAGCGCCACATTGTCCAATCATGTGGCACCTGCAACTGCTACAGTAACCCAAACTGAAACTGAAACTGAAACTCAAACTCAAACTGATACTGATACTGATACGGCAAAAGGTTTGCCAGTTTCAGCCATGTTGTTATGTTTGCTGGGGATCCATTTCAGCGCTCGAGAGCCGGAATTCAATTACTCGTGCACCATAAACCGATTAACTTATATAAATATTTATATCGGTGAAATGCAGTCAGCAGCGCTCACCGCCTTTATGGCTATGGAGGCGTGGTTGTGGCCAGTTGGTAAACTGTTGTCCTGTGCTTTTGCATATGCAAACACTTTAACAAAATCATACTACGAGTGCGAGGCAGAGGCAGCGGCGGAGCACAACAATGTGCAGCAGTTGACTCTGGCAATAATTCCATTTTGCATTTGCATTTGTTGGCGTTTATGGTCCACTTAAGTGTTGTCATTCGCATCCTTGTACGGGGCGAGGACTTAATGATAACACGCTAGGTGTCATTTCCAGGCGACAACGTCGCCAAGGGAACAACATGAAGTCGAGTCCTTGATGCTCGACGAGAGCATCGCATCGGTAGTGGGTTGTTATATCACACACTTTGGGTCTATAAATAGTTACCCTACAACAGAGTCAGCACGTCGAATCGGGGAATGCAGGAAGGGACCAATAATTGTGATGTCCCCTGTCTATGCTCAGTGCTCTTCTGTTCTAATTGAGGGCCAGGCATTGGGGTTAACCTCGTGACCAGAATAGAGTCGGATTGTGGCTAGACTGGTGTCTGATTCATGGGCTTACGTTTGTATTGCGATAAGTGTGCTTCAAATGCCAATTGACGTCCTTATGCTGCGGATTAAGGAGCAGTTAATGGGCGCATTATACGAATCATTGAGAGCTCTGACATCTCACGGAGATTACAAACAGCGTTGACTTCTACTATTCCCATAGAACATATTAGCTTGGCCATGCTTTAAATTTGCAGTTCTCTGGCAACAATTGAATTTCTTGTGCTAATTTCAATGCATAGACAAGTTTAAGTGAGTCTTCAATATGCAATATAATATTTTTCTTATATTTTATATGATTCAGTTAACTTGAAATTTAATTTTCTGCTGCAACAAATTCAAATGTGGTGCTGGCATGTGATGACTTGAAATTCAGAGACCCCATTGTCGATTGTGTTTGTGCTGCAGCTGTCGCAGCTTGCACTCCAGTGTGGCGCGTCCCTCGTATAGAGTCTTTTGCTGCAACAGTTTTCGTTTAAAGGCAACGCGTTGTAGCTGCATCAGCTGTTGACGCAACCACAGATGATTAGCCTGCAGCTGTCGCAGCTGGACGAAGACATAGACATCAGCATCAGCTTCACCATCAGCAACAACATCAGCATCAGAATCAACATTAACATCATTCTGGCACAGATCCACGGTTGTTGAATGCGCTTTCATTGAACGGCAACTGCTGACGAAGACATAAGAAGCATGGAATAATTTATACAGACACAGGATGGAGTTGGTAATGGGAATGGGGATGGGGTGGCGGATAAGGCAGCCGTTGGTGCGGAAGCGGGAGCGGATGTGCGGTGGCGGATGGCTTTAAGCAGGCAAAGTTTTGTCCTAATCGCTGAAGACGGCTTAGAATCTCTACAGCAACTTTTTGCCTGCAAATTACGTATACGCACCGCATGCCGCCCCCAAAATTGTTGATGTCGAATTTGAAGAACACAAAAAAAGAGGGTGCTGGTGATTTTTCTTTTTAGTTTTCTAGCTGATTGAGTTAAAAATTGAAAATTTGCCAGCATTTGGGCCTGTTTTTAGCTGCTGCTTAATGTCTTGCTTGGTTTGCTGAGCAATGTTCACTGATGCGTACACAAAATTTACGTACCACTCCCCCCATCCCCCAACGCTTGCCACTTGCCACTTGCCACTTGCCACCTCCCACTATTCAGCAGACGCACCAATTGCCTCAGCTACTTAAAGTTGGCACAGACAAAATTGCTTTTACGCTTCAAACTTCAGCCAAGCATACAAATTTTTGCTCGACTGCCGGTGCTCGATCCGCTCCCGTTCCCCTTCCACCTACCCCTCTCCCCTCTCCCCTTTCGTGATGTCACTGCTGTTGCTCGATTTTCAACTATCGATTGATTTTGTATTCATTTTCTTTGTAGTTCAAACAGCACACACACAGTAACGTGTCAACCTCCTTTTGTTTTTCTGCACTATTTTTCCTGTTTCTGTTTCTGTCCCTATCTCTGTTTCCATTGCCTTTGTTTGTTTTGGCCAAATTGCCCGTTATGAGGCCTTTGTGTACCGCCCCAAACGCATTTACACAACTGCAGCAAGCAGTCCAAACAATGCAACAATAAATAAATGGTTTTATTTATTTTATTACAGCACATTTTATATATGAAGCTTGCTTCTCTGCTAATTGTGAACAGGAGCCATTTATTGTGTTCTGTTTTGCTGAAGACCTGAAAGCATTCAAATTTCAGTGAAACAACTAATTCTCAACAATTCACTTTATGTGCCCCACAACCACAAAAGCGACAAGCCGGAATGGCTGCACTCGAGTGCATGCGACAGCATGATACTCTGTACCAATAAATACTATATAAGTGCAGAATGCTATTTATCAACATCAATTCAAATAATAGTGAACAAATGCAGAAGAATATATATATGTATATATATATATATGTTAAATTCTTAATATATGTTAAGTTAAAAGACGCCATGGCGACTCTTAGCGGCTTTGCGCCTAAGTCTTTACACAATATGCAACGCTATGTTGTGGTTGCGGGCGCCATCAGTGCGTATACATAATATTCGGGTACACGGGCATGAATGTAAGTGCCGCTGTGTTTCATGCACAAGATGCTTAAATGTTTAACATGCTCTGTAGCAACAAAAGTAAATCCGACTCTCAAAAACTCAACAGACAACGCAGCATGTCTATATCAGCCATAGTCGTGGCTTGGTGTTCATAAGTTGCCGTGCACAAGTTCTTTATGCAGTTAATGCTTCAGGCCATTGACAGGATCTGTCGGGCAAAATGGTTAGCACAACAAACGATGAAGTAATTTTTAAAGCTTGCACATAAATATTTAATTTGCTGTATGTAGAAGAATGTGGGTAACAAGAATTATAAATGATACCTAGAAATGTTTAATGCATTACGTTGAAGAGAAGCAAAAGTGGTAGAAGAAAGTTCATAAGAGCACAACCACTCAGCTCAACATCAATTTAGTAAGTGTATTAGCTTAAACAGGCCTTGCATTATTATTATTTCATGTTATTAAACATTTAAGCATTTAAGCAATCTTGACATTTCAATGTTTGTGTTCACTTTTCTTTGATTCTAAGCCTAATTGGCCTTTTTCTATATTCAGCTTATTGCTTGGTCCAATCTACTAACAAAAAAAAAAAATAAACTTATTTAAACAATTTTTATAGATTTTTCACTAAATTGTTAAAAAGTTGTTAGCTTTTAAACAAACTAAACGAATATAATACAATTATTTAATGTTTTTAATTACATTTGTTATGTCTATTACCTAGAATACTTGGTAACTTTCACTTGGCACTTTCAGTGCGTTACAAAGTTGCTGACGACCTTAGAATACCCACTGCCAGGGTATAAAAATGGCCAATCATGAGGTCTCATCATGATAAACGCAATCAACGTGAACAAACTAATAAGAATGATGATTGCTCATCAAGGATAATGCAGTGTGAAGGGGAGAATGGAATATAAACTCATCGATCATGCAGCTGTCAGAGTGTCAATGTGTGTGTGTGTGTGTGTGTCTATAAGTGTGTGTGTGTGCCGGTCAGGTTGAAAGCATTTGTGGCTTAAAATATGCAGCTATATGCAGAGCTCACCTTATTGGCTTGAATGCAGTCGATAAATATAAATATTCACAGAATTTAAGTCAGATAATGTGAAACGTACATTTAAAGCTGTAAAACGCAACGCCACCTGTGTGTGTGTGTGTGTGTGTGTGTGTGTGTGTGTGTGTGTGTGTGTGTGTGTATGTGTGGAGGATGTTGTTGAGAAGCTGCCTAATTGAAAAAGTATGCCACTAAACTGGAAGCCTATCTCCTTGTCAGCCTGCCACAACTGTAGACTCTGTATCTGATGTGAGCTTCGCATTGGCACTTAATTATTTCAGAGTCACGTCGTCGCCGGATGGCGAATGCTGCTTAAGCCGTAGCCCACGACAGCTGCACAGCAGCGACGAGTAAATGAAGACAATAATAAATAAAGAAATATATATACATATATATATATATATATATATATATATATCTTCTTTTTTGTTGTAAATATATATATATCTATATATTATAGTATAAACAAAGCAAAGAGCAAAGCAGTGGCAAGTGAATTAAACACAAAAGTTTGCTGCACGCAACGTGATGCAGCTGCTGCTATTTTCGCTGGCACAGCGTGCCACACATAGTGAGGGCTATTGAAAATCTGTGCTGAAAGATAAAGTTGGCCTGGTGAACGGATTTAACTGCAAAGTGAGCGAATAAAAAACGGCAGAGCTAAAAGACGACAAAGAGCACTGCCATAAAATAGAGTGTGTGTTTGACCCCATTGAGCCAGTCTCTCCCCTAACTCCCTGCCAACCGCCCTATCCACTCTTCCGCCCACACATGCACTATCCCAAAAGTTGATATATCTTTCGTATTTTCATTACACTAAATACAACTCAAAGTTAATAACAATTTCTGATTTGTTAGTAAATGTTGAAGTTGAGGTAATTAATTTTAGTACCTTTAGTTGGGCTCACTATCTATGGGACTGAAATGCAGATGGCGAACAACAAAACTTCACAAAAGTTATATATTATTCATATGAGAAAAGTTCGAAAAGAAATAAAGTAGGCGGGGTTGACTTCCTTTTCCCTTTGGCACAATATTAGCAGAGTTTTTCTTAACCCTTGTGCGACTCGCTGTTTCTTTTTCCAATAGATATTCATCTTTTAAGTTAGATACTTCTAGTTTATATTATATTATAGAAATTATACTTTATAATTATATTATATTATTTATTAAAAAGGAAAAAGTTCTAGTTCTAAGAAAATATGCCAAAATTATAATTAAATTAAATAATAAACAAATTCGCATCACTTATCAAAAATATTATTTTAACAAACTTGATAATGTGGTTTATGTTGAAAGAAGAGTAGGCTGTACAATATATTGATAGACTTGGGGTTAAATGACTTTGTCATGGTTACGGAGTGGGGAACGGGGGGGTAGTATGTAATTAATATTTTTTTTGAAAGTAACTTGAAAAGTGGAGAATATGCAACATAAACGAGTGGGACAATTAACTGTGCTTGGTGCTCGGAGGGGATTCGTTTGTAGTTCACTTCTCACTTCTGGGTGGCGCCCAATGGGTTATGTCAACCGCAGGTGGCGGCTCAAAAGCGAAAGCCACCTGACAGGCGGTACACACACGCACACACACGCACACACACGCACACACAAAGGGACAAAGTGACAGCCTCAAAAGCGGCTTAACAAGCACATACAACTACAGAGGGACAAAGCAAAAGAGAAGCGCTGATCCCCACACCGACACAGACACAGACACAGGCACCAACACAGACACAATCACGTTCACACACACACACACTAGCACACGTAAGCAGAAGGCAAGCCTAGGCCAAACTATTTACATGTCGCCCCATTATGTGGGGACCCGGATCCGGACAAAGACGCAGACAGAGACGCAAACAGAGACAGACAGAGAGAGAGACAGAGAGAACACCCCGCATTCCGCGCCTTATTTAGGAGTTTTGTGCTACCACACGCTAAGTGACGTGATTTAAATTTGAATGTCCTTTGAAACTTTCAACGTCCCCTCATCCGCATCCTCTCCCTTCGCCACAACCCCCTCCCTACCACAGCCAAGTCTCAGAGCATGACGTCAGAGCTGATGTTTGGGTCGTACAAATCACGTAATCTGCCCTTAGTGGGTCAACAACAGCAACAACATGAATTGTTCAAGAGCAGCACTGCAAGTGCAACATCATAAATGGGACAAGTGTCAGTAAATACATTTAGATACACGAGTTCTTGCTTAAGATACAAGTAAAATATATGACAATGCTCAAGGTAGGTGTCAGGAAAATGTCAACGGATAGTTTTCAGTTCACACATAATGGGAAAAATGTCAACAGTGCAGAATATCAACAAAAAAAAAAAAATATATAAAAATAATTTGATAATATGACACACTTGCTATGGTAGTGGGTGAGCTAACCTGGTCATACTTTAAAGAGCAAGGATTACAAACTTGGGAACATTCCTGTTTGATGTTTGCCAATTAATTACAAATGCCTAAAACAATAGTATAATATCTCAACTGTAGAGTATTCAGCTCTGACTACTTGTTCTCCAATTTGATTGGCAACATATCTAATTGCGAACAAACACAATAAGGCGGAGTTAGTGTATCCGTCTCAATTTACGAGTATATTCAGAAATGTTAGTTGAGTTCAGTCCGATCATTTAGCTGTCTCGGTCATGCCAATGGATGTGAAGAGTCTTGAGTTAAATCAAAGCTAAAGCATTTTATTCAATAGTTATTGTGCTTCATCATATGATTGAAAGAACAGCTTTGCTTTTGAAGAAAGCACACACTTGTCATTTCCTTGTACCTTCTTAATAGTGATATAACTATAGATTGACATTCTGTTCTGAAGTTCTGAAGTTTTGAAGTATTTCTTGCTTTTGTCTTGGGATTTTCATGAAGCTGTTAAGTTGAACTAATCTATTGAGTTTCCTAGCTCTCGATGATAGCTGTACAACTTATAAAGCGCTTAATTCAACAGCTACCAACAGCCACAACAAATAATTCAAGCATTATAATTGTTTAATTTGCATTTAATTTAAATGCTTTTGCTTTTTGCATGCATCCTTTCAGCCTTGTTGACCCAAAATACGAAATACACAAAACAAAAGGAGCAACAGGAATGAAAATCTGAAACTGAAGCTGAAATGAGTAAAAATTGTATGTGTCATTTGGGTGAACTGATAGCGATAGCTTCTTTAATGTTTTTTTCTCGACGGGGCTTACTGTAATGAGAATGGCATTCATAAGGCCATAAATAAATGCAAGGGAATGCGTAAGCATAGCTCGGTGGAGGTAAGGGAAGGGAAAGGGAAAGGGAAAGGGAGGGGTAGTGATGGGCAAGTGAAGGGACTGCGTGGTACGGGTCTTATCGGGGCAAGTGGGCATCATTAACCTGGCGGCGTCCGATGTAATTATGTTAACTGCTAATTGTATCCAGTATGCGGGTGTGGGTGCGGTTCTATTGGACGTGGGAGTCGGATTGGACGTGGCGATAAAGATAACGATGATTGACCAAAGACCATGGCAATGTCAACAACAACTATGTTTTTCTTTCATTTTTATTTAATTTTTTTTATTTTTAAATTGCAGCATTTAAAATAAACATGACAACGACGCAGGCTGCATGAGGAGGGTGCGGGTTGGGAGGGGGCTGATCCTGGACGCTTGGGTCATACATGTCCTGCGGGTAGCGGCCATTGACAGTGGAAGCTCTGCTCTCTCCTTGTTTTCTTTTTATTTAATCTCCGTTTGGTTTTAATTGCCCTTTTTTTTAAGATCTTCTCAAACTCCGAACTCTGAATCGTATTGATTTTTTAAGTGGACTTATTAAATCGCAGGCTTCTCACATAAAGCCAATTTAGAGTTGACACTCTACGCTGTGCAT
This sequence comes from Drosophila funebris, assembly GCA_018901825.1. Classification (NCBI taxonomy): domain Eukaryota; kingdom Metazoa; phylum Arthropoda; class Insecta; order Diptera; family Drosophilidae; genus Drosophila; species Drosophila funebris. The sequence goes on from JAEIFK010000678.1 coordinate 5,045,088, forward strand.
TGCAATTAAATTTTGTGCAAATTAAAATGTGTTTTTCTTTCGATTTTTTTTTCAATTTAATTTAATTATAAATTTGATTTCCGCAAGCATGTTTGCTCTTAAAAAAGTGCTATCAGACAAAAAAAAAAATAAAACTACAACACATACGTTAGCTGTTAAAATGACTTAACAATTACACTCTCCTACAAGCTTAGTCACTTTACAATTTGCTAGAAAATAGTTGACAGAGCCTAAGAACTTCAATAGAATCTGTCTGCAAAAAGTATTTAATTTAGCAAATGTAATAGAAAAGATTGCGTTTCATTTTGATATTTGAATTTAAGGCGATTATTCATTTTATTTAACATTCGCAAAACTTCAACAGGGGGAGAGATTACAAAATTCCAAAACGTATTTCAGACAATACAATTTTAATACTTGACACTGACTAAGCATTTATTTAAATATATAATGAAACAAAACAAGCGGATCAGTCAAGGCGCATGCGACAGTGTAGTACCCTGCATCAGTATTTACAACTGAAAGAGGCTAAGGCTACAGTCGACCGCAGTCGACAGGGGGGGGACTCTGTACTTTTCGTGAGGACCGTGGCGTGGGCTTGCAAATCCCTCGTCTTCTAAGTTGAGCTACTGACTTGCAGCACGTATTTTAGCATTTGACATAAATTCGATTTTCGAACTAAATTATGTTATTTCTATATCTTAAAGATTTTGCTACTTCTGACAAATTATGCTGAATTTATAATATATATTTAAATAAAATAACAATAATTAATTAATAATTGAATAATTGAAAAATAAAACTCAAATTTTAAATTGTCAGCCGCGTGTCTTTGTGTTGTTCAGCCCTCCTGAATTTGTTGGCCATTCATTCCTTAAAATCTCCTTTGTTTATTGTCCGATCGTGATCAAATTTTCGGAAAACGTCCGCACGCGGGCACCCTTCATGTGTACCAAATCTGCCAAGTGTGGCAAGTCCGTAGCTCTGCCTGTTACGCACAAATCGCTTTCGTCAAACTTAGAAGACTATGTACTTTTTTAAAGTACAGAGTCTAATATGCACTCTTTTAAAGTACAGAGTCTAATATGTACTTTTTTAAAGTACAGAGTTTAAAAATTGTCAAGCTGTTTACCAAACTGTGGACCTACTAGGTGTCGTCTTGAATTTGTGTTTAAAATGGAAATAGAAGAAATAGCTACGAGTGTCGGCATTTGCTGGACTGCCGACTGCTCCGACTTAGTTCTAGAGTTGTATGAGAGAGGTCTTTGTGGAGAATTGTTGAGTATTGTTGAGTGTTCAATGTGCTGTTATCAAAAAACATAATTTATTTTCTGATTTACTGCTCGGCTTACACTGCCGACTGTGGGCTCAACTGTGTTACTCTGTGTAACGTCTATTTGCATACAATTGTTGCTTGTTGTTGTCTTTGCTTTGGACCAATATATCATGACCTAACGAAAAACTGACAATTACAAATTTGGTAGCTGTTTATGCGGCCAGCAAACAACGGCAATACATAGATACATACATGCGTATGTATACAACATATGCACATACATGCATATGAACGAATGAATGACCCTTGTGACCTAAAATAGGTAAACATATCGTACATACATACATACATTAATACACACATGCACACACTTATATATTTCTGTATGAAAATTATCGTACGCATTTCTGTCACAGCCACCCCCCTCCCTCCCCACGTCCGCCTACGCCCATGTTTAAAATCCACTGCATTTATAATGCACAATTCTCATGTTGTTTACATTTCATTTATGCTAATTTTTTGTATGGTAAAAAATGGCGCAGCATAAATATGCCGAAATCAAAACTAGCGCAATTTTCATATAATTAATTGCTATTGACCCGAAGTGTAATTTATTTATTTTAACGCATTCTCAACGGGACAAATAATGTTTAAATAATTATACATACATTTTTATATATTTATTTGACCAGGCAAAACGCTTTAAATCATTTTGGTCTTTAAGTCATTTAAGCCACAAATTGTGGCCTCCATCTGGCTTTATTTATCTATAGCCATAACAAATTGTTGCTTTGTGTGTAAATTTCCATTCCAAGGTCTAATTAATTAGTTTTAGCTGAATGAAAAGACTTTTTGTGTGCTCATTATGAATAGAATTTGATGTACAAAAATTTCTAACATTTATGGCATTCATCTGCGGGCTTCACTAATTGAGCTGTGAAAACTATTACCACCTGGTATTCCAGGTAAACATACCTAATTCGCTTAACTATTGCATTTTATAATTTAATAATTATTAATACGAAAGATACATGCATATCATCTGCAGGATTATAATTCTATTATGCCTTTGAATAACCTTTAATTATTGAATAATCTTCAGTAGATTGAACCTAGAATATTATTGAAAGGATAGTAGAAGAGTTAACTGTTTATTCCAAATAAAAACACAGACTTTCTTACTTTTTCCACTAGTAGGATATTTACATTTGTTGTGTGTACAATTCAGAAATAATATAAAATGGATCAACTTTGAAGTGAGCAGACAGTATAAGCTGTACTACAAACTGTAGCCTTCATAAATAGCTAGAAGATACTTACATAAGCTAATCATAAAATACGCTTTCATCTTCTCTAGACGGGAATATTATACATTAATTTAAAAATAAAACTTCGTTTATAAATAGTATTAGCCTACAGCTTATTGCTGTAGTAAGTAATGTATTTTATATCATAATAAACTTTATTTAACATTATTAGCTGCTTGTAAGTATTTGTTAGGTTAACCCAAGTATTTGTTAGGATTCGGTTTATTCATTTTAAGCCACAATGAACTTTAATTATCATGTAAGTATTTGTTAGGTTAGCCTAAGTATTTGTTAATTTTGTAAATAAACCCTCTCTTTCTCTGACCCCTCACTCTCTCTCTCTCTCTCTCTCTTGTAATAGGCTTAAATTCTGCCACAATTGTCCTTAAATCGATGAAACACGACAATCTCATGAGAGTTAAGTCTTTGAAGTAATTAATTATTTCATAATTATAAGCAGTTTTAGCGTAGATGCTCAAATTGTCTCTGTCTCTTTGCCTCTCCCTTTGTTTATTTGAGAGCAATTAATGCATTAGTTTATTATGATGTGCATATCTAGTCAATCAAATTTGATAGCCAAGACAGAGACAGAGACGTAGTCTAGTCGATTACTTTAGTTGAGCATAGTGTTATATATATTGTAAATAGATTTATGTATATATATGTATGTATATTATTTGCCAACTTAACGCTGAGCACTTGGCCACAACTCAATTAGAGTGTGCCCTGCCACAAATGGCCCTAATACTCAGATACTCAGTTACTCAGATACTCAGACACTGGGCCACCCCAAGCAATATTTATGGCAACCGGGTGTAGTGAGCTTTGAGTTCACAGAAGTGTTGGGAGTGTCGGTTGTCGTTTGTCGGTTGTCGGTCTTCAGCTGTGTGTGAATGGCACACACTAACACACACACACACACACACACACACACACAAAGCAACCCAATCAGCAGCTTAAATCAACTGCAACAAAAGTTTGCCACAATTTCCGCAACTTCAGCGTTTGATTGGCATGGGCTAAAATTCAGTTTTAAATTTCAAGTGTATATCGCACACCTTTAATCAACCAGTGTTTACTCCAAGACAACCTGTCTTTAAGTGCGTCATAAAAGGCCAAAAAACAAATCCCAAACTCTTCACACACTTCAATCTTTCAAGCGTGAAGGACAACGTCCTCCCCTCTGCCCCCTCCCACTGTCTACTCATTTTACCACACTTGATTGTGTGTGCCAAACTCTCTCTCCCCTTTCTCTCTCTCCCTCTCCAGCGTCTGTCGCGTCATTTGGAGTTGCCATTGGATCAGTTTGTGTTGCTGTCAGAGAAATGGAAATGAAAATGGAAATTGGAAATTGCAAATTGGAAATGCAAAGGCCTTATGGAAACTTTCCATGTGAATAATAGTCGCAAAACATCTTTTTATTTACTCACACATATAATGCGTATAAAGCTGGCCAAAACTCAAGGATTCAATGGGTTGCTCATGTTCCAGCAGTGAATCAAACAAACGAATCCGACAACAAATACAAAAATACCTGCCATTTATACTAGAGAACGAAAGCATTTTAAGCCCCAAACTTTTTATCAACTGGCCAAGTTACAAAAAACATTGCGAACACTTGAATGTCGGCCATCAGCTGTTGGGCAAACAACTGAAAGCATTAGGCAACAATGCGATTAATGTGTGACAATGCCAGATACTCTATATTGTTCATGCTTTCAGAAAACTCAAATTCAATTATTTTAACACACTAGTCATACACAGTAAAAGTGTTTGAGTTGCCACAGTACTTCAGAAGTGAAAGCATTGCGTTATTTAGAAACAGTAGAGGGATGTCAATGCCAGATACTTCATGGTGTTAATAGTTTCCATATTACACCGAATTCAGCTATAAATTTTTAAATAATATTTCAGCTGAGAAAGTAGTTTAGAAGCCATAGGACAATAATGTTGCCCACAAACCTCAAATAGGTGGCATAGTTTTGTGCAAGTGTATGTAACAGGCATTAAGCAGGCATCTCCGACATTATATAGCTTAAACTTAAATCAAACAAATCTGTCATATAATCTTGTTATAAGAACTCACCGATTCTTAACAGCTTAGGCAAGTAGTCTCGGGTTCGGTATATAATCCGGTTGCGCTAGCATAACAAATGTCGATTCAACACGAACTGCATCGCTGTCAGCTAGGGTATCTGATGATTGAGCAGTCACAGCACAAGTATTTGTGTCATTACAGCACTTTAGATATTGATATTAAGTCTACCAAGCATAAACAATATTAGAAATATAGAGTTATAAGTAATTCGAGCAACAAATTTAAGCTGCTCATATGTTTATTTATATTGCATCCCAACTGCATAGAAATCCCATTCCAATCCCTTCTGGCCTGTTACAAGCAACTCAATAAACCGTATAAACTCTTAAGCTGGGCAATGCACAACAAACTTCTTACATCTATTATGTGCAATATTTAAATGTTGCAAGTTTTTTGTCCATGAAGCAGCTCCATCTGAGGGGAAACAAAAGTATTTGCTTTCTTTTGCATATTTTGTACTCCAGCAATTTGGCCAAAAATTGTGGCAAAGTGTTTGCGAAGCCTTGTTGCAGTCTTTTGGGACGCTTGACCTATTGTTTTGGGGCCAATATTTTGTAAAGTAATCAATGGCAAATAAGTTTGCTCTAAATTGATCAGAGCTTTGGCCCTACATTCTAGAAATTTTAATTAAAATTTCTTTACAAATTTCGACTACATCAAAATTGATGGGAATGGCATGAGGTGCAAAGGAAATTTAAATGCAATTGCCACTTTAGCGTGCGTTGCCTGTTACCTGGCAGATTGTAGAAGCAGCAACAGAACCAGAAACAGAAGTTGGCTATAAAATGGAATTGCACAAAATGTTACACATACGCAGCGTGCAACGGCCGCTATTTAAACACATTTTAATGACGACGAAAGGAGAACTCATGCAATCAGATGGGCGAGTGGGATTCAGACAGGGACCGGGGGGAGAGAGAGAGTTAATACCTCTCAGGTAGTCTGGCAAGGAGTGCGCTGCAGTTGCTCTTTTCAATTTGGTCTTGTCTCTTTGGAGGGCTTTATATTTTAACGGCCTGTGCTTGAGTTTTAAGCAGCAATCGAGTTATTGTGTATAACTTGTATGAGAGAATACGAGGAGGTACTGCAGTATTTATATGGAAGATAGTGCCACAACCATATGTTCAAATTGACACATATATATATATATATGTACATATATATACATTATATACATATATACATATATATACATTAATACAAATATGTGTATATATTACAAATAATATACATGTATTTATACTCATACGTAAATGTGCAACTTTTTCAAAGAGATTGGTAACATTGTTGTTGTTGCTGCCGCTTTTGACATGTGACTGTCAATAAAACATGCAGTTTGAGCTTTTGCCTTTAACAGCTGCCAGCATCGTGAGGATCCTTTGTACTCAATGCGAACTCAATTATTTGTGTGTTACTCGTTTCTTACTACGTCTCACGTTTTGGGCTACCCATCATTTAATGGCACAACAAACAAGCATTCACATTCGTATTTGTATAGTCATTTACCTATTAAGAAATAACTGCTATTCAAATGATATGAATGTAGCGTAAGTTGCTTTTGTATGAGTTGTCAACACAATTGAGTTTACGGAACTGCAAGAATAAATACGCATTTAATTGGAAAAGGGACGTTAGAAGCTGTATAGTCAGAAAATAGAGATTTATTCTTGAACAACTGTTGCCACTAGCGACATTTAGACTAAGTTAATTGTCCAAGCTTAGATAAATCAAAGCAAATAGTTTTTATTCAAATCTATGTATTATATTATATATATAAATATATACGTATACTACATATTATTTATATACTACAAAAGGGCTTAGAAAATAAAGAATAAGTTTATGCAGCGTAACATAAAATAATGGCTTTAACGGTCGCTGCTTGCTTGAAACGGTTAACATATGCCATATTAACATTGAGCAGGCAAAAGAACTGTAAAGTAAACTGTGAACAGACATGCGCTGCAATGTCTCACAGCATCCCAATGTGTTTCATTACCCCAACTCAACGCAGTCTACCCCTGCAGCCACACGAAATGGAATGAAATGACATGGCATACAACGTTGCGGCATGGCATAGCACGGAATGACATGAAATGGCATGACAACGAATGGCATGACAAGGAATGGCATGGCATGTAATGGAATGAATTGGTATGAAGCAAGAAGGGGTAACAGCCGAAGATGCTGCGGCAAAGAAACGTGCGAAATGTGACAAGTGAAACGTTAAGCGGTCATGGAGGGGGGAACAAAACAACTAGGGGAAACATCAGAAATCAGCTGAAACTTTAAATTGGCAAAAGCGTGGCATTGGCACGCAACGTGTCTTGGCCGAGTCCTTTTTGTGCTGTGGCAATTTAGTTTGAAATTTGCATGGCTCGGTGGCGGACGCGTGGGCGGTAAAACCACCAAAGCCACCAAAAATCTGAATTACCTCAGCATCTACGGCACGAACTAACTTTGATGGTAGGCGCGAAATGTACGAAAGTGTTGCCCATGTTAAATTGCACGAAGCACAACAGGATAAACGTTGTTGTTGTTGTTGTTGTTGTTGTTATTGCTGCTTTTGTTGACAGCGAAAGCAGCAGGAAGTGAGCGTGGGGCATTGGGCGTGCCACAGCTGCAGCTGCAATAAATGAATGGTACTACGAATATGAATACGATTCCAAATTTGAATCTGAATCTGAATGTGAATGTGAATGTGAATACAAGTCGGAATGCGGGTCAACAGACGTTCAAGTGTCTTATTCATGTGCGCGTCTCGGCTGAATCTAAATCCAAATACAAATTCGAAATCTAAAAACCAAATCCTAATGTGAAAGTGAACGGGAATGTGAATGTGAATGTGAACGTGTATTACATTGTGTCCTTTATAAATCACCAAGAATCACATATCCAATTGCGACGCATTATAACGGATACAGCAACAGCAACAGCAATAGATCCAAAGTCAAAAGAAGTCAAATGCGACGGCAAACGTTGATTGCGTCGTTGTATTCTCGTAAAAAGCAGAAAACCCCCAAATGATGTGGCAGTTGTGAAAGGAACTCAACGAAGAAGCATAAGAATCAGAGAAAATTTCCTCTCATTCAAGTTGCAGGTGTAGGGTGTTAGGTTATAGATGGCAGTGCCACACGTGCAGCATGTAGGCGTCAATGTTCCTATGCCCATATGATGCCTAGCTAACATATGTACGTACATACATACATGTACATACATGCTTACCTATATGGAGAATCATACTTGGAATATGATGTAATTCATTGAAATATAATCTTATTCAAGCCCAGCAGCAAATTTGGCTCAGTCCGGGCTTAACATCCCAACCTCTTCAGTGTCTAGTCGCTCTCATATTATTTACACTTCAGTCGCTTGAAGGAAAATAAAAAAAAAAAACAAAAGCAAATAATAATAATGGATTTTAAACTCATTAATGCGTCTCTGAGATGCTGCCGCTTGGCAAAGTGTAATAAAAATAAAAATTGAAATCGAAATCCAAAGTATCTGATAATGGGAGAGTGGCAAATCAATAAGCTGCTTAACGCTCACAAATCACAGGTCTCAGCGCTCAGCCCTTAGCTCTTAGCTCTCAGCTTACAGTTTACCTGTTAAGGTAGAAATAGTGAATTACTGATAATAACAACAATCATTGCAGGCCATTCACAAATACGCTTAAGGCTTCAACTACAACAGTATTTGCTATCAAGTATTGCGTACATATGTATTTGCTGTAAAGTATCCACATACTTAAGCTTAATACTATTTACCTGATTGTACTCAAATAATTTGGGATAAGTCGAGCATTTCCTTGCCTCTCCCTCTGTTTATGATTATACCCATTAGTCGTTGCATAAATGGGTATATTGTATCTGCTGCAATATATGTTATTGATATAAAGAGGCGTGATATATTTAAATTGATTAATGGGTATATTATAGGTGCGGACTGGACTATAGCTTGCTGACTTGTTATTATATAGGACGTATGTTATTACTTTTATTTACATATCGCTGCTCTGCACTCTATCTGAAAGGGTATTAACACTTTGTCACCCACAAATCTCATACTTATTGAGTCTCCTCATATTCTATTGAGGTCAATATTACGTTGGTGCTAACGTGTAAGCTGTGTAAGCTGTCGTCTGTTTCCCAAGTGTTTCTCATTCTTTATGTCACATATATTTGATTGGTCTATTTTAGCAACTCGTTTGCTCAACGATAACATAATACAAATTGCCTGTTATTCTAACAATATGTTGTGCCATAAGTTTTATATAATTTAGTTTAAACCATATGATTATTTCTTGAAGTTCAGATTGTGTAGGGCCTAGAGCTCATCAGCACTTTAAGTGCTTTAAGCCATTGAATAACATATGCAATTGGTCGACTAGAAGTTAGCCAAATTATGTGATATATAAGACACTTGTTAAATAAAGAGCATAAAGTTCTATAACTTTAATAATTCACAATTGTTATTCATTGAATTTCATTTGAATTTTAATTGAAACAAATCCAAATATTATTGATAGAAGTTCTGTTTTGATATCCTGTCAATTTCCATTTCTATTTTCCATTTCAATTTGCTGGCAGTCTTTAAGTAATATTGATGTTGTGAAACTTGATACAGATACGTACATATATTTCCCCCTTCAATCGAATTGTGAATACATTTTTATAATTTTCCAAAAGCAAGCATTATTTTCCATATGAAAGTGTGGGGGAAAACCTTCAGTTGCATCTATGCATTTTCTTGGTCTGCCTGGCAAAGGGGTTCCACTTAAATAGATTAAGTTTGAACATGATATGATTCAGTTGCAAAGTGCAATTTATATTTGCATTAAGGTACAATCTGGCATATTTCGGTCACGATCTGCAGAGTATTTGCGGTTGTGTAGTGTGGCATTGCTTTGCCGGATGCAATTCATTAATTTATTGACTTACAATCAGGGCTGCCCCAAAAACTAATTCCCCCAGAGCCAAACAGGCTTGCCAAGGAACCAACAGGCCATTTAGCAGAGCAACAAGATGAATGTTCATTCATCGTAAAGCATTGCCCGCTGCCCAACTCAGTGGAAGGCTGCAACTGCGGTTTTGCCTTTTCCATTTCCTTTTTCGTTACCGTTATAGTTTTTGTTATGTCGTTTTGTGGGTTTTCTTATTTTTTTGTGTGGTTGGCCCTAACCAAATGAAGAACTACAAGAAATAAGTAGAAAGAACGTTTTTGGGCCTGAGGTTGGCCACAGCTCGGCCTCAGCCAGGTCCAAGGCATAGAGAGAGAGAGAGACATACCATGCAAATGCAAAGGACTTTACAATTGCATGGAAAATAATTAAATAGTAGTGTCAGAAACAGAAACAGAAAGAGAAAAAGAAAAAGAACAAGAAAAAGAAAGAGAAGGCGAAACATAGCAAAAATTTAGAAACAAACAAGACTTTTGCATATGTGAAGCATGACAAATTATTTTAGCTGGCATAACTCGGATTAAAAACAACAAGCAAACAAGCCAAGCAGCATAAAAACAAGCTTATAGCAACGACAACAACAACAACAACAGCAACAACAATTACTAAATAAAAATACACATATCCTAAAGGTGTGACACAAAGCAGCCACCAATCCTTGCACGCAATAAAATGCGCTGTCGACGGGCAGCGACAGCAGCGACAGCCGTAGCAGCACATGGAGCGGGCGGAGAAAGTGGAGTAGGAGTAGCGACAACAGCTAGAATAAGGGCCAAAGGAAAAGTTGTTGGCGGGCGCGAGAGAGGAGCCATCGGATTTGGAGTCAAGGGAGCTGGCAGTATACTACTGGCATTTCTGGCAGCTGTCAGCTTTCGTGGCATGCTACGCACCCGTAAGTATAAATATCTTTTACTTTACGGATAAACAGTGCGCAGCGGGAGGGGGGGGCAGAGAAGGGAAGGGAAACAAGTGTTATTCCAAGAAAAGTATACTACACAAAAGCTATCAGAGCAGCTTACTTGCATATGCTGATTGTTTTGAGCAATGTGGACTACTACAAATGCTCTACAGAATAATAAAGAAAGAAAAGTTTTTAAGGTTTAATTAACTAGAGAACTTTGTTGAGCTTATATCGCCAACTATTCAACTAAATATCATAAATAAAAGTAACAATTTACAATTATAGAAAAAATGCATTAATCTTAAATGCCAAGTAATTAATTAAAAATGCATTATATAGTTAACATTAGATGACTCTATTTAAGGGCGCAAATTTGCTGGATAATGTGGTTTTAGGAACACATATGAAGGGCAAACCAAACATAAAGACTTATAAATATGTATGTACACACACACACACACACACACACATATGTATGCACAACAAACACTACACATGGGCCAAACTTTTTGGCTACGTGCTTTCTTTTCAGTTATATTTGGTTTTTTTGGTCTTTTTGTCAGTTTTTGCATGCATATTTAATTCAATTTCGCACATTTTTGTGCAAGTGTCGGAAGCGTTTGCCAAATTTAATTTGCATGATGAGATTTGCCTCTCTGCATTGTCGTTGTTATTCGTCGTTGTTGTTGCTGCTGATGTAGCTGTTGTTGCTGTTGCCAACTCGTTGGCACGATTTTTATAAGCTTGTCGAGTTCATTTAATTGAGCCAAGCAAATTTTCATTTGTAACCAACACACAGACACACACACTCAGACTTTGACACATATAACTGTTCACTGTTCACTGTTGATATGAATTTCCTAAAAACCTGTCATTTGGACATTGCCGAGTAAGAGTAAATGTTCATTAAACATAAGCTGCCAGCAGAAGCCTCCTCAATATGTGTGTATGACTCTGTCGGCAGGGAAGTTGATTAAGTTTCTATTTGTTCAACAGGTCGTATGTGGAGCATGATTTGACGTGTTGTAATGTTGGGCTACGTGTTCGTATTACAATTCATTAAAATTATACAGCTTATGCTACAAGTGAAGCACAGTTTAGTTTAGCTCTTTGCTTATGTTTAGCTTGTGAAATACATATATATGATAAATGTAGTGCACATTGTGTGTGATTTATGAACTGAATGTCGGGGGAAAAGAAATATTTAGTTGAGGAAATAGAATTGTCCGTCTAAATGTGCATGCAATGCGATTGATTTATAAGTACTATTGAAGAGCAAAGTAAGAAATAATTGCCATTTAGCAAAGTCACATGAATTAATAATTATAATCACATCTGTCTATTAATCTCCATTCATTCGACTCTAACTCAGCAGACTAATCAATCTCCGTTGAGATTACTCCAAGGCCAAGGCGATATCATTAATAACGCATGTGTTCAACTCCTCTCTCTCTCTCTCACACACTCTCTTGCTTTCTCGCTCTCGCAATGCTAGAACCACATGTGATATAATTAAATAAAGACCATTGAGCAAAAACAAGCCAAAAATAATTCGGTAAATAGAGCACAAATAAATAGGAAGAATAGAAAACAAAAGAAAAGCCAAAGCCATCCGAACAATGCGAACAATGTGAAAAACCGTAAATATAATAATATAATAACAGACACTCAAATAACACTTAAGTCATCAATCAACGCAACTCGCCAAAGTCAAAAAGAAGGCTCCTCTTGGTGCCCCTATCCACCATCCGAGAGGGACCACTGTTAATTACATCAATACAATGCACAGCATATAAAAGACAAAGACACAACGCGATGCCAACTATATTTTATATGGCTTTATGTATATAAAGTACAAGTATTTACCATGAAAATGGCGTCCAAGACAAATGGCGGTCAAATGTCACATTTAATTTATTTACGAGGTATCTCCCAAATGTCCAGAGTGGCAACGAGGAATTGCTTTTGGGGGAGAGAGTTTTAATTATATAACTGCGTTAAGTGAAGTCAAAGAGTTGACGCCGCTAATACAGCCATTAGCTGTACTCGTGCTTAGCTTGTTAATTTTAATTTCTTGAGAGAAAAGTTATGTATCGCAAAGCTCCCAAAAAAAAAAAAAAAAACAAAGAAAGGCAAATAAATGCAAATACCTTTATCAACTTTGTCAACTTCACACACCCCTATAGACGTAAACGAGGGCTCAAACGAGAGTTAAATTAAATTGTATTCTTATTGCAAAGATCCACGTCCAGAAATTAATCGACTTCCACATTCCCTGACCATTAAAAGGAGGTTGCTTAAAATGATATACTTATATTGAATGTTACTTAAACTCTTTCTACATAGAAACTATAATTCTTAAACGACACCACGATTATTTAGTATAAAATCTAAATCCCGTAGCGCTTAAAATTGGCGTTGAAATGCAGCAAATTAACAGATAATTCAATCAATTGAATCGTTTTGCACATTAATAAATGTAGATTGACTGCCTTGTCGTTAGAATAGAGTGAGAATTGTTACATTCAGTTCAGTCAGGAAATGTGCAAATAATCGGCTTACACTCTGTCATCAGGGGCACAATATAAAAATGTAGGTTGACATATTTGTTTACTCATGTGTACAAATTACAACAAATACACAGGTGGCAGCCAATCATCTGACACTCAACCTTTAACGCTCGCAGAAATAAAGGCAACAACAGATTTATATCCGCTTTAAAGCAATCAAACTGAGTAAAGAGCAACAATTTGTTGAGAGCGATAAGAGAAGAGAGAAGGCAACTTTGCGTCGCGTCAAATCGCCTTGTGTAATTGTTGGGTACAACAAAAAAGCACAAAAAGGAAGAAAAAAATGTCATATAAATCGAAATCAACGTCGAGGTCGACGTGAACAACGCCCCGGTCATTTGATAAAAATAAAAAAAAACAAACCAGTCGAAAAGGCTACAGTCGACAGTATAATACCCTGTACAGGCTTCTATATTAAAAGTATTTTGATAATAGGAACTTTGATTAAAATAAAAGTAAGAACATAACAGATGTTTAAAGAACACCTTTATTTACTTATGCTTGTGTCGCAGTCGTTTGCTATCTCGCTCGCACACATGCGCACACATGGTAAGCAGACGCATGTATCACAGTCGTTCGCTGTCACACATGTGCTGCCTGCTGCTCTACGATTCCGTGGAAAAATAACTTTTATTGCTGATTAACTGTCTTATTTATAAACCGATCTTGATGAAACTTTCAGCATTGCTTCTATATGACATTCTTCAAACATCTGTTAAGTTAGCAGTGTCTACGTTGAAAAATGTGGCTATTATTAGTTTTTTTCAAATTGCGCTGGAAGGGGGGGGAGGTATTCAAAATTTAAAATAAACTTGATCTGCGTATGGTATACAGGAACCTTGATGCCAAATTTGGTGTCTCTAGCTCTTATCGTTGCTGAGATCGACGCGTTCATACAAACGGACAGGCGGACGGACGGACGGACAGTCAGACGGACATGGCTCAATCTACTCGCCTGTTGATACTGAATAAGAATATATATACTTTATAGGGTCGGAGATGCCTCCTTCTGCCTGTTACATACTTTTGCACAAAGCTAATATATCCCAGTACAGGGTATATAAAATGAAACCCAAGATGTGAAGCTGAGTAGTTTTGTATACCCGGTACAGGCATATAGTATTAACTTAGTGCAAAAAGCATATAACACACCGGAGAAGGTGTGGCAGACCCAACAGCAGAGTCGCTACTACGTGCGTCTGTCTGTCTATAAGAACTAAAGACAAATTTGACATGAAGGTTTCCTATATGCCAACTATTGTATTATAACTAAGCGTACACACTTTCAATTAATCAAGTATTTAAAGAATACTCTTGCTCAACAATTCTAAAAGGTTGAACAATATCGGTGCAGAAACAAAAAATGTATTCGTAAAAGAGAGAAGAAAGAAAAGATTGTTTTCCATTGAATCGCATTTTTGTGCAAACATTTGCGGCAACGATATAGCAAGCAGCAATATGTATGCATACATGCATACGTATGTATGTACATACATACATGTGTATATTACACATGTACACACACACACACACACACACACACAAATAGCATTAAGCATATGGTGTGCATCTCTTGAAATCTCGTAGCTGCTAGCTTCCGCATGTGTAAGCATTGCTCGATAAAAAGCCGAGTGTTACGTGAAAAATATGCATTTATTATGTTATTTGTAGTATTACAAAGAGTTTGTAGTTTCAAATTTGGAAATATTATAATGAACGAGCTTCATATAAATATCTGAGTTGAGCTGCCCGTTGAGAGAGGCTGCCACTGTCGGTGGCCATCAGAGAAAAACTCATTCGAATATTACATAAAGAAAAACTCGCATATTTCAATTACATTACGTTTTGGTGTCGGGCTAATTCTGGGCATGTACATTGTCCAACATGACAGAGCAAGAACCATAAAAACTTGTTCTGTTGATAAAAAGTACGGTACGACGGTGTTGATGTAGGTGGGATAACTTTGTGGTGTGAGCCAAGCTTATTTATGATTTCATTCTTTTCTTTGTACGTTTGTGTGTATGTGTGTATGTGTGTGTATGTGTTGTGGTCTAGGTTTCCTGTTTTGGTTTACAGGCCAAGCCAGCCTCAGGCATGTTTTAGTGACGCTGAGGAGGGGATCTCCTTAAAGCAGCAGGAACCTAAGTAAATATATTGACTTTTAGGTCGAGTCTGAGTGTGTGTGTGTGTGTGATTGTATGTGTTTGCTGTGTATGTGCATAGTTAAATGGTAACAGCTCTTTTATGCACATATCATGTGTGTGCTTGTGTGTGTGTGTGTGCTTAAGTGGCCAAGTGCGTGAGCTGACCAATACGAGAGTATTTGCCGAGTCTGTGCTATGAACCAATAAATGACGAGTTATGCTTTCTAATTAATGTGCTGAAATATGCGTATGCCAAATATGGTCACAGGCATCTTTGTTTACAACGTCCCCTGCCTCTCTCCCCCCTCTTAATGTCACGCTCTCTCACTCTCTGAATGAGTTCTTGTGAGCCTTGTTTAATTGGAGCACATACTTGTAAATACTATTGCTGGCTTTGGGGCGCGTTTCCAAATCAACATGGCGACAGAGACCCGTTTTTGTGGCCGCGTCATGTGGTGCGTCGTTGGCGGTTACGATGGGTTTTCCATTTTTTCTTCTTCTTCATCTGGTTTTATTTTAAGGGTCACACACACATGCTGTTACTTTTGACTATGGCAGTGGAAAAGGTTAAAGCCCATGGCCAGAAGGGCGTGAATAAATGTGCATAGAAATTAAAATGCCATTAGCCCAAATAGCTGTAAAAATTCCCTGGGGCCAGTGTCCTACGCATTTAATAAAAAAAGAAATACAAAAATCGGGCAAATAAAAGTCTCTGATATATGGTTTGCTTTATCTTTAAAAGGCAGTTGTCGTACCCATCGCGTGAATCAGCACAAAGTTGACATTTTGTAATGGAAAGTGACAAATAACACGCGTTTCAATCTGCAGCAGTGATCTCAAGCTGTTCTAAGAGTTAAAGTCTTTACAAAAATATAAAAAATGTAGTAAAATAATAAAAAATATTACAAACAAGTTAACAAACACTCTCTTTCATCACTCGCAAAACATAGGTATATGTATAATAATTATAATGAGAGAATATTTTGAGAACTGATAAACTATATAAAATATTATAGAAATTTAATATTTTTACCCATTGTCAAAATGGGAATTGATAGCTATTGATTAGAATTGAATTAAAATTTTCAAATTAAACAGTTGGTTAACAATACAATTAATTTGCTTTCAAGAAATGTTAAGCTTTGTAAACAAATTATCAATTACTTCTTTAAAAACAATGCTATTTATTTGATATTTGCAATTTATCACGAAATATTAAAGAGCGCCGTATATTTACATTTTAGTCGTGTCCAATTTATTGGCCTTTTGAAATTTTCACTCGATTGAATGCGCGATTTGATGCACAAAATTGTCTAAGCGAACGATTCGGCCAACAGAAGCCCCATTACCATCCGATTCACCCCTAACTCATTCCCTCTTTAACTTGGCGGAAAGTATAACAAATCAACCAGAAATAAGCTGAATTATTGTTGTATTGTCATTGTTGTTGCTCGTTCACTGCAAAGTGCTGGAAACTCGCGGCTCTGACAGCCTTCAAATGCTCAACTAATCATTTGCTCAATGATTGCAAATGGAATTTAAAATTTATAGCGCTGACAGCGTTTGGGAAACTTCAGAGCATTAAGTAAAATGATATTTAGGATATCTTATAAATAAGTAAATACATATATAAATATGTATTTAACTGTGTAAGGGCTTAAAGCCGAGAAATATCAATAGAGAAAACCCGGTAAACCCCAAATCAGTTTATGTGGTTTTAAAGAGTGGTTGCACTAATTACCACAGCAAAATGTTGTTGAAGTGTTCATTGAAATTGTTGTTCACAATGTTGTTATTGTTGCACTTATGTATTTATTTTTATAAACTTTACCAGCAAAGAGTTTTTAATTGTCACGATATGCACCGGCAGCAACAATGACGGCAACGACAAAATAAAGTTAAAAAGGGACCACAAAAACAACAATTATAGAAAAAGTTACAAAAATTTCTATAAGTTACTCTGCACCAGGGAAAATAATTGCTTTATGCAAAAGTATGTAACATGCCAAAGGAGCTGTGCGTATATATCTATCTATCTACAAGGTAGATATTGGTCAGTATTATCATGAATCCCATTACGCTTGGCCAACACATGTATGCGTGTGAGACACTGGTGCAGGGTATTATACTGTCGCGTGCGCATTTAAAAAATTTAAAATACACAACTCTATTTCATATATGCTACCACCTTAACCACAACACAACCTTAACGATTTATTATGGGTTTTCGATTGGCCAACTGACAATTCCATGCACAACTTCAGAACTAACGTTGCAACTTTATAGCTTGATTTAAGCAATTTATAAACAATAATGTTGGCTACTTAGTTGCTCAACTGCTGGCAGCTGGTAAAGTATTTCTGTCCCACGACTGAAGCATTTCCATAAAATTGTTAACTTGTTTGCGTGTGTATGTTTTAGCATTTGCTATTACATTATTTGCATAATAAATTCTTTGCTATAAGTTGCTGCGCGTAAAATTGCAGCTCCCGGCGAAAGTCACAAATGAGAATGTAGTGGTAAGTCAAACATTGAATACTCTAACTTAAATATTTATACCCTGTACAGGGATATATTAACTTTGTGAAAAAAAATTTTGTAACAGGCAGAAGGAGGCATCTCCGACCCTATAAAGTATATATATTCTTGATCAGCATCAACAGCCGAGTCGATTGAGCCATGTCCGTCTGTCTGTCCGTTCGTCTGTCCGTCCGTCCGTCCGTCTGTCCGTCTGTATGAACGCGTCGATCTCAGCAACTATAAGAGCTAGAGACACAAAATTTGGCATGAAGGTTCCTGTATACCATACGCAGATCAAGTTTATTTTAAATTTTGAATACCTCCCCCTCTTCCCCAGCAATTTGAAAAAAAACGAATAATAGCCACATTTTTCAACGTAGACACTTCTTACTTAACAGGCGCGTTAAGAATGATATATAGAAGGAACGCTGAAAGTTTCATCAAGATCGGTTTGTAAATAAGACAAATAATCAGCAATAAAAGTTATTTTTCCACGGAATCGTAGAGCAGCAGGCAGCACATGTGTGCGAGCGAGACAGCGAACGACTGTGACACATGCGTCTGCTTACCATGTGTGCATATTTGTGCGAGCGAGATAGCGAACTACTGCGACACAGGCATAAGTAAATTAAGTGTCGTAACACTCAGCTTTTGATTGAGTATGTATAAATATGTGAAAGTTAGCTGCTATAAGCATGCAAAGAATTCGTATGCAAAAAATGAGAGTTTCAAAAGGGTATTCTTTAAACACCTGTTATGTTCTTACTTTTATTTTAATCAAAGTACCTATTATCAACATAATTTTAATATAGAAGCCTGTACAGGGTATTATACTGTCGAATGCGGTCGACTGTAGCCTTTTCGACTGGTTTTGTATAGTAAATTTGCATATACATATATGTAAAAAAATAATTTTGATAATAAATAATATACATAAATACATTTATGATGCATGTGCAATCCATACAGCTCTAGCTCTGCTCTCGCAATTGATTACATCAATGTATGTACATAAGATATGTATATGTATACACATACACTCAAATATGCATATTCTGCGCATTCATACTAAATGCTTTTTAAAAACTTAAACAGATACATATCTACATATATACTTCTGTGTGTCGAGCGCCACGAGATGCAATGCAAATTGTTCCCTTCTTCGCGACTTTGTATACCCTGTACCAGGGATATGTTAAGTTTATATAAAAGTTTGTAACAGCTAGTAAAGTATACTTTTGATTAGTATCTATAGCTGAGTTGTTTTGGGCCATGTAAATATGTATTATATGTATTCTATTATATTGTATTATATTATATATATGTTCAACCACATACATAAATCTATTTACTCAATATTAAGAATGTCTCAATATTTAATATCATTTTATTATTATATTACTTTTAAAACCTCTACTTTAATAGAGACTGATACATGGTATTATACTATAGCAGGTGCGCTTTGCAAATGTTATTAATATCTGATTTGCGAGTATTTAATATAATTTACTAATTTATAAAGTCTGGCACACCTCTTACTATTGTACTATTTTAATATATACAAATAGAGTAAGAAAATACATTAACAACTGGTTGATTTAAATTAATTTACATAATATAATATAAATTATCATTTTAATACATTATCAATCTAAAATAAACATAAGCGAGACACTAGTGAATAGGTTTTAAAACTTAAAATAACAAATTTTAATTAGCATCAAAGTTGTATGCAATTTCAAGCGATGGTTTAGAATTGCTTGTGCTTCAAGTGCACTTTATTCTCGGTTCACATGCAATTAATTTAATATATATTTAATATACATATATATATATATATATATATATATATATATATATATATATCAAAACGTAGTGGCTAACAATCCCATCAGGCTGGCTGGCAACTCCAAACTACAATAATTCTTTAAATTAAACACAGAGAGAGGGAAGGAGAGGCACAGACAGGTGGAGTCACAGTATGTTGGCTCAACGCTCCTCGACATTTTCATATTTATATAATTTATTTAATCAATACGTTACGCTTTTCTATAATATTCTGATACCCTCTGTGTAGGTATAACGAAGCGGCATTAGAGTACCGGGATTCGCCTCAGTCCCAGAAAAGTAGAAGTTCTCTTGGCCAACGTGTTGTATGGTATGTGGAGGGTGCGCGGGCGTGGGCGTGGGCGTGGTCATGTGGCAGCCCCAGTTTAGCAGTTTGGCAATTTAAGAGGCGTGAGCTAACATTTTTTTGTGGGGCCATCTGTGGAATTTTATACGCCAATGCGTAGTGGCCCTGAGCTGAGAAGTTGATTTGATGATGATGAAGATGGGCCCTGCCAAAAATGGTGAATAGCCTGAGACCATGGAATTTTTGTGGTTTGTGGCTTGCGGTTTATGAATAGCACTTGTAAGCTGGCTTAATTTATTAATACAACAAAAACAATCTAGCGAAGACTCTAGCGAATTGTTGCAAATCAAATGAAAAATTCTTAACCAATAACAAGAAAAATTAAGCCAATTTAGTTCTATTCTAAAAAAAAAGAAATGTCTAGCATAGAGAAAGTGCAATTTGTGGCTAAATTTGTTGGCAAAAGACTAATAAATCGTAGTTATTATATTATAATTACAACTCCGAGAAGATTCTTAATTGATAAACCCACATTCTCTGGCCACATTCTGACTGATTACTGAAGTTTATTAAACTTCTACTTAAGACACATTTGGCCACATTACAATTACCAGAGTTTCTTGTACTGCTCGAGGGAAACTCTACCAGGTCCGAGCACAACAACATACAGCAATCCACCCACCACAGATAGAGTATGAAAATGAGTGTACTTGAACATGTCCCTTCTGGCATCGTGGACCAACCACCAGGCATTTTGGAATACAAATTCCACAGCATCAAAAGTAGAGACAAGACCAAGGCAGCTAGCCGCGTGCGATAGCCAAAGACAATCAAAGCCATCAGCATAACTCCAAGAATGTTGAGAGCCATGGCGCAAATATGGAACTCCAATCTGAGCAGCGTTTGATACATGCAGGCCAGAAGAACTCTGCCCGTTAGCCGTATTAAATGTTGAGGACGTCGATTGATAAGCTGGGGAACTTCTGCATCCGTGCCACAGAAACGTGCCGTTGCCGCAGTCCCTTGGCTCTCAACATGGAGCAAGAGGAGGCCACCGAGTAATGCAAAGTTGCGTAAGAGCAATTGCGGCTACCAGGGCGCCGCATGCATATGGACCTGAAGCAGCACCATCACCGCGAGCAGCGTCACACCGAGATTGACCCACACTCGCAGCACTACATATAAGGGCAGAGCCCAGCAGTTGTCCCAATAGATTAAATAACACAATGAAGACAGAGAGCACTTTGGAGCAATTTAATTGCGTCTGCAGATAATCCTGATACTCAAAGAAATACAACCAAAATACAAGGTGGCAGACAGACACAGACGTGCCACAATCGGTAGCACGTGGCGGCTGCGTCTGCTGAACGCCTCTGAGAAGTCGTCGGATTGCAAAAGCAAACGCAGCCACAGGGCATTCACTTCCATGTTTGCTTGCCGTGATGTGGCAGTGCCTTAAAGTGCTTTGATATGCCTCGTGTTTCTCTTCTCAGTTTCAGTCAATTGCAAAATATAAACGCGTTATTCAAAATATGTTCTATTTGTATTTTGTTTAAATATAATAAAAATAAATTGTTCTGACAATAAATTAAATGGCTATAAATGGATCAAGAGATGATTTCTCGACTATGATTTATACAAAACCAATTTAGATATCGAATAAATTTAACAATTTATTCAAATAAAGTGAAAGCGTTTTGTTATTTGAACCGGAAATAAATTGATGGCCCATCAAAAGAATAAATTTATATATTTTGGAAATTTTTAATCAATTTGTGTGCAAACACAGAAAGAAATATATACACATATTGCATTGAAGCGAACTAACTAACTAAAACTAGAACAATAAAATACATATTTGCCACAGAAGGCTGGCTTACATTCTAATTGCAATTGATTCCCAAATTTATCAAATAATCCTGATATTCTTTGATTCTTATATTTGGCATTGCCATTGGATATATTTCAATTACAGATTAGGTTTAATTTGCAAACTGACAAAACTAATTAATGTGTCACTCTAAATGAACAGCAATATTTAGTTTGGCATCCAATTAGGCAATTGAAGTTCTAATATAGTGCAACTAACATATGTTAAATATTTTTACAACAACCATAAGAGGAAGACACCAAATTTTGTGCTTAACAATATTGGAAAGAGCATTTGTAATTTGATAATAATTAATTTCATTAATTCAAATAAACTGTTCGCAATTTCTGCATTGTCTGCAAGCAATTTACTGCATTCATGAAGTAGGCATTTGCTTGCTTATTACAAATAGAAGCGATAAAAGCAATTGGCAGATAGATATTTCAAATACTTAATTAAGAGACGGAGAACCCCTTTGGATGAGAGTGAAACCTAGAGATGACCTCATTCTTGACGTATTTTGCAGCGCTGTCAGCGAATGCGACGTTGCTTGGAGACAACGCGACGCTAATTGCAATAGCGAATAGGGAAACAGTCACTGCCCCGACAATATTAGATGGAATGCAGAGCAATCAAGTGACCATTGAGCAGAGCACAACGGAAGAGCAAACTGTGGATATATGGAGCGAGAGACCTGATACAGCGACATTGACAAAGGGCTTCTCAATACCAACGTATTTGCCACCTTTTCCGGACTTCATTCCTGTTGATTTGCCACAGACGGAGACGACAACAATGCCACACACGAGAATCCCCACAGGCCATGACATCGATCCAGGCATCATGCAGTTGTCGCCTAATAAGCAGCAGCCACAACAGCAAGAGCAGCAACCGCAACCTCGTCTCCATGCCTACGATAGTGAGAAGAAGGCCCAGGAGCTGCGACGCGCAAAGCAATTGGCACGTGAGCGGCAACAGCTGCCCCGACGGCAACTCAGCCTCCCATCTAGAAATGTTACAGTTCAGGCGGGACAGCACGCCTATCTGCCATGCCAGGTAAGTGGGAGCCGATTGTGGCATTCATTTGAGTAGCATGATTGAAAGGCAGTAAATCAAACATGGCTGGGCGTTTGCCTTTTGTGTTTGCAGCTTCATCAGCACTCGAGCAAACCGCTCTCATGGGTTCGATTGAAGGACGAACATATCATAGCCGTGGATCACACAACCTTCATCAATGATGCACGTTTCGCAGCTCTGCTCCAATCGCCGTCAAATACCAGTGGCGCCCTATTGAACAGCGCAAATGGCAGCAGCCTCAGCTGGACTCTGCTAATCAAGTATGTCCAGCTGCAGGATAATGGCTGGTATGAATGCCAACTGGCCACGGAACCCAAAATGAGCGCCAAAGTGCAGCTGCTTGTGATAAGTAAATCGAAAAAGAACATCGTGTTCAATTTAATTGATGTTTTACTAAAACAGCATCAATTAAATTCAACATGGTTTTCTTGTGATTCAACTCAATGTTACACAACCGTAATTTAATTAAAGCATAACCTCAATTTAATTCAACTTAATCAATCAATTACGCACATAATTTATATTTAGTTAAAGATAATCTCGAGACCTGTATATAACGTCATCATAATTCGCCATAATCTTTATTCAACTCAGCGTAAATTTCATTCCAAAGTCAATTTAATTCAATTCAACATAACCAGCCACATATCCAACTTTTTAGTTCAATACAACCCATATTTAGTTGAACATAACCTCAACCGGAATATACATAGTTGAACATAACCTCAACTGGACTTGACATAATCTGCATTTGATTCAACATGCGACTGAGCATAACATTCTTTTAGTTGAGAGCAACTCTCAATTCAATTCAAGACAACTTTAATTTTGCTGTAATATTACTGGAATTCCATTCAACATAACCCTAATTTAGTTCAACATAACCACAATTAAATTCAATAATATCTGTATTTAGTTTAATATTAATTTTTTTAAATTTATTAGCACCAAAAACAGAACTAATCGGTGATAAGCAGCGCTTTGTCAAGGCGGGCAGTCGAGTGGAATTACATTGCATTGTGCGTGGTACCTTGGAGGCACCCAAATACATAGTCTGGTATCGGGGAGATCAACAGGTGTTAGCGGAGAATGAAGCCACTGGCATTGACAATGGCTGGTATACACAAATCGATCGCAATATCTTTGGTAATACGGAGCACAATCGGAATACGGTCTGAAACATTATAAGAAAATAATAATAATCAAATATTTAATTGTTATTCGAAATCTTTATCATTCCATAGATTGGTAGCCTGGTTATTCCTGTGGTGCGTAAGACCCACTCGGGGAATTACACCTGCGAGCCGGAAAATAGTCAAGCGGTTTCCATACAATTGCATGTGCTCAGCGGTATGGCACAATAATCACTCTAATCAAATATTTTAAATTTAATCACTGCTCTCTCTCTGCAGGCGAGTACTCCGCTTCGGCAATTATGTCCAGGGCAGCTGACATATTTAGACACGGACGTGGCTATAACAGCCTGCATCAGTGGCTAATCTTTCTACTGGTGGCTCTAAACAAGACATGAACTCTTCTCGCATGCATAACTGTGGCATTATCTATTTAAGATATCGTATTAGATAAATTTCTAGGTAATTTGCACTCATTTGAAAGTACGATTAATTGTGAACACTTGTGAGAGTATGAGCAAATGTTTCTTCACATCATTTTAGCACAGAATTTTATACCATCTCTAGATATAATATCATATCTTTTGTTATAGCCCATAAATATCGAGATTGCTAAGCATTTGTAACATTAAGCATTCAATTGTGTTAGACATTAAGATATATGCGTAAATAAAGCCAAAGGCATATTAAGTAAGGAATTTCTAATCGATTTAATAGGTATTCAATTTCAGATGTTAATATACTATTCATAAGTATTTGTCCAATAAAAGGCTAAGAATCTTCATCCGAATGATATTTCATTCATTCTACAGCGTAGAACAAACACATGCATCGTTTCCTTTATATTTTAACTTAATCCATTATAAATATGTTATTAATATCCATCGCGATTAAATTATAATTAAATATAATCAATTAATATTTTCATAAGTACAATACTAAAAACGTACCAACGTAGTAAAACTTTACCAGTTTTGGTACTAAAGTACCAAGTGTGGCAACCCCAGAAAGACAAAACGCTTTGAAGAGAGCGTAACGCAGAGCACCAGCCACGGTTGCCATCTTTTTCCTTCGTTGGTACTTTTTGGTACTATTATTATGAAAAAAATGCATTGCATATAATTAATTTTAGTTTAATCGCGATGGATGGATATGAAAGTTTTATTTTGTAATCTAAAATGTATATATAACACATTAATAATGAATTGAATTATTTAATTATGAAGGAAAAATAGAAGTTTTATAAAGTTGGTACTTTTTTACTAATTTGGTACTTTATTCAAAAATCTGATTTGAATAATTAGCGTATTGTGGCAACCGTGAGCACAGCAAGCAACACCAACAAATTGCAGTCTTGGATCGATACCAAGCGCTCGCTTTCATTTTGCGTGTGTGTGTGTGTGCTCAAGCAGATAGACGACTGCACCTATATACCCTTATCATTTACAAGAACCAATTTGAGTAAATTTGAAAGAGATTACTTAAAGGCACAGCTAGCGGGGGAATACCATCTCATGCTAGTGATTCTAATCTCTATTCTAGAGACGGAAGCCCAAGCTTGCCAGAGATTTAAATAAAGAGATTCAAATTACAGTACTCAGCTTGTCACAGCTATTAGCTCAAATGTGAATCTCAGTTGAAAGGCTGGTATTTTAAGTGACATTTCGTCCGTAACAATGAGAGCTTGCTACTCGAAACTTTTCACTTGCTTAGTCTCAATTTAAACTCATTAAATAGCTGAAAAGTTCTGGCCATCTGCTATAAAGGAAATAATCTATGTATATTCACATATATATATATATATATGTAATTATAATTACAAACTCATAATAAAAGATGCAAATAAAATACGCTCTGATTCAACAAACGGATAGGAGAATAGGGTTAAAACAAAAAGGCAACAGCTGACGCCTTTGCCTTTTGTTTTTTATTTTTCTTTTGATTTGCTTCTGTTTCTTTTGTTGCACTTTTTAGTTGCTCATTTTTGTTTTATGGCGTGGCAACTATAATTTTCCGCGATTTTCCTGATTGCCCCCCGCGCTGCGCTTTTTACGGAGCTCATTTATCAAGATGGCTGACCAAAGCCAAAGAAGCCATGGCCAAAGTTTTATGGCCAACTTTGAATTTCCTTTAACCACAGAAGTTGGCCCACATTTTCATCTTTTGCGCACACCTTGCGATTCTCTTATTTCCTCACATTTTCATCTGAAGCCGCAGCCACTCAACAGACAATTTAAAGCTGGACAGTTGAAAACAGATAGAAATGAGAGAGAGCTTAAGTTTATGGAGAGAACTGGTAGAGAATTATATTGTGGGAACGGAAGGGAAGCCTGGATGGTCTAATCACTTTTTGATTTATTTGCCACAGTCGCAAAGAAAGTTTTCGCAACAGTTCATATTTTTCCTGTTCTTTGGTTTGCCTGTACTTTGGCCATTGCCTTGCCCGCAGTTGGACTTAGACGTAAAAAGATACAATCAATGTAAAAGCAAAAGCTGAGGTCTCCTCGGCACTTTAACATATTATTCGATGCAGACGCAATTTTTCAGAGCAGATTGGGAATTCATTATATTAATAGCTGTAAAATTAATTAGTTTTAATTCATTTTTTTCCTTGTGGATACTTCGTCCTGCTTTTCAAATATATTTTCCACAAATGCCTGAAAGTATTTTGGATGTTGTCAGCAAATCTTAAAGTATACTTTTGTCAGCATATTACTTTGCAATTCCCAAGCAGTCGCGGCATATCAAAAGCACTTCTTCATTTTAATAATTTAAATACAACACGAAAAAGAAAGGAAGAAGGAAGAACACTTTGCCCCAGGTTTATCCCCTGTGCCCTGTCTCTGGCGTAGGCAATTTACCTTTGCCACTAAACAAGTCTTTTGCCTTGTTACAGCAAACTTTCCTGTGGCTAAAAGTGTTTAAAGTTTGCCGCCTGACTTTTAAATTACATTCACTTCAGTCGTGGGCGATGAACTTGGCTGGCACAATTTCCCCCACTTTTCCACTGGAAATACGTATGGAGACTGTTAATAATCTCTAGTGACCTAGGAAAGAGACATTTCTGGCATTCTAATTTGGATTGTAGACACTACAGCTTAAAATAATTAACTCATTTCAACTATTAGATTCGATTAGATTTAAGTCTTAAACCATTTTCAAAGTTTTTCTGTATGCAATTTTGTCAAATCATGTTACAAAGTTACAAATTTTTTCGTTCTTCCCGTTAACTTTGTTTGAAAGTTAACTTTGGGAGCTAAATTTGTGTGTTATTTTTGTATACCTTATAAAAAATTCATTCAGGTAGGTCAATTCATTCACCTGTTGATGCATGGGAACAGTTTATATGTTTAACATTGCGCATATGCAGAATTCAAAATCATTCTTAGCGCCAAACACTTAGCTGTTCCCAGCTTGACAACTAACTGGTTGCTTTGACGCTGATAACTATGTTGAATAAAATAATGATAACGATATCTTTAGGACACGACACAAGTAATACATTTAAAAACAGGTTCATCAAATCAATTTTAATCTAATAATTATCTTCATAAGTAATTTAATTATACCTTATACTTATCAGCAGAATGAAAACATATTGTAGTCTTATTTTCCGACGCATATGAAACTTATAGAATTTTTGTTAGAGTAATAGCGTTATAAATTGAAATATTTTTAATATTTATAAGTTTACTTTAATTTTAAATGTCAATATTTTAAAGTAACATTTATTAATAATAATTGAAATTATAAATAAATAAAATTATTAAATAATAATGAACAAAATGCCTATTTTTTTTCAATTTTTTACAAAGTACAAACATTTTAATAGCAATTTTTCATAAAATGTGAAGGAGAGAAAGCGCTGCAGAGAACTGCCACTGCCGCTTTTGTATTCCATTGGCTCTCCCGAGCCTTCGCTGAGTTCATCCTCAGCAGCCTGCTGCAAGAAACATACACATTGGTGCTGTCGTATGCCTGTATGTGTGATCAGATGGGCAAGCTCTCTGCAGATAGCATGGACCATGCATGTGCAACTGAGTGCAGAGAGAAAAAGCTGCTGTCTATGCATTTGTGTGTGTAATCACTTTTAGGCAAGCTCGCTGCAATGAGCATACATGTATGTGTAAGCAGTTGTAGTGATTGCGTTCAGCGTGCGTGTTTATGGAAAGCTCGCCGAACTTAGCATCCACAGTAAGAGCTGTGAACCAAGCAGTTTCCAAGAATGGAATTCAATTTGGAACTTTAGTCCTTTTGATATATATTATATTATATACATATATACACTGTATTATATTTATTTCCAAATGCAGTTCTCGCTTAAGCTAGAAGGAATAAATACCAAAATATTCAATTCAATGAATATTTTACTTACTGCTGTTGGGTCAACGCGAAGAGTAAACACATAAACAAATAAATATTCATTTAATAACCATTTATTTGCATAAATATGCACAATATGTTTCTGGTTTCTGTTTGCTTTTATATATATATATATATGTGTGTATATTTAATTTTGTAAAACTAAACACGCTTAAAGATGAACTAAAAACAATTTTCAAAATGCTTGCAATGCATAATTTACATAATTTTTGCAAATTTTCAAATTTGTATTTTATATATTTGAAATACTTGGAATGCACAAAAATAATTTGTTGCTCTTTAATTGATATTAATATTGTATCGTTCGAATAGATTTAATGCTATAACAAAGAAATCATACACATTATATAAGTACTTATATAGTACTAGGTGTATATATTTATATTTTGTTTAAAGCCATTAGGTTCTTGTGTAGTGAAATCCTATTTGATTTATGTTAAATTGGTACATTTCGTCTATGCATTATATATTTATGTTTTAATGTTTCGTTTTCGTTTATCTTTGTTTTGTTGCTTTTAAAAGGTGTACGAAAAATGTATTAATTAAAAATATATATTTGCGAATCATTCGTTTTTCTTCATTTCCATTTTTTTTTTTTTATTTTTGTAAATATAAATTTGTTTCTGTTTTGTTTCTTTGTTAATAATTGAATAATTGGACCATTTGTTTTATGACGTCGTGGCTTATAATTTCCTATAATAATAAACATTTCGTGTTTTTGTTCCGCACAATTCCCAGGTAAATATTTCTAAACTAACGCACATCATTTACATTGTTATCGATAAGGTAAATACTAAATATTTCAAATTTACTGCAACAGTATGTATATTGATGTACATATATATGTGTTTGCATTAGGTAAAGAATTATGTTTAAAACTGCTTTACAAATTGTGGCTCGCCCCACTTTCGTTGTGTAGGCTTCATCTACTACTTTGTATATGGATAATTATATAAATATATATTACTACATATGTCTGTGTATAAGTATGATAGAATATGCTAATTTTGCTTTTCACTAATTGATTTCAGTTAACATTTTGTTTATTATCAACTTCTCAACATCTCAACTCTTGAACTACACATACTACGCAACTATGCGATCTATTGAAACGCGTAAATATGGATTGGTTATTGCCTTGCTTAGCAAATTCGTTAGGTTTTTGTTTGTTTGTTTGTCATATGTGCTATGTAATATAATCATAATCATATATATGTCTATATGGTAAATATTGTATGTGCTATTTTATCGTAACAACTTGGCCCCCAATTCAACTGAGTACTCGTGATTTAAGTTTATGTATGTGTAAGTATGTAAATATGTATGTACATCGCATTGATCAACGGCTATTGATTGGCCGCCCTCAGTGCACTGCATCGATGTCCCGTTGCGCCCGCGATATTTTCAGCTTATCCTTGGGCGTATTATCCTCGCCAGATTCTAATGCAAACATTTTCATCTTCTCCTTGAACGACAGCTTCTCTGGCACCGCATCTCCAGCTCGTTGTTGTTGCTGCTGTTGTTGCTTCTCGGCCAAACGGCGTTGTCTGGGATCCCTGTGTGATGCAGATATGAATTAAGCAACTGTTTAGCAGATGTAATTGTGGATGTGCTTACCTGTAAACCTCTTGGGCACCAATGACGCCGGGCGTTGATTGCACGGAGGTGTTCCAGAGTGCCGCATCCGGTGTGGAGGGCATCGAAGGCAACATGGAGGCATCCATATACTAAGGAACCAAATTAGTATTTTATTATTTGTTGAACTTAAAGATGCTCTAATTGCCACTTACACTTGCATCCTCGCGTATCGTATCCAAGTCCTGATGCTCCAACGTATAGTTATCCAGCAAATATTGCTGCTGCTGCTGCTGTTGTTGTTGTTGTTGTTGTAGCAGATTATTCTCCTCATCATGGAAACTCACACGCTTGTTGTCTCGCTGCAAAAGTGGCGGTGGAGTGCCCAATCCCCCCATTCCCGTGCCCGTGGCAGACACATAGGCAGCATTCAATTCCATGGCGCTTAGAGGCGATGCCTGCATTGTATTATTATTGAGGCTGCCACTCAAATTGTTGTTGTTGTTATTGTTATTATTGGTGGTGCTGAGCAATGCCGCCTTCTTGATCTCCACAGCAGCGGCTGCTGCCTGATTGCTGGTGGCCGTCTTGAGCAGACCCATTGATGAGTTGCCTCCACTTGAAACGCTTGTCCGAAGCTTCTGTTGTGACATAATCAGATAGGAGCTGTTGCGTTCGGGTGGTGGTGGTGGTGGCACTGAACCATCTAACGCAGTCTCATTATTATTATCCTTGTCGAGCATGGAGAGCTGTGTCAGATCCTTGGCTAGATTCGATATGGGGTGTTCCGTCTGCAGGTGACGGTCATCGGCAAAACTTGCCGATTTCTGTGATTTGGATGGAGATGATGGTGCTCCGCCAGCTGTGCTGGCACCACCAGTTCCACTCTCCGAGTATCGATTATGCTTCAATATGCTCTTCGGCTGCTGTGTGTTGGCCGCTGTGGGTGGCGGTGGTGGTGCTTGCACCACCGAATCGACGGGACTGCTTTCACTGATCTCGGCCAATTTGATGTCCGTCTGACGGTAGCTGGTGATGGGCGTTTGTATGGCACCGCTCGCTGACAATCGAAACAGTTCCTGCACATTATCCTTGTCGTAGGACTGCTCCTGATCATCCTCCTGCTCCTGCAACTCCTGTGCACGTCGCTCAAAGTCACGCTCCAATATGAGCGTCTTCAACTGTTCCTCCTGCTGTGACGTGCGCGTCAGTGTACCCGACAGTTCCGCAATTTGCTGCTCTCGCCATTGACGTATGTGCTCACGTCGCATTTCCAGATCTTTTTCACGCTCCTCCCGTTCCCAGGGATTGCTGCCACTGTGTAATGGACGTGCAGCTGCCTGACTGGCGGGCAAATAGCTGCCTTTCGGTGGATCTAATGTACTTGCCACATAGTTCATACCCGGCGCCAGCTGCTGTGTTGCCTTGAACAATGGATGCGTTGCAGTTGGTGGCAACGGTGGTTTATCCTCACCTAGCACATGACTTGGAAGATATGCAGCCTGTTGTTGCTGTTGTAGCTGCTGTTGTTGCTGTTGCTGCTGCTGTAGTCGCTGCTGCTGTTGTTGTTGTTGTTGTTGTTGCTGCTGCTGTGGTTTGGGTGCGGTGCTGGGTGGTGCCGATGACTTGCTGGGCGATTGCAAGCTTCCAATTGGCTTCGGTGGCAATGCTATGAAGTTGGGCGACGCCTGTTGCTGTTGTTGTTGTTGCTGCTGCTGCTGTTGCAATTCGTAGAGTGTTGCTGCCTCATGCAGCTGACTGCGACGCGCATGTTGCTGATAATCGAGTCCCCCATTTTGATAACCCGGCACAAATTCATTCACATTCTGCATGCTTTGACTGGCGCTCATTGGCGGCTGCTGCTGTGATCCCTGTTGCTGCTGTGGATGTTGTTGCTGTTGGTACATGTTGCTGATGTTAGGCATGGAAGGGGCCAGCATTTGTTGCATGCGTAGCGTGTGTTGGAAGTTCTGTTGGCTTTTGGCGCGATTGTTGAGCGTCAGCTGTTGTTGCTGTTGTCCATTGAGATTGCTGCTGCTGTGTGCGAATTGCTGATGCTGCAATGCATGCTGCTGCTGTTGCTGTTGTTGCTGCTGCTGTTGTTGTTGTTGTTGCTGTTGCAGCTGTGCACTCTGCTGACTGTGGTAATAGGCGGAAACGGGACGTGCGGGCAGATTAGCGCTGACCTGCAAATGTTGTTGGTATGGTGATGCCTGTTGCTGCTGCTGCAGTTGTTGTTGTTGCTGTTGTTGTTGCAGTGTGACGGCATGCAGGGAATTGCCATTGTAGGCGTTCATGGCGGCATGTGCGGAAATGGTCGGTCTGTAAGCAATAAATTTAATAGATTTTCCGTTAATTTAGCTTTGCCAACAACTGTTGCTGATGATGAGTCAGGAGTCGTGAGACAGTGCTGTTGCCGTTGCAATTGCTGTTGTTGTTGTGTCTTGCGTGTTGCTGGCAAATAGCCCATGTAATTGCAAAGGTGTTTCATGGGTATGTGTGTGTGTGTGTGTATGCGTGTGTGTAACAGTGTGTGCTGCTCTTAAGCCTTATTTACAGGTGAATGCTGACTGTTGACTAAACGTTAGCGACAACAACACGCTAATTACTCACGTACATGTCTCATTTCTACAAGTTGGTATTCACGTTCTATGGGTATCAAGCCATAAAGTAATTTCTTTAAGGCCAATGTTATCCTAGAAATACGAATACAATTTATAGCTAACAACAGCAACATTATTATTTATGCCAATGGCTTGAAGTTCAACACGAACAGTGCTCACTGTGGTAATTATTTGGATTTTAGTCTTGTGTTGCGGTTCTCGAATCATTTCCCTTTCGACCGGTTAACGTAAATTCTGTTGTTATTATAAGTACAATTAATTAAATCGAAAGAGAAGAGCTAAAAGCAATCGCAATCATTGTGACAGAATAAATAATTAAATTATCTCTGGTCATCTCTGTTAATATCAGAAAGAGATTGTCGAGTCTGCTCGACAAAATATAAAATACGACGTAAACAGCTCAATGCTGAATGCTATTGTAATATATTCCAATATCATTACAGAGTGTAACTAAAATAAGTTAAGGACAATAGACTGAACCCAAACTAAACCGACAAGCTTCAAGCATATATGGTGTCTGCCAAGCTTTGTTTACTGTGTTACACATTTCTGGACCAAATTACAATAGACTCTTCCAGCGTAACAGAGAAAACAGTATCAGGAATATTTAAAAATAGTAAAATAATGAGAAATCATTTATCTATAATGTATACAAGTGTTCTGAACAGCAAATTGAAAAGAATTCCTAATCCCTTAGCTAATAACTTCACTAACAGTCACTTAGTTAAGTAAAACCAAACTATGGTATCTACCAGCAGATGGTTAGATATTCTATTGGGTATAATGGCAGAAAATAGATGCAGATACGAAGAACAATAAATGACCTTTCACTTACCTCTCATTTAAAATTGGTTGACTTTGATTTTGTG
Organism: Drosophila funebris; assembly: GCA_018901825.1. Classification (NCBI taxonomy): domain Eukaryota; kingdom Metazoa; phylum Arthropoda; class Insecta; order Diptera; family Drosophilidae; genus Drosophila; species Drosophila funebris. The sequence goes on from JAEIFK010000678.1 coordinate 5,078,529, forward strand.
CACGGTAAACGCTCAAATTCTGATAGAATCCCTGCTCGTTGCCATTGAGATTTCCATTTGCATTCGGATTGTTGTGAGTGCCATTTGGTTGACCTCCGACACCGATGCCGCCTCCTGTAACTCCTACACCTGCACCTACATTGTTATGCAAACTGTGTGTACTGCGGGACTTGGAATTGGCCAGCGCTGTGAGAGGAATGGGAGAGAAATCAATTAGAGCATGGACATTGTTGTGCATTTTGCTTTTGATTGCTACTGGGATTAAGAGTGTGATAGATTAAGGAGGGGGAGTGTGTGTGTGTGTGTGTGTGTGTGTGTGTGTGTGTGTGTGTGTGTAACTTACATATGTTGCCAGATCCCGTGTGATGATGCAGAGCCGGTACCGATTTGCTATTGGGCAGGTGTGCAGCTAAGGAATTCATGATGCTACTACTGTTGTTATTGATGATGTTGCTGTTATTGTGATTGTGGCTATTGTTGATATTACTATTGCTCAGATTGAGACTGTGGTTGAGACTGTGATTCGTGTGGCTATTGGCAATGAGAGGCCCACCGATGACGCCCAATGATTTTGTCGATTCGGCGGCTCCCATGCGACTCAAATCTCGCTCGGACATGCGGCGATTACCTGATGTGTGTATACCCCCATTAACATCATCATCATCATCATCATCATCATCATCATTATCAATATCATCATCATCGTCCATAGAGTGCGGCAGGAAGTGTATCGAGGTTGGTGCAAGTAGAGGGAACACAACGTGGGGTGGATGGGAAAGAGATAGATTCGTAATTGTTTTAGTAATCATCATTGTAATCCCTATGTAATTATTTCAGTGTGTATGCGTGTGTATGTGTGTGTGTGTGAGTGTGTGTGTTGAATATGTGCGAATTTAATCAATTTTAATTCATTGTGCATACAAAATGTAATTAACATATGCAAACACAACAAACGCTACAAATACAATTCAAAATACATATGTATATATCTACAATACAATAAAAAAGCGCGTTAAAAAAAAATAGAAGAATAAAGCCCATCAGATGCAGCTCAATAGAATATTTAAATATACTACATATTTAATCGCACATTCAATAAAGTAAACATTTCGTGTTCAATGCATTCGACAGCTGCTTCACTGTTGTGCAATTTAATTGTCATAAGGCTGCAACAACAATAGCAAAAGCCAATTACTATGATAACAACAACGACAATAACAATATAACAACATACATATTAAAATTCTATGAAAAATGAAGAGTGAAAAAACTAAGTGAAAACAAAAGCGAGGAAAATCATTTGCATGCCATAACTGAAATGCAAATGCTTCTGTAATGAAATTAAATGAATAAACAATGAATTTAATATCGATGCGATAACAGTAAATGGAAGGTGTGGGTGACTTAATAGAATTTTAATGCAAATAAACAATTCCAAGATCTATTGATGGACTACACAACAAATGGTGTTGGATCAAAAGAAACTAAAGAATATTGAATTGAACGGAAAACGAAGTTAGACTTAAAACTGCACACAACGAAGCTTAACAAAGTTATTCTTAGCCATTTTATTTATATTTTTCCCATGAAAATGCAAAGTCAAAGTCTATTGAGTTTTATATTACACTAATTCTGGGCAACAGAGAAGCTTCCTATTTTAGGAAATGGAGCAATTGTTGTCTATAAATTGAAAGTAATGCTCTATAAATAGTAATCTTAAAGTGCCTTATAAATGTATAAAAATGAATATAAAATGTAAACAAATCTATTGAATTTCTTTGCAGTTTACATACATAATCGCAGAACATAAATCAAATCAATATAACAATTCTAAATAGAAGCAACTCAAACTAAAGTGAAGACTAAATAGAACAAACAAAACTAACGGAGAACTTGGAAATGTGATTTTATAAGAAATATACAACAACAAGAACCTCGTGGCATTGTAATTAGTTTGTCATCTGTGAGTTGGACACAAGAATGTGGCATTTGGTCCAGTTCCAGTTTGTCCGGTGACGCGTTGTTCTGTTTCTGGCCCAGCTGCAGCATTAACATCATGATCGTCATCATAATCAACAACATCATCAACATCTTCTTCGCTGACAAGCATATTAGCTGGCGTCTCACAGCAAATGCAATCGGTGGAGGAGGAGGAGGAGAAGGAACAGGAGTCATCAACATCAACATCACTGCAGTTGCAATTGCAATCATTGTGGCAGCTGTGCTTGCCACTCTTGTTGCTCGTGTTGCTGATGCTGTTGCTGTTACTCTTGCTTGTTTTACCGCTGGCCAAAGACAGCAGCAATTTGGCTGTTGAGGGCGGTGAGGCGTTGACTGCGTGACGACCTTGATGATGCTGATGATGGTGATGGTGATGGCGAGCATGATGATGTTGATGTTGCTGGTGATGCCGTTGATTTTGCTTTTGTCTCTGTTGCTTATTACGTTTCAGTTGCCGCACGCTGTGCGCTTGACGATTGTTACACATGATGCTGCGACGACAGGGCAAATGACGCGCCAGGGCCGAGGACTGTGATGAAGATGGCGCTGACTTTGTGGCAAGCGACTCCTTTGCTGCCTGCTGACAGCTGTCATAACACTTGAAAGTGGTCGTTATATTGTTGTTTGTTGCGGTTGGCAACATCTTCTCAGTCTCCCCACGACAATGCGCACAACAAGGACAATCACAGCTAAGCTTCGTTGGCTGCACCTTCTCATCTTTCTTAACATCCTGCTGTGGCAACTGCACATTGTAATCCTTGCCGGCGCTGCCAAAGAGACTCCATTCCTTCAACTGTTTAATAATGTCGCTCTGCTCATGCTGGGTGAGGCAAGCACGTTCCTCGACGGCCAACGCTGATGTGGACTTGGATTTGAGTTTGTTATTTGGCGCAAACGATTGATTAGCATTAAAGTACGCTGCCATTTCAAGCACCTTACCCTGGCCGAAAGGCAGCAGGAAACTAGGACTGAGATTTGTATGGCTGGAGGCTCGACGAGTGGAAATTTCATTGGTGCTTGTGCTCTCACAATATTTATTGCTTTTATGTACATTTTGTGTGCGGGGACAAGCACAGGAACTGTCACTAGGAACTTGTATGTTAATTAATGGAGGAGGAAGAGGAGCTGTTGTTGTTGCTATTGCTGTTGTCGTTGGTGCTGTGGAACTGACCCCTGACCTTATATGCGAACGTTGCGTGTTCAGTTGTCGACGGCAAGGTGACTGCTGTTGTTGCTGCTGCTGCTGTTGTAATTGTGGCTGACGCAACAGGGGCATGCGTTCGATGGACTCACTGGACGATCGTTGACTATTGGAGCCGGAGCCGCCAGAGCTGTAATCAACCGCTGAACAATTTGTGGCACGTTTCGTATTCAATTCACGTCGTATTTTTTGTATAAGTGGCATACGCTCCGCCTGGTACGACTGCTGATCCGTGGACAGAGACTCATTGGATGAGTTGTTGTTCACAAAATGGCTGATAGCATCGTGTGTATGATATTTGCGATCAATGCTGGTTGCCACACTCGACGTGGGTTGTTCCAGATCAAAGCTTACTGTCTTGCGATAACCGGCAGCAGAATTGCTTTTAGCATTCGACGAGGAGCTGTAGCTGCTGTTGCTAGCAATGCATGGACGTTGTTGTTGTTGTTGCTGTTGATGTTGCTGCTGCTGCTGCTGCTGCTCATCTTCATCGTCTATAAAGGGTATATCGCCAGAGTCAGCCATGGAAGCGATGCTCTCCTCGTTCAGCGGCTGATGTGCATCGCTATAGCAGGTGAAATTATTGAATGATTCTTGCGAATTGCGTGTCTCCTGTTGCTGCTGCTGCTGATCCAATGACACTGCCGGCTCATCCTGATACTCCTCGATGTAAATCGATGGCGGCGGCGTGCGACGCAGCGGACGAAGTGGACTGAAATGTGGTGCCACAATCTGTGGCTGATAGTACCCCGAATTAGGCTCATTGGACAAATACAAACTGCTGGCCGAACGGGCAATTGGTCGTGTGTCTCTGTAGCGTGGATCAATGTGCAGCTGATGGCCCAAGGCACAGAGCTCCTCCTGCAAACAGGATGCACTTAGGCGACGCACCGGCGGCGATGAGGAACGCATGCAAGCAAATGATTCACGACGACTGCGATTCAAACTATCATCTGATATGGAATTGTTATAATAACGCGCCTGCTGTTGATACGAGGAATGTCGACGTTGTTGCTGATGTTGTTGTTGTTGTTGTTGTTGTTGCTGCTGCAGTTGCAAATAGTTGTTGCTACTGGTTGCACAGTCTTTATACCGTTGAGCAGCATGTTCAGAGAGTGAATTAGGGTTTGATTGGAGGAGGGAGTTACTTCGCTTTAGCTTACACAAGAATATGTGTGTGTGTGTGTGTGTGTGTGTGTGTGTGTGAGTATTATCGATATGTGTGTGTGTATTTGTGTGGAGTATATGTATTCTGTTTGTTAGCGTCTACCCAGCACCAATTAAGTAATGTCTAATCTTGTATTTGTGTGTGTTTACGGCTGGGTTGTGGCTGGAGATCAACTACTCACCACGCTGTATAACGGGACTCGGTTGCTGCAACAGCGTTGCAAGACCATGATAAATGGCGCCCTGCTTGGCCACCTCCAAACTGACCACAGGCCCCGTGCGCACCAAATAATCCGCAGCACTAGAAATAGCAGCAGATTAAGTTTCAAATTCAACTCTCTTGACTCTCTTCTCTCATTTGATGCACTCACCGCTCCTGTGTAATCCCAATCAGGCTCTGTCCATCGACACGGAGCAGCTGATCGCCAGCTTGTAGACGTCCATCCGCATCGGCGGCACCGCCCGGCACAACGCTCTTTATGTAGATACCCAAACGCTCCTGGCCCGCACCCTTGGCGGCGACAATGGACAGCCCCATGCCGTTGCTATTCTTATGCAGCTTTATCAACTGCACCTCCGGCTGGGGCAGCTTGTTCGACATGGCGCTGGAGCTGCGTGCCTGCTAAAGTAACAGAAGGAAAGCGATTAAAAGGAGTAACCAAAAGTAAGCGTATATGCATCCCGATTGACTAAACACTTTATGAACTTTTTCGCTGTTGTTACACGGTTAATTCTATTATTAAAAATGTACATTTTTAGGCAATTGTACAGGAAACTAATGTATATATCTTAATAATGGAATAAATTTGAAAAAAAAAGCCGTGAAGAATGTTTCTAAATCTGATAGCGGGAAGCAGCTATTATATATTCCATTCATTCATATGATTAAAATCAGATTACTCTATAATTATAGCAGTCAGGGGAACGTTGGATGGGTATAAAATGTGGGACTCTATACATTAAATCTAAGGAATGACGCAGAAATAATTCCTTCTTGCCTTTAAGTGCAATGATTGGATTTCGAATCTTAAAGATTCAATTCAAATCAAAAAACTTAAACACATTACTCACATTAAACTGATGCATGTAAACAGTCCACAGGCCAATCGATGTGGGCTGAGCGGCCAAACGGCACATGCCCTGCTGCTGCAGGGGGATTCAAGAAGTCCACAAGGCCGGTGGGTATGCCTCGCACCACATCACAGCTGAAGCCATCGTCGGGCAAGAGTAAAGCCAGATGCAGCTCAGGTGACTCCTCCAGACGCACCTCACGGCCATCGGCACGTGTTAACTCATCGGCCACAGATTCGGCCATGCGAATGGCCGTATCCACAAGATTGCGTGGAATCTTCTCTAGCTGTAGGAGTGCGCCCATTTGCAGGGAGTTGAGGCGGAAACAGGAGCAGGCCAATTGCTGAATCTCTTCGACTGATGATTTGGGTGCCTGCAAGAACTGTGCACATTGATTGATCTTGGCCAAATGGCAGTCAGCAGCCAATTCTAAGCCCTGACGTTCGGCCCACAATTCCAACAGCTGCAGACGCTCCGTCATCATTTTGCCCCATTCGGCGGTGCACATGTGCGAATTGGCCACAATCTGTAAAGAAACCGTCAACAGATGCATAAATATAAAATACAAACATGCGCTTAATGTCAATTTCTTGGATAATTCAACCTGCAGAGTCCGCTCACCGTATTGAAACAAATGACATTAATGTAGTGAAAAAGTTGTGAGAACAGTTGAATGGTCAAGGCGGCATTCACACGACAACGTCGCAACAGCGCCATTGCCGAGCCAAGCACTGTGAGCACAAGTCCCGCCGCCGAATCATGATCGATGGTCTCCGAGAGGAATTGATTCAACGTCTGCGATAATTCCAATCGAAAGCAATTGACAAGATTACGAAATGCCGTTTGCACCGCCTCCGCCAGCACCTCCTGAGCCTGAACACTGAAGGCGCTGATATGACGATCCGATTTGAGGAAATGCAAGAACTCTGAACTGTTAGCCATCCAAAATGCCAAAATTCTCGGATCCGTATACTGCTCCTGGACAACGCTATAGACCAGATTCGATACGTGATGCAGAAATATGGTCAATTTGTGGGCACGCTCTGTGGGCTGAAGCTCTGGACGGTAATGGGTTGAGGCGCGATATCTGGAAGAGAAGAAATCATTTCATTAATTTGTTTGCTTGCATGTGATGCTTTTTATTGATTGATTTATTTGCTATAACCTGCGAGCTGTTGCCCTCGTACATGTATGAGGTATGGCAAGGCGGGAGTGACCTCAACAAGAGTAAGTATTGATATACTTATATACATATCCCAGACAATTCTAAATGTATTTCTTAAATACTCATTCATTTATTCCTTATACACTTTGGCATACAAGTGGTTAGCCAAAATACAACTGATAACTGATATATTGTTGGCCGTATATCCTAGTCTGTACTGAATTTCAAGAGGTATCTTTCAGCACATCACAAATCAGAAAATAAAAGAAACCAGACTGCAAACATTTGCTGGATGACTAAGAAAAGTGTCAAATTTACCAGTGGAAACGTAAGTTTCCCTCCATAAATTAGGTATTATATCTATATGGTTTCAACCGAACTTGATTAACATTTTCTACATATCTTCTAGCATAGCTTTGTTTCATATAGACTCAAAGAAGACTACACAGTATCTGGCAGTCGAACCCAGTCATTTTCAGCTTCTATTATTCAATTCGTTTAAGCTGAATGATTACTTTTACTTGTTGTTTCCCCGTAGCCTTGACAAATGTCCAAGGGGCGGCCCTCCAGCCGCTGGGCTACACAACGTTGCTGCCACTGTGACGGGAAATGTTCGCAATGACCCGTCGGCTGATGCCCCGTCAACATTAATATTAATAGCTCACAAATTGGGTCAGAAGCCAAAATAAATCATCATAATTGATAATGAATTGTTCATCTTATTGGCCACGACACAGTTGGGAATTCGACAGCGGAAAGGTTGCATTCAATTCAGTTTGGGACAACACAACTCCATACCCCGCTAACGCTTAACCCTTGTGCTAGCACTGTGAGTGTCTAAATTGGAGTGGTTTAATTTAAATACGCCTAACATTCTCAAAAGTAAGCCCAGTGCAATCTCACAGTGTGTACACGTTAATATTTATACTAGAGTGTGAGACATAAGAGTTCTGTTTCAAGAAACCCCCTCCGAAATCAATGTTATGTTAAAGAAATGTTAATGCGATAGCCAGGCAGACAACAGTGCTGTTAATTAACATTTAAGCCAGCCAAAGCAAAGCAGTTTAAAGTTTAGGCAAATGTGTTACGTACCTGGCACACAGGTAAAGCGAATAAACTGGCGCCAGTTTAAAGTGTGGCACATTCACATCCAATTCGCTGATGATGTGACGCAAGAAATGCTCCTGGTGCGTCTCGGGAAATTCCAGAACGGCTGGCAAAATTGGCTCCTGTCCTTGGTTATCGCCAGAGCCGCTGCCACCGGCCAAAATGCCTCCAGCACCTGGCAACTTCGGGGATCTATAAACGTTGAGTTTCGGATGTGTTATGTTAATAAAAACAATTTTTTTTATTTATTTATAAGCGAAGCGACGTTAGCACATGAATTTGTCTATGCAAATTTTGACAGAGTTTCGATCAGAATTGCAAAATAAACATTGAAAAAAAAAGCAAATTTAAAAAGCGCACATATAAAAAAAGGAGACAATTTGAAGGCAAAAAAAACAAATGCAGTTGTGAAATGTGAGTGAGTAAGAGGGTTTGTCAGATAGTGATTGTCTTTTGCTGTTGTTAAAAGTTTTATATAAATTATTTATTTATATTAAAGTGGCAGAAACTTTATTGAGAGCGACTTTTGCTTACCTTTCCTGACTATTGGAACCGCCGGATTTCATGCTTGATATAGATTTAATTTCATTCTCCAGATTACCTTCAAGACTCTGACCATCATAGCTAGTCCCCGAGAAGCCCACCTGCTGCTGCTGCTGCTGCTGTTGTTGCTGTTGCTGCTCCTGGTTGCCATGCTTACTGTCCACTACATCCCGTAACGAGTTAAGCATTTGGGTCTCAGTCGAGCTGTTGTTGTTGTTGTTGTTGTTGTTGTTATTGTTGTGAAACCCCGTCGAGGATTGATTTAGCTGCTGTTGCTGCTCATATTCGCTCTTATGCGTCTGCAGTTTGGAAGAGATGGCTCCAGTATTCGCTTTCTCTTCATATGGTTGAATATTTTTGATTTTGATTAAATCACTTACCGAACTGAGTGCGCCATCCTCATCGTTCCATGATCCTGGAGATGTTGGAGAGCGACTACACGATTCCATTGTCATTGCCATTGTAAGTGTGTATTGTGTTTTGTTTGGTGTGTGTTGTAAAATTTGTTTTGCATGTTTGTTGGCGAGTGCGAGTGGGGTGGATTAATGTTGTGCAACAGAACAAACAAACAAACAAACAATAATGAAAACAAACAACACATAATGAATATAAAACCACACAAAGCGTGAACATATAAATAAAGAAAATAAATAAATATGAAATTTAACGCACACATACAAAATAAAACCGAAAGTTCATGTAACATTTATCTATAAATTATAAATTGCATTGAAATGTTGCGCAAACATATAAATAATTTACTGAGCATGAATTGATTTCAAAATATTGCTGAACTTAGTTCAATGCAAATACAAAATGCAAAACAAATGCAGAAAGTATGCAGTTTTATTGTTTATTGTTTAATTATTTATTAAGCTTATATGCTTCACTTTAAAAATAATTGAAGATTTGATAAAGACCTTGGAAATTTGAAGGAATGAGTCGTCAATGTCGAAAAGTAGAGACATTTAAAATGAATACAATAATTTTGCTCCAATTTAAGTAAACAGAGTAATTAAAATACTTAATTGAAGAATACCAAGTATTGTTAGTTTGTGAAAAAGGCTTACAGACAGAAAGCCACATCGACTCGGCAATGGATATATATTCAGAATATATATGCTTTCAAAATTCACAAGTTTTTCCATCGTTAATCTAATAAACTATCAGTCTGCCACACTCCGTTTTATTTGTTCTGATTTCGCAATTGATTTTAATGCATTTTGAAACTAAACACAGCATTATTTTGCCACAATAAATTGTTTTTAATTATTCAGCGCAAAGTTAATGCATTCAAATGAGCAGCATAATAATAAAAACTGAATGTTAAACAAGTTGACAGACAAAGCGCGACATCAAGTATATAGCACTTTTAAATGTATACGTTAAATTATTTGAAAACACGCGCGAAGAACTCACCTTTCGTAGAGACATGCCGAGTCCAGTTGGGATTGTGACAAGGCCAAATTGTAGCGTCCATCTGTGGGTGAGTCCAGGAAGCGATACGAGGCCACGCGGCCGAACATGACGACAGAGCCGTTCTGTGGATAAAGAGAACAGAGATTACATGTTGAATTACACACACAGTGGCATAATATTATTACATACGATTCAATTAAAAATAATAAATTAATTTGTCAATTTGCTTAAATCATGTAAAGATTAATTAAACCAATTATGTACAATTTAAAAATTGTACTACAAAAACAAGAACAACAACAAGATGTCGTGCTACAACGTGCGAACGTAGTGAGAGTTTCACTGCTACTGCGACGATTAGGAAATTTTGTATGAAAAAAATGTGGGGCGTTTCGAAACTAATGGCAATCTCATCAATAGAGACGCCCCATGTTTACTAAAACTTCGATTTTGCTTACTATAAATATACCCTGCAATCTAAATGATATGTAGACTTGAATTGATTACGAGTTGAGTTGATTAAGAACATCGAAATTTAAATTTAAAAAAAAAAAACATATATATTTAAAATATTGAAGGTTGACAGGTATCTAAATGATCTTAATTTGCAGTGAGTACAGGGTATACAAATCAATAAAAGAAAAACACAAAAAACAAGAGCACCTCCAAATGAATATTTTGTTAAACATTTCAATATCATGCTCTTTAGTTATTTTACAAATTCTACAATTCTATTTTCAGTTATTTGATTTTGATTTTATTTTTGTGCATTGTTTGCGTTCGTTGAACCGCAACTAACCCCAATTTGCCAATTGAATAATAAAAGAATATATATAAATAACAAAATGATTTAAAGTCAAAAAGAACAACACGTTTTACTCTGTGAATTACGCAAAATGTATCTTTAGGTCTCTCACTCTTTCTCTTATTTTCTCTCTTGCTCTCTCTGTCAAGCCTGGGATGTATCGAGTCTCTGGAGACAGTTTTACGTTATTACCGAGCATTCTGGGGCTTATCTCGACAACAGAGAGGAGAAAGAAGACAAAGCTGTTTTCATAGATGGGGTGAAAGGGTCCTAAGTTTACTTTTGTTTATTTGGTTTCGAATTCATCAAGCGTAAAGTCAGAAAGTTTTTACAGTGTTGGTAGTAGTAGTAGTAGTAGACTGCTTTAGTTGTTTGTGTTGCAGTTGTTGATGTTACTCGTTGTGTTTTTAGAAAATGCGTGAGAACGCAGCGTCAACTTTATTCGTTTAATCAGTTACTCTCTTGTTGTTGGGTTTTGTTTTTGTTTTTATTTTTTGTTTGTTTTGTTTGTATTTATATTTGTGTTGCGTTGTGTGTCGAAAAGTTATCAAAACAAAAGATAAATCAACTGCGCCCAAACGTTCTGACGAGATGCCAGAGTGAACATTTATACAAAGCTTGTCGCAAATTTAACTTTGACTCACCAACAAAGACAAATAAAAAGTTATTGATGATTATGAACTTGAGCAACAAATTTAAGCAACTCTTTGCACTAAATGTTTTAAAATTGTTTGGTTCACTTCGTGCTCAGCTTAGTTGACATTACGTTGAGTTTGGCATAAAGTTAAATTACATTTTGCTTTATCAGCGACATTTTGTGAAGACTAGAAGCTGACAACTTGTGAACTGTTTAATGGGTACCCATCAAAATTTATATATTTATTTAAATGTTCAGGAATATCTCTTAAAATTACTTAAGAGAAATGTATTTAATTAATTCTCGAAACGGCACAAATATCAAATTCTATTAAATGTTTTTGTTTGTCAATTCGCCTTTAATTAGCTTTCTCAATTTGCTCGGAAGCTTCCTTCGAAGGAAATTCCATTGGTGCTCTGAATCTAAATGTAATGTTTACCTTCACTTGTTGGGAAAAGCAAAGGCATTCTTATATTTAGCTTTGTTTCTATTGGCCCCATTTCTTACATTCACAAACTCATATTATGTGAATTGCCTGTGGCCAATGCGTCGATTCGATAAATCGATTGTAAGATATATAAAGAAATGACAGTAAGTTATTTAATGTATCGAACATTTTAAATAAACTTAATCATACAGTTGCTTATTTACTACACTTCTCTACACTTTGTGTACTAATTAACACTTTAGCTGAACATTTAATTTGTTCATAGCTGTAACTACATTGATTTTTATGCTTACATGGATTAAAAAAAAACCAAATTGATAAGGTCAAAGCAGAATAACGTAAATGAATTAAAATGAAAATGAAAATGTCAACTCACATGCAAAATAGTCGGCTGGCTAATGTGATGGCCATTCACGAAGGTCAGCGCATCCGTGTGCAGCGGCGTGACCGTACAAACGCCTTCCAACAGCGAGATGAGACAGTGTCTTGGCTGTATGGAGGGTCCAAATAGTTGCAAGCAATTTGTATTCGCCGAACCAACTTCAACCGGATCGCTGCCCAGCTTAATGCGGCGTCCCCCATCGCCACTGTGCGTCACCTCGACCAGAACAGGTCCCTCACGATCGCCGGACATTTGATTTGCTCCATTTGCGGCGCCCAAAGGTTTTTTCTTGCGTCGACGCGGCTGTGAATCTGCTGGACGGCGTCTCACATGAAACATGATGGAACCTGGAAGTTAATTAAAGGGAAAGCGAGATTGAGAGTGAGTAAGTGACTAAGTGAGTAAGTGAGAACGAGAGAGTAGATATTAAAATATAAACTTTACGTTTTAGATTCATAGCTTTATTATTTGGTAAATATTATCGACAAATGCAGCGGCAGCCACGCAGCTCTATGCGGCCTTTATGCTGCAAATCTCGCGGAAAAGTGCAGATTCGGCAAATCGAATGTGGCAACAGCAGCCACAGCTGTGAGGCAGAACATGCCACCTCCATAGCCGCAGTGCAAATATAATTGACAATGGCATCGGGTCATACAGTGATGGCAGCGCATATTGAGCAGGGCAAGCGCTATAGCATAATAATGGGAAGGAAACTAAAGCGATGGTAAGAGCAGCAGTCAAAGAAGTTGAAATAAATAATAATTAAATCATATAAAAAAGAAAAAGTCATACATCAGGTTTATAACGAATAAAGATTTGTAGTTTAATTTTAAATAAAATGAAATATAATTATAATGCTCTGGTTGTAAATACATTATACCAGTTACTCTCAATACTTCAGCCAGCATTGTCACTGTTATACACGGACAACACTGTTATACTCATACTGCTGCAATTTCGCGCATCGCATCGAAACTTTATTTTGCTATCCCAAATATAAATTCCAAAAACAAAATCAAATTAAGTTTTTGCTTCACCAATTTCTGATTTTGATAGAAGACAGCGAAAAAGCGCAATAGAAAAAAAAAACTAAATTCGAAATTGAAGAGAGTTCATTTAATGGGACAGCCGTGCAGGTAGGCAAAGAGACGGGGGGGCGTAGCTGACAACTGACACTTCTGTTATTTTCAAGCTTTGTAGATATGAAATTTCCAAAGTCGACAGCTGCAATAACCACAACTGAAACGAAACTGAGATTCAGATACATACACACACACACACACACACACACACACACACACACACACACACACACACACACACACACACACACACACACACACACACACACACAAATACATACAACACATGTGTATACATGAGCTGTTAGCTGTTAGTTTGTTATGTTTTGTTTTCTTTGGCTGCTTGTTGTGCATTGTACAGATTGTTAAACGAACCATGCAAAATATGATGCCAGAAAGATGCCTCTTGCCATGCCCTCCAAGCCCCACCCTATTGACATCACGTTTTCCATAGTCCGGGGATAGAAAAATTGCAGCATGCAGCGTACAGCATGAAATTGTACAGAAGGGAACTCGAGACCGGATTTTGCTTCATGGAGAGAGAAAGATAAAGGGAGAGAATGCTGGCATGTTGGGCATGTCAAGTTGAAAAACTTATTAAAAACTGAACTGAAACGAACTGAGCACAGCTGAGTTGAGTTCAACAGATGTGGACGGTGCACAGGACGTATGCGCAATATGGAAATTACCTTTTACGATTGGGGCAAACTGTTTCAATCTTACAACTAGTAAGAAAGGCTGTAGTCAAGGAAACTCCACTGTGAGAGATCCTGTACTTATTGTATATTTAACGGATCAATGTAATATTTACAATTATGAACTGAAATTTGTAAATGTACTCGAAATCAAAAGAAATGTGTGCCGCCAAGGAAAAACTACATAAGCGAAAAGAAAAGGCTATGGTTGAGCATATATACTAGCTGAAACAACACTATTGGTAATGTTGAGATACCATCATCTGCATGCAATGCATATTTCCCTTTCGACAAACTTAATCGACCCTTTGCACTTTTTAAGTACAGGGTTAAAACCCCAAAAAGAAAACAACACAACACCAAGAACAACAACAACAAATATATTTGATGTGTGAAATACCTTTTTTGCGCAACCAAAAGAACCACATTTATTATTGTAGTATGACTGGAGAAATAACTTGGGCAGCTCATTGCATGTGGTCTGTTCTCGTTGGCATTATGTTTTGCAGTTTACGGGCTTAGTATATGGATTATATGGCTTGTTTCTTGGCACGTTCTTTGATTTAGTGGCTTTGTATCAGCAACAGCAACAGTAGCAGCAGCAGCAGCAGCAGCAGCAGCAGGAAACTTTCTTACCACATTATAACCGCAAACAATAAGAACGAAAAGAAAAATATAAAATAACTAAGGACATGAAAATCAAACATAAAGTTTGAGCGACTTTATGTAGTGGAATAAGGTTTGAAGACGGACAGACAAAGCAATAATTAATATATAAACGTTAGCAATCATGTTCTCTCTACACTTTTTCTGTTCATAATTGCTTTATCCTTCAGAAAAATGTTGCATTACTTGATTTTTCAATTCAAAAGAGTTTTTTTTTTCCGACTAATTGAATTTCCTTCTTTTTTTTTGCGCTTTCCATTGAATTTCCATGGAAAGTCAATAATTTACTTCTGATTGATATTGACAGTTGCTTTCGCTTAATGAAATGTCCATGAATGTAAGTTATGGCCCAACAAAAGAACGACAACTACTGCAAATTGTAAATCAATCAACAATCAGACAAATGGACACAGCTGCAAGTAAAGGTAACTGCGTGCTTCGTGTCCACAAGCTCATTTCGCATGCATGACCAGTTGCAATGTTTCAGAACAAACTCACCCAATACAATAGAACGGTTGACCTCTACCCAAACTAATGCCTGGGGCTATATTTTTCCCTGTAGTTAATTTAAATAGAAGAATTACTAGGGACTAGCTCTTAACATTTGTTGTTGTGATACTTGAAACTGTTGGTAAATTTGAGCTACGCTTCATAACATATAGTTTATTTTAATTTTTTCAAAAATTAAAGAAAATAGCAAATAATACATAACGTGAGCATAAAGGAGGGCGATAATCTGATGATACGCAGTATATGTATGCATATATTTACATAGGCAATCTAAATATGGATACATACATAACTACATATGTTCATAGACATACGTGCAAATCATGGCATTAACTATTTGTAAGCACCCATTTTAATTCAAAGTATTTCAGTGTATATAATAATATCTTTCTTTAGAATACAGAAATAACTGTCTGCTGAGTGTCCTACATGAAGGCTACTCGTTTTGTTGTCTCTTACGGTGTCTGTATCCTTGGTAGTTGACATTTGAAAAAAAATAAAACCATAGGGGAAAAAACTTTGTGAAAAACCGTAATGAAAGCAGAAAAAATATTTAATATTTTAATTCGCCATCAGCTTGTGACCAGGCAACACACAGACATGCACACATAGCTGCATACATACACAATGCTTACAAACGCAAAGTTGACAGTGAACATTTCAAGGTACAGGACACAGCAGAGCAATACAGCCTGTAAGCCATGAAATTGATTTGGTCAACAACACAACGCGTCGCAATCATGTGTGAAAGCACCCATGTGTGTGTGTGTGTGTGTGTGTGTCTGTGTGTGTAAAAGTGTGCGGGCTTGACGTGGTATGGGCACGTGTATAAGTGCGCATAAATTGGCAACAGAGAGTAAAAGCTGAAATTTGTGCAATTTCGAATACAAAACTATGCGAGAAGAGTATAGTTAACAGTCCGCCACGCCCACCTTCCCACACTTCAACCAGTACGCCCTTTTAGCCAAATTGCAACCAGATATGCCGCTTATATGTGGCCACAATCCTTTCATTGTCGTTGTGTGCCTGCGTCATGAAAGTGGCCAGCAAACGTTGGGCACATTAATATATATTAGCGCAGCCTTTTCCCTCTAATGACATAAGTAATTTGATGGTTTAATGGATAATGCCAAGCATATATGAACCTCAAATACTCTACGCATTTAGATCTTAACATTCCCTGTTCCCTTATTCTTTATCCTTAATATATCAGAGCATTGGGTACCCTCTTCTATTGCCACTCGAACTGCAGGGCCTAAAACTTGATTATCCATCTGCTTAATAATTACAAACAACAATTATGAAGCTAGAAAATGCTTCTTTATCCCATAGACATCATCCCATAGACATCAAAAGTTTTTGTGTATACCCGTTCTATTCGCACTCATACGAAACATTTTAAGTGAAAAGCTTGAGGGTAAAGATGTGAAAAATTTAATTAAAAGTATTTTCAAGAAAGTTTTTACAGCTCGCCTTGGAAATGGGGCTTTTTTGTATGTACTAATTGACTGAGATTGATATTCTGGTCATCAGGCGACGGCAGCAGCCTGTGCCCTGTAGTTAAATTAGCCAAATTAGTCATTAAATGTAGCCAAGTTCTTGACTTTGGCCAACCAAGAAACCAAAGCGTCGATAGCAACTGGAATGTTGCCTCTTACACTGTAAATATTTGCTAATCAATTCCACATGCCAGGCATACACTTCACACACACACACACATTTAAACAGTCATAGCACACACAGTTATACACACACACATTTAAACAGTCATAGCACACACAGTTATACACACACTCAAGTTGCCACAAATTGTCTAAATTAAAACAATGAAAATTTAATGAGTCAAGTTTTGCTGCCATTCACAGGACTTTAAAAGAACCTGACCTGAATCCTGGCAATGGCCAAGCACATTGCGAGAACTTTGCAATAAATGTTGCACGTGGTAAACATGAACTTCGAATGGCTGAGGTCAACATTACGTTGAATGCTCAAAATGTTCGCAATTAATTGTCATCTTTGTGATGGGCTGTCATGAATGGGAACATTTTATACACATTTTAAGCATTAAATACATAAATTATTTATATATTCTAATTAATTATTGTTATAAACTGTCATTATACAGATTGGATAGTTGAATTATCATTCATCTAATTAAATCATGTTGTTAAGCTGTGATTATCGGTTAACAAATTAATTTTAAATAAAAAAAAAACAAAGATCTGCAGTTTTCAATTTTTATAATTTTAGTGAAATATATATTGTTTTCGTACTTTCAACAGTTATAACTACACTTCACTAATACTTTACTAAATATAAAAAATATAAATTATTAACAGATCAATGCGTTTTAAAGACGATTTAATGTTCTTTGAATTTCTAGAATAATGAATAGAAGAATAAACAATTAATTTAATAATAAGTAAATAACTTATACCTATTTAATAATAATAAAATAAAATATTAAACATTCTGATACATTTTTATCTCTGTTAAATGTATTAAAATATTGCTGAGTTTTGAAAAATTCATTAATATTCTCCGAGGAAAAAGGTTGAATTAATTGATTTCATCGATCTTATGACAGCTAAATATTTGATCGAAATGTAATCAGTATGTATTTGGTTGAGATTTCTTCAGATATATATAAAAAGGAAGAGTCCGACAATTGCACACACTTACATACATAGAAAAGCACATTAAAATGCATAAACACACAATGAAGCACTCCGAAAGCAATGTATGTTATAGCGTCGTTGTTCTATTCTTCTGCCTGTGGCCCGATGCTATGGGAATTGTTCTTTGAATTACTTTCGGGTTTATTATCCCTTTGCGATGAACACATCATCTGAGATTGACGCGTTTATAAAGGCGAACGGACTAACGGTCCGACTGACAGGCTGACAGACCGACATGGCCCATTCAACTGAGAGTAACTTTACTCTTACCATCATTTTTTTAATTCTTTCCTTTACTTTAGTATCTTTAATTACTCAATTGCTGTAGTTATTTATTTAAGCAGTTGATTCAACTGCCAGCTAATTTATAAATAACAATCTATCTATATTTTATGAACCTACTGAGAGATATTTCATTAATCTTATCTCAATATTGACCCCATCAACCGTAACAAGAAAGTAAACACAACTAATCGCTGAGCAAATTGGAATTAAACGCAAAGTTATTAACCAAGTACATGAGGTAGATTCCATCTTTGACAACAACCACCAACCTAAGTCAATTTTCTGGGGAACTTTTATGTCAGGCAATTTAGTCGAGCGACGCCCAAGGTGGCTATCAACAATTTTGCTAGACAATTTGGCAACAGAAACAATAAAAACATAATTGTTACACTCCAGGCAAACGCAACAGCCGAATGGAAGTTGTCGAAGGAAGACAAGTACAAATGCTGCTCGACTTTAAGATACCCTGTGTTCAGCTCTGCGATAGCTTAGCACAAATACAAATACGTTAAAACATGCAGTGCAGTTTCCTCTAAGAAAATCACTTATATACATTTTGATAAGATTAAGAAATATTCGATTATTAAGCTGAAATCAATTTACAACTTTCGATTTATCGTATATATCAAATGTCTAGCAGTCAGCATAGGGACATTCACACACTCACAAACCCACACACACACATACACACACAAATGTCTCTGCATTTACCTTTAATCGAAAAAGCCAAAAATGATTCAGCTATACTCTGAAGTGGGACATTTTTACGAAATTTATTGATTTTTGTCTGTTTGTTTTGGCAGGGCAAGCGAAGGATTCTACGAACAAATTATGTTCTGTTCTCACATTCTCTCTCTTTTATTTATTATATATATCGTGCAATAATAAAAATTGCACTCTCAAAATGAATGGCTCGGCTTTGTATGCCCACAGTTTGTTATTATACTGAATTCTATGAACCGTAACAGGGCCGGGTGTACATCAAACCCGAAAAAGTGAAAGCAAAACCATGTGGAAATTCAATTTGCTTTTTAAAAGGAATGCAGGGTGAACACACAACAAGAACAACAAGAACGAAGAAGGACAACAGCCATTTAAATTGAAATCAAAATAACGCTGACAGCACATAAAAACTAAAGGCGAAAGTCAAACACAATAGCCACACACACAACTGACTTTTTAACACAAAAAACCGACGCGAATAATATAAAAATCTTTAATTTTCTGGTTAATAATTTGTTCAACTTGATCGAGTGACTAACCGTCGTCGTCGTCGTCGTCGACGTGTGGACACTGAGCTGAGCAGCTGCTTTAGCTGATGCCGCTTGGCCACAACAATGCGTTGACACCGCACAAGGATAACTGAGCACTGAGCACTAAGCACGGAGCACCGAGAACTCAGCACGGCCAGCACACGGAGCGTATGAGCAACGCGGGCAAAGGCAAAGTCGCTGACTGACTGAGTCACTTACTGGCTCACTTACAGACTCACTATGTGTATGTGAATGAATGGGTGAATGAATGAATGAATGAATGAAATAACGAAAAAGTATACAACGCATAAAGCAACAACAGTAAATTATACATATATATATATGTATATCTATCTGTCTGTATGTGTGTGTGTGTGTGTGTGTGTGTGTGTGTGTATGTGTAAAACGACATTTAGTTTACACTGCCAACAATGGGTGTGTGTTGTCAGACTCTCCTTTTCTGTGTGTGTGTGAGTGTGTGTGTGCTTAAGTGCGTTCGTAAGCGACTTTGTACATGAGCCACAGGACGTGCACCAATACACTCACACTCACACTCACACACACACACAGTCGTATTCAAATGCCCCAAACGCGTGCAGCTAGTACAACTGAATAAATGCCCTATGTCTGGGGAGCGGTCAAGGCTATGTAATGAATAACACGATAAACTCTGTTCTTTAGCATTTCGAAGCTTTTCAACGAAAAGCTTTAAAGCTTTTTTGTTGGTTTATTGCAGAGAGCTGCTCGTATTTATGCTTTAAAAGTTATTCAAAACTTCAGTTAAACAGATAAAACTTATGACTTTATTTTAAAACAACTATTATAGAATTTAAAGCAGACCATGTTTCCATGTTATATTTATTATATATATTTATATTTTTTTAAACATAAATAGTGTATTCAATTAATCTAAGATGTTTATGATCCCGATTTAATATTCCCGAATGTTAATGTAATGCAAATAATAATAATATAATACGATAAAATATTTATAAAAATAAATAAATGAACAATAAGATTTCAGATCCTCATTAGTAGAAATGTCGATTTTTAACATATACCTAAATATCTATATTTATTTATGAACTCCCTAAGATACGTTTTGTACAGCAACAGAAGAAATAAACACATTTGTCTAGCTGACATTTGCATATTCACTAATCCACAGAGCTATCTTCATGTGAATGCATAAATCAACCTGAGGATATCATCATCATAATTTGACGCGCTCTCACACAATCAATATACCCAAGCAAGGACAAGAAAAAGAATATCAAGAAAAACAAAGAAAATCCACAAATGCCAACAATAGGGCATATACACACACTGATAAACCATTGTGTATGTATGTGTGTATGTGTGTGAACGTAAAAACATGAGATATGTATACTTGAAGCTACTTTTCGGCTAACGAGCATCGCACAGTCAACGTCTTTATTGTTGCCCAACTTGCACTTGAGCTGATTTTCCTGGAAGGAGGAGGGGAGGGGAGACAGTTCTTGATGGATTCCCATGAAACTGGCAAAAGGATATTAAAATTGTGCAATAAACTAACTGACTTGTGTCATAAAGTTAAACAAAAGAGCATCATATTTTTAATTGCCTATTGAAAGCAAGCAATCACTAGAACTGAAAAGTCATATTCATTGCTATTTTTTTTTTTTTTTTTAATGTATTCTATAGTCGACCCCCTATGAAGTAAGGGGGTCTTTTCCAAAAATT
Source organism: Drosophila funebris (assembly GCA_018901825.1). Lineage (NCBI taxonomy): Eukaryota > Metazoa > Arthropoda > Insecta > Diptera > Drosophilidae > Drosophila > Drosophila funebris. Next base: position 5,099,366 of record JAEIFK010000678.1, read on the forward strand.
CCGAAAGCTAATCCTTGCGAGATCAGCAAACGGGGGTGGATATTATATCATTGGTGTCAGCAGCAATGTCCTCACTATACGTTCATTGAACATTTCTGCTCCCCAAGACAAGGAAGGCAGATCGTTGGCAACACGCGAAACCTTAAGCAGCGAACGCTTAAACCATTTGTGAATTATAAGCTTCAAATTGTGCAAAAATTCAAGCAAATATCATTGCCTATCCTTGTGATCAATTAAATGATCAAGGAAGCGCATTCCCAGGAATAAACAAAAACCGGTTAATTGCATTGCAGCTTTCACTAATATCTATGGGGTGGTTGCTAGAGTAAGTAGGGTCGGTAGGTTTGTAGGCTGTCTGTCTGTGCCTAAACTACCCCTATTTGATATATTTACTATGTTATTAATCAGATTTATATGTGCTTACTTAACAAACAAATCTACAGGCATTAAACTAATCGCATTCATTTACAATAAGGCACACAATTCAGAAATAAATAGTTAATTTCCGAGCATAAACGAGAATCAAGTGAGGCAAACTATCAAAAGAAAAAAAAAAAATAAAGTAATGCCAAATATCTCGTACCCAGAGTCGGTCTTTGGTTTTGGCCAAGAGCCAACAATGTCATTTGCACGCCGTAGCCAATGATTCCGTATAGGTCGTCTGCAATGTCTATATATAAATCAGTGTGTGTGTCTCATCGAGCTGACAACCCTCAGAAATGCCTTCTGTTTCTGTCTGTGAATGACAACAGTTTCTGCTTGCCCTGCGGCATTCCTCCAGCCCCTCAGCCTCCCTGCGCCCCTCCGCAACCAACCAGATTATTCTCATCTCCCAAGTGCCCATGCAAGAAGAATTTCAAGAGCAATTGAGAAGCATCATGACAATTTTGATGAGGTCTGTTAACAATGCATACGGTTGATATACAAGCAATTGTAAGAAATATGTTGTTATTCGTTTGTTGATTTAAATAGATTAAAATTTAATTAAAATAATAATCAATTTAAGTACCGTATTAAGTTCCGATTCTTTCTTTATAAAAATTGCTCAAAATCCTGAGAATTAAATCCTTATAAAACTTACACATTCATAATTATAATAAGCTCAAATGTAATGAATTCTATAAAACTATTGTACACAAATTTAACTGATTTATTTAGAATTATTGTTTCAACGTAATTAATTTTCATATTTTATTTTATCTTTCTTTATATTTATAATATTTCATTATATAAATAATCATAGTCATTTTATTAAAATTTAGAAAAGTTAAAATTCAACTAAATAATGACAAAATGAATATGAAAAGTGATCCCAAGTTGAGACAATTATCTATAATTGTTTGATTTACATTTACAAATTAAAATAGAAATAGAAAACAAAGACTCTTATTTCGTTTTCTATCACATCAAACAATTGAATTAATATTAAAAGCCAAGCGCTTTTTGCAATTTTATAATAGCATTTATGCTGCCATCTTAAAGCTTAAAAGCCCATGAAGGACAACAAGCAGAGCAACAACAACACGAGCAGCAATAATAAAAGGAACAAGTTGTTAACCCAATTTGCTTTCGTACGGCTCCGTATTTTTATCAAATTCCTAAGCGCATTTGCTGGCGTTAGAAACAGTGAGGAGTGTGACAGGCACACGCACTAGAGATGGACGTCTACCGTGTTGTGCAGCCTCTACAGAAGGACACGCACGAGTTTATAAATTAGCTTAAGGAGACGTACAATTTCATAAAAGATTTCAACATAAAGTCTGTCACGCTACCATCACTAACTCTAGCAGAAGGAGCAGAAGAGAAAACAGAAACGACCTTCAGAATGAACTGCACTGCACGAGCTCCACGGCGGAGCAGATGTCAAACGGGAGTTTGAGCTCAGGAGCTGAAGGAAGCTGCCCAGAGGGAGAGGTGTCAAAATTATGCCTGTGCAGCTTGCAAGCTTTTCACAAACACAGAGTGGGCGTCTGGTGGAATAGGCGTGGCTAATGCATAATATTTATGAGCAACCACGTCTGCATGCGAAAATGTTAAGAGTTTCATTAGACCTTTGCAATTTGAATTGTCCTAGCAACTTTTGTTTGACTTTAATGTTTGATTTGTGTAAAGTCATTGTCAAAGTGCGCAAAGAAGGGATGGACATATAACAAATGTAGCGTTAATTTTTCCATGTCCAGGGAAAACGAAATGTCAGCACGACATTTAGTAACGTAATTGCTGGCGATTGAATAATGTATGAGCCTGTTATTTTAAAGCAAATGACAATTACACATAATAGCCGCCTATTAGCTGACTTACCTGAATTCGAAATGAATATAGGGTCATTAGTTAAGCGTTGCCTTTTTTGTTCGACTATATGTTCAATATTATGATTAAGCTGATAATAATTGATATAATGTCATTTCAATCAGTCTATTGATATTATCAACATAATAATGTCACTTCATTAAGCACAAAAATGTCGAAAACTTTTTACAAATACCAAAAGTCAGGCACTTAATTAGCCCGCAGAAAAAAAGTTAGAAAAATATTCTCGTATTTTGCTTAGAAGACGAAAACATTTAAAAAACGAAAAAAAGTGGAAAAAGTTTGTTCACAAATAATTTTATAGCATACTTTTTAGTGCTGTGCTCATCTTGTGGCAGCGACTCGTTAATGAGCCAAGCCAAATGCTGATAGCAAAGCAAATATCAAACAAAGTTGGTATACTATTCCCCAATTTACTGGAGTACTTACGTCTTATGCCCCAATCCATCATTTTGTTAGCTGTTGTCGTTGTTTTTGGAATTGAAGCGCCAGGTGTTGGGTTTTTGCTTTGACTAGACACCGCCAAGTGGTCAGCATTAGTGCCAGGACAATAAGCGTTTAGTAAGAAGCCGGTCAAGAACCGGCTGCTTGGAACGCAGTCAGAACAATTTCTTACATAGCTACAAAACAGTTTACGACAGCGACAACGGTAACAGCGGCAACGGGAACAGCAGAGACAGCGATAGCGGCAACAGGAACACGAACAAATTGAATTGAACTGCTTGTAATTTTGACAATTTTATGTATGCCTCAAGAGCAGAGAGCCAGGACGAGCAAAGCAGAACAACAACAAGAACGACAACACAATAACTGTTGCCGCCGCTTGGGCGCTCGCTTTCGCTACTCGCTATCACCAAATTAATTCAAATTCTTATTCCGTAATACGAATCCGTTATACGATTTTCTGCGCCCTGCCGTGTCGTACTGCTGCCCCGAGCAGCGTTTACTTCATGACTGACACCGACAGCAGAACCGCTAAGCGCACAGACACAATGTGTTCCTGTCGCTGTCGACAACGCCAACGACGACTACGACGACGACGCCAACGCTAGCAGCGATGCTTCGATGGCGAAGTGTGACTGTGACAGCGCCGAATGTGCACGGCGCAGATAACAGCTGGAGCTGAGTGGAGGAGAGAAGAGAGAAGGCCACGAAACAGGCATCGCTGCTTCGGCACTTGAGTCGGGCACCTCGACATTGACGAGGACATCGACAACAACAAGTAGAGCAACCGTTGCTGTATACGAAAATGTTCAAATAACCCACAAACCGTGGTAAAGTTCGTTGTTGCTGTTGCTGCACAGGTGGCGGAATTCGCAATCGAAAATTTAGCCATAAAAATACCATTAAGCTTAAAAATTGTCTGTGTGTGACTTAAAAACACTCGCGATAACAGAGCAATTTCAAAATGAATGGAGTGGGGTATAGAATAAGAGAGTACGTGTGCAAATCATAAAACGTCCGAAAAACCTCAGATGATGCACAAGTGGTTTTAATGGGATTTTTATTATGGACTAGGAAATCCAAAGTAAAACAGCCTGAAAGCAGGCAAAATAAATAAACAAAAGACTTTAAAACTGTAACAAAAGTGTTCAAATGAAAACTATTTACTACACTTCATTGAATATTTGCAACCTTTAACCACTGTTCGCATAGCCAAAAACAACAAGTGTAAGGATAACGCAAAACAAAACGAATGTAGCATAAAGAGAGCACACAGAGCAAAAACGCTGCTATGGCCCATAGCTTTCGCTCTCATTCTCACTCTCTCGTTGTCTACGTCGCTTGGGCATAATAAATTCCGACAATAAATATTGGTGGTATATGAGGAGAGAAAGAGAGAGGGAGGGAGCACGAGAGAGTGAAACACCTAACGGCAAGTGACTTAAGCAATAAGAGCGTATCTACACCTGAAACAACAAGAACGGCAACAATAGCAACAAATAGTGAAATGCAATGACATCGAAATGCTGTTATGTAGAATGCCACACATTACATTCCTGTGGTAAATGGACGGTTAACATACTTATAGCAGACAGACTACTAGATAGGCAACATGTTGGTTAAATGCAATGTTGAAATCACTTCATGTGCATGTTAGGGTTGTGTGGGTGAGTGTATAAACTGTGTCAGATTTGTGAGATAGTTTTATCTAATTAGCTGTTCTAACAGATTAAAACGTTTTGTAACACTTGACCCAAATTGATTGTTTGGCTGCAAGAAATGCGTAAAAGGCAATGACAAGCAGAGAACGAGTGAAATTTATCATTGCCAGGGAGCCACGCAATTAGGATAAAAGAGACAGAGCTCATGAAATATTTACATAAATACGGTCGCATTTTCATTTTACACCTTTTGAATCGCACACGTAGAACAATAATAAAAAATAAGGACAAAGAGAGAGGGAGAGTGCGAATGCGAAAGAGATTGTGTGTGGTGTGTGTGTGTGTGTGTGTATGTGGAATGTGTGAGAGAAGTCCCAGCAGCAGGAGGCGGCAACATGTGGCTGCTAAGTGGCTGCGCTGCCAGCTTGAGGCTGCTTATGTGTTAGATGCTGTCAACACTTCCGGCCGCAGCCATATTCTTCCGCCTGGTTTTTTTTATTTTATTGTTGTCCTTATTTAAATGTCGTTTATGTTTATCATTCTGCTTTTGTGGTTATTATGTGAGACGTTGGACGGCGTTGAATTCCCAGCAGGCTTTTTGTTGTTTATTAAGTCTGCCATATTCGCTAACTTATTTGTATGAGTTGATGTGTGAAATGTATCAGCATGTGCTCTCTTCTTTCATTTGCCCTCATTTATATACAATCATCTATGTATGACTGTGTTTATATTTGTTGGTATCGTTGTGTCGTTAGAGTCCCGTTTTGTTGCGCCTGCGCCGATGTTTATTTATATGCTTATGAGCATTGCTTTGTTATTTTTCTGTTGCCTACTTTTAGGAATACTGCACACTTTCACATGTCCTTGTCTGTAGACAATTGAATGATATGTGCATGCAAATGGCAGTTGGTTAGATCTTATAGCACCGGAGTGGCATGCAACAGAAAAGTGTGATTGTATATTTGACAACAAAAAGCAAGTGAATACAACTACAAACGGAACAAATTTGTATTTCTCAGTTAAAGACAATATAATTAGATTTAATATTCACAAATTAAAAAGTATTAAATCAATTTTGTACAAATAATTTTATGAATATTATAAAGTTTATAACTCTTTGCATATCTCAATAATTATTTAAATAAAAGGCTTTTGAAGAAATTTCGAAATTCAAAGTTGGGTTTCAGAACTCGCTAACCGAAAGCAAGTTCCATTGAGCTTTTGTACAGCTTTATTGAGTATCCTTGTCGAAATGGGTTTGTGCACTCGCTAAATTAATATTAACTAGTGAATAATTAATAATACTGAAAGTAAAGTTTGGACAGTTTTAAATAGAAGTAAAGAAGTGATGTATAAAGGCAACTTAATAACAGGATTCCAGTTTCAAATTCTGCTCGGCTTCACAGACGTTTACAACTATTCAATTTATCTATTATTTTGCCTACTTTTTATGAGATGTTTTATTATTTTATCTATTCACGATTTATATATAATCTATAATTGATTAAAAACTTACGCAGTTTATTGCATATTTCGTCTTTCATTTTGTATATTGCCTTCACATAAATTGAATTCTACAAATTAAGTATACGTATTTATCACATTCCACTAACTTCGAAAAAAAAAACTAAAGAAATTTCAACAGCGTCGTCTCAACACTACGCAATGCAAGCAAGCAACTAAAATAATTTCTAAATATTTACTACTCCAAATATGAATAACGATAACAATAACAATAACAACAGCAAAATAGCAACAGTGAACAACAGTCAATCGAATGTTGTTGTTGATAGGGAGCTCGTCAGCATAATTATTGATAAAACAAAGCTAATTGCACGCTAAGGGGGCATCCATATTTATGAATGACTTGCGTGACGGCTGCAACATCCAACCCCTATCCAGATCCTGCCCAGTTGAAGGATTTGGCACACTAAGTGATTTCAAACGGCCCTCAATCAGGCGAAGTAAAAAGACCGATTTAAACGTAAACTTACCGCGTGACGTTGGATGATTCATGAGTATTGATAGAGGACACTCATCGTCGTCAAGTATGTACTCAGTGCCATCGCTGTTCACCTACAGATGAGATCAATGAATGTGTAAGTGGAACATTAAGATAACATGTTAGACTAAGCTAACCTGGACGAGACAATAATGCAGTGGATCTGCCTTCTCCAAGCCATACTTGGTGAGCATTTCCCTAACGACCGCCTGGGCGCAATCCCGTATGGACAACAGCAGCGTCTTGTAAGGCACATCTTGGCACAGACTCTCGCCGTAGATTTTCAATGTACCGCCCGTGTCAGGGCCGCCATCGCGGGAACGAAACTGTTGCAGTTTCTTTTCCAGCTTTTGCTGTCGCCGTCGACGCATTACGGCCTCGGGATTTGAGATCGAGCGTGTGAATGACGTTTCAGGCAGTTCTGTGTATAATTTTCCGGCAACAGCATCTCCTGCATCTCCATTGCCACCGTCACCCACCGCATTGCCATTCATATGTGCCGCCGATGCAGTGTTGCCTATGACATTGCCAAGGCCCAACTGACTGCCATTAGACAGTGGGAGATCGGAGCCAAGTTTAGCCAGCTTTTCCTTTTTCTTTTGCTCCTTCTTCTCGCGCTTCGACAGCTTGCGTTTGAAGTTTAAATCTGATTGATCAATGGGCTGCAATATTCAAAAAATATTATTTGTTATAAATGAAAATAGTTTATTCAAATTTCAAATGCAACTCACCGTCGTTTTCTGATCAATGTTCTTAAGCAGGAAGCGACCCTCGCGATCGTCAATGTGCCAATTGAGCTGCACCAGCAATGGCTTCTCATCCGCATTTAAGCGACGCTCCTCACCATTTGCATGGACCTCATAGAGCGCATAGTTTGGCACCGACAACATCCGCATATCAGGACGGAATTTCTCAATGAGTGTGTCTGTAAGTAAGCAGAGTGTTTATTCATTGTATTCAACAATATTACAGCAAAAATAACAAAATTCGAAAAGTCTTCAGTGAATAATAATAAGAAATATATAATATATATTAATTGGAATTTATTGTAGTAGGTCATAGACCTTGAATTATTTAATTCTCACCTATGACATCTGTGACTGTGGCATCGCTGGCAACGCGAATACATTTGGTGGCCACCTTCTGGCCGGCGTCTTGAAAATAAAATCGCATTACGCCATGGAAGAGCAGATTCTGTTATACATAAAAGAAAAAGAAGTAAATAATATTTAATAGAATTCAATCTTATACGATATTTAGTTGTGTATACTCACTTCGTCTGGCTCGGAGAGAGCAAAGAGATCCAATCTGTTGGCATTCCATTGCTGTATCACTGAACGAACTGCTTCGCGATCCAACATTTTCTTATCATGTGACATACTGTACAACTTGGGGGAAGAGGTATTGGAATTTTTGGAATGTTTATCGTTTTTGTGACTCCAGTGTGACGTCGTTTATCTGGGTATATGGGGGTGTGTGTATGTGGTTCGGTGGGTTGATGATTGCTCCGACTAACTGTAAACAATAAAATACACAAAAATAGATACAAATTAGATTTTAGGTTTACAACTTCCACGAAACTTCTTAAAGATACATGAAAATCAGAGGCAGATGCGCCACAACAAATGTTGCATTTCCGTTGCAAATAAAATGATTCATAGGGCTTTTAGATGTGTTTCTACAAGCAAAATAATTGTAGAACTTGAAGACAACATACTTAATAATATGAAATGTGCTAAAGTGCATTTAAGGTACATATATACCGATTGCCTGATTCAGAAATTACTGGAACCCCTCTTATCATATAGCACAAGCCAATTACGAGTTCCATTACAAGCAGCGATTCTCAACTAGATCTGTGATCCCAGACAACAAAAAAATAAACAACTTCATCGGGGCAGAAAATGTTTAGACTGTTATAGATGAACAAACAACCTCGAAGATGTTTTTATGGGCGTGTCTCTGTTCAAAGTTCATCAAGTTCTCGGTGGCGATGTCAAAAAAAGCGGAACTATGCTTGAGGCAATTCTCTGTCCTCAGTCTGTACTGTCTTGCCTCGAGTATGTCTTGATATCTGTTGTTATTTCTCTATTTCTCTATGTATGTATATGTATCCATGTATGTGCTTATTCGTATATAGTTTAATAACCGTCAACGGTTACGCTTCGAAGAATTCGTCGTTTGGCCACGCACAAAGAGTTGCGAAGAGGAAGAGAAAGGGTTACGGGGGAAATTGAACCATCGTCATGTATAACCATACAAAAGTCTATAAGAAAACTTTTAAGAGAGGGTTAAGTAGAACCACTTTTTGTATACGACGCGAGGGCGTGTTGTCAGTTGCAATTGTACTGCAATTTGGTTGTTGCCAAGCAGCTGACTAACTTGGCAAAACCTCCCTTCAGGGCTTCTCCCCTCTTTCTGAAATAGTTTGCAGGAACAAGGAACTGGACTTTTCTCCTCTACTTTTCGTTATTAATATATTTAAATGTTTTGGTATTTCATTTGGCTTGGTTTTGGATTGCATTTCAATGCTTGTTGTGGTTGTTTCCATGTTTCCAAGGGGTTGCTCAAAGGGCTGATGGAATTTGTGAATGCAGTAAGGATTTATTGTTCTTTAAGTGCGATAATTTAACCAGGAATGTGAATATACAGCAGGTTCGTAAAACAGAATCATTGGGTTTCATTTAAAGTATAAAGATAAGTATACTTGGGTGCATTTTATAGACAATCCCAACTTAAGGTTAGAGTATTTAGCTAGGCAGTATAAAATAATAAAATAAAACCAAATAGAAGAAACTGAAATTGGACAAATAAGAATTCAAGCAGTTATATGTTCTCTTTTTAATAATTTTATAAAATATAAAAGAATTAAAAGAAACAGAAACAGTTTCTTCATAGCAAATTTTTAAAATTGTCTACAACACGCGATTCGCTTGAAAAGACACAGAGGGAGAGACCCCTCAACCACAGAGTGTGTTTTGTAATTATTTAAGCAATTTTACAACATTATTAAAAACAAATAAAAGTGACATTTACACCGACGCAACGAGCAAAGTCAACCATCAAGTTAATGTTATTGTTTTTTTCTTAATGTAGTTATTGTTGTAGTTGTTATTATTGTTGTGGTATGTAAGTGCACTGAGCCCAAAGATTGCGCGTATTGATAAAAATATAAAAAGACGGAAAACCGCAAGAGCAACAACGACAAACAGTGGAAAGAAAACAAAACTGTCGCTTGATAAATAGACAGACAGAGACAGAGGCAGAGACAGATAAATAAATATGTATATATGTATGAAATAAAAGTACCGCAACAAAGCCAAGTCAAGACAAGACAAGAGACAAAGCCCCACAATGAAAGAGGTGAACGTACCGGAGATCTCTTTGAATTGGGCGCGATAAAGTCTGTTGCCAACAAATTGGGTCTGGGACATGTTTAAGTTTCTGCTGGCCTATTCATCAAATCAGCTCATAAGGATAGTTTTGCTTTGGAAAAAGCAAAAAGCCAAGTTCTTCACAGAGTACTTAATTGAGTTAGTTACCATTGAGTGGCGTCTAATTGAAAGCCAACAACAAGGACAGTAAGTCAAGTACAACAACGATATCAGATATAACAAAAACAAAGTGTAAATTGCTTGAATCAGCAGCCAGCTCAACAACAACAACCACAACGCTTTAGCCATGACACAAACCCTTTCGCAGAGTCTTTTTATCGTTTACTTCTGCTTTATATTCCGTTCTTCGATTGCTTTTTTCACAGCATTGTTTGTCGTTATTCTGCTTTGTTTTGTTTGCTTTGATGTTCTTTTCTTTGGCTTCTTCCTATTCGTTGGCTGGCAGCTTAAAAGACTGCGACACTTTTGCACTCGAACAACATAATCAGCACAAAAAGAACCCATGGAATAGAAAAAGTGTTAAAAATGGCAATGACAACGTTTGGATACTCTTCTTTTTTAGTTTTGGTAAACATATGTATATATATGAATATATATACAAATAAGATTTACCATTTAAAATAACAATCAATAATATTTGATTAACAGATTGTTTTTCTCTAATAAAGACAATTTAAGAAGATTTTTCATTATCAAATGTTATTTGTAATTGCACAAAGCGACTGTAATAGCTAGAATGCTTTTGCTGAACTCCAGGCCGATACATCCGACACATTATTTTCCAATCCAATTTAAAAGATGTCATTTGCCGTATGCTAAAGTATGTATGTATTTATGTAGTCTATTATTATTATATACATATATTTTCAATCATTTTTTTATGAATTTGTTGCTTAGGCGTGTAACTGTAGTTGTCGCTTTACTACAACGTTGTTATTGTTGTTGATTTTTTTCCTTTTTTTGCTTTAAATAAATATAAACACCACATATTTTGGCCTTTTTATGTGAAAACAGAAAACTGACAGAAATAAAAAGCAACCGGCAACTTGCGAACCCGGCGTCAAAGGCATACCAATGTGGTTGTTGACTTTTTTTGTTTGCTGTATGTTTTTTTCATATATTTTTTTTATTTTTTTACATGCCCAGCGTATTTTTTCGTGCCTTCTTAGCCAGGCACCAAAACGAAGTCTCAGTTAAGTGTTTCTGCCAACAACAACAGCCACAATGCGAGAATATGAGTCAAGTTTGTTACTATTGTTGGCCATGCTTAATTGGTTAGCGGAATGGGGTTGAGCGTAGATTGTAATGAGGCCTGATGTGCTCGAATGGCAGAATCATGAATCAACACAGTAGACGAAATGCGGCAATAGGTGTAGAATATGAATTTAAATTGAGGATGTCCAACCAGAACAGGAAAGACTCAGCATAGTAATGACCATGACTAATACGATAGAGTTCAACTCGCATTCTGAGCATTAGCATTGCATATTCTTTACGAACAACTAGAAACTTACAAGTGTTGGACAGTTTTAGACTTCTGTTTCGAAAGTTCAATGAAAGTGTAGTTATCATTCGTCACGATTTAACAGAAATCCAAGAGAATAGATCACGACACCTTTGAAATAATAAAAGATTCTATTATTTCTGTGACTATATCACGAATGATTGCTTGTTCATTATGTAGGAAACATCGATAGGCATTTTATTCAAGTTTTATGGGCAAACAACTTTAAGAACTTTAAAATTGTGTTAATCTTTTCAATATTCACACGCAGTATATAGAAATAGAAGTTTCTGCAAGATGTGAATAATAATTTCACAGATTCTTCTGCACTAAAATTATAAATAATTCAGTAATATTTATTTTGTTACAAACAAAATTTAATTTAAATATAATTTGCCTAGAAATGTTTCCTAATATATATTTTAAAAGAAGTTCTCATCTAATGCAAATACTAAGCAAATAATTCCACAATATCTGTGACCCCGACAATGCCTAAACAAACCGTGACAACAAAGTATTCTAATTTATTTCAGCAACTACAATTTAACCCAATTGCGTCGAGATTTTTATTACTATGGCCAAACCCAATCATAATTATGCATGCCACATCAAAAGTTGTCGTTGTTGTTGATGCAGTCCTCATAGAGATGGCCGCACCCCACACACGACGATGCTTCTATGCATATTTAATTATTTAATTTTCGATAAACTCGACGCGGTGCCTCGGAACTGTGAGAATATGCATAGAAAATGGTAAATATTCATACATCTACATATCTACATACACATATAGCAGACACATACGTTTTCACAAATGTTGGTATAAAAATATAATAATAAAAAAAAAACCAACAAACAATGAAAGAAATAATTAATTATACGAACGACATGCAAAAATGCGCAAATGATTTGCATGCCAAGTAACCAAGCATTACTCATACGCCGCTTTATCCAGCTTTTCATTTTTCATTTAATAGTTCAAATTGCGTGACGCGAATTCGAATAACTAATAAAACATAAATAAATATGGTCAAATAGATGCGCTTGAAAATGTAAAACAAAACAAAAAATGGAAACACTAAAAGAAACAAACTGAAATTAGACACAAAATCGCGGTACCATAAACGGAAATTATTAATCAACTTTCACTTGTGTTAAATTAAAACTCAGCTCTGTCGATATCTTCCCGTCTTGTTGGCTGTGTTTATTAATGAAGTTTCACATGAAATAAAAAAACTAAATTTGGCTAAATATTTCCTTTTCTGTGTGTAACATCAACAGGTTATTGACTGATTATGCTTATGGCTTTATCTGTCTATCATTATCTTGATTTTTATCTTGATTGCCTGGCCAAGTCATTCAGCTGATTACAGGTGCCATAGACAACCAACTGAGACTGAGAATAAATAAATAATCAACAAATAACTTGATTTTATCTATTTTTAATTTGTCATTTAAATGCCATAGTTTTTCCTCTAGCTTAGCGCCTCGCACATAAATGCTAATATGGAATCTTATCTATCAAAAACATTCCAAGATCTATTTTTATAACCAAGCCCCAATGTCAACGTTTTTAACAGAGTTTGATTGGTATTTCAACCGCTAATAAATGAATTCCATTGTTGAGGTAGTGAAGCTTGTCAATTACTGTTGACAGATAGAAGTGTTAAATTTGTTTCAAAGTAAGGTCGAACGTTATAAATTAATTCTAATTTCATAATAAATTGATTTTTTTGAAATAAACAAAGCCCATGTTTTGTTAGCAAAGTTTCATAATATTTGCTCTCTAAAATGTACAATTCGCAGAAATGTGATATCATATTGAAACCTTACTGAAACAATACAACGGTTTGCCCTCTCTTTCTCTCTTTCCCTTGGATTCTGTTACTCTCTCTTTCTCTTTACAGCGCTTACCTAACTTTTGCAGCTGTTAATACAACTCGCAACTCATAATAGAAGCAAAAATACAATAAACAGACTCGTAAACAAAGCAAAAAACTCGTTTTTGTTGTTTAATTAAAAGTGCGAACTTTTTAGAAATTTTATAATTATTAGTTTGAGTTTTTTTTTTTAGTTTTTGTTTTGGTGACATAAAAAATAACAGCATGAATTCAGTATAATTGCAACAACTACCACAAGCGGCAGGTTGTTAACTTTACTTAACAGCAATTTTACATATTTGTTTGTTGCTTTGCTTGCAGTCTAATTAGGCCAGGAAGCAATTTAACCGGTTAATAGACCTGTTGTCTTAGCGTTGTTTAATGCAACGACAACAAAGCCATTGAAATTGCTATACAGGTAGTAAAAATATATAGACAGACTTCTTTAAAGATTTTGCCCCTATTAGAAGTTAACTTTGGGTGCATATTTAATGTGGGAAAATAATAATGTCAGTTGGCCGGAACCTCGCTTTGATGTTGACTATTAATTGCCAGCAAAAACAGCAGCCACAGCAACAGCAGCTAAATGGCCATGCACTTATAACTAATAGTAAAGTATATTCACAAGATACCACAAGTACCAGTAGGAAAGTGCGATCCCCTCTAGCTTATGTACTTCTTGGAAATGCGCAACTTTCACTGCGCCAAACAACGCCCATAAAAAGAGACCCAGAGACCGGCCGGAATCAAGTCACAGCTAGTCGAAGATGTGGTTGTGCATGTGGATGTGTATGCTCACCACAAACTGCACAGACAGTAAAGCAGACAGACATATCGGACAGATAGCGAGACAGACAATGCGACAATTGGCAATAAAATTTCAATTAGCGTGAAAATGTCAAATAGTAAAGAAAATTCAATAAACACAATAAATACATTGAAGAAACGTGCGAGTGAAAATCAAGCGAAGAGAAACAACCAATTGAGGTCAAAAGCATTTCAAAAATAATAACAACAAGACAGAAACGATGAAAACATAGTTGAAAATTGCTGATATGGCTTAAACGGGGGACATTTTATGGTGACGTTATCAATGCATTTGAGTTTTTACTACTTGTCGATTGGCTTGCAAATAAGCTTTTAATATATATATCTATAGTGTGGGGTATTAAGTTTAAATTAAATTGTAGTTTATGTAATTTATTATATAAATTTTAATAAAAGTATAAAAATCGGAATAAATAACAGTCATGCTTTGATTTGAGTTTATGTTTAGTTTAATCGAATGCCAAAGCAATTTGTTAGTTCTTGTTGCACTTGGCAAATCGCAATTGGACGCGTGCTGTCTTGTCACTCACTTTAAATCATAATACGAATGAAAGACGAACGAGAGGTACAGATGTCATACATACTCCGATAGATACATACATATATACATGTAGTATGTCAAATCATAACCGGTTAGACGGCCACATGTGTAAGTGTCAGTATGTGTGTGTGTGTGTGTGTGTGTGTGGGCTATGGAATGTGGAACGGGCTATACAGCATCTGTTAATGCCTCAGATGTGCACATTGAGGCATGTTTATTTTATATGCAACTGCGTCATTGCGCAGGCGCAACCGTGTCGATGTATACAAACTTATCGCTAAACATTGGTCAATTCATAATGAACGCCCATTCCATAAACAGGCCCCTGTCTTCTCGATGACCCTTCCATTTAATGGCCAACAAAATTTTGACGTTTAATTATGCTAGAAGACAATTAACATTTCATTTATGTTGTTGTCTTTTTTTCATTATTCCTTCACTCGCTGTACAGCTGCAACCTCAGGTGCTGGTAGCTCGGGTCAAGGCTTCATTTGTCATGCCAATAGAATGACATTAAAAATGAGATTGCTTGTAACCCTTCACTTTCGATTGACCACTCGGAATAAGCAGCAGCTTTCGCTATTAGGTAATATAATAATAATTACTCGTTAATGTGGTGAACATGATAATCAATTACAACAAAATTAAAAAGAAAACCCAACATGTCGATAGTTCTAATGATAGTTCCAATAATAATATATAATTAATTATTAAAGTTGAGAAGACTAATTTCCACAGCAATGTAAATATTTACTGAATACCAGTGCTTTAATAAGCAAACAATTAACTTATCATCATAATTTAAAATATATCTGCTACATTTTGTAGGAACTGTTCCACAAAGTGTTGCAATCTGGGTCAAGTAAAAGACGCATAAATTAGTTAGCACATTAGGCAGCAGCTGCTGATATGTTGATGATGTTGCTGATGTTGCTGATGACCCACAACTTTGAATAGGATAAGATCTTTGTAATTACCTGTAAAATAGTTTCTGCAGATAAGTAACTGTAACAGCAGCCAAAGATGCCAAGCGTGAAAATTGCAGCTGTTAAAATTCGAGCCAGCGAACGGGATTTAAGGTAGAAAAAGAAAGAAAGAAAAAAAACACAGAAACATCAACAATATCATCTTGGGGTTAAGAGGTGCAAGTTTAAGAGTACACAAATTTGTAGAGCAAACGACTCCGAAACCTAAAAAGCAAATAGCTAAAGGTAATCAGCTGGCGCGCCGCCGCAACAGAATGACAGATGGATGGACAGATGAGCGGACGGACACGATAATTAGTTTGAATGAGCTGCAGCACTTGAAAAACCCAAAGAGCATCTACAGAACAACAACAAATAATTATAATAAAGATACATTTTCAGGCAGACAGTCAGACAAGCATTAAGACCACATTATGCATACATTTGAGTGCTGAGACCGACAGACAGACAGACAAATAGACTAACACACACAGACAGACAGACTCTCGGGGCGCATTTTAAAAGCAACAAAAAGAATTCGGCAAAAATGAAACAAAACTGGCTGACAGAAGCATCTCAAGTACTGCGCATGCGCAACAAGCCAAAAGATACATTTTGTATGCAAACTCATAGATACAAACATAAGTAAATGGAAAATAACAAAAATTCTATTGTCAAGTGAAGAAATGAGAAATTTTAAATAATTCTACAGGGACAGTGAAATGGGTGTGCAATTACGTAACTTTTATAAAAACAAGAGATTTGCATAATTTAATAATTAAATTAAATATTCTTTGAATTTACCTAAATTATTAAATTAAATCAAGTTTTTCTTTTAATATTAAAATATTATAAATTTTAGCTTGGTATCTAAAAGGGGAAAACTATTTTAGGCAGTACACTTTATTATCTGTTAGCATTGAATTGTTAACAGAAAGTATCTCAGATATGTTATTTCCTAAGAAACAATTAAATGTTAAATATTTTTTATGATGTTTTCATTTACTCGCATTTAAATATTTTTATATATTCTTGTAAATATTCGTTATGATATTTTCTTCAAAGCTTGCAAACCAAATATGATAAATATATTCACGCTCAATTTACATTTGAATCCACAGAGTATACAATTGCTATATACTTATACTCTATATTAGCATATTATCACTTTCTGAGATTGCAAATCAAATCAAATTTATCTAATATTATAAGTAGTTAATCTCATGTGACAGGGCAGGAGCTACTTTAGCTGATAGGGACAGAGTATTTGTTGTTGAAGTTGTTGCTCAATGTTGACCCGGTAACTGTCAACTGTTAACTTGCTGGTATTTGGTGTTTATGTTAGGGGTGGAAACGTAACGACAACACAACACATGCACACACGTATTCCCATCGAAAAGTCGACAAGGGCTGCGCCCAGGTACAACACACAAGCCAGGCCCGGCCAGGTCAGAACAGAACAGACCAGCAAAATCAAGATCATGATGAACATCATTGTTGCGGCAAAGGCAGGTAACTGCAGCTAGACAGCGACCAGAAAAAGGATCGCTAAGAGAGCGGGACATTGAAATAGTGCGAGAGGGACAGAGAGGCAGAGAGAGGGAGTAAGATGGGGTGAGAAAGAGAGGGACAGCAACAGCAGCAAAAGTATAAAAAAAAGTACAGTCATTCAAGACGCAGACGAAGAACCACACGTTGCCCCTGTTGCATCTACATACCTCCTGGGCCATTGTTGCCACCTTTTGTCGCACTTCTCTGCCCATCAATTTTTAATGCCGCTTGTCAATCGGCAGACACTCGACTTGATGAGGAAAACCCAGCAAATGCATGTAAGCAAATGTATCTTTTCCTTTTACATTGGATTATTGTGAGCATTATGAGCTGTTGGAGTGCTTGACTGGCTCATCCATCTATTCCTAGCCAGGCCAATAAAGACGGCATCAATTTGATGATGCTGTGAGCTGACATCTAATCGAGAGAGTTCTAATGAAAACATTTATGGGCTGCTTATGATAGCATTGTAGAGAATGAAACTCTTCTAACCTATCAAAAATTTCGACAAATTTTTTTTGTTTTTAAATGATTTAAGGAATTCGCATTCACCGCATTCTTGAATCGGGTAAATTTAAAAATATGTATGCCACAAATTCCAGTTCATCAAGTGAAGCTAACTCCCCGTTCCAGACGTAATAACAAAGCAGACAGAGATTTCGCAATGCTTTAAGTAAAGTTGTCGGTAATGTGAGACGTTTGTGTGTATGTGTGTGTGTGTGTATATGTTGACTGTTGAGTGTGTGGAATGTGCGGGAAGAGACTTGGCCACTGAATGCTACGGGTAGCCACTGGGAACAATTTTATGAATTGCCTGCTGGGCTGTGCAACTGCAATTGCATAGTTGCATGAGGGCGTCGAGTCTCTTCTTCCACTTGTGGCAAGAGGCTCAACACTCAGTTGGTCGACAACTTTCTCACACAAAATGTACATTAAGTAGATGTATGAAAATGCATAAAACCGCACAGACAACACAAAATGCAAATAAAGTAGAACAATATAAACACATATACAAGTATCTACATGGACATATACACATATGTATGTCTGTATGTGTGTATGTCGTCAATTGGAATGGGGATTCGACAATAGCTCACACTGCGAGCAAACAAACTCATGGGCAAACATTCAGCTCAAAATCACGGTCAGGCGGTGGAAGAAAAACAAGTTTAGCTGTTGGCGCATTCGATTTGCGAAACGGGTTTATACCCAACATTGAGAGGCGGCCAGCGTGGCTGGGCGTGGCACTGACCGCACTAAATCAATGCAAATGTCTAATCCATTTGCCTCTCCTTCCTATTTTTATACCCTTGCAGAGGGTATTATAATTCTTTCCATTAATGTGTAACGGGTTCAAGGAAGCGTGGCAGACCACATAAAGTATATATATTTTTAATGTGTCATCTGTTTCTATACAATGTAGTCCTATATATAGTAATATATTATTATTATCCAAATATTTTTCCTATGCGCTGGTACAGGGACTCCCATAGTCGAGTTCGCTCGACTGTCACCCTCTCTACTAGTTTTTTTCTGCGTTTGCTTGATGGCAGCAAACTCTTCATTTGATTTTTACCGCATTTTCAAATTTCAGTTCTTAATCCAAATTGTCAACATTCTCTGCAATTTCTATCTTTTGTTAAATTTCGATTTGTGTTTCGTCTGACAGCTTCCGGTTTTTAATACAAAGTTTGCTAGACAGCTCAGAAATTGAGTTCGAAGTCCGAGCTCTTGCAATATAGTTGTTTTAAAACTAGAGGATTAGGTTAAGTTAAATACCCTCATTCCATAATTAATAGTCTCGACAATTTTTGTATCTTAATTAGGCTCCATTGATTGGAAATTTACGTTTACTTTTAAAGTTTAAACTTTCTATAAATAGCTTCCCCAAACTGTTTTCATTTCCTCATCGCAAATCTCATTAAATTCTTCTCGTTTTCAATGCCTTTTATCACATTTGTTATTGCAAGATTATGAATGCGATTTCAATCTCGATCTCATATTCGATTTGTTTATAGAACCAAAAACAGTCGAGAGCAGCTGCAGCCCCAATAAAAAGCTCAGATTTCCAGCTAAAGCATAATAAACTATAATTTGTGCAAAACAAAAGGCGTTCAACGATACAGATACCAACTATGAATGGCAATAGGAATATGAATATGATTCCTAAGGCCAGCGGCAGGGGGAAGGCAGAGGCATAGCAAGCCGATGAAAGCAAAAGTAAACAAAGTCAACAAATGGCAAAAGGAGAACGAACAACTCTCGGCGACCATAAGCCAAAAATAAGCATTCACTGAGACTCTGATTCAGACTCCAATTACGAATTGCAAAATAGGCATAAGAAAAAAACAACAACTGACCAACACATAAAAAACAAAGTGCGGGAATACGAATACGAGAGGTTGCCGCAAATAGAGGGGGATAGTGTGCAGCTAGGTCAAAAATAAAATGCCTCGCTGCACAATAAAACCAAGAAGTTAGTATGCAAATTATATAAATAGTTAAAAAAAAAAAATAGGTATAAATATATACAAAATATCTAAACATTTACAAAATATGTTTATAAAAGAATAATGTTAAAAATTGTATCTTTTCAATAAACTTTTAAATTGAAAGCAAATCATTCATCAATGAATATATTTACAGGACAAGGATATCAAGCATAGACAAGTACCTAGTTAAATTAAAGTCTCCAGATATCTCACACAGCATTCAAAAAAGATTATTTTGTTATGCTATATAACGCATGGAGAACCCAGTGCAACTGCTCGACTTAGATCTTCCCTTTTTCGTCTCCTAATCCCCTTCTGCATATGCAATAATTTAAGATAAACAGTCAAGGATAACTAATATAATTTAGTTATTATCCCCAATTACACATATATACACATACATACACATTTGTATACGCTTTTCATTTTCATACACATTTTCGTTTGTCATTTAGAAAGTGCCGCCCTCATTATATGTCTCCCTCCTAAGTAGTATATGTTGTATTGTTTATCAATGAGCAAATATTTGATATGACCCTATGCTGTCTGTGTCGTAATTAGATTAGCTTGCACCTGTAACTACACACCCACACACACACACATCATAAGCTATGTGCACATGTGTGCATCCGTGTGTTCTAGTTTCGCCGTTGTTTCTTTGGTGCTTGGGCGTTTTTGAGATCGTTCGGCCTACATTCGTCTTCTACGCCTGCACTTATTTTGATTTGTGTTTTGCTTTTGAGTTTATTTTGTATTTATTTTGCGCACCTTCTTAGAACTGTTTCATGTTTTGTTTACATTTTTTTTTTTTTTTTTTTTTTGGGACACGTTTTCTTATCAGCTGCATTTAATGCAATTGAATTGTGTGTTGGCTGTTGTTGGGTTGTGGTTCCTGCTTATGTTTATGGGCCAATACATATTTGGTTTATCTGTAGCTTTCTGTGTCAGTTTCTTTTTTTGATAAGGTAAATATGTGGTACGTAAAGTATTGATTAAACGCAGGTCGGTTAAAAGTATTCTAAGATTACACAAAAATGAGCACAAACTCAAGATATGAAAATATATGTTGCCATATTGTGAGCTTTCAATTACTACAGTTGTTTTTGTCGTTCAACTATCGCAACAAAAGCAAAAGCAAAAGCTGCGCTCATTTCAAGTCAAAGCTTTGCCAAATTAAACTTCAGTGACTCATGCAGCGAACCGAAAAGTACAAAGTTCATTTTGCAGTGGAAAAGAAAAAAGCAATGCAAACAAAACGCAAGGCGCCAAAATGGAGCTGCAAATTAGCGTAGAATACAAATAAAGTAAAACAACTGCAAAACAAAGTCAACTTATAGAAACCGCAAAAAAAAGGCCGACTGCATAAAGAGTTATGTGTATGTGTAAGTAAATACATACACAAGTGTTTAGCTGTAGTTGTTCTTGTTGCTGCGGTGGCGGTGGGCAAGACAACATAACATAACATAGGCAGTACAATGACCGAAAGTAGCTAAAAACAAATGCGCCATGCTGAAAAGTAGCCTCCACGACACCCGCAGCTTGGAAAACGTAGTAGAATCAAGTAAGTATGTAAAAGCTACTCTACTAAGTAAGTGTGCACTTATAAACCTGTTGTCAAAGAGAATAGCAACAGCGCAAGACAAATATAAAAAAATTAACAAAAACACCAGCAACAACAACAGCCTCTACTCCACTGTCGACGCTGTAAAGCTGCACTAAAAATTCCGATCTTCCAGCTGTCGTCGCGCCGGCGCTCGGCTCCAATAGAGTGAGTATGAAAACACTCGCGAGCGGCGGCTGCGCTCAAAAAACAGGTATAACTGTTTGTGTTTGTATGCGTGAGGGTGTGCGTGTGAGTCAGTGGAGACTTTTAAGAGCTAGAGCTGGAGCCCCAGCAACATCTTCACGAAACGGCAGAGCAAAATGAACGATGTGATAACCGTACGAAGGTGAACAGCAAAAAGTAAAGCAGCAAAACACTGAAAAGAAGACAGCGAAACAACAACAATGAATGTCGACGCACCCTTTTCTTATTGTGTTGTTGTTATTCTTGTGTGCTGTGTAGATTTTGAAGCGCAAAACCACATCCGAATTAAAGTAGCGTCTCTTACCTATGCAGATGAAAGCAATAACAACACCAGCAACAAGGTACATATGTGAGCGAGGGAGCGTTAAAAGAAGTAAAAATTATAGCGGGTGGCGTCCGACATTCTCCACAGCTAGAAAATAAAACGGAGCAAAATATGTAGGCAAAATGCCGACGCCGTTGGAATGCATTGCTGCTGCAGTTGTTGTTGTCGTTGCTAACCGGACATAGCAATTGTTGCTTATTTGTTGTTTTTGAAAGAGTCGTCTAACAAATGCATGTAATGTTCTTGAACGCTTGATGTGCATAATTTGCACTAATTAAGAGCAACTAAAGCTGAATTGAATATAATTTATGGATTACTCACCTTTTCGCACGTTTCGCCGCTTGATTTAAATCCAAAAGAACACGTTTATAATCCCAGCATAAAGAAACACTATGAATTTTCACTAATAACACTAAAACAAGCAAATTCGCTGCCACGCTTAATTAAATTAACGCAGCAATTAAATATTTGTTAACTTCGTTGTTGTTGTAGCTGCTGCAACTACACATTTTGACGCACAGATCGCGCAGATCGAAAGCTGTGCAAAGGAATGCAAAACCAAAAAAAAACTGAATTGCGAACAACAAATAGATTGAGCACTCTTTTTTGCAATATAATTTATTTCGAATTTTATGCAAAATACGCATGTACACAACACTTTACACTTGTTGCGTTGTTGATGTTGCAATTATTTTCCTGGAAATACAACGAATTTGTGAAACAAACAAAGCGCGAACCACGCGCGTACCACATTTGAAAGCGATGACGACTGAATTGTAACTTAAAGCAGAAAGCGAAACGAAACGCGATGCAAGCGAGACGAAACAAAACACAAAGCGAAATAACAAAATTTTATCGATATGTTTAAGCATTATGTTAATAACAGGTTACTGTTATTGTAACTACAATGTAAGCAAATATTCCCTGTTAAAAAGTTTGTTTAATTTATTTGTAGAAATTGTTACTTATGTAAATCGAATTGATCAATTACAATTTAATAAGTTATAGTAATTTAAGTTACTAAAGCATCAGCAACTATTTAAAACAGATATATATCGATATTTTAAATTTTGTTCCAATCGAGTCAAATAAATCGATATCCGAGGTGATAGATGAAAACAAACGAATTAACATTATAAAACATTACTTATATTATTAATTCAGTACATTTAATAAAAACAATATTAAGATAAAGACGACTTGGCTTGGTACATTAATGTCTGCAGTTCCCAGTTAAAAACATCACAGCTAAAAAAATACTTTGTGTCCAAAGTAATTGAATTAATAAATATATAAATAAATAAAATGCAATTAAATGATTGAAATCAAAGCAAAATTGTTGCGTGCAGACTCGGCCATTTATGCGACGGGTGAGTGCGTTGAGTGTTTAATTGAATTCACGCACAAAGTGTTTCCCGAGGAACATTTAAAGTCAACCGATCGAAATGCCAACAATGCAAAGTAAACAACAATTATTAATATAACATCAATTTATATGTTATTAATTGAATCCACTTTCAGCCTGGAGAATCTGGCTTGGGCTTCGGTGCAGTTGCACTGCTATCGAAAGACAAGCTACAGCACGCCATCGACCGACAAAACGACGGAGCTGGCTGATCTGATTGGACGCACAGCTTTGGATGCGGTGACCCAAGCGCCAGGGGGAGGTAATTGTGACCACCAAGCCGAAGATTCTGTTTTGCGATCTAAAGCTGCAGCCTGGCGAGACTAAAATGTGTAGGTGCCCCAACAAACAGCATAGGGTCCGCTTATACTAAGAGAATATATAATCTCTTGTAGATTTCTTCAATGAGATGGTACCCCGGGATGGACCTCCAACGTATCGTGGCCACGATATTCGTTATTTTTATAAAATCACCATTGCAACGCAACGTGTCAAGTCGAAGGTGCAAACGCTGACGGTGCCCATTCGTGTGATGCCCATACCCATGATTGCACGGCCGGATGAGCTGCCCGTGACGGTGGAAACAAACGAAGAACTGGCGCCAACAAATCCGTTCCTTGAGAAGCGTGAGATTAGCGAACTGGAAATATCCTGGCATCATTTAAAGGTGTTCATTCGCATTCCTTCATTTGTACTTTGACCAGCTTCAATCTCTTTACAGAATGTGACTGCTCGACGTGCTCCAAAGTTCTATAGAATTTCAAATAAGCGCGGATTCGTTGGACGCTTCTGTCTATTTAAGCCCGCCTATAAGCTGGGCGAGGACATTGTGGGCAGCTTGGATTTTGGCAACTGTCAGGTACGTTGCGTGCAATTCTCCGTCAAGCTGCAGCAACAGGAACTGCCAATACGTCCACAGCCGGAGCAGAGTCAATCTGCAGCTGGCGATGATGTTTCTTCACTGAACTCCTTTGATATGGCAAGCATAGCAAGTGGCATTGCTGTGGATAATATGCATAAATCGGAAACCTCGGGCAGCTCACGCAACAAGGATGAGCCAGTACCCACGGGCAAGCTTAGCACGATTTCTGGATCACATCAGGTTTGTTTTCCAGCAGTTTTTCCCTGTTGAATCTCAAATATGATGCATACAATTTGTAGGTATGCTATTCCACGCTGCAGACTCAGGTTGTTGTGCCCATTCCACTGCATGTGACACCCACATTCCGTACGGATCTGGTTGATGTCAAATGGCGTTTGCATTTTGAGTTTGTCACCAGCGTTATGATGGATTTTGGCACCCCAAATCCTGTCTCTGGAGAGTTGAAAGCGCCCGCCGAGCTGCCCGTTGAGACAATGGTATGGAATTTACCGGTTACCATTTACGCGGCCAATCCATTGCAGATTTATGCGCCAAATCAAACTTATAATCTCTTGATTAAGTAAAGTCAATAAATATTGATTGTAAATAAGTTAAATGTGTCTTATTTGCTGGGTTTAAAATATTTTTGAAGTGCGGCAACACTGTTTTACATTACACGATAGCACAAAACAATATTGTTATCGATATTTAATTCAGCAATAATCATTATGTGCTCATTCATCTCAATTTTTACCAAGTCAGATCAACTAGTGGATATTACAACAAATATGCAAGTGCAATTCATTAAATATATCCAAATAGATAAATGACAAGTTATCAGTCAACGATAACTATCGGTAATAACTTTGTTTAATGTTAGGGCTGTGTTAACAAAGTGTTATCGGAAAGTCGAAAGAAAAAACAAAACGATCGACTAGATACGAGACAAAAAAACAAAACGAAAATACATATTTAATATTGTGATAGAATCATGTACCAGGAATATCTCAATCAATTACAGTCTTCATTGTTTCCAATGAACTCAGAACAGCTGAAGGAACTGCTCAACAATGACGACAAACTGGACGACAAAGTCGATGAAGTTCTTGACTCACTGAAAACACAAAAAGTGCGGGTATTTGAAGAAAATCGCAACAGAGCCGAAAAGAACATTGAAAAAGAACCACAAATCATTGAATTGCGCAGCAAACTAGCCGAATTAACTGAAGAGGGACGAAACAGTTGCGCTGTCGTACAGGAATTGCTGTCGCAAATCAAAGAGAAGTCTGGAGGAGTTAATCAGGAGACGGCATTGGCCGTGCTGCAAACAAGTGCCTCGGAGAGCGAGGAGCAGACAGAGGAATGCGTAAAAAAATTTACAGACAACGAGATTAATGTAGATACATTCCTCGATGAGTTTCTCACCAGTCGTCGCACAATGCATCTCCGCAAACTGAAGGCCGAGAAAATGCAGGAACTGATACGCAAGCAATCCGCTGCACAGCGGCACAGCAATATTCCAGGAGGCGGCGGAATACCCGCCTATGGAAACCTACCTGGCACGGGCAGTGGCTTCTACCCGTCTGGCAATGTACCCTATCCAATTATGGGTCCAATGATGCCCATGCCACCGCCATCGCGACCCTATTGAGAGTGTGTTTCTTAGAGTTAGTTTAGAGATGCTGCCATAGCGATCACGTTTAGGATGACTCATCATCAAGCGCTTTGTTTGTTGTTTTTTGAAAGAGAGAATTTGAGATCCCCCATTCACATGGCAAATAAAAAGCAACGCTTATCGAGTTAAAAACTTTGTGTGTTTATTGTTTAAAATGTTCAATATTGCATTTTTAAGTACATAGGCGGTTTCACAATTCATCCTTTCGCAAGATAAAACTATACACTATGATATATATTATAATTAATCCAAATTAATATTACATTAATTAGACAGGGTTTTGTGTGAGAGAAATGTAAAAAAATAATCTATAAATTATAAATTAAAAAAAAAGGGGCTAATGCTTAAGGAAGCCAAAGGCTAAGCGGCATGTATGGTTTAGACTAAGATTAGAATGAGGTTACCATTAGTAAGGATTGGATTGGAAGGATTGTTGTGTGCAGTGTGTGTGTTATGATTGCTTCTCAGTTATGTTAGGTATGAAAATGAAAACAAAGGTCTTTGCTTAGCATTCAATTTCACGATTGCTTTGTTTCCTTTTTTATGTTTCCTCTTTAAGAACTGTTAGTCTTTTGAATTCCAACGCTTCGTGTATATATCATATCGTTGTGCATATATCATATATATACATATTGATATTCATATGCAAAATGTTATATATAAAATAGTGTGTTCAACTTTCATTTCTTTGACCGGCCGGTTTACACTTTAAAAGCTTGTTAAATCTACATGTGTGTGTGTTTCATTCATCTTGTTGTTCACAAAAAATATATGTATATATAAATATATTCCTAAGACGGATGATGGAATCTGGAATCGCGGTATGTATTGCCATCATGACGAACCAAACTCTCTCATCCATTTCTCATATTTATCCAAATCGGCGCGTGACACGCTCTTGTTGCAGCGACTGATGGCTTCGTTGAAGTCCTTATTGGACACGGGCAGATCCACCTCCTCGGTGGCCAGCTGTCGAATCTGTTCCGGAGTTAATCCAGCTATCTTGCGTCGCATGGACATCATGCTAGCCTCTCTGGACAATAAAAACGAAAGCAATCAAAAACTGATGAGCAAATATTAACACGACTGTCAACTCACCTGCAAACATTGGTAATGTCCGCACCGGAGTAGCCCTCCAACTGATTGGCCACATAGTTAAGATCAACGCTATCGTCGACCTTCACTTCACGCAAATTGATCTTTAGCAACGCCTCACGTCCCTCTCCCGTCGGCAGTGGTATGTAGATGCGTTTCTCCAATCGTCTGCGCAGTGCTTCATCAATATCCCAGGGAAAATTGGTGGCTGCCAGCACCATGACAACTTTTGCCTGCTCCTCTCCACCGCCCACGCCATCCATTTGCACCAGCAGTTCGGATTTAACTCGACGCGATGCCTCATGCTCCGATTCGGAACCACGGCGCGAGCATAACGAATCGATCTCATCAATAAAAATCGTGCTGGGTGCATAGAAACGTGCCATTTCGAACAGCAATCGCACCATTTTCTCTGATTCGCCACGATATTTGGACGTCAGCGTAGCGGAGCTAACATTGAAGAAAGTGGTGCCACATTCGGTGGCCACCGCCTTGGCGAGCATTGTCTTGCCAGTGCCTGGCGGTCCAACCATCAAGACACCCTTCCATGGGCGTCGTATGCCCTAGAACACCAAAAGATACTTTAGTTTAGTTTAATTACAAACATAAACACAGTGGGCAAAACTATAACATATACCACACAAAGCTGAACTAATAATTAAAGCAAGTAAATATACAGTGGAGTCTCGGAAATAACAAACTTGGCTGTAAGGCAGCGATTGCAAATAAAGAGTTCCATGTCATCTGGATAGATGATAATTTAGTGATAATTACCAATATATCGTATTGGCTTAGAGATATTCCCTACAATTATGCTGCTAATACAAAATTAAATTGGGGAAATTTATGCACATTATACAATCAATTTGAATGAATTATGCGTGTCTTTTGTCAGGTGATATAACTCTTGTGCCCACTGTGTGTAACGATAAGAAACTAGATTGACTAGACTGATGATTCAGTGAGGCGGGGAAATATGATGACGCACCTTGAAGTAGTCGGGCATTAGCATAGGCAACACAACGGCCTCCTCCAGCAACCGTTTGGCATCGTGCAGATCGGCAATGTCGCTCCAACGAACCTTTGGATCCTTTTGCAGTATATCACGTTCTAAGCGGGTGATAAGAGATGAGATTATTGAAAAGATTGTGTTTAAATGTGGTTGCCTGTACTCACCTAGTATATCCACCAGTTCCGCTTCAATATGATTGTTTGGCTGAAATTTTCGCTCCTCTTCGGATGCCTGTTGTTCACCCGCTTCGCCATCAGCTGTGGTGCCATTGCTGCCTGTCGCCGTCGATTCATCATCTTTGCCGTCGTTATTATTATTGTTATTGTTACTGTTTGTGTTATTTGTGGTGGACAATTTGCGTCCGCCCACTCGGCCATTGGCGGCGCCACGTGCGCTGTTCGATGTGGAGGCCGAGTTGCGGTTACTACGTGCTGTGGTAGGGCCATTGCGTGCAGTGCTCTGCGGGATTGTGCTGATCCGACTGCTGGATTGCGGGGCGGCTGAAGTACGACGGGTATTTGAGGTCGTTGCACGACGACCAACAGTTTGTATGGACGGCGGTGGTTTGGGTGGACCCCAGACATCTGGATCTTTAGGTGGTGGTGTCCATATATCGGGATCTGGTTTAAACCAGGCAGCGGGATCTTTGTTCACATTGCTCTCTTCGCTTAGCTGCGAGCGCAATTTGTGGGCAAATTTGGTGGTCTGCAAATCCAATGAAATGTCCTGGAGTGTGCGTTGTATGGCCTTAATCTTAGCATGCTCCTGATTGATTTGCTGATTTATCTGTAAGGTAAGCGAACTCGTAAGCTGTAAGCAAAATCAATTGAGCACAGTGTACTGCTTACCATATTCCATTTGCCCTTGCGCATAGGATCAACGGTGCCTTTCAACAGGCGTGCCAGCATACCCTATAAAAGATTGTTGTTAGATAGAATCACTTAAAGATGATGATGATGCTGATGATTGTTCTACCTGCAATCCTTCGTAGTAAATGCAGGCCGAGTCGTAGTTTCCCGTCAATGCCATGTCTCTTGCTAATTTGGCATTCTCGCATATTTCTTCAATTGTAGTTTTGGCCATTACGGTCATTCCTACGCAAGTGGTTGTCTTTTGCTTGCCACCTCGCAGTAACTGCTCGAAATCGGAACAGGTTGTTGTCATTGTAACCAAAAAACGAAACAAAGATTAGTGCCAATTAAAGTCATAGGCATTTAGTTGCTCTTGTTGTTCTTGTTGTTGCTGTTTCTGTTGGTGCTCAAGTGCGTAAGCTACTCTCTCGCCTTTGCGCTCTCTTTCTCACTCTGCACTGACTTGTCATTGTAGTTGCTCTCACACAATAGAACGGAAGCAACGCAGCGGCTTTGTCATTCACTCACACACACACTGGCACACACTTACAGAGAGACAATCAGGCACTCGCACACACACTTGCAGGTAAAAATGGAAAGTGAGTATCAGCCGCGCGTAGTGCCAGCAGTCTCAAAATAACCGAAAATAATAAAAGAAGATAGCAATGGCAACGACCGAAGACAACTACAAAAGTACTAGTACATACAAAAAGCAAGTGCGCTAATTATAAGCACAATTGTTCGGCCTGCCTGTCACCAAATCTAAAACTGAACGTGCAACTGCGCCGCGCTCTCATTTCCGAGTTGGTAGCTTCAAAATGAATCCGAATCCGTTTGGGAAAATGTAATAAAAATATTATAAACCTTGCGGCTGACAAATAAGGCGCTTGACCTTGTTGAGTCGTCGCTGGGGCTTTTGAATAATTCTTTCAAGTCAACGACGTTAAAACGTTGTATGCAAAAAAAAAAAGCCAACACACGCGCGCACTCAAAGCACACACACACAAACTCACACTTATACAAGAACAAGCAAAGAAAAAACAGAGCTCGAATTTCCGCGGCGTTTAAGTTTCGTCAGACACATACAAACACACTCACTGGGTCGATTACTACAACTTGCTAAATGCATTGGAAACGCAAACATTTTATAGAATATACTTTAATCACAGGCTTGTTATTCAGATTGCATTTCTACTTGCATCTTTAACATTATTACTTTGTATGCGCTACGTGGGGGCGTCAGCAGCGACGTCGACGTTACTTTGATCAATGTTTAGGGCGACCACTTTACTTACGGTTATGGACATTAGTACACTGGCTTTGTTACACGACGTTACAAACTCAAACTGTATCAAAAACTTTATTTGTTTAAATTTAAAACTGATGCGCTAGCTAATACAAACGGGTGCTGCGACTTCTGCGGCGATTGTTGTTGCTTAATACTAAAGCTAAGCTAGAGATGGTTACTCATATAGAGCTGATTTATGTCGATATTTACTGAGCTATCGTATGCTCTAATTCAAAATACTTCAGGTAGCAATTAAATCTATTTGTTAACTGCAATTGTTAATTTTTTTTCGAACTCATTAAGTTTCTTCATATTAAATGGTTTAACTGTTCTGAGAAAGATTGTTTCGAAATATTTGTCTTAATCCAGCAATCTGGCAGTACCTAACTTTTAATATTGCCACTAACCAAAATTTTTTTTACTATGACAATATCGATATATTTACAACGATAATTCAGAAATTTTATTATGGTTATTGGTTACAATAATACCGCTAAAGGCGCACAGGCACGGTGCGATTTGTCTGTAAACGTATGGATAGTAAATTGTATATTCCTTGAGATTTGGAAACTTAGAAAATATCATGTATAGCTGCAGCTTGATAAGCAGACATGACAATGTCGTTCATACGAAAACGAATTTAAAAAAATATTGAATGTTTGATGTGCCTTTTAGTGTCATGTACGTATGACAAGCGTGTCATACATATATACACAAATTTGACGTGCGTCAAGCATTTGACCGTCTCTAGAACCCCTAAACAGATAACGAGGAATAGCGCACTGTCGAAACCCATCGCTTATATTTTGGCTTAAGTTATTTGTTAAATTTAGCGCTTACGCTAGAGACGGCGCCAACATGACAACGCCCACGCGTGCAACACTTGAGATGGCCCTAAAAAGCGATGTAAAGCTCCAAGCGGTGGCCACACAAATTGCAAATGGTAAGCGATTCCATCGAAACGACAGAATCAGCTGTTATCTATAAAGCGAATGGGATTTCTTTTGTCTCATTCAGAACTAAGCGGTGGCAGCTACAACATTTCGGATTTGGCCGAGCAGTTGGGCTTTGCTTTAACTTCACCAGACACCGAACAACGCGTGGCCGGCACAAATTTATTATCTGCAGTGCTGAATGCTCTTCCCGCAGATCTGTTGAACTCAACACAATTGCAATTCCTGACCACGTTCTACACTGATCGCCTGCGCGATCATCACAATGTAATGCCTGCCATAATTGATGGCATGAATGCCCTGGTGCGCATGAAGGAGCTACCAGCTGCAAATGTGACTCTTCTACTGCAAGCGTTCTTCCAGTACACAACTTGCCAGTCGCAGACGCGTGGGGATCGCACCAAGGTTTTTAACATCTTGAAATACATCACACTGCATTTCCAGTCAGGTGAACTTGATTTGAAATTATTTTCCAGTTAATGTTTATAAGCTAATTGTTTGCACAATTTGTAGAGCTTGTGAAAATGTCTGGGGACTTTTTGTATGGTCTGATTAACTCCATTGATGGCGAGCGTGATCCGCGCAATCTGGATATTATATTTAGTTTTATGCCAGAATTCATATCGCAGTATCCGCTGCTGCATTTAGCCGAGGAGATGTTTGAAATCTTCGCCTGCTATTTCCCCATTGATTTCAATCCCAGCAAACAGGACCCGGAGGCAATTACACGCGATGCTCTAGCTGAAAAGCTGACCAATTGTCTGGTTGCCAGTGAACAGTTTGCTGAATGGACAGTGGCTCTGGCCGTGGAGAAGCTGGACAGTGAGCTCCTGGTGGCCAAACTGGATTCCATTGAGTTACTGGCAAGTTGTTATAGTTGTTATGCTGCAAGATTGTCATTAATATTTCTTTCAAAATTAGCATCAAGCGGCTCTTAAGTTTTCACCGAGTGCCCTGGAGCCGCATTTCGATCAAATTTGGCAGGCACTGAAATCAGAAACATTTCCGGGATCCGACAATCAGGATGTGCTTAGAAACGCATTGAAGGCACTTGCGGAGCTGCTCAAAAGTGCCTCCAAAGTACCCAGCATCAGCCATAACTATCAGACCATTGTTCTCGGCGTGGTGCTCACACATTTAACCGATGTCCATCAGCGTTTGTTTCATTCAGCCACGGCTATAGCTTTGATGTGCGTATCCGGCGATGCTTCCTTTGCCGGCGACAAGATTCTTAACACTTTTCAGCTCAAGTTGCAGGCGGCCGAGTTGAATTTGGAGTGCGATGAGCAGCGGATACGATTCTATCACATCATCTCCCAGGTATATAAACTGGTGGCGTTGCGGGATTCATTGTTGCGGCTGGACAAATCGATTGTGGTGCCACTGCAGGACGATGTTATTGCTGCGCTCCGTCTATGCGAACGTGACGATTTCGATGTTAAGAAACAAGATCTAGAGCTGCAACGTGCCGCATTATCCGTGCTGTCCGAGTGCGCGCCTGTGCTCAGTGAGTCGCAGCGTGCATTGATCTACAAAGCGCTGGTTCAGCTGATTAGTCATCCGGATATTGATCTGAACTTCAAGGCACTCACTGTCAGCCTGGGTGCACTGCAGCCAGTGGAGCTGCAGGCCAACTTCATTGATATTTGCATGCGTAACTTTGAAATCTTCTCGGAGTTCATCAAGCGTAAGATTTATGCAAATCTCCTTCCACTTATGCCACAAATGGCATTCACACAGCGAATTCTTGACCTGGTTATGAAGCAAGTGTTTAGCCCCACATCCGCAGAGCCAGTGCGTCTGCTCGCCTTGGAAGCTCTGAACTCTCTGCTCAATCAGGAAGATCAACGCTTCATTGTGGACCTGCAGCAGCAATCGAATTTGATGCACAAACTCATTGAGTTGGCACAGCAGACATCACAGTTGCCTGAGGCATCTTTGGAGTTGATTGCCGCAGCGTTGAGTCGCATCATGCAACATTTGCCCCTCTCCGAGCAGAGTGCCATTGTCAGCGAGTATATGCCGGCATTGCAGTTGCAACTGGAGTCGCATTTGTATGTGGCGAAAGGTCTATTGGGCTATTTGCATAAGGACATCTCAATGGACGATCACTTTGAGCGTCTGCTGGATGATCTAACACAATTATCGATGAGCTCTGAGAATGAGGAACTCCGTGGCATAGCACACCATTTGCTCTGCAGCCTGGTCAACAAAATGGACAACAACAAATCGAATCGTGACCATGTGAAACGCATTACGGATAAACTAAAGGATGCCTTCAAAGCGGGCGATGAGCGTGCTGTGGATTTATTGGCCTGGATAGCCAAGGGTCTAGTTGTCGCGGGCTTCGAGGAGGCAGCCGATATTGTTGGCGATGTGAGTAATGAGCTTAATTAAAACCATGCTAATCTAAACATGATTATCTCTTGACAGCTGTCGGAACTGTTGGAGCATCCCACACTTTGTACCGCCGCCGCTTTAGCCTTCGATATCATTGCCGCTGAGTATCCAGAATTGGATTTACCTGTGGTCAAATATTTATATAAGCAGAAATTCTTTCATACCATTATGAACAAACTGGGCTCCAAGCTGGGCAGCTACTGTGAGCATCATATGAAGGCATTCATCTATGTGTTGAAGGCTACGCCGCATTCGGTGATTAAGCTGAACATTAAGCAGCTGGCACCGTTGCTCTTCAAAACGATGGACGCGCACAAGGATGCACACTCGCTGTGCATTGTCCTGCAGATCTGTGAGAGCTTTGTACAGCAGCAGGATGCCTATTTTCAGACGCATCTGGGTCATCTGATACCCAGTTGCATTGAATTGGCCAAGCTGAAGACAGATCTTAACATGGTAAACATGATAGCTTCTCTCAAGTGCAATCTCATTGTTAATCAATTCCATTACAGCAAGTACGCATTGGAGCGCTGCAGTTGCTCTTCGATATTACCAAGTATCCGACGTACGTTCTACTGCCCCATAAACAGGATGTGACGCTGGCTTTGGCAACGACTCTCGACGATCCCAAGCGCCTTGTGAGGAATATCGCTGTAAAGGCTCGCAATGCCTGGTACCTCGTGGGTGCACCCGGTGGAGAGGATTAGCGAGAAGCCCATCAAATTGTTATTAATGTTAAATCATTTGAAATACCAACTAAAAAATGCACAAAATTTAAACAGGCTTCCATTTATTGTTAACATGACTTATTAGTAGGGATGCTCGCACTGGGAGCGCGCCATTAGGGCGCACTTCTGGGCACGTTGGACCACCTCTGGGCATCGGCGTTTCCTCATGAAGCGGCAGTCCTGAAAGAAGCCTTCGTTGCGTGGAAAACCGTGTGTAAAGTCCTGAAAGGTGAGCAGTCCCAATCCCCAGATTTTACCGCCACGAAACTCTCCCTCGTATTTCATGCCGTCCGAGCGCCAGAAAATGCCGTTGCCATGGAACCAGCCTTGATGGAATTCCCCCTCGTATCTAAAATGTGTAAAGGAAATGATGTATTTTAATAGTGAAAGGATAAGACACTTCAAATAATCTTGGGTATTAATCAGCAAGGAATTCAACTTTCTTTAGTATATAGTATATATTGTGAATATATCCTCATTGCATTCTACTTACTTAGCACCATCCGGGAACCAGAGACAGCCGAGACCCTGACTAAGTCCCTCCTGGAATTGTCCATCGTAGCGTGTGCCATCAGCAAATTGTAGATGACCAGTACCATGCTTCTGTCCGCGTTGATTCCATTCGCCAATGTAACGACTCGCATCCTCGTAGCGCCAGCCGCCCACCTTGACGGCCCCTGCACTGCACTGACCCGGCTGGTATCCCTGTCCCTGCCCCTGGCCCTGGCACTGACCCTGGCCCTGTTGATGGTACTGATGTTGCTGCTGTTGGTTCTCAATGCGTGCCGTGGTTACGCCCACGCTGCTCACTGGGATTAAGATAATTGCAGCTTTATGAATGTACCAGCCTCAGCCTTGCCACTTACTGTCATCATCGTAATCATCCATGGCCATTGTTCCCAAAGGATTGGATACCTTTACACGATGCGGTTCAATCAGCTACTGAGCGTGCATCGCGCCAACAGCATAATGCATTTTCTGTGGCTTCCACACGGCGGCCCTCGTCTAAATCTAATTAGCATATTGAGCAATTGCACAGTGAAGCAAGTTTACCTGGAAATAGTAGAATACTTCAAATTAGTTCTCGACAAGCAGATACCCTTTGGACAAATTAAATCTATTTAACTCTCTCTCAAATAGCCGCATGATCTACTTACAGATGCTTGCAAACACTGCTTGCAGTTGCTTACACATGCAGTGATGAACTGCTTGTGGTTACTAACGCACACACTGCCTAACGACGGATTTGCACTGCTTCCAATAACGTTGGCTGCGCTGAACACATTCTGATAAAGATTTTGTGTGCCCATTTCACGATCGATTTGAAATGCTAAAGATTATTTATTTCAATCTGCATAAAAAATATATGATTACAGGGTGTGTTCGCTGCTTTCAATCACACAGACCCACTCAGCTTTGCAAGAAATGCAGCTACTGTTGCAGCAATGCGAACAATGTGCTGAATTTGTCGGCTTAGCACTGCTTCCATTTAGCCTTCTACAATGCAAAATTGACTGTTGTTTGCAATAATATTGAGCACTATGCAGTACTGCTTTGTTCAACTGCCGTAGCAGCTGGTTGGCGTTGCCAAGGCTGGTTAGAGACAGAGCCAGAGGCATAGATAAGTAGTAGCAAATAACGGTAGTCATGACTACACGAATTGATGCCACAACAAAGTAAGACATTTCTTTCATTTCATGAAATGAATTAAAATCGAAATGCTGCATCAGGGTATAATTCTACGCGAGGGACATGTTACAAGAACCATTTACAATTTGGTAAGGCAATTATTAGAAGACTCAAATAATATATGTATTAATGTCCCATGTATTGGTCTCAGATCAAAGACAAACGTTACGAGGATGTCATTGAATGCATTGTAAACTGTGGTGAGGCGGCAAATACGCGAGCAGGTCTATCCACACTGGGGCATTGCTACTATCATGCTCAGAAATACGAGGAGGCGGCCAGCTGCTATGAGCAGCTCTGCCAACTGGTGCCCAAGGAGGCCAAGTACAGGTGACTCTCTGTTTAAATAGTATTATTGTTCAATGACGACCGTTAAGCAAGACTCACGGTCTGCAAGACGTTGTAATGAAAGCAGGCCCAAGATTGTTTTGTATAGCTCAAATAAATATAGAAATTCTTGTAAAAGCCAACCTATGGCTTTGTAGTGATAGCAATGTTATTATTTGGATACATTATACCCATTAAAAATGGTCCAAAGAAATGCTTAAGTAGTTGTTAAGCTTGTGCTGGCAGATGACATACACATAATTTACCACAGTAGTGTCCTCATTCACGGCCTGTTCATTGTATAGAGGTTTGTTCACTGTATCAATGTTGACATTTTATGTGTGGATTTTGTAAGTTTTACTTTTGTTATTGCTGACATAATTTTCTTCAAGTCTGAGTCTTTAACGTTGAGATGTTTTCTACATCGGATGATCAATATATACAGACACCACTGTATTAATCTAACCTAGCAATAATGTCGGATAATAAGCACTGAAGTTATACAAGAATAGTCTTAATATATTGAAATAGAATATATACCCTTTTTAAGATCTGCCACGCTTTCTTCTGTCTGCAAAAAGTAAAGATTAAGATAAAGAAAAAATAATAATATAATATATTTTATATGCACATATGTATATACATACAATATTCTATATATTTTATATATTTTTATATATATTAAAGCAGTTCAATCCTGTGCTTTTTCTATATGCAATTCATAATAATATTACAATTAATTTGATACCATATTTTCTCTGAGTGTAAGTGCATGTTCAGCTTACAAGCACTTTTCTAAAAGTAGCTTTTCTTGGCAGAAAATACTTATTAATTTTCCAGAAATTGCTCTTCATTTTATAGCTGTATGGTGGGGTGTAGTGGTGGGGGGGGGCGTCTTTTGCTGGCCTTTTTATTATTATTATTTTTTCAATAAATACATTCCTTGCAGATTCTACTACGCACAGTCGCTCTACCAGGCGGGAATTTTTACAGAAGCGCTGCGTGTCCTGAAACAGATTGGCGATAAGGAGCTGGAGCTGCGGGAGCAGTGCCTACAGCTGCAGAGTGCTATACTCTATTCTAGTGAGGATTATGCTGGTGCTCAGAGTCTGCTCAATCAGCGCGCTGGCGGCACAGCGGAGACGCTTAACGATGAGGGATGCCTGCTGTTCCAGGCGGATCAACATGAGGCCGCGGTGCAGCGTTTCCAAACTGCACTCCAGGTTGGCGGCTTCAATCCGTTAGTGGCCTACAATGTGGCATTGGCGCACTTTCAGCGCAAGCAGCGGGCACAGGCGCTGGATTACACCTCTGAAATTGTGGAGCGTGGCATGCGAAATCATCCAGAATTGGGTATCGGAGCTCAAGTGGACACGGATGGCAGCGCTCGCAGTGTTGGAAATCCTATTACGATGGCCTTATCCGGCATTACTCAAGCTCTCAATCTAAAGGCAGCTCTGGAGTATCAGGATGGGAATGTGGAGGCAGCAAGGGATGCTCTATTGGATCTGCCACCTCGTGCGGAGAGCGAACTGGACCCTGTCACACTGCACAACATGGCACTGACCGATGCCCAAGGACCTGTGGCCGGTCTACGCAAATTGGCTTTTCTGCTGCAACTGGGCGCTCCAGCTTGCCCCAAGGAGACCTTTGCCAACATTTTACTCACCTGTTGCAAGCACGAACTCTACGAAACCGCCGCCGACATTCTGGCCGAGCATACGGATCTCACCTACAAGTATCTTTCGCAATATCTCTATGAGCTGCTGGATGCACTGATTACTGCTCAAACCAGCGGCGAGTTGGCCGAAAAGAAACTTGGAACACTCGCCTCCAGCTTGTCGGGCAAACTGCGCAGCCTCGCAGCTCGGGTCCAGGAGGTGAGAGCAACCAGTGAACAGCAGGCACTCAGAGATGCACTCAAGGATTACGAGCAGGCATTGGAACTGTAAGTAGTATCTATATTCCTGATCAGTTTTGCTGTCTCTTGAGACATCACAGCCTGTCTTCCAGATTAAGCTTTTGATAATAATATCTGATTAAGATATTCTATATATTAGATTTATTTTCATTTCAAATTACATTCTCTTCCTTAGTTATCTGCCCGTTGTTATGGCACGTGCCTGGATCTCTTGGCGTGAGGATGATTTCCTGGGCGCCGAGCGGGAGTTTCGCTCCAGTGCCGAGTTCTGTTCCGAGAATGCTATTTGTTCCGTTTGGCGGCTCAATGCGGGTCATGTGCTCTTCATGCAGGACAAGTACAAGGAGGCGGCTGCCTTCTATGAGCCCATCGTGCGCCAGCATTCAGATGATGTGCGGGAAAAGATTCTTCTTTCAATTATTGAGATACATTTCAAGTTAATTCTTTTTTATTTCCGTTTAGATCATGTCCGTCTCGGCTGCGGTGCTCGCCAATTTGTGCGTCTCCTATATTATGACCTTTCAGAATGAGGAGGCTGAGGAGCTGATGCGGAAAGTGGAAAACGCTGAGGAGCTGAAGGGTAACCAGGGCAAACAGTATCATCATCTGTGCATTGTCAACCTTGTGGTGGGCACCCTATACTGCGCCAAATCGAACTACGAATTTGGACTCTCTCGCATTGCCCACGCCCTCGAAGGGGGATCGGGTGCTCGTCTCTATGCGGACACCTGGTTGCATGTGAAACGCTGTATGCTTGGCCTTCTCACAGGCATGGCCAAGCAAAACATCATTCTGCCCTATTCGGCCGTCCAGGAGGTGCTCAACTTTCTCAAATCCTGCGAAGCCTACGGTTTATTCACTCCGGCAAATATCTACGCGGCCACGGAGCAGATACCAAATGAACCGCTGACCATTGGTCTGGAAGCCAGAAAGCTACGACTGTTGCTGATCAAGTTAAGCGAATATGAGAACTACTGAGATCCTGTAGAATATTGGAAATAAATATATAAATAATAAAAGAAAGCCAGACTCATGTTTAATTGTAGAGTAGATATGGTTCAGCAATTACGGGCTAACTCTGAGATATCTCAACATGGGAACACTTAAATATCGAACTATTATGGGCAACCACGGTTGCCAGACTTGGTACTTTTGTACCAAAACTGGTACCTTATTTCTTCATTGGTACTTTAGTTGGTACTATTTTTATGAAAAAAAATGCGTTATTACTACTACTACTTTTACTACCTCTACTACTATTTCTGCTACTATTTCTACTACTATTTCTACTACTATTTTTACTACTATTTCTACTACTATTTCTGCTACTATTTCTACTACTATTTCTACTACTATTTTTACTATTTCTGCTACTATTTCTACTACTATTTTTACTACTATTTCTGCTACTATTTCTACTACAATTTCTACTACTATTTCTGCTACTATTTTTACTACTATTTCTACTACTATTTCTACTACTATTTTTACTACTATTTCTACTACTATTTCTGCTACTATTTCTGCTACTATTTCTACTACTATTTCTACAATTTCTGCTATTTTTACTACTATTTCTACTACTATTTTTACTACTATTTCTACTACTATTTCTGCTACTATTTCTACTACTATTTCTACTACTATTTTTACTACTATTTCTGCTACTATTTCTACTACTATTTCTACTACTATTTCTGCTACTATTTCTACTACAATTTCTACTACTATTTCTACTACAATTTCTACTACTATTTCTACTACTATTTCTGCTACTATTTTTACTACTATTTCTACTACTATTTCTGCTACTATTTCTACTACTAATTCTACTACTACTTCTACAACTACAACTACTACTTCTACTACTAAAATACAAAGGAAAAAAGCATCACTTATAAAGTTGGTACATTTTTGTTTTTTATTTGGTACTTATTTCTCCAAGATCTGGTTGCAAAAATTTTCATGTAGTGGCAACCGTGTGGGCAACTCTCCACATAATAAACTTGAACAATGGCAAGCAATTTCCATCGCCACAATTTTAAAAATCAAAAGCATTCCAAATGTTAGCACAAAGCTGCCCCGTCAGCAACTTAACGGGCTATTCACACGTTGCACACTGGCAATCAGCCACACCCAAACTTATCAATCGTCTCGCAGATCTGTCAGCGATCATCTAAATACCAAATCAAAGCCTTTAAAGTTGTTACTTGAATGCTGTCTCTTTACAATTTATTAATATTAATTTCAATACAGGCTGCGCTGTTAATATATTCTGTAATGTGTATGATGCTGCTAATGGATTAATGGATTACAGGGCGTACATGAGCTGACTACATTATGTTGTTGTGGGACTCGCACTTGGATCACGGAACAATAGTTCCATTAGCTTAACGTTAACGTCACGTCATCAGAACTTAAAAAAAAATACATACGCAAACACGCACACACAAATTGCAAACCAGAATTATTTTGTGCTGTCAAACATTAACATAGATACAATAATATTTATATATTTATATAGAATGGTTGCTTGGTTGGTTGATGGGCGAATACGTTTAGGCCAATATTGCTGATGTGGCCATCTCGCTAACACCGCACGTATTGTCACCACGATAGACACGGTAATAGCCCTGTTCGCCCCAGCGTGCACCCCAAGAGTTCTTCACAATCCAATAGGGCAGCGTCTTGTGGAAATTGGGATAGTCAGATACTCCATAGCCGACAATTAGTACACCATGATCGAGATTCTTCTTGGAGCACAACGGTGACCAGGGATGCGAGACTCCGCCACGATAGAACTGCATAGCATTTGCATTAATGCCTGTTCAATGAAAATCAATAAATCATTAATTTGTAGATGATGTAGGTAAAGGATGACGCACCAATTGAAATGGGTCCCTTGCTGATTAACCACTCCTGCATGGCCGTCTCATTGCCCTTGGGCAGATCGACAAACCCAGAGACTTGCACATGAGCCATAGTCCTGTTGAAATGGCACGCCTGCTTTTTGGCTTCATAGGGATACTCTGATTCGTATTCCAGACCGCCAATATCCTGGATAGCTCTGTTAATGATAATTTTTTATGTAAGTGAACGAAAATAACAATTTATTGGCATTGCTACTTACTTGTAAGCATTGTCCATGAGTCCACCGTTGCAGGCACTGTCCTTGGAATCGCAATCGAGGAGCTCCTGCTCGGAGAACTCCTGCAGATCGCCAGTCCTTACAGCATACAAGCCCTCAATGTTGCCCGTAACACTGAAAGCCCAACAGGAGCCGCAACTTCCTTGATTCTTAACATGTGTCACAGCATTATTTTGACGCCAATCGAATTCCTTGGGCAGCTCACCAGCGTAGGCAGGCACCACTGCAGGTACACCACCCGTGGGCTTATCCTCACTTCGCTGCCAGAGTCCAGCACGCTGTTTGTACTCCGTGCTCGTCATGTCGGCGAATTCGGTGATGCCATACTTGGCACTGCCCCTCTCATTGGAGTTCAGCTGTTCGATGGTCCTCAGATTCTGTCGGAAGATGCGCAGACGCATCTGATGCTCAATGGTGTTGCCATAATGACGCTTGTATTTGATCTGAAACTTGTGGAACAAGTGCTCGATCTTATTGAGCGACCGATGAGTGTGCTTCTTATGCGTCTTCTTTTCAGCCCACTCCACGGAGCGACTGTGACGTGCATGAATCGCCGGCTGGTTGTGACACTTGAAAGTAACCTCATGGCCATTCTTTAGCCACGGCTCAGCCCATATCTCTACAATGCATCGATGCTGCTCCTCATTGCCATCAATAAGATCCGCATCAATGCGCGTCAATGTGCCCGACACAACCTGTCGCGATGCCGAGTAGACTTTCGCAATTCTGAAATGAGGAAAGAATGTAAATCAAATTTAGCAAGGCCATGAATGTGTCTAGTTTACCTGTAGTGCGGCCCCTCGCCAGCTGTGAGCTTATCCAGAGTGATCTGCAGTTGCTCCTCCGCCTGTTTCTCATCGAAGGGCTTGACACCGCCCAAGGGCACATCGTTGAAGCCACGTGCGCTGCGAGACAACTACAAATAGAGAAATGTACTAAGTGAATAATTATAATTTATATACTTTGTGATAATTCCTCTAAAATATTAACTTTTATTGTAACGTAATCCATTTGTATTCATTTCTTAATGCTCATAAGATGTTATTGTTTACTAAACATTTATGTATTTTAAAGTCATTTGTATATTTTAAACATTTTAAATTTATATTCGTCTTTCAATAAACATTTATTTTTTATTACAATTATTATTATTTTACGCTCATTTTCGAACTCTCATGAGATGTTAATGTTTATTACAACATATTTCATTTATATTCGTCTTCCGATAAAGTTTTTTATATTCGAAACTAATATTTTTTGTTCAATTCCCATCAGATGATAATGTTTATTCTAATGTGTGCCATCTATATTCGCTTTTAGATCAGAATCACTACGTCCCTTAACAATTGGTTTTGCTTTGAGGTAAGTATCACTAAAAAAACGATGAAAATTTTGGACAACTTGATAGATCGATTCACGGCTAGATTCATTAACTAGAAACCACACTCGGCCGGCACAATGTAATCGTCCATTACGCGTACGATGCGTAGTTTACCCTGGGAATCGACGCCCACTTGGCCCGCCTCCATGTCGTGCTTCTGGTCATTCTCTGGTTGTTGCACGTTATCTCGGCGACGCACAACCATTGCAGCTGCAGCAACCGCCTCATTACGCAGCCAACAGGACATGATCCAAACGTTGCGTAGTCGCAACAGCGAAGAAGGCTTCATTTCTCTTTTGATTATTTATCCAATGGGAATCGCTACTTTAGCTATGTGGTCGGTCTCACTTCAATACGGTGAAATTTGTAAGAAATCCAAGAGAAACTTGGACTATGTATGGAATTCACTTAACACAAGAGAATCAAACTAAAAAATAAAAAGAAACTTACGTATGTATAAAAA
The DNA here is from genome assembly GCA_018901825.1 of Drosophila funebris. Lineage (NCBI taxonomy): Eukaryota > Metazoa > Arthropoda > Insecta > Diptera > Drosophilidae > Drosophila > Drosophila funebris. The sequence goes on from JAEIFK010000678.1 coordinate 5,142,269, forward strand.
AAAAAGAAGAAAAGTGAGAACGCGTCGAAATTGAAATGATTTACTTGATTTTTAGATATTGTGATCTGTTTGAATATGGAAATATTAATGAATTTGAAATGTAAACAGTTGAAGGCATAGCCTGCTGCCCCAACTTTGAGCTCAGTTTGAGCAGTGATCCATGACATACCCAAGGAATGCCAAATTTATAGATAACCAATCCACTTAGCCAACTGTTGGCAATCAGCAAAGCACAACAATAACATTTTCAAACAAATAGAAAGAAGGAAGAAACACACACACGCAGACACACACATGCACATACACATGTAGGATATAAGCTAAAATCCATTCAATGCTTCAATGTGCCCCAAAAACCAATTAAACCAAACATTTTGGCCTGCAAAATTCGTAGCCCTTTAGCATCGCTAGATTGTTGAGGCGTGTGCTGTGGCCGTTGGCAACCGGAGGAGATGGCTTAAATGGCTGGCTCTTCCACTGTGTGGGCGTGTAATTGACGTGACTGGCAGTTGGCCCAGGAGTCAAGAGGCAAGAGGCAGCAGGCAGTAGGCAGCAGGTAGCAGGCAGACTCAGGTATTGCAGGTGATTTTAATGGAGGTGGAGAATGCAATGACAACAATACAAAATGAAAATGAAATGTAATGGCAGCGACGTGTGTATAATTAAAATAGAGGGACGAACGATCCGAACTGGGATCGAACTACGGCCGATGTTTCCGTCTGACCTGTCGCGACATGAATTCATTAAGCGTCATGTTATTTGGGGTCCTGTTACCAGCTTCCTTCCCCTCCCATGGGTGTGCGTGTATTTCCATAAAAATGGAAATGTAAATAATACTTCAACTCGGAGGATGACACTATTACAACCCATTCGTGGTCTTTACCAGGAAATGGACCGTAAAATGCATTTCGATATGTTGACAGTTGAGTGCTTAACACTCGATAGCATTTGCAGACCTACGGATTAGAAGTTCAAATCAATTCAATAAATTTCCATCGGTCGAACGGTTGACAGTCTGGTTTGGCCTCGTTTCAAATGAGATTTATGCAATTCTGAATCCATAGCCATATAATCAGGTTAAACACATACATATATGCACTCTCCATGCCCAAAAGGATCGATATATATATACATATATATGGTAGCTTCAGGTTGTGAGTAATTTAATTACATTTTGTTTGTATGTAAATATATTATTGCAGGTAAGATAATCATATGATGGGATGCACCGACTCGTTCAATTACCTATACTTGGTCGTTTAACCTATATATGCAATTTTATATTTAAAACTTAGTTGCTGTTCCATACAAAAACAAATATAGATTAAGCTTGTTCAAATTTAGTTGATTGATAATTATAACAGAATATTCATATGAAAGGCTGAAGTGGAAGTTGAATTTCTGTTTTACAATCTTTATATAGTGTAATGAGTTATTTCTTACTGTTCTTGTTACTTGCAAACTATCTGTTGCTCAATTTGTTGCCAATTCATAATAAAACAGTAACTTATTTCGAATAAAGTATTGGTAAACACCTTTCAAGGCTTTTCAATAGCGAATTTTGCGTTTTTTTTTTTTTTTTACTTTCAATTTAATAAAGAGTATTTGGCATAAATAATTAGACTGTAAGTAAACAATTCAGTGTGACACATGCGTTAATTAAATTTACATAAATTTCGTTCTATAGAACTTCCGCATCTATATTGATTATCCTTATAATATTAATAAATTTTGTAAATTCGGGAAAAGAGATCGATGTAAAGTTGTATTGCAAACAAGCGTAAGCAACAAAAAATAATCGCACATATTTTTGTGTATTTAAAAACGTAAGCTACTCTTTCATATGTCTGTATTAAATATTATATTTTATAATATTTATATGATGACAGTTTCGGGGTGCAACTTGTTTGCTTTTGTTCATTTTCATCTCTGCCTTTCAGGCTATTTTAAATATTACCACTATAATAGCTGTTTCAATTAGCAAATGCTTTGTGTTTTTAATCTCTGCTTTGTTGTTGTTGCTGGAATCTATTTTATAATGGATTACCTACAATCCGATAATACGGTTGAGCTTTAGTGTTTATATTTAGGGTTATTCGACTGTTGTTGCTAACTGTCTTGACTTTAGCATGTTAACTGCCTTCGCTGTTCGTTACAGCTGTGGAAATCCTGTGACTTATCATGGTACACTGTGCGATGCGCTGCGTCAGTTGGGTGTTAAAAGTAGAGCATCAAGGATAATGAGAGCACTTTTACACCGAACTGGGTATGTGCGTGTGCGTGTGTGTGTGTGTGTGTGTGTGTGTCGTCACCCCAGGCGCGCACATACACTTTGCACACTTGCTCCCATAACGGCACTTGAGGTGGCCCCCTAAGATATGCACATATATAGACAGGTGTGTATGAAGCAAGGGGTACTGTAGGGGGGGTGGGGGAGGGGGTGATGATACCAGAGACACGGGCCGGGTTAAACAGATTGCGGCCGTAATTTGAAAGCGGAAACTCATTTGATTATTAAGCTGAAATAAGTGCTACGGTGGCAACAGAGAAGGGTGGCTACGGTTGGTGGGGTTGACTGGCAGCATCATGCCCACCACAAGACTCAGGTGCTGGCGACGCACTGAGGTGAGAAAAAACGACGAGCTTAAATAAATTCAATTAAATAACATTTTCTTTTTATTGTTCGTATTTACTTTACGAGTATTTGTATATAGAAGTATATGTATATATAGGACATCAACAGGGTGAGAGTTTGTGTGTGTGTGTGTGTGGGTGACTGTCGATATGGGTGTGAGAAAGAGACAGACAGAGAGGGAGAGGTATATAGAGTAAACGATAGTGTGTTTTTGTGTGTTGTTTGGGGATGATAATATTCATATTCATGATGATTAAGATGATTAAGCCTCTTCATTGTCGTGCACCTGCTCCTGTTTCTCCTGCTCAACTTGCTGCTCCTGTTGCTGTTGTTGCTTCAACTCCAACCGCTGCTGCTCGATGGTCTTTTCGAAATTGTACGCCCCCACCGATAGGAAATCATCTAACCATCGTTTCTCATTATCGTTGAGCTCCGCTGTGGGCGTGGTGGTATCAGCAATGTCGCTCTCAAAAGGAACAGTGACTGCCTCATCAACGCTAATTGACGTTGTGGGCTCATTAGTTGGCTCAGCTTTTGGGGCGGTGCTGGATACCGTTGTGGTGGAGGTGCTAGAGGGACTAGAGGAGATGCTGTTGACCCTTCGTTTGCTCAACCCCATTGTCAATATTTGTGATTCTAGTCGAGCCATTTCACTGTCGCTCAATTCGTTGCGTCGCCCACCATTGAAAATGCTGTTACTCACATATTTGTCATTGAGGGCCTTGGAGCGTTCTTCGGATTCAGGAGGATACAGGGCATTGTCAGCAACATCACTGCAATTTGAGTTGACCAGTTCGCGATGCTTGTCACCCCATTGTGTGGTCAGCCACGGCTTCTCTAATATAACCAGTCGACAAATGGTATCCGCATCCTTGGCCTTCGTATCGACTGCATTCAACAGTATCTCATACTGCACTCCATTCACAATTTCACGATAGGCATCGATAATATTGATAAAGTTCATCGATAGCGGCAAAAATGTCATCGCAATATTCTGTACGCCAATCAAATTGGGCGATAGATATTCTCGCTCTCCGGGATTCAGCACATGAACCAACTTAATGGGAGGCTCAGTGATCGCCTCATCTGTGTTCTCTGGTATGCTGTCTGTGTTCTATGTATGCATGTGTGTATACATTTGGTTTGTGTGTATGTCGTTGCGTGTGGCAAAGAAAGACAAAAACAGAAAGCAAAACACATATGTATAAGGAAAATACACACACTAATAAAGTTGGCTTGACAAAGATATGCATACATAGTATTTGGAGCATGGGGATTAGTGTGGAATACAGCAAGCTGATGCTGGAATGTGGGATAAATTAACGCAGATAATGAATATATGTACCAGTGTATTTATATGAGCGTGTGCGCGTGTGTGTGGGTGTGTTTGATTGAGCCATCACCATTGCCCGAAGCAGAGAAGCTTAGCGAAATGTTTCAAATTCTTATCTAAAAAATAAATAATCTTTGTATTTTTATCAAATTACAAAAGCAAACTATCTGCATGCCATCAAAGCAAATTTGATGATTGAATTCCATTTAATTTACAGTAAATAAAATTGCTGTGACAGCACTGAACTCTACATGTAGCAACTGTTAAGCATTTGTGAACGCAGATGTTCAGTCGTTCATAGTTGAACTAGTTCAGGTGAACATGACTATGCGAAAGAAGGATCTTACAAGTGTCGATTAAATTTACTCATGAACCACCAACTGAGCAAGTGATTAACATAAATGATTTAGATCATGAACAATTGAACTTATTGAACAAATTGAATTTGAAGTGCCCAAGAAATGAAGTTAAAAACTTATAGATAACTTCGTTGCTTTCAGTAGTCATATTTATCTAGCAATTTAATAAAAATCGATTGATCAAAGATTATAATGAAATTTAAAGTGCTGTTGACGGCATTAATTGAGGTTACACCCAAATGGTTGCAACTTCAACAACAGCTGCTGCCCATTGAGTGGGAGGCGTAATGAAGTCAGCATAATTGCAATTACATAGCGGCTCGGAATAGTGGAATGAGAAGTGTGAGCAAAGAGACAGAGAAACAGAGAGAAATGTAAAGGGGGCACATTTAGCCAATGAAGTCAATCACTGCAGCAACGCTTCGCCGAGCTTGTGGCAGGTCACAAAAACTAATTAACCACCGATGCAAACTGAAACAAACCGCATTGCACCACTGAGTAGCAACGCACTGCACCACACCACACCACAACGCGTCGCACTGCAGTAAACCGGTTTGCGGATTGCAACAAAACTCATCGATAATTGACGAGCCGCAAAATGTTGCAAGCAGACGACAAACAGACAAAGCCAGTCGCTGAATAATTTAAAAATCAAAAGCACAAAACGGCTGTCGGCAAAAACAACTGCAGCAAAGATATACAGATAGAGAGAGACAGACAGAGCGCGATAGTTAGAGAGTAAAAAGACCGAGCTGAGATTCGGGGAAGACAACCCGTTGACGCTTTGGTCGTTCATCCTCATTGTCGCTGACGTTAGTGTCTGCATCGTGACAAAAAGCCGAAAAAAGCATAAAAACTTTTGACAGCGATTGCGTCATTGAGGCTGTTAACGCCAACAGCAGTAGCAGCAGCGGCAGAGGCAGACGCAGAGGCAGCAGCATTCAGGAGCATTCTGCCCTCGGAGTCAACGCCAACTATGTATGTATGTTGACGCCTGGCTGATGTTTGAGCTGATTATGCTGTGTGGGGGTGCAGCGTTAAGGGGTTAGTTGGGTTGCGAATTTTATTCGGTCTTGGTATAGTTGTGTTTTTGTTGTTGCTTGTTTGCAGCTTGTTTTTCAATTAAACTTTATGGTACTTTAAGCAATACACTGCAACGCCCCAAAGTTAGCATACGATAACAGGATGATGGCATCTAAAATTGCCATGTTCCGGAGGCTACTCTGCTTTTATTCGCCCTGGCAACACGTAATGAAAAAGCGCAGCCAACTTCACGCCACAACCAGTAAGGCTTAAGTTTTCATCATAGTTAATGCACTTGTCAGCAGCAAAGCGCATTAGTTTCTGATGCCAGGCAATATTCTGCATCGATGGTTATCATAAAGTATAAACAGTTTTTCCTCTAAACCTGATATGCGTGTATATGCTTTAAAGTCGTAGTTAAATAGCCCATAAGTTAACTCGACAAAACTTTTTGAGCAATTTAACATATCAGTAAACTAATTTTTACATTTACCTTACCTTACATAAATTGCACGAATTTTCAATCTAATTCTCAAAATGTATTGTTACTTCAAACTATTAACATGATATGCAAATTTTTCCGTATACGGAAACACTTGGTAATAAATAAGTTTGTTTCTATTCAACAAATTTGTTGTGAACTGCATGATGTTTTATTTATTTATTTAAAATTGTTCATGAAATTGAAGCAGCTGCAGTCTACTTCACTGATACGCTCTGTTATAATTCTCTTTTCAAGAATTCAAAAGGAAATAGTAATCATTACTTTATAAAATAAAAGCAAGGCATAACGCTGACGTTTAAAGAAAAGAAATGAGTTATTTTTTGATTATTTTGTTTATAGATTAAAATATATACATTTGATTATGCCTGAGAACAATTAATTTATAATTAGCTTATATAGATATAGATCTATATAGTTACAGGGTATAATTTGAACTTGTTAACTATACTTTTGGCTTTTTAGCTTCTGACTGCTAATGCTAAAGTTCTGTTGCTGCCGCCGTGAATGCTGCAACGCAGAGTAAACTGGCTTTTGTGTATAAACATTTAATTGGGGTGGTAAGCGAGGGGAGTGTCGACGCATTAGGGAGACGGTGCGCTAGGGTATTAACTGATGCAATGTTGAAAAAGTTTAATTGCATTGACGTAAATAACAACATCAGGCAACGAAACGCGCTGAGTGGAAGCCTCAGAGCGCAAATTGCAAATTGGCAATTTGGTGTAAATTGTTGTTTTTAATTAAGCTTTAATTAAAACGCTTTGCCGGCTTATACATAAATAAACTTAGTGAGATGCCAAAAAGTCTATGGCTTATTAACATTTTGAAATTCGTTTATTGTCACCTCGATTCCACACCACCTCCTCCCCCAGACACATAAATATAAATATTTAAACCGGTATTACCCAAAAAGTGTCAACATCTACCTGCTGTGCGCTCTCGGTGATAGTTTCAACGCCAGGGGAGATCTTGAATCCGAGCCTGAGTGTTGTATAAACAGCTTTATGGATTCAAGGTCATTGGTAGCCACGTTGTCACGATGCCACGTCGCCAAGCTACCAAGTCGCGGTCGTAAGTGCTGATGGGCGCGTCTTTAGGGTCTTTTTAATGACCACATTTACCTTGGCAGCGCCGCATTCCCTAAACAACCTACACTCACCTAGCCAGTTTCACCATAGACATTGGATTGGTTAGAACATCGTGTAAGAGCCTTAAACGACTTTTGTTAGTTTAGTCACTAGGTCAGAGCAAAACAATGGACTCAGATTACAAGTAACAAGTAAACAATTGCTGTATTCTCAGAGAAATATATTTGTATAAAATAAACGTTTAATAAAGCAGCAACCTGATGACTGAGAGTCCTTCACAAAGTTTTTATAGCCCCTCAATATTATAAAAGTTGAAGAAAACCTTTGAGTAGCTTCGGTTTTTGAAATTCGAATACGAAAAGAGGAAGGAAATACTTAGTCTTATTATGACTGAACTTTTATAACTTTGTTTTTTTAAATTATATTTATACTTTGTTCGTGTTTAATTTATTTAAATGATATTTTCATGTAAAACCACAAATTTTGTTCTTAACAATAATCAAACTAGTTCTAAATGATCTATTTAAATTTTTGCAGTTAAGATGCAAACAAAGGTATCAAGAGATATGATAAAGGTATCAAAAAAGACTTAAATATACTATTATATATATGGTATTCCACTAAAAACTAATTTAGAACTGTTCACAAAAAACTAGAGTCTATATAAAAGCATATATTAGTAATATTAGTGTAATAATTCCATAAGTTTGTCATAATTGAAGTTACACTTTTTTTGTTTACCGATTAAAAACAACTACAACTAATTAACTGTATATATTTTGTAAACGGGTTGTCTATATGCACATAATTAATTCAAATATTACCAGGGCCATTGTTATGCCGCCACCTGCAGCTTCCAAACCTTAACCATACATACATATGGAGTTAAGGAGAGGGACTCTATGCACCTTGAGCCTTTCCCCGACATTGCCTGTTTAAATTTCCAATCACACACACCCACACATACACACACACCCTCGCCCAAACAAACACACGCATATATATAAAATAATAGAACGTATTCTCAATAGCTCTGGCTTTGGGTTCTATTGCAAGCTCATTATAAACTCTGCCGTCAATACTCCCTTGGGTGCTAATTTTGTGTTCTCTTTTTCTGAATGTGTGTGCCTGTGTGTATGTGTGTGTTCTGGGTCTTTAGTGTTCTGGACCATTTAGTGGCTTCAATAACGTCATTTACATTGGCATTTCTATTAACGCAACAAATCATGATCATGATTAAATTGCACAATTGACTCACAATCCGATTGAGATTCGCTGGAATCGATTTCTTTTGAGTCTCTTTTTAAAGACTCAGCAGCAAATTTAAAAGCTAATTTGCATAAAGCCGAAGAAATGTAGAATCAGAATCATTTGTACTTCACAATTGCCGACAATTTGTAGACACAACTCAGCATTCATTTTGTGTTTGTGAATCATTCGCATGTGATTTCCGAAATATCAAAAACAGAATCAGTTGAGATAGTCATAAAACCGCCTCCGGCAAACGGAACGACACGAAACGTTTCCTCCTCTTATTTTTCTTTAGTTTGCAAATTTTTTTTGGAGCAAGTTTTGTCTCTGAATGAATATGGAAACGTACACAAGTAAATACATATACTATTTATTCACACATATGTTTGAGTGTATTCGCCCAGTTCCGCATTATATTCATTTATGTAAATATTTTATACACTGCTTGCTTTGTATTTTGCAGGCAAATGGAAATCGCTGTCAGTTTTTTCTCTATCTGTTTATATGAGCTTATTGCGTATCCAAATACCCTTTATTTTAGTCAAAATACTTAAATAGTCGATTAAAATTGTCGATCGAAATACACATTTAACTAATTTAAATTCGAATGGAACCATTCTTTAATACAAATGGGTAATTTTCAAATTTAAATTACGAATTTCCAAATTGCCTTTAGGGCATATCGTCTCGAATTGTTAACTGAATGAAGCATGATATAAATTAAAATGCATATTTTGCTGGCATCGTTTTAATTATTAAAGAAGCTCCAAATAAAGCAAATTTTTAATAAAATATGCAAATAAAAAATTCTTTTTTAATTTGTTGATATATTTATGATATACGAGATTGTTTTTTCTGCTGAATGCAAGCATTTTAATTGATATTGATGTTGCTGCCCCAAGTTAAATGGAGAGGCATGCCTACAAATGGTCGCTTCTCTTTCCATGCCTGACCCCAGACTGGCCCCGCGAGTCATTAGTCTCATATACGTTTGCATGCTCTAGCAGCGTGTATAATTTATTACAAAAGGTGTAATGTGTCGCGGGATTAAGTATATGATATATGTGTTTATAATGATTATTTAACAAATTAAAATACTGGCAAAATCACAAATCTTAAACGGTAAAAAGACACTTTTATAAATATATGTAAATTCGATCTCATACAAATAAATGATAGATTATTTCAGAGCATCTCCAAGTCGTATATTTCCGACTAGATAAACCATACTTGTTTTATTTTGTTCGGCTGAGAAACAGAAAAGTTTTTTAAAGCACGTTTTTTACTCATTGCTATAATGAAAACATCTTTTCGGTTTCTGATTCATTAAAATTTGCAGGTTTTAAACAAAATCTGAACAAGTTTTGTGAATTCAAAAGTATTGCATATATGTGTTCATAGTACGTAATAGCTTTGGGATGTCATCAATCGTTAAAACTTTTTCAAATAATTATAGTATTTCCCCATTGTGAAAAGCATGACTAAGGCAACATTTAATTACAAATGCCGTCAGTTCCATTTGTGTTCATTTCAGTTAACAATATTTTTATAATTAATAACGTTCATACAAAGCCTCTTAATTTTTAGTAGAAAATCTATTATTACTGTATTGCTGTTAACTAGTTTGTTTTATTTGAATTAATTTTATTTTAAAAAAAACTATACATATAGATGACAGCTTCTCAGACCACTTTTTCAACCTTCGCTAATATGTGATCAATTCTAATCAGAAAAAAAACAATAAGAACTTGATTTTAACTTTAGCGATACAATAAGCTCAAATATGTAGCTTTAGCATGATATTAATATTGTCATTTTTTATTAACATTTTCCATACAAGACTCAGCATATTTAAGCTTTAAAGTAACGGCAATACGCAATTACCCATATAAAGGCATAGTGCAATATCAATATGTGCTATCGGTCAAGCTGATATAACAGCTGATTGTCGGCAAAAATGGCGACGCAACAAAGCACAGAAGTAGACAAAGCAAAACAACATAGGCTAGCAAATTTGATAAGCGCAAAGCGTAAATATGCTTGTACATATGTGCATATTTATTCTACATACATTTTCTTATACTTATCCACCATATGTATTTCATTGAATCGTTTTATTTATGCATCAAATTTTCTTTTGCTGAGTAAGCACAGTTAATATGGGGACGGAGACAAACAAAAAGTAAATAAGTATGGCGTACGCGAGCATGCATGTGTGTGTAAGCAAGTGTATGTTAGCTATAATACTATGAGTGTATTGAGTGTTTATATGCGTCGGCCTTGTTAACACAGCAAGTAAGCGAGCGAATATACCATAATTTGTGTAAATGTTAACGTCATCCACGAGCCGGATTCGCACTCAAAAAGCGTTAAACTGTTGTTCAAAACATTGTGGATCATAAACAAAAAAAACCACAACTCACCTCTTGTTCTTCAGCAGCTGCTGGCGTCGTTTGGATTGTGACCAACAAAAGCGCAACTGTTGCTGCTGCGTACAGCTTCATTGTGAAAGTTTATGATGTCGAATTTCCGTCAATGAACGTATGAATTTACGCAATGTCACGTATACAAGTTAAGCTATTGTTTTCTTGTATTGAATTTACGCCGCTTTTAATTCTATATTTTTCTTTTTCACCCGCGCACACACATAACGCGTACGTACACAAGGCGACTAAAATTAAACGATGACTACTCAACGTGACCAAATACAGCAAATGAGAATATGCCAATCCACATATCGATTGTAAAAGCACGAAACTATCGATGAAAACATATTGAGATCTATCGATGTACAAGCATTTAAAAAAAATGTATACAAAAATTTAATCAAAGAATTAAAAGTTAGACAATTTCATACCCGTCAAAGAAAACACTTCATACATTGGAATGCATGCTTACACCATTCCACAGCTCAGAGATTATATTTCACCATTGTTTTATAAATCATGCACAACAACAACGTAATGTCTCAACAAGGGATTAATAATAAGCGAATCCAGGACATGGTGCGTAACAGTGCGAATGAGCTACCCAAAAGGGAGATGGTTAAAAACAATGCACAAGAAATGAGCGGTTACCGCTAGCAACAGTGACCCCGTAAATGACTGCTTTCAAAATATTGATAAAGCGCAGTGCTTTTAATAATTCAACTGGAGAAGCTATGGGCACGCACACGGGTCGGGCCTATTTAAATTCATGTGTGAAAGTGCCAATAGATCCGTGCAATAATTGTCCAGCGCCCGTCTACAATCGCCCAAAACTATATATGGGAAAGCAGAGCAAAGCGACGGTGCCCTGCACCAAATCATTGGATAAAACAGCGACAGCAACATGGACTGGTCAAACGGGAATCAGATCATTGGCCAGGTTCTACGACAGCATACCAGGTAATTGGTTCGTAGACGATAATCAAATGTATTTACTGGTAACTCTTATTTTAAAGACTATTGTGAGGTAAAGCATCTGCATAAAGCGGAGTTCTACTCAACGCTGGAAAACCTACGCACGACAAGCAGAGAGCTCCGTGCTCAACCTGCCCCTCCACAACCACAAAAGGAACGCTGTGTCAGCGCCACTCCAAGCAGCGACTCCTGCAAAACGAAGCAGCGAAAGGTTAAAAGTAAAAAAGTGAAAAAGAAGACACCGCCGTTGTTTTTGGCCCCCAGCATACCACCATTATCATTGCCAGACCATGTAATCCCTGCTCCCGATATACACAGCTCCACATGCTTAAATGAAGAGTATGATAAATGTCTACGCGATTTGAGCAGGCTTAAGAGTTTCAAGCATGATTTTGCTATTGAGGTGGCAGACTTTAAACGTTCTCTCAAAAGCTTTGAGCTGGAATTTAAACGGAATGCCGAGCGCCCCAAGTCGACCAGCAGCAATGGCACGCAGACCATCCCCAATGCACCAACGCCAACGACCAAGATACCGGCTATGCACACAGCTGAACGTGCTAAATGCAGACGGGAAATACTCCGTCGATGCTTTAGTGTCAACGACTTGAGCGGCAGTGCGTCATCAGCTACAGCGCCGGCAGCTGCCAAGTCAACACTCTTACCGATGAGCAATTACTTTTCGGTCAAGGATGTTGGAGTCGGCTGCAACGAGGTGCCCAAATTACATATTGAATCCCCATCGGTGTCTTCCAAGCGCAGCGGCAGTAGCGTCGCCTCTGGGTCTAGTCGCGTGCGTAGGCGACGAGGACGAAAGGTAAAAGTAACATCAGTGGAAACGGAGAAGCAACCAACACTGCTGAGCATCTTTGAGTTGGAGCAGTTGCCGAAAACGGCACCAAGCGTATCCCCTCAGCATCCCGTGGCACGACCCAATCTGGCAGCTACACTGCGTGCTGAAGTCTCACGCAAAAAGGTCAAGGAGCTGCAGAACAACTGCACCTACCACGATCCCAGGCCACAGTTTGACTGGGAGGTACGCAAGACGCCAGCTTGGAAGTCATTATCCTTCAAGTGAGTTACACTAATAGAATTCTTTTTGAATATGCATTTATAATGTTGAACGCTTCCATTCCAGTGAATCCCACAAGGCGCTGTTATCCATACGCTTGGCCACACGCAAGGCAGAGCAGGCACTTCAGGAGCGACAATACGAGCTGCACATGCAGATGATGCAGCAGCGTGTGAAGTCCGCACCACTGCTGCTCGAGGGACCCACCTACTGGGGCCCAGAGGTGGGCAAACTTAGCCACACCTGTCGCAGCGAGGGCATCCGCCATGGCTGCGAGAGTAGTCAGCAACGCAGAAGCAAACAGCATAAGAAAAAATGCAACAGCAGTCGTTGCCCAACAGCGGCCACAGATGCGGAGGCCAAGCTTCAACAGATACGCAAGATTTATGGCTCCCAGCTTAAGCCTGGCTCGCGGCAATCTCACCGCTCCAGCTCGCGACGCCGACTAACGGAACAGACACCTGAACCGCACGACAGTGGCGATGATTTGTGCAGCGTGGATCGGGCATTCCTGTAAAAATTAACTAGCCACATATAATATAAGTAAATTCTTTTTGTCTACCTAAATTGAAGCTTTATTCAAGGCTGCCTTAGCGTATGTAGAGCCTCAAAGTCATCCACTAAGATGTGCGCACTTTTCTGCTCCTCACTGAGCGGTGCGTTACCAGGCCGCTGGAGTATAACTGTGAGCATGCCAGCGACACCGGCAGCAGCTGCCTCTGCATGTATGAACAAAATTAGAGCATTTCAAAACAATGTTTAGAGATAAGAAACTAACCGCTTGGCACATCTGTGAGAAATAGCACGTGCTGTGGTTCGACTTGCAGAGCTTTCGCAATATTTGTGTAAGATTCCGATTGCTGTTTGTGCCCCACGTGTGTGTCAAAGTGCGCGCTAAGATGTGGCAACAAATCACCTACTATGCTGTGCTGGAATATTAATTTCTGGGCCGCCACACTGCCGCTGGAATAGACCGCAATTTGAAGACCAGCATCACGCCACAACTGAAAGGCGCCAGGCACATCCTCATATACGCTGCGACGTTTGAGTAAATGAATGTCAATTTATAAAGTCACCACTTGAATTTACTGTCAACTTACTGTCCCTTTAACTCACCGGAAGCATAACCCTTGGCCCAGATCAAACCTTGAAGTGTTTTCAGCGGGGTCACCTTCAAATCCCTCTCGATAAGATAACTAACGAACCCAGGGATTAGTTGCTCATCTGTATGGGTCGCCGACTTCAGGGATGTCACATATTCCTCAAACTGTGGCAACTGCTTTAAGTCGTTCACAATTAGCTTTGTCTCATCCGTTTGCCATGTTTCCTGCAAATAGTTTCCCGCATTTTTCTTGGCATAAGGAAATAGGACATCGTGCACAAAACTAATTGAGGTTGTAGTGCCCTCAATATCAACTAGCACCACTTTGGCAGTGAGATCGGGCACTGTCATAGCTTAGTTTAGAAGAAAAAACTGTTTAAAATACGCACAACTTGATTTTTAAAGAGAACTAAAAGTAAGCAAAACAACTAAACTTAACATTTTACTGTAATGTTAATAACAGCGACCTCTGTGTTTTCCCGTGCTTTCTTTGATTTGTATAATTTTAGAAATCAAATGAAATAATGCACATTCCCAATGTAAAATGCGGAAACATTTTAGAATTTAATAAATTTAAATTGTTAACCATAAGCTACTGACTTTAATTCGAATATAACTGATGCTGTTAAACATTCTGTTGTTAACAGTTTTATAGGAACTTAACATAACGATATTGAGCGAAGTACCAACTTTACTTTTTTGATATATGCACTAAATTTTTTAATTGGTCAGAATATAGATGTATTTATTTTAATCCATATTTAGAGATTCGCGCAGATTGCTTGGTTTTAGATTAGAACATTTAACCCATAAGGGGAGACCAAACCTTAACTTACTAAATTATATCGATAGTTAGTCATTTGGGTTTTATTTCCATTTTTTTGTAAAAGCGTCAGGAATACCTGTGACTTTATGCCGTTTTCTGTGCAAAGTCTCCTATTCCCAGTGTGATATTTATAATTTAAAAATATTAATAAACAATAATAATAAATTTATATTTCTTTCGAAATACTCAACGGTTTTTTTCAGGGCTGCCAAATTTCTTTGCGATTATTTGTCAGTACAAAAAAGACAATTCACAATCGATAGTACTAGTTCGGCTCGGAACGAAACCTCTCATCGTGAAAGTGAATAGCATTTTTTAATTTTTCATTAATTTGCATTTTTGCAAGTGATTTTTGTACACAAAAAACTTTGAGAAGTAACCACACTTAGAGCTCTGTGCGTGAATCGTCCCAAACTCGGTTCTAAAACGGCAAATTGAAAACAAGTAAGAAAAAGAAGAGGCTAACTACAGCTGGCTACAGCTGCAACAGCAACAACAACAACAACAGCGGGATCAGCATCGATTTGTTGTTATTATTTGGCTGGGCCTACGTGATTATAATGAAAAGAGTATAGTATAGCCAGAGTCCAATAGCTAAATGAGGTCTGGTGAAATGGCCTGAAAACGAATTGGCCAATACACGCAGTGTCGACGCGGCTTTTTGTTGTTTTTGCAATTATTGATAGTCGGTCAATTGGCGGTCCGCGGTACCGTAAGCAATCAGAAAGACGAAGTGTATTGTGTGTTCTGTGAAAATACGTAGTACATATACAACCTACAAAGATTTACGTTGCTAAACGAACAACGTTCAAGGTTAAACTGGCGTTGCCAATATGATGTGAGCAGGGGACGCGACAAGGACATGCAGAAGCCACAGTCGTCATCGTCGCCAGCACGTTGCGCCATCTGCGGCACGTCCGAGCAGCTGTTGCGTTGTGCCAAATGTAAAAGCATTTATTATTGTTCCATAGCGCATCAGCACTCAGATTGGCCGGCTCATCGACATGACTGCCGTCTTCTTGCGCGTCAGAAGCAGAGCAACAACAACACTAACAAAATCCAGCAACTACAACATGCCGTTGCAGCCACAACGCTGGATGTGAGTGGAGCCAACTGCTCGACGGCACAAATGATGACACCCGCTGCACAGGCTCAGACCTGGCCAAGTGAATTGGACGAACTGTTCAATTATTTTGGAGAGCCGACAATGGCATCGCCTTCAGCTCAGCCCGCCAACATTGGTCAGCACCATCAGCAACATAATCATCATAATCACAACGGCGAGAAGAGCTCCAGCTACCAGATTGGGCTCTCAGATGGCAGCTTTATGGGTAGCGGCAGGTAAAATGAATATTTTCTAAACAAATTCAGTAGCATTATCCTCGTAACAGGCTCGACCAAAGAACTTTGACCAAAAGATTAGAACCAAAATATCAAGTCTGATGAACTGTAGTTAACGTTCAATGCACATGCATTTAATTTGGTAGATATATTAAGACTAAGACTGCCGAAATGGGTATACATGTTTTAAGTTTTAAAAAAAGTTTGCTAGTTTGACCAGCTCTAGCAAGGACGGCGGCGGTTTGGAGTACTCCTGGCTCTCGCTTTGCACGTTCTCCACGGGATTTGTTTTTCGGTTAACCATTGAGACTCGTGTAGGCCTTCTGGTGGTACTACATTTCTCCACAACACGTTCAATCTCTGCCAACGCATCGTTAGTGCTTCTACTGTTTTCCTGCTCTACACTGGGTGCCGCTGAGAGCAACTCCCATTCTGGGCGTATGGGATTACCATTCTCGCCGTTGGTAGGCTGCGCAGCATAAATCGTGGCCACTGCTGCGCCGGCACCTTCTATTAAGGCCAACACCAATCCTCCGACTAAAGCCCCATTTCCCATTGCCTTAATGCCGTTTCGCGCGGCAAGAATACCACCCGTTGCAGCTCCGCTGATTATTGAATTCCATGTGTCCTCCTGTTGCCTAAGATAGACCAATGTACAGTCGACAGAACTGAACGTTGCACCCCAGATAGCAAAGTTACCCGCCATCGCTGGAGTTCTCATTTTAACAGAATCCAATCCACCGTACAATCCGCGTACAAAACCAGCTGGCGCATTCCTAAATCCCCGCATATACTGAAACATGGTGCCGCCGATGGCGCCCATTAAAAATGCACAGCCACAATCCTCCACAACGCGTATAGGACATGGCTGACGAGTATACTCAACCATTGTAATCAAGGCCGTCAAATTTGTAAGATTTGTTTGCTAGCAAAATTTCGTAGTATCCGACTTGTCTGTGGGTCACTATTAATGGCTAATGTTCGATCTTCGAGTAAATTTTTTTGTGACTATACAGAAAACGTGTGTTCTTGAAACTAATTTTCTAACAAACATGACAACCAATGCTTAAGCTTATGTTTAACAAAAGATCAAATGTATTAGTCAATCAAGGCAAGCTTTTCCAACCAAAGTCTGATATCAACAGGTTAATTAATTATAATTTAATCAATATATTTAGAACATACTAAAATAAAATAAAATTTCATTTAGCAGTTTTGAGATATCTTAAGATTATATAAGATATATTATGAAAAGATAATTATGATAATATATAAGAATTATATATACTAAACAATATACAGTATTTAAAATAACTCAAAAATCACGCCTTAAATGCCTTATTATGTTTTTGTAATGATTGAGCTATATCGAGAATTTCAATATTGATTTCATGTAGAAAGATGCTATTCAGTTAGTATGTCCCTTTTCATAAAAGTTGAAGATTTACTATTCTAATGTTATTAGCATTTAAAAAATATTAAATAAATCATATCTCTAAAGGATGCAAAGGGAAATTGATTACAGACATTGGAAGTAGTACTGAAAAGATGTGATAGAATGGGATCTACATATTCCACTATATCAACAACGCCCCAAAATTAAATGTATACATATCTTAGTCATATTGATGGAAACTATTTGAGCTTAAACAATGTGATAAGATATAATTGAAATAGCTGCAATTGTCGTAGCTGGTAAATCCAAGTCCAGATTTAGATTTGCTGCGACAAATGATACACTACTTACACAAGCCAACGCCCCGGGTGTATTTTGTACATACATAAATAAGTGTGTACACACACAGGAGGCGCTAATTAGTGATAAGCGATACGTGCTCAGATCTGTGGCGCTGACTGCGGACCAAGTTGACTGTTAGCCTGCAAATTTATTGTACTTTTCATTTTCTTTACTTTTTGCTATAAGCAAATATGTGTCTTGCGATTAGATTGGGTGCAGCTTCGAGTGTGCCGCACGTCGTCTGGAATGTTTACCTTATTGCCTTTACGTGCAGCGTAATGTAATGCACATGGCTGAGCTGATCCAAACCGAACCGCACCCGAGTGCCATCTATCCCCATTCCCAGGCCGAACCGGCGCACGTACACATTTATTTAGGTACAACGGATAGGCAACGCTTTGATTTGTTAACACCTCTCGCAAATTGCAGTCGCATTTAGCGACCGGCGCCGCTGACTTTGTAATTATTCTGTTGCGCAGTTGCTTTCTGTTTGCTGCAACCGAATTGTTGTTATATTATTATTTATTTTACAAGTAGCATTAACAGATATAATAGCACATGTATGTATAAACGTGTGCACTCACACATACACACCCACACAGTCACAGAGCGCAGCACTTGGCAAGCATTTTTTGCGCAATCGGCTCGATGACTTCAGTGCCAGAGACCGCTGATTCATCGATAAGTTTGCGAATTTCTTTTGTTCTGCTTATCGTTTTTAGTGTATTTATTGAATGGTGGGTGGTCCCCGTCGTTTTGCACTGCGGTGTCCTCTCCTTTTTCTCTCTTTATTAACTGCGTACGCGTACGCGCGGCACGTACGCAAGTCATTAACTTTTTATACCCTGTATCCATTGAAAATGGGCATAAATGTGAATGCAAATATATGTTACGAGCAGAGGGATGCATCTCCGTTTCTATGCATTAAGTAGAAAGTACGATTTCTGAGACTACAAGAGATAGCGACGATACAATGTACTTGTTATGCGTTTTTGTTTTTGTCTATGTTTATGTAAATACATGTTAGGGTATCTAAGTGCCTGGCCCCAGGGTATATTATAGTCGTGCCCTCTTGACTAGCGGATTATTACTTGTTTACCTTTGCTTTCGCTTATCGTTAGCGACTCTTTGAGCAGATTTCAATCTACCTCTGCAAATATTCCGTGTCTTAAATTGGATTTGAATCTGCTGTTCTTGATCAAGCAACCAACAACTAGACATGTCGCATGATCTTAATACGCTAATTTCTTATTGCCCGTGTATTCATTTACATAAATGCAAACCCATACATTCTTATATGTATATTTTTGCAAATATTTAGTATTAGAAAGAGTGTTGTATTTTTGTCAAACACTCAGCACTTGTCAAGCCGCTTTCGATCCCCTCTTCAAATGTAAACAAAACGTTCAGCAAAACAGTAAAAAACAATTGAACAGTTGTGTATCCCACTGTCATTTCAGATGAGAAAGGCTGTAATCGATTGTGATGATGATGTTGCTTCCGCTTTACTGTGCCTGCGTGCACTACAGCAGGTGGTACAACGTTCAGGCAAAAACTTGCCTAGCAACAAACAGATGCACGTTAACATTAACTTATGGAGTTTGAAATCCTCTATACATATATAACTCAAAACATAAGCATGCATACACAAACGACTCATTACGCACGTCACAAGGTCGACTCGCAGTGCGTGTGCGCCGCCCTCGACAGTGCTGACCGCAATCTAGTGATGAGAGAAACTTTAAATGTGGCTTCACTGTGACTCGCCGTATATTAATTTGCTTTTAGTTAATACACATCGGTAAAAGGGCTTTACTGTTCATAAATAATAGCAATACAAAACACAAAGGCATTCAATAAATAATACACAAAAATAAATAAAATATCTATAGATACAGACTTGTGTGTGATTGCTGTGATCTGTGACTAATAAAAAATATTACTCATCTCTATTGAATGGTGCACGTGCCGTGTTCGCTGACATCGCACGTAATATATCAAAGGCAAAGGACTGAAATGGAGTATTGTACGCCATACAAATGTATATTTTGATCAGCATAATCAGTGTTTGCTAACGGGGCCCTTCTGAAAATGAATTACTCGTTTCGCTTACGACCGACTTTGAACCGGGCCGTTGACCCAAATTTGTAGAGTAAACGATGAATGTTGCTTTTCTACATGTCGTCTATAAGAAACTCATATACATATGTATATGTAAGTATATATCTATGTGTATTTACAGCTGCCAATTTTTGTTGTGACCACTTTTCAGTTTCGATTTTGTTTTTCTTGGCAGTTTGTTATTTCTTTCTCATTGACTTTGCCAAACATATTCAAATGTCTTCGTCCACGCCTCCTCTCTTTCGTTTGCGTCGTTTTTCTTCTTTTTTTTTGTTGTATGTGCCGCTCTTCTTTTCACACATGTGTGACCATGTTTGTAAATGTGTTATGGTCTACGTGAGCACTGCCTCGTTCATTGTGTGAGTGCTGTGTGTTTGCTTTCTGTGTTTGCATTTGTATTTGCTCGGCTGTGGTCGTTGCAGCAAGTTGAAGGGCATGCGGAAACGACCGACTGCCGATGTGGTTTGATAAACGCATTAATAATGCGTCCGAATTGTCGGAATAACAGTCCCGGGCAAAGCCCCATATATTCTGCCGTCTTCGTTTTTCTATCATTTGCACCTACACTACACATAGTCATGTATGTATGTAAAGGTATTGCTTATCTCGCTAGCTGCTACCCATGTCCATGTTTAATACCAATATTCAAACACACTTTCGCACACAAACATATACACACATATTATTCACGAAGTTGATCGAGTTCGTTTCTACCGCTGCTGCTGTCGTACCCGCATTCGTCAATGTGCGGTCAACGCGCGCGGTCGCTCTTTAACAAACAGTTATACACTATTAGTTTTGTTTTATACATGTAAACAGTACAACATTGATCAAAAGCAATAAACAAATCTGAACAGTGGTATAAAAACAAAACAGCTGCATTTGCAATTATACAAATAATTGAAAAAACGATAAGCTACAGCTGTTTATTCACACAACGCTTAACAACACTGTTTCTCATTCGCTGAGATACCTATACGATAAAATAGCCGGTGTTCTCTCTCTGCTACCTATTTTCTCTCTACCTCTCCTAATCAGACACATAAAAGCTGAGAGGCAATTTGAAACTTTCATCAGTTGTGCGTGAATTGTTTCCGGAATCGTTTGTGGCCTGTAAGCCTATGCGATAATCAAGGAACAAGAACCAAGTGCCTTAAAATTATAGCTAAAAGTGAATATCAGAATTAAAAAACAAACTAACAAACGCAAAATGATAACTTCCACAACAACGGATTACAAAAATTTCTTTAAGTATTCGGCGCATCCTGCCAATGCTGAACAATATTTTCGTGAACTTTTGGATAAACGGTAATTGCAATTGAGATTTTGTGTTTTCTTGTCAAATTTTTAAAATGCTCAATCATTGGTAAAACCGGTTCGATATTCAAGTCAATATTGCGACTTTATAGAAGTCTTTAAGTAAATATGTAATAATTATAATTGTTTTAGACACATTTTAAGTTGCCAATCAGTTAAATCATATGAATCTTGATTCACTTCCCGATTTGCTTCTCTAGAAAACGTATTTTATTACATTTTTGGAAGTGGTGAAAAATTCCTGTTTTATTTTTTGTTTTGTTTGCTAATCCAGAGCTTCGCGTATACCCACCTCCTCTCTCTCTCTGATTCTCTTTCTCTCTGTTTATCTGTGAGAATATTGTGGGTTTTTGGACTACGTGACTGAAACATGTCTAACAAATAGAAATCATTTTATAGGTTTAACATCATAAAAAAGTCATAAAATTTTAAATATTCATAATAATTATTCCAAGAAAAATACTAAATGCAATATAATATTTGCTTATCGATTTGTCTGAGATTCTGGATATAAATATATTTACTTTTTGCAACCAAGTACATATGTAGTTCATTCCCGGGTTAGAAACTCAAGGTGACCCACTACATTCAACTGAGAAGATTGTACAGATTACAATAGAGATTGATTATTGATTATCAAGGAATTAGTAAATATGGTCTTCTATTTATCTCCACAGCGAACGACGTTATGAAGATTTGTGTCGAAACATCATTAATGACATGAACCAGTATGGGCTGTCTGTGGTGGATGACTTTCTGGGCATGCAGAAGGGCCTTAAGATATTGAACGAGGTGCGCAGTATGTATAACGCTGGCGCATTCCATGATGGCCAACTGGTGAACAATGCGAGAACCAATGCACAATCGTCGGTGATACGCGGCGATAAGATTCGGGGTGATAAAATCAAATGGGTCGGCGGCAATGAGCCTGGTTGCAACAATGTGTGCTATTTAACCAATCAGGTGAGCCACATTAGAGCCTTCAAACTCGAACAACCAACTGACTTATTTGTAAACTTTATCAGATTGATTTTGTCGTGTATCGTGTGAACACCATGAAGGACAATGGCATCCTGGGCAACTATCATATCCGTGAGCGGACGAGAGTAAGCTTGCCTAATATCTAGAATTGAGGATATCTAACTAATCTATTGAATGCATCTTTACAGGCTATGGTTGCTTGCTATCCAGGCTCTGGCACACACTATGTTATGCATGTGGACAATCCCAACAAAGATGGACGCGTCATTACAGCCATATACTACCTGAATATTAACTGGGATGCCAAAGAAAGCGGCGGCATATTGCGGTATGTTTGCTCCCACTACTAACGATTATCTACGCGAATTGTTGATGTCATTTAAAACAAATACTCTAAAGTAATTTGAGCTGTAAATCATCATTCTGGGGAATCAGCAAGTTACTTTACGGCTAATTGATGAATTGCTGTGTAATAGAACCGATTGTAATCTTAACAAATTGTAGTTATTCAATCATTCTCAGTAAAGTTTTATGTTAATGTAATTAAGAGACATACAACACTACGTGATAATCTCAATCTTTCTTATATATTCTTAATGCATAGCTTGGTTATTTAATTTAACGATTTGTTTTTCATTTAACAGCATACGACCAACGCCTGGCACAACTGTCGCTGATATTGAGCCTAAGTTCGATCGTCTGATATTCTTCTGGTCAGATATACGTAATCCACATGAAGTGCAGCCAGCGCATCGCACCCGCTACGCCATCACTGTCTGGTACTTTGATGCAAAGGAGCGTGAGGAGGCACTGAATCGTGCTAAACTGGAGAATACAAAGACAAACAATGTCAGCTCCATTGCACAGCAGGCGGAACCTGACTCTACAACCTCACCCGCACCACCAATAGTAACTGCAGCAGCCGCAACATCAAGCTCCAGTTCCATATCCATGTCTTCTGCACCCGCATCCGCTTCTCCATCTACAGCGTTGTCGGCGAACAAAGCCTTGACACCCGCCAGTATGAGCACGGGCAGTGAAGCATTGAATGCGAATGTGGCAAACAGTTCCTGCGCTGCCAGCAATGAGATTTGCACGTAGTCTGTTGTCGCCCGTTGGCTTCCTGTATATATCTAGATTCGAAACCATATGTTGTGACTATGGGCAGAACACGATGCTGTGCAACCAAAAAGTGTAAATTATATTAGCACACACACTTACCCATTGTAAAAAGCTAGTTAAAAACTATTTATATATTAATTGTTAAGTACATAAGCTACAAAAAATCTAAAGTGTAGTCAAGAAAGAATGTGACAGCCTGGAAACCTTCGTTTTGTTTTGTTTTTGCCTCAAAAACTGCACTCGTCTGACCTATACAAATGTGAATCAAAGCTCCTTTAGTCATAAAGATCGCTAGTTGTAGATACTAAGTCGTATTTTTAGTTATCTTTGCATTAACCTTTAGCTAACTGCCTTATCAGTCTCATGTTGATTGTTACCTTTTATCATTTTTGCATATTCGAGTTGTATAAACAATGATCAGGATTTACGTGTAGTTTTTTTTTTTTTTTTGTTTTGAGCTGCCAAAGTATTATATCTAAAATGCGGCTTTAAAAAGAGTAACACTTCACATCGATTTCCAATCTCAATATTTTCTAATGAAATATAAATAAATTAATTTGATTATCTTGTTTTAACTTTAAACAACTCAATTTGTCGACTCATCATAGATAGAAAAAGTATAAAAAATAACAAGAAACTGTATCAAAAAATCTCTTTAATAAGCCTCATCATAAAAAAAAAAAACAAGAAAAATGAAACAAACAAAACAAATATTATCAATTATGTATTTTTATGCATATGTATATTTTTTTATTAAATGAAAAATTGTGCAAATTATTCAAAACGAATGCAATTTGATTTCGAAGGCAAATGCTTACAAGTAAGTATTTAAGTAATAAGAACTGTTTTGCTTTTGATATTTGAATATACATTTTATTTTTCAGAAAAGTTGATCATTTTTGTAATGACTTTACATTTACATAAAGTATACATATATGCATGTATAAGTATTTATATATAAGTATATTCTCAGATCTCACACGTTTTCTTGTTTACATTTATTTATGTGCCGCCTCTGTGCCCCATTCCTTCTCGCCTCCTTTTCATTCATTCTTTTCTTTTCTTTCCTTTACGCTATTGCGATACAAGTAGCACACATGATTTTATTTTCGTTTTAGCTATATTTATTATAGTCTATTATATTTATATGAACTGAATTCGTATCTATGCATTTGACAAACGAACAACCAAACGAATATGAATTAAAATGTTTAATTCTTTCAACATTTACAATATTCAATTACATTTTATCTGTTTTCGAAAATGTTTAGTTCTTGGCAATTGTTGGCATTGCTGCATTCTACATACATATGCATGTATGTGTATACTTTTGTGTGGGTGTGTATATATGTCATTGCCTATTGCGATATTTCCAAAAATATTTGTGTGCATATCTCAAATATGTACACGAGCGAATTAATTGCCATATCTATGTATGTATAACTAGGTTGCACGTATGTTTATATGAGTAAGTACTATATTAACAATTTGTTGCCTCTTCTTTTTCATTGCCTGCAATTTATTGGTGGAAAAATAAAAATTCTCTGCTTGAACTTTTTAGTCCTTTAACTGTGTGTCCTTTGACATTCGCTCTATCTCTCTCTATAACTGTATCACTTTAACAATTAATTGTTATACTGTTATTTATATGCAGTATTACACTTCTGTCATACGCTACTGTTATCATCGTTAACATCACTGTTAAGTTTTTTGGGACATTTACTTTGGTGAAGAAAATAAAAATATCCCTCTACAGGGTGTAAATAGCAATCTATTTCATTGACAATCACAAACATTTCGGGATCATTTTTCCATTTATTTTCCAATCAATATAGTTAAGTAATGCTGCCAATTCTTCACTATGTGTACATTCATAATTGTATTTTTAATGAAAAATGTTAAACTGATGTGCTGCTGTTGGATCTATTTTATTTAATTTTAATTGGTGCACATCTAAGAATAATTGTTACTACTCAACACTGCTTATATTTTTTTCACAACTAATTCAAAGCACAGACGAAAGTCAGACACCGACACTTAGCTAAAAAAGTACTTGCACACCGGACAAAGTCACAGGGAATAATGCTATTTAACTAGCTTTTTAGCTAAGCTTTAGCTAATTAAATATATATGTATATATATTTTTCAACTACACATTCTCATATTAAACACATATCAACGAAACAACATAACATAATGGGAAACCCAATGTATACATATGTAGTATGTACTTATGAATGTATGTACTTCATTTTGATGTTTCCAACAACGAAATGTGCGTTTGTTTTGTTGTTCATCTTCCATATATAAATATGCAATTCTACAGTCTACATGTTAATTGACAGAAGTTACAATTAAAAAAAATGTTCTTTCGCACAACAAAATTGTCAACGAATTCAACAACATACATAAATTTTTGTAGCCACAACTACCAAACTATCAAATGATTATACGAGTATTACATATACATACATATAATTATGCTGTATCCTTCACTTATTTGCATGTGCGTTTGCAGGATGTGATGAGACATGTGTAATTGACACACAAATCAGTAAGCAATCGATCCCAATTCACAAATCTAAATGTTTACATACGAGTATATTCAATGTTAATGTTTCCTTTTGTGCCTCAAAAAGTGTCTAAGTTTATGATCAATATCAAGACGTTTTAATTGGTTTCTGTTTTCATATTCATATTCATAATTATAGTTATATAGTAAACGCATTTTGGTCTCAAGATTTTATGTAGTTATGAATTTTTCGCAAATTTGGGACATTAGCTAATGATCATTAAAATATTTGTATTTTTTATTCTTCTTTTTTTTTTTTTTTGCATTAGTATAGCTCTGTAAACAAGCCAACATCTTGAGGGGGATTTGGTAATATTTTGTTCTTTTTATTTTTAAAAGAGAGTCTTCCAATTTCATAATACAACTCTAATTTCAACTTGATTTATTTCAATTGGATTCATTGATTTCCGTTGTGTTTAAAGCTCACAAAACTCATGCGTTGTCAAGGAGTACACATAGTTATAATTATATTTTTTGTATATGCAGATATTATTTATGGATAGGTTTGATAAGTACATCATAGGTATGTCTTACACACAGCTACACAAATATGGTTTGTCAACGGTTTAAATAACATCTATAAACATTTTGGCGTGAGTCTCCATAATTATTTTATGTTTATCTCTTATATGTTCATATGATAGGTACTGTTAAGATATATGTGTGTATTTATGTACCTTTTTCTTTAGTTTTTTACTTTATTAGTTTTGTTTTATTAAGCATTTTGGGGTGCAAAAAAGTTTCGGCTAAATTTCTCTAAAGTGTTGCATTCTACATTTTTTTTTTTTTTTTTTTTTGAGTTGGTAATTCATTTTAATTGGTGTCCTCACATTTCCGTCAATTGTTTTATTTTTTTTCTTCTAAAAATTTGTGTGTGCGTTTGTAATTAGTATGTTCACTTCAAAACCAATTAAAAATGAAAACAAATTTTGTAAAGTTTTTCAAGTTTTTGTTTTTCGAACTCGGTTCAGTGTAAAATATCAGCAATTTCGTTTGGTTTGCTCTCTCAAATTTGAATTTATCAATGTTTTGTTAACACACATATTACTCGTACGTGTATGTATCATAGTTTCTTCACATGTCTCTCAAATATTTAGAATATATTAATTTAGTTGCACGTTTCTAAAGTGGGAGACTAAACAACATTTATAATCCATATCAATGGGACGCGAGGGTCGCTGCACAAATACACCACAAATATGACACTTACATTTAATTACTCCTTACTACCATTGTACATTCATATATTGTATATATGTATATAATAAGATATATATATATATATATATATATATATATATATATTTATAAGTAGTTATACTGAATTGTATCTCAAAAGGGATATAAAGCCATTTAAGTTTTCAAAACCATTGCACCGCCAGCTCCAATTCATTATTTTTGTGTAGGAGCTGCAGATGTAGAAATTTGTCTGTGTCTGTCGGCGTGGTGTGTTCAAAGCTAATTCTATAAAACATTTAACCAACATATACTTATATAGATACGTAGCTCAATCTCTTCTCTGATAAAAATCAATATGTGTTTCTGTGTCTGGAAGAAGCAAACTTTTGCTAGGCCTTCACGGGAAATGCATCTCAAAAAAGTGTAGGGTACTTTTAAGCCTTGTTTTTGTGTGCGGCCTTTTGTGTAAGCCAGTGTTAGAAAAATCTTATGCATTGAAAAATGTTCCAACAGCGTACTAAATTTTAGCAGCTCAACGCTGTACTAAAAGTCAAACTATGTATCGTTTAAGCCAGCCAGTGTTGTAATGTGGCAATAGAGTGTGGCAAAATGGCTAAATCGGCAAATATACATAGTTGCTTTCCAAGTAAAAAGTTCGGGGTTTTGTATTTGTTGTATTACATTGTGTATTTCTCAATCTTGTGGTGTTTCCTTTTAGTATATTTGAATAAAAATCAACATCATTAGCATAATTAAATATAGAAGTTGTAAAACTAAAGAATATAATCGCCTTTATATTTAACTTTCTCTCGGTTTGTCTATCGCTCACTCACATAAAAAAGTTAAATCAATAAAAAAAATATTTTCGTTTCAATTGCAAGAAATGGAGGCATTGCAGCGCCCATGCACTAAAATTATATCGACATTCTTTTCGTTTCTATCTGCATTTGTTTATAGAGAAAATTAAAGGCTTTTATCAAATTTAAATTAAGTGTAAATTAAAAGTAAAATTATTAAACAAAATACAAAACATAGAATCAATTAAAATGAATTGAATTGAAAGCTTGTCGCTTTGTGTTGCATTGTATTTTGGTTTATCATCATTTCATTTAGTATAATATTTGATAATAAAACTTAAGCTTAAATGCGTTTATGTGTGAGTGAGTGTGTGTGTGGAGTGTATAGTGTATAGTGGGTGTGTATCTGTGGGCGTGTGTGTGTGTGTGTTTTGCTTGTGATTGCATGATGTTTATGTCCAAATGTTGTGTGTGTGTGTTGTTGTGTGTACATTTCAATTGTTTCCTTTTTTTTTGTTTGTAACTTTTGTTTTTTTCTCACTGTTTATATCTAATACATAATTTAGTTGCTGTTTGTTTAGTAATATATTATATAAAAACTAAATAATTAATACGTTTCAACGCATACAGCAATTTTCATTCTGCTCACAGGCATTTTTTTACAAGCTTTCAATTGCATTTGAAGTTAAGGTTAGAGTTTCTATTATTCTCGTCTTTGTGTTTTCCGTGTGATTTAAATGTTATACTTGTTGCTGTTGTTGTTAATTATTTGTTTCGACACGCGTTAGCTTTTGATATCATTCTCAGGTTGTTTGTAATTTTTGTTTGTTTTTTTTTTTTCCTTTTTGTTTTTAGTACACATACATATACATATATATATATATATAAATATAATTAATTAAATAGATAGGCTTCACTCTTTTCATGTAGAATGCGTTCTCAACACAAATTCATTTAAACAAATGCCCAGCATTCGAGTGTTTTGATAACAAAGTCTTCTTGTGGCGCCAATGGCTCGTTGCCATATGTGCTGCAATGCTGCGACCGACCCTGATTCAGATCACCGTCCAGCCAGAGTCCGAACCGACCGCTAGAAACATAATTTGCGATGTGAATTAATGAACAATTTGTTAAGGCGACCACACGGCGTATACTTACTCGCCAGCGCCAATTGACAGACTCTCCATGTTTCCTTTAATGAAGTACATATTCTCGCCAGTCCAATGGAATACCTTGAAGCTGGGATTAAATTTGTAAAGCAGGGACTCGCCGGTGCCATAAAAATGATCCGACACATGCAGCGAACAGGAGGTCAAAGCGCCAAACACCTTAAGGAGAGAACATTGAGATATTTAATATAAATGTAAACGCTTATGTATTTCATCCTAATCCTAATCTACTCACATTGTGCTCCGTATCCTCTATGACAATAAGAACTGGACTCTCAAGTCGCGCCATTTTGCGATACAACGAATTCAGAGCGAAACCATGTTGCGATGTGCTAAAGATTAAGGACCAGGAATATCCTTCAGCGCGTGCTGGCAAATGGGCGCACAGTTTTTCGCTAAAATAATCGAGACATAATTAATAATGTTTAGTAAGTACCAATTGTTCCGATGTTCATCAATCAATTCTACTTACCGATGCTCTTCTGTGAGTATCTCTGTTTTGCCAATTAGATCTGGTATGGGGAAGTCCAGGTCAAAGGAACCAGTTGCAAAGAGTGAGGTCTTGCGATATTCATCTGTGCTCATAGACAGCACCTGGAGAACGATCAAATTGATATTAATTAGTAAAAATATGCAACAATTTGGCCCATTTACCATTAAAAACACAAAACTAAACAAAATGAATATACATATCAAATAGAAAATGTGATAATAATTAGGCATGTTCCGGTTTTCATTTTTATCATTTCCAATTATTTCAATTGTAATTTGAAACGTACAACGATCTGTGTAAATATGGCAACGCTCAGCCAACAGTGCCAACAAGGTGGCACCACTGAATTGGAGCTCATTAAACAGACTTGCCATATAATAGATTGATCAATAAGCTGAACTAAATTATGTGTTCGACATATGTTTTTGTATTAAAACCGATTTAATTTATTCTCGTATAATTGTGTTTTGCGAACACATCTGTTTCTGTTGAGAGGTTAATAAAAAGGAAACCGGAACTGGCCTGTACTTTAAAATAAATAAATATATTATTATAAATAGGTTTTTCTTTTTATTTGTTTATTTTTTGAGTGTAGCAAAACTTTAAATTCTGGTGCAATAAGAAATTATATTTGTTGTCAGTGATTGGTTGGGTTTGTTTGGATAATATCTAATATATATTTGGTTTGTATCATAATGTTTGTATTTTCTTCATGTCTTTGTGAGCTTGTCTCGTATAAGATCTAGCTTGGATTCAACTCAAGATGCTACAAAACAAAATGCACGCTTAATTGTTGGTGTCAAGAAACAAATTAAGTACACTTAGAAAATGAAAATGTTTATGAATAATTTACAATGCTGTTATCAACAGTGAACCACTGTGAAATTTGGCAACAACTTTGAGGAAATGTAGATAATGAATTTGATCAACAAATTAACTTCGGCTGATCGATGAGAATACTAATGCAAGGTGCAATTCGACAATGTAGACCCGCTTTAAAAAAAATTACGAAAAATGGCAACATAAAGTGAAATTTGGCAACTGTGTACGCCAATTTATTCGAAACAGACCAAGAACTTCGTGAAGGCCACACACGTTGAAATTTAACGCTGCGTCGCAAATAAACCAACATTTCTACGCAACAATTTTGTTTTATTCGATGAAATTTATAATAACTAATATATCCAAAGTGTTAATTTAGGGACAAACACAGAGACGATTGTCAACCAAACTGTATCGCATGGAATTTTGTCAGGAAATTTAAAATTTTGATCTATTCTGTTTAATTACACGGCTAAAGATAAGCCCAAACAATTAGGCCAGTCCATGGGTCCATGGGCTTGTAGTTATTGTGGTCTGCTTGCGGTGGGGTCCACTTAATGGCGAGAACGCAGACTTTGCTGATAGCTGGATGCGGCACGTTTCTCGACAACTGTACCCAGACGTTGTACCGCCGACTCCTTGGTGTATTCCACGGGCATTGTCATTGCATTTTGCAAGTTATCATTGGCATTATCATCATCCTTATGATCAAGACGCTTCTCGCCTAGCTGCATTTGCGAAATTCGCGATTGTTCGAGGTCCTTTTTCTCAGAGTTGCTTTTCGTCTTCCAGAAGGGTTGACAGGAAAGGGAGCGATTCGGTTTCTCCAACAACTTATCTAGACATTGCTCACCATATCTGTCCAGCATGGCAACTGGCTCAGATTTCTGGCGTTTCCACAATTGTGCGGCGCTCTTTCCCAATGAAACCTTGAGGGCTTCCTTTGAGCGAACCAATGTCTTTGACCTGGACTTGGGCGCCGCGGGCGGGCGAGATGGAGCTTTCGAGGGCGGTAAGGGATTGACGGTCTTAACCATATTCTTGACCAGCTGGATTTGCTTGAGTTTGTTGCGTGAATCGGACATACCATTGCGATACCCCTCGAACTGTTTGTTGATAACACGTTGCGAGGCGCTCATCAAATTGGCAGCCATCTTGGATTGGTAATGCTGCTCGTCCATACGACTAGTGTCGCTGTCTTCGCGCTTCGAACTCAAGAAGTGATGTTCCGATGAAGATTGCTTATATCGATCATCACCTGCTATCAAGAAATTGTTATTCTTTTGCGAGTTCGTTGAGGGAACAGACATCAGATCGTTATCATTGTTATCAAGCTGTTGTTCCAGCTGCTGCTGCTGCTGCTGCTGCTGCTGTTGTCGCAGTCGCTGGTGACCGCCTTTGTTTTTGCTTTTAACATAGAGCTCGCCCAACTGGGCTTGCAACTTGCGGCTGTGCAGGCTAGGCTGGACGAACTGCTGGTTAACCGACACATTGGATTCGTCCTTATAGCGTATATTTCGTGACTTGCGTCGCAAAGGTTTGTGCTGTTTCATCAGATCGAGATCGAGATCCAGATTTAAATCACGACCACGATCGTTCTTAGCAAAATTGATCGAGTCAATTGTTTTCACAGCACGAGGATGATTCCAGCCTTCAAGGGGATCGTAACGCGACCCAGCAGACGTCGTCTTCTGTCGCTGCAGATGCTGTTCCCCCTCCTCGACCTCTTCGCCATCCTCCTCCTCCTCCTCCTCATGCGCTGTTGTGGCATTCGCATATCTTGATCTTGAGCAACTGATGAGTCTCTTCGTATTCGTATCAACATCCATCAACTCTGATTTAATCGATCGACTAATATCCCGGGCAATATCCTCATTGCGTTTCTCTTGCAACTTTCCGGATTGATGATAACGCTGATGCACAATATAATTAACGGGAGTCTCACGCGTACTAATGTTGGACAGACATCGTTTATGATTGAGAGTGGGATTGATTCCGAAGCTACTGCAGCTGCTCTTTCCTTGTAGGCTGCTCATCGATGAGAATAACTTTGTCTGGCCATAGATGCTGTACTTGGAACTCATTGCCCGAGCCAAGGCACCAGCCTTATCCTTTGCCTTTGATGTTTGGACCATGCCCTGCATTTGATTAACTAGAGTTTTCTTCACGCCAATCAGTTTACTGACACGCCCCCCCATTGTGGTAGCTATTTTGATTTGCCACACTTGTCCCGGCCTCAGCCGCAACAGCCGCTTGACTCTTGTAGATGTTGCACACTGAGCGTAGGCCACTTTGAGTCTTGACATTTTGCAATGCCAATTGGCTGAGGCCAAATTTCTTTGATGAGCTCATTTTAGAGCTAATAGATCACACACTGCGTATTTGAGAAAAACGTTGAATTTTGGACACCGATCGGTATGTAGGTTCTACTCGATTTACTTTGGACAGGCTCACACAATGAGAAATTATACAAAATTATAAAAAATATTTCGAGAACTGTTTCCGATTGAGCTAACTATAAAACTGAACTGATACAAAAATACTAAAAGTCCTGAAGCAACTAACTTGGCTGACTGCTGAGATTTGATAGCAAAATCAAAAGATCTACAACGCTTGCTGCTCGAAAAGATTTCAATATTATTTTCTTGGCATATTAATGCATTGCTATGGGCTACCCTGTGATTAGTTCACAGCTTGCAAGGATGTCCTTGCAAGTAACACTCTGTAGCCTGCACGCCTGCAATTGCATTTGTACACGTTGCCAGCAACGATTGCTAGATGGCGCCAGTGTTGCATTGCTGCTTTGCTGACGCGCATAACAACCCTGTCTTTCATTTATTTTGTAGCATTAGATAAATAAATAATATAATTAAATTAATCGGCGTCTTTTTTAAATCTTTATGCGTTTATGAAATTTCCCAATTCCCGCGTAATTTGTTTGCTTATACAGAAATATGATAGAGTAAATTCAATGATACTGAAGCAGATATAGAGAGAAATACGTACAGAGTTAAATAATAACAGCTATTGAAACCAATCAAGGATAAATACAGATATTGTACTTTATAGAATTGGACAATGCCCATGTAATATACATTTTCAATGGATTATTTTGTATCTCATAATGAAAGCTTAAGTGAAAGTCTCAAAACAATTTAAATAACAGCACAACACGAACAACAAATCGACAAATGGGAAACCTATCACAAACGCTTCATCTTTATTAGCGATAAGAAAAAAATTTGACAAATATGTGAAATTCAACTCAAACTCTGACTAATTGCAATGTGTTGTGGACCATCGTCGCCTGTGTTTGATGCACATATGTGACATCGTTGTTTCTTTTCTAGGAGCGTGCGAAATATTGAATTGTCCATATCAATGGGAGTGGACGGGAGGCGTCAATTGGTGCTAAATGGATGTCGTCATATTACTGTTGTATTGTTGTAGACGAGTCTGTTTAATGGCTTTTTTTTTTTTGCTACCGAAGGACAGCCAAGACAAACCCCTTCCCCTCACCACAAAGATAAATAATAATGATGTGTTAATATTTTACTAGTTTTTATGTTTACAAAAATATTTAGAAACTCCAACTATATGAACTATAAAAATTAATCTTAAAGCTTATAAAGTCGTATAAGACTTAAGCAAGTAAATATCCAATAATAAATTTCCATGAACCGGGCAAGTTATAAAAATTAAACGTGCTTGAACCATTAGCAACTCTGTTAGATGACGAAGAAACTTGATCAGAAAATCCCCCAATTCGCGAGATTTCGATAGGCGATTGGCCACTTATTTACAATCGATTAAACGTACAACAGATAATCTCTAATTAAATGATTTCTAGATGAGTACTTGAGTGCGATGTTGTAACTCGTGTGCCACTAGATGGATTGATCTATTGATAGATTGATTGCACGCTGAAGTACGCCTTGAGTTCAATTTGGTATTAAGAGGTCTTTTGTGTAGTCACCAATAAATCAATTAAACTGTTCCGATAATTATTATGCATGAATTGCATAAATTTATGCAATTGTCATCTAGTTTTTTTTTTTTCTTTTGGCGCCAGTTTGTAGTACAAGTTGAGACTACAAGTGAGCAACGACCTCGCTGCGTATTGCCTCGGAATTGATAATAGTCGTCTAAGCAGGTACTTAGATATTTTATGTATAACGAACTGAAGGCAAAAGTGTTGAATAAAACTGATAAATTTATGAATAAACCCTAAAATGTATTCTATTTGCATTTCTCTCAGTGTAGTCAAAATGGGTCAAAGACCAATTAGATCAAAAATTCAAAACTCATTTGTCTAGCAACAATAATTATCTACCTAATCAAATACTATATAGAACAATCATCGAAATGACAATAAAAACAAGAAATTGAAGCGTGACAAGTATGAAAATATATATATATATAAATATATCGATATATGTAAAGTAATATTCGATTCAGTGTAAATGTAAGACGTGCTTAAAGGCAATTATTATTATATATTTGTATTTATTATAAACAAAATTCGCTCCGATTGCAAGTCAAACGTCAATGACAGTTGTCTGTGTGTATGGAATATGGATGAGATTAGATCTCCCAGATCTCTTTTAACCAGTTTTTTCGGTTTGCATTGAAGTCAACAGTTGTGTGTGAGCATGAAGCGTGAGGTTTATAAACACAGATTCACACACACACACACACACACACACACACATACGTACATACACTCACGCACAGACACACAGACACTTGGATAGTTGACACTGTTTGAAATTTCATATGAATCATATGAGTTGTATATCATAATCATCATCACGATATTATCTTAATAATTGATATGATTTATACGTTGTTTATACCTCATGATTGAGCGTATGATTGACAATCAACTCGCACATTGTCATACACTTTAAAATATTAAGTATACGCCACCACGACACGTGGTATACTTCACAATATTATCGTAATTTGAACTCCGTAAATGTATCTTTCACTCTACGCTGTGTCACGCTCAAAAGCCAACTACCAACTGGCGGCTGCTTTGGTTCGGGCCTTTTATTGGTCGACGGACGCGTCGTCGCTCAATTAACACAAACTCAACAAATTCATATATGTATAAATGTATAAATATATAATTTGTTGTTTTTACTTTTGCTTGGAACAATTTGCCCGAGAGCGGCCGACTCGGGTTTGAGTTTGTTTTGAGCTGAATTGAGTTGGAAGGCTGGCGAAAATAAAATATAAATAAAAATATAAATAATAATCAAGAAAATTGTTTGCCGGCATTTCATGAGCAGTTGTATACCCTGCAACGAGCGAATAAATAGGGCAACTCGATCTAGAGAAATTCCATCATATTTATTCCAATGCCTTTTCCTGCCTTGCTAAATACCCTCTAAATAGATGTGTATACCAATGATAAAATATATAGATAATTTAATAAATTATAATAAAGATTAAATATTCCAATTCTTATCAAATATTCTCTGCTTTAGTCTTCTATCTATTTTTACTGAGCATAATTGTAGTCGTTAATTATGAACTAGACTTTTTAGTTTAGCGTAGTTTGCTTAACTTTTTGTATACCTATTGAAATGATGATGGCGTGCATTGTTTAACTTCACTTTTGTTTAGTTGCAATGACGTCAGCCAGAAGTGAAGACAACGGCGTTAGTTGACTTCAGTTACGTATAATATTTTATTTTATTTTTTTTTATTTAAATAATATCGAAATCAATGCACTCTCATTGCAGTTCCTGCATCAGTGGGTAGCTTAGAAAGTTGTTTCAGCCTCAATGATAAGACGTTCGAATTCGATATCGAATTCGAGATTCTATCGATTGTGGCGCCCAAGTGGCGACAATTGACGGTCAATAAATCATTTCTAAATGTTAAAAGGCAACACAAAATCTATTATTAACTCGTTGTTGACTAGGATATGTACAACGCACAGTTTCCCGTAGTTTTGACGAATATTTTCGAGAGTATTCATATATTATGTTTTATTTTTAAATTCGGATTACTTTTATTTATTATTTCAATGGGAAATCCTCTGATAAGATAAACTTGAATTCCGTAATTTTTCATTATAAACAATAATTTGGTAAGTGTTAAAGACAAGGATCGAATTCGACGTACGACGTACGACGTTTAGAATATAATTATTTCAGTTTGTTTATCAATATGAAAACAAAACTACGCAACAACAACAAAAAGTTCATTTGCAAAAATCTTCCATTGTCTGATATGATATTTTTGTTTAAAGAGCATCTATTATAATAGATAATTATTGATAACTATAAGTAATTGAGCAACTGGGGCTACATTCTATAATTGCATTATCAAAACAAATTAAATTGCCAAACCGGGAAATATAAATATTTATATTAATATGAAATTCATTTAATTTCATTAATAAATTTTAAAAACATTTTTTAAGCATAAGTTTTATGTTATTGTTTATTTACACTGATCAGCAAAGTTTTGAAATGCACTCGTTCACTTTTTGCTGAGGTACCTTATGTTTCGCGGTTTGGGGAGGCGCGGCAAACATGTTCAACAACGGTTCCACATCAACTGGTTATTGTATTGTGGCTAGGAGAGTCGGTGAGCCAAATGTCTGGGCCAAAAAAAAAAAAAAACAGGCGACAGAATACGTGGACAACATGTAGAACTCAAACCAAAGAAACTGGCAGATACAAACGAATGAACAACAAGACAACACAACAAGCCGGCCAAACGGGTATTGAGCTTGGTCTTTTGGTAATTTGATAGCACACTTCTCTCTGGGCCGAGAGGGAATCACCAAAGCAAAACATGACAACAACAACAAATGCCATGCGAAACCATCTACAGGCGCAAAAGGGTTAAGTGTTACTCCGGCGACTGAGACTCGACTGAGCGTAACTAAATGTATGTATGCATATATATATTATATATAGGTGTATGTGTACTTATGCACTTGCGATGTCATAGACTCTTAGCTATCTAGTCAAGTTCGTCGAGAAGAGCAAAATAATGTTAGATCTTGATAGGTAGGAAGAATTGGCAGATTGTTAGCTGATCTTTCTAGTAAGGTATTAGCTATTGCAATCAATCAGCAATCAGTTTGACAATAAGAATAATATATTTGTAATCCAATTGAATTTAATTTAGTTTTAAATAGTTGAAAAAATCAAATTGATATTTTGTTAGATATTATTTATATTTATTGGTCCTGAGAGTTTAATCTAAGTTCATTTTGATAAATATAAAGCAGCCTCTTTAATGTTTTCAAATGAGTTTGATCCAATGAGTTGAAAATTGAGATAGCTTAACTATTTCGTTATATGATAGAGAGATAGATATGCAGATATAGTTTTAGATTGCTTAATATGCAGATCTCTGCAGTTATTATTATATTATATAATTTTGTGAAGTGAAGAGTGTTTCATTGCCACAATAGTTGAATAGGAAAACTGAATTCTAGGCAGAAATGCGGTGTTTTAGTCGCTTAGCATACATAAGATCGTAAGTATTCCATAGAATGATAATATAATAATGTTTAAAGGTATTCTGCTTTACTTGAATTTGATAAAGTTAAGCTAAGTTAAGTTCTTATACTTGATTTCTATTTTTGTACATTGCTTCCGTTTTTTTTCTCTTCCTTTGAATGTTTTGTGTTGTTAATTTCTTATCAGAACATGTTGATTGGCGTAGCAAATATAGTCGTTAAGGAAAACGAAAATGCAAATGAAAACACACAGAATATGTATGTATAGGCAAGTAAGTAATTCCCTTTTGGATTTTCTCATTTTCATTCTCATGCCGTCGACTTATCGACATTTACTTTGCCTCAGTGCATAAAGAGGGCGTGAAATTTAATGTCATTGCGGTGCGCAGTTTGTCCAGTCGAGCACACGTTACATTTGCATTGTTTTCTTCCTATTTTCCGGTTAGTTCAATATTTAATTAGTTCCAGTTATGCGTTACTTGGGTGCGTTAGGTTAGTTATTGCCTGGCCACGTTGGGTGTGCTGTTTGTCAAAGCTAAACACACTTTTAAACAACTTGTACAGCAAAAATAGCAGCTAAACAAAACAGATGTAAAACAAATGGTATAACACTATAAAGATGTCAGTTTTTTTTTTTTTTTTGAAGACACTCATTACGATATATGCGAAGGCTTCTATACAGGGCATCATTGAGCGCATTGACCCACGCTCAAATGGGGGTAATTAAAGTGGTTGGCATTTGACAGACTGACAAATTAGGTTCATTTAACCTGACTTCCCATTCACAATAACACTAACAAAGTAAAGTGTATTATATAAGTAGTATATAATGATGATGCTATAATAGTTGTATATCACTGCAAACAATTATCTTCAAAGAGAATGTGTTTCGAAAACTTAATATCTGCGATGCCGACAAGTTAGCTTTGTAATAATAGAAGACACGTGGAATGATGCAACAATATACTAGATACTCTTGCTCCAAAGTTTCGTATAATGACTATATAAATACTTTTAGTACATTCAAATATAGAAAAATATCGAAAGTTTCACATTAATTCGAGAACAGTTCCTAAGTTCAGTTAGTAACATCATGTGTTTTCTATTTCCCCTTTAAATGGCTCAAACGTTTACATAAATTGTCGACACAAGAGCAACTCAGTAATATGAGTCTCTTAAGTCTCTGCCAAATTTCCGCTCTTCAGCATCTTGAAAACTTCTTTGCTATGCTTTATCAATTTGTCTTTCTCTATGTTTCATCCCACTCACCGTTTCGTGCATTTCGCCGCTTTCGTCGAGCAACGCCTCCAAGCTCTGATCATCTTTAGTGGGCGAGAGCGGTGGCGTGGGTGAGCGGTTTTTAGCTGTAAGCATTGAGCGCGGCAGCAAGTGGCGCCCATAGTGCAGGTACACATAGCGACCCCATTTGCGACCAGCAACGCCGCAAATGGCGGCAAATGCAAACAGTAAGACAACAAACCACATGTTGTTAACAATAACAACAACAACGATAATCTTTTAGCCCAATTCCAAAGCCAGTCAAAGCTTATACAGCATTAGCCTGCACAACTTTTATGGCCAGCAGTGTGAGTAAAAGCTTTGTCGTGCTCAGCAATATCATCGCATGCGCCACTCTCTCGATTTTGTTATACTCTCACGCGCTCTCGCGCTCCCGCTCTCTCGGTCTGACACACAGCTGCTTTTTGGTCTTGTGACCCACGCGACTACTTTTTTTCTTTCCTTCTGTTGTTTTGTCGTTTTGTTGGTTGTGCTTCTGTGTTGTTGCCGGAGTTTTTATCACGCTCTATGCCTTTCAATTGTTTTTCCAATATTTTGTTACACGTTAACAGC
This sequence comes from Drosophila funebris, assembly GCA_018901825.1. Lineage (NCBI taxonomy): Eukaryota > Metazoa > Arthropoda > Insecta > Diptera > Drosophilidae > Drosophila > Drosophila funebris. The sequence goes on from JAEIFK010000678.1 coordinate 5,181,850, forward strand.
TAAATGTTAATGTTGTTTACTTTTGCCACAATACACCATGAACTTTGAACAACTTTTGTGCAAGGCATTTATATATATATATATTTATATATATATTATATATGTATTATATGTTTTTATTTCTATTCTAGCACCATAAGTTATTCGTTTTTTGCTTCTCTGCTATGTGCGTGTTTGGAAAACAAGTTGCTGACTGACGGAATGATTGCCGACTGGCACACATGAAGAAACAAACATATATGTAAGAACAGGCGTGCACACAGTGGCCCAAAAGAAGTTTATTGAAATAGAGAGACCGCGAAAGAGAGAAAATGCAGAGTGTGTGAAGAGCTCTCTTAACTATTTTGTCGCTCTTAGTTGAGCTTTTACAACTTCCGAGCTTATTGCTGTTTTGTTAGTTAGCGATTGTGTGTGTGTGCTACTGTTTAACACACATTTCACTTGGCAATTGATGACAACAGATTTTTGTTGCTAGCAACATGTTGCGACTAATGGATGAGTGTACATAATGTAGTATTTATTGAATGACCGTTAACGCCTTAAAGAGGCTGCAAATTAGGTCCCTAACAATTGGGGCATGAGTTGGCGGCTATTTGTTTTAGAGGCATCGCATCACGAGTTTTGGCCCAAAAAATTATAAGAAATACATTTAAATAAAAAAAAACCTCTACTACAGTTACTTTTGTTGCTGCCGCTGCGTTGGGCCAAGGCTGTTGTTGTTGTTGTTGTTGTGGATGTCGTCGTCGAGCATTTTTGTGGGTTAATTTGATTGTTTTAAGTGATGTTTGAACAGGTTTCTGCTTTAGCATTGCCAGATGTGTTGAAATTTAAATTAAATTTGTGTGTTATCACACAACCACAACAAATTGGGGAGGCGTAACAAGGACTAATCGCATTTGAAATGCGATACGTAAATAAACAGTTAAATCGTAAGCCGTAGAGTGTGCAAAAGTGCAAATAAATCATAATTATATAGGGTATATTATGTCAGCGTGACGATAAACAATCGCTCTAAAAAATGTTGTTATCCGGTTATTGGATTCTCTGTCTTCATGAGAGAATTCAAGTCATGCAACACGTTGACAGCTGCTTTATGAGACATTAAACAAAAAAAAAAAAGAAAAAAAAAACCCAAGTCAGACACTCAACACAGAGATTAAGACGAATGTAATTCAGTTCTTTCCTTTTAATTAATATACTAACAGAACTAGCTACTCATGTAATTGTCTCGAGCATTCTTGTTTATTTAAGCAAACGAATATATTATAAATCCGGTTTGAAAAATGCAGAAAATGCTTAACTATAGTTGGTATAATTAATATAATCTGCGTAGATTTGCATTTGCAGCTTTCAGATGCTTTGTGTGGCACTTTCACGTAAAACAACAACTACAACAACAAAGCCAACTAATAGTAACAATAACAGATGCCGTCATTTGCCACACCTTCCTTCTATGTATTCATATGATGATTATATGTATGTACGCAGATCAGTTAACCATTTGAAATCTAAGCCAAATACGAGTAAATAATATACATAATATACTTATATATACTTGCAGTATTCACAAATGACTGACTCTGCGAACGCGCATTGAGTTTCGCATTGTGATAAATAAACCATAGAAATTATATTTAATTATAGTGAAATTGCATTTGTAAGCAACGTTAATTGTGTATGTTCCACATGTTTATGTTCCACATCAGGCTAAAGGTGAAAGAAATGTCAAATGTTCCTTCTAATGCTCAAGGCGTATACTTAATATTTCAAATTCAGAACACGCTTACGTTTAGCCAAAAGCATTTCGGGCTTGACAAAAACCAAGCAAGCAACCAGTCGAACCAGCTGCTTAAATTCAGGTCTTAATTATGGGCTATATAAAGAAGAAGCTAGTTGCGACGTTAATGCCTTAAATTATATACTTTGTGTAGATCAAAAGACTTAATAGATATATGTATGTATATATGGTATGTATGTGTATATAAAGTAGAAATGGAACTTATGGGCTTAATGAACTTCTGTAAGATACAAATTATAACGTCTCTTTATAGTGTATGCTAAAGTCGTGCAAAACCACACATTGTTCAGCATTTTGTGTGTTTTTGACCATTTTGACAAAGCGAGTTTCATCGAAATACCACAAATAATATGAAACACTTTGAACCTTTTCTCCCTGATTGTTGGCATTGAATGTGAACAGAGATAAAAACTGAAACAAATGTAGAGAAATTGATATGGAGAAAACATGTGAGCAGACGTGTCGCGACATCTTTCTCAAATAAATAATATTCAATTGCAGAACCATATTCCCCAAACAAAGGAAGAGCTATCAAGTAAAAGTTGCTAAAGTGATTGAGTGATTATATAGATCAAGTTGAAAGTTATTTAAAGTAGTTCGCACAAATTCGGTATTCACAATGTCTCAATTTAAGAAATGCAAATAAAATGAAATATTTAATTTGTTATTTTGGGGACTGCCGCTTTTTATGGACGCGACTATAAAGTCTAATATAATTGACGGCAATTTGCAATGTGTCAGTGCAACATTTAATGAGGCAATGAGGCAACTTATGGCGAACATTGGGCCCATCTTCTGTAAGGCACTAATTATAAATAGCTCTAGCTCATCTTGTTTACGGGTTTACAGGGGTATTGTCGCTGCCATTGCTGTTGTTGTTGCTGCTGCTGTTGTTGTTGGCGGACATGGCGCAAAAACGAATTTGCATGCAAGAGAGGTATTCCCTTATCGATGGTATTCCCTCTTTGTGCACTATTCAATATGGACACTTGATGTTGGGCTATCGTCATTTATGGCCAAGGCATTGAATATACATATATATATATATATACACTATATATATTTCTTTCTGTATTTTTTTCCATCTGTTTTACGAAACGCGTTCCGATTGCAAAATACTTGTGAATTTAATACGAATGTTTTGTTTTGTTTAGTTGTTTTTTTTTTTTTCTTTTTCTTTTTGCATTTAACTTTCACCCACAAAAACAGTGCGAAACAAAAGCAAAAATGAAGAAAGAATGTTTTGCACTGAGCGCAGAGCAAATCTCAACTAAATATAATTTTCAAGAATATTTCAATTCTTATGCTTGTAGTTATTATTGTTGTGTTGCGTTGTGTTGTGCATTGTCTATTTACCTTTTTCCTAATATATTTGGCTATTTTTGATAATTTTATCGGTTTGACGCTCATTATGGCGACGGTGTTTCTCTGTTTCTGTATTTCTTTTATTATTTTGGATTTGGATTTGGTTTGTGTTTTGAATATCTGCTTTGCTGCTGCTGCTCGCTGTTGGCCGTCTTCTCTCTTTATTTGGCAATATCACGGCCTCAGGCCAAGAGAGCGAGCAATTAAGTACATATATTTAAATATACGTTTCAAATATTTATAGGTTTGTGTAGAGATGTTTCCTTATGCGTTGAGCAACAACACTATTGAAGTCACATTGAAAACATCCAAAATAAGAATTTAGCACTTTTTTTTTGTTATTGTTATATGTATTAATATACATGTATGTGTATATATCCCAATTGGAATTTGAATATTTTATGTACACATAAGAAAGGCCTATCTGTTGATCACAATGCTGATGACAACGACGACGACAACGAGCGCGACAACTACAATGAGGGCGGCAGCTGTGACTGCGACTGCGACTGCGATTGTGATCGCGACTGTGCGGCTTGAATGTGTTGCGAAAACTAAAACAGAAAACAGAAACCGAAACAGCCCACAAACAAGCCCAACGCTCGAAGCCGCTGTTGTTGTCGCCGTCAAGTTGTCAGCGGCAATAACAACAAACGTGGCTCAACAGCAGCGGCTGTTGTCGTAAACGCCGCGATGCCACCTGATAATAGTATGTCTAGCATCAGCAACAGTCGACGTCAAGCGTTGCCCTGCGTACAAAATAGGCACCACATTTTGGACACCATTGTCGATGTCAAAGGCGCGTGCGTTTTCTATGCTGCGCAACGAAGGCGCAGCAGCTTTTGCATTTGCGAGAGCTTTCGTTTGTTTGTTTGTTTTATATTGCTTTTGCCGCTTTACAGTTACAGTCAAACGAAAGCAGCATAAAATGCACTTGCTCTTTAATTGACATCAAGCTATATCCTCTTGACTAAAGGCTGCATACTCAAGCATTTTGATCGAGTATTTAAGCTGATGGAATGCGTAAATTTGCTTTGAACAGTGAATGTGATTGCACATACATATGTATGTAATGTACATAGGATATTTATGTACAAGAAAAGCAGTTTGAACTTAATGTCGAACGTTTCTTTAGCGAATGCAGAGCAGAAACAACCTGAATGTGTAACTGTTTTGCAGGCTGCCTTTATTAAATGTCGCTTAATTGAACAGAAAGGGTCGCTTTATGGGGGTTTTCTTATCAATCACACATGTACATATTTATTTCGTATGTGTACGTGTAGATTTGCACATGTATATGCCTAATTCAATTGCTGCCCATCAAATGATTTAGTGTCTGCAAATTTCATAAATTGAACAATTCAAGCATTTCTAGTGCACAGCTGTTTGAGGGCACAAAATCAGCTTGAAGCCCATAAAATCCAATTTATGGCGTACATCAGTAGTAACATGAGTATTTTACATACATTAAATGTAAATGATACTTAAAACTGCTGCTAAAACTGTGTAAAAGTGGCTAAAAATAAATTGAAAATAATTTAAATTTTTAAAAACATTTCGGCAGCTCACTTATTGCTCAGATTGAAATTGCCGACAGAGTCTGAGCCGCACCCCTTTCCACACCTCTGTATTTGTTTGAGCCAAGACAAAAGTAATTTAATGTAAAGTATGGCATAAAGTGACATTAAGAATATTGCAATTGCGGCATTAAGTTGAATATTTTTAAATATTCCACTAATGGGATGTTGTTATTACTCTATGGAATGCGTTATTCATATTTTGATATTTATATTTATTCGTTTTAAGCAAAAAGTAAACAAACAAACTTGTGTGGATACTGGCAATATGCAAATTTGTATGTACTTATAATGGAGCTGGCTATCAACTTGGCATCGCACTCTTCTCAATTACTCAGGCGTCGTCGTCGTCGTCGTGGTTGTTATTGTTGTTGTTGTATTGTGGACGCCGTAAAAATTCATTGAAACTAATTGATCGGCCAAGTACAATATGCGTTACACATATATGTATAAATATACACTTAAATATATATATATATATATTTTTCTACCAAATACATATATAATTAATGAAGAGACTGAATATTATATTGAAATTGTAGGCGCGACTGGAACTGATTGATCGACTAAGCGGACAAAATTAGAAAACCAGCTGCGAATTAATCTACATTATAGGAACCTAACAAATCGGATACGATGATGACAACAACGGCGACAATGTTGATGATGCGCAAGAAATGACAACAACAATGACAAGCGATCTACAGAATTGAATAAAACGTAATTAATTTAAGCAAATAATTAATTGTTTTTTATTATAATATGAGGAAATTTTTAATGCATTGCTCTGAAAAAAAAGGGTATATATTTAGATATATGCACACATTATGTGCTTGCTTATATCATATAAGTAGTATGAGCTGAAGATCCAACAGCCTCTCCCCTCTCCCACCCATCACATTTAATGGAACGCCTTTGTTTGTGTCTCATCTTCCAGCGATTCTTTATATGCAAATTTTCTTTTGTTGAATGAATGAAGGCATTTAGTTATGTTTGTTAAAGGCACACGCTCAGTCTTAGTTTGTCAGAAATAAAATCTTAGCAACAACAACAACAACAACAACAACAACAACAATAATAATAACAGCAATAATGTATAACATATCCAACCGGTTGAGTGCAGCTCGAAAACCTGCCAAGTTGATTATCAAATATGCATCTATTTATGTGAGAGTATCTGGTAGATACATTTATACAATAATTTTATTTTTTGGTCGCCCTATTAATAACCTGCAAAACTGCTATATAATCTGTTTAATCCGTTTAACTGGTTTGCTTAGTTTAATTGAACTTAATCTCAATTCATTTTCATATAAATAAAATTGATTTATAGAATCGATACAGCTCCTTAGAGGTCTTCTTTAAAGTGCTATTGCTACTGTGTTTGGTGTAAACGTATTTCAAACTGGAATTTCTATTATAAACAAATTAAATGTTTACTCACACTTAGCCAGTGGCAGAACACTCTTTATTTAAAGAGTCCAATTACACAAATGTTTTGAGAGGTGTTTAAATATAGTATAGTTTATATATACATATATATATATCTGCAGTAGAACGTTACAATAGGAGACATTGGCGATTTCTCTGTTAGTAAATAAATAGTAAATAGATTCAATTTTATATAGAAGAAACTATTTAAAAGTGATTGTCTATGAGTTACTTAGTGTCTAGCTTTTATTACATTTATAGACACCTTAAAACAGATGCAAATATGAGCGCTAGGTGGCGCCAACGATCCTTTTGGAACTATGGAAGTAACTTTTCTGCATTTTCAAGAATCGAGAATCCTAATCCAAATGGATTCAGATTCAGACTCAATTCGACATTTTGTAAAACATAAATCAATTTATTTTAATAATATTTCTGTTATCTAGACTGTACTTATGACCACATGACCCATATGCTTGCTTTATTTTTAGACTACAACAACGATAAGAGCTCGAAACAAAAAGCAATTACGCAATTTGACAGATATTAAGCTGGAGTCTGCAGACGATGAAACGTCGGAGCAGATCTCTTCAGTAAATACAGGAAATACATAATATAATAATAATACTTGATCTTATCAAAATCAAAGTGCTAACTTGAACTGAAGTTTTCAATGTTATACAAGTACATCGGAAGTTGTTATGAAACAATTCTATAGATGTTGTTGTTCTCGCCTAGGTTGATAACTCCTTGAACTGAACTTTTGTACACGCAAGATGCTCAAATGAATTTCTATTTTTCTTATTTATTATATAGGTTATCGTTGCTGTTGTATCAATACCTTTATATTGATTATTTTTGCTAATAAGGAAACAATTTTGTTGAAATTCCGCTACAATTACAAACGGCGATAACAGAGAGTTGATGAGCGTGGGGGAGATCCCAAGGCGGAATCGTTGAATTAATTACTAATTAACAGACACTTGGGAGATCATTTTGAGTTCTATAAACAACAAATTCATATCATTATATATATGAATTGTATCAGGTTTATAAGTAAGACTCGATAGACAAAAGAAATTACTCATACGACGTGTGAATCGTGGTCGAACATATTTACATACATCGTTCTCTCTGTGGGGCACGCTTATTGGGTGAGAAAAACGTGGCCAGACAATGTTGCGAAATGACCACAAACGAACCGAACCATAATAAACAAATCAAAATAATAAACCAAATATATGCGCTAATTATTGGATGAATCAAAGTTGTTAATTCTGGTATGCAGATAAAAGCACATAAAAACACAAATCGAAGGCGAAGGTTAAGCCCCCAAATCATTTCATTATAAAAGCAACTTCAATTAGCTCAACGTTTTATTTATGCAAAGTGCTAATTGCCATATCAATTGGAGCCAAGAATGTGGTTAGGTTTTCTTAGACCTAAATTGGGAACTGTCTTGCCTGCTATGCTTTGTTATGTTATGTTATGTATTTGGGTAGTAAAGCTAGCTTGATCAGTGTCGTAATGAAACCACAATGTGAAGTGTTTGATCATTGGCTACACATGGCTCAGAGAAGCCCACAAAGTGTGGCCGAGAGACTGAACGCCAAAGACTTGTGATAAATTACAATACATAAAATACATAGAAATTGGTTAGCAAAAGCGCATTATAACGTTGTGCTAATGCATAAGTTTATTCCTTTATTATATATTTAAACATATATTATTTCTTAATATGTATATCAACAGTTGAGTGGATATCTTAACCCACGCAAAGATTATTTGGTAAATCTATCAGCAAATCAACATACAAAACGGCGCGGAGCCTTGTACTTTGATTCTCTATGGTCGCATTAGTCGAGCACCCCATAATCCCACTCTTATACAAACAAGTTGCGTAATGCTCGTTGGAACAAATCACATTTGAAATGGTTGCATGAACTAGTTCTCGGTGGAACCGGTGCCCTAACATGGGTAGTTTGAGAAGAATGAAGAAACCCGAAACAGTTTCCTCATCTTTTATTTTAGATAATGAAAATGGTTGAATTGCAATAATTTTATGAATTAATAAAAATTGTTGCCAATATGTTAACGTAAGTTGCAATAACAAAATTGATGTGGAAAAAAGTGAAAAGTGAATTTTGAATGCTCGCTGTTGGATGAGCCCGATATGCAAAATGAACTAAATGAGCTAAATGAACAGTGGCAAATGTTTGTAAAGTTGATTCAAACAATTCAATTTCAATAAAAAAAATTCAAAAATTGTAATTTTAACGAGATTGAATTTGACAATTTTGTGTGCTACGCACACACACACACACACACACACACACACATAGAAAGTGCTGGAAAAATGTGCCAAGAAAATGTTACAATACTGATAGAACAAAACCGAACATGATGCATAAAGTGTAACTGGAGAACTACGAAATCAAGAAACGAGCGAGCCAAAAGGGGGGAAAAAGAAAACGAAAGTAAAAGTAAAAGAAAAAGAACAAAAACAAAAACAAATTGTTCTTGTAATGAAATAAAGCAAAAAGGAATTTACAAAAAGTAATTCACATCATTTTCACATAAGTTTCAAAAGTGATTGGATCTTTTCAGATACTAGTATTATATGTGCTTTAACAACACGGTTTAAGTTAAGTTAAGTTTAGGTGGAAATGTTTTAAGTCCTAACCTCGCCGCCCAACAATTCCAAATCATGCGATGCGGCATGCGAAGCCGTTTTAATGATCTTGTAGGTCTTGGCGAAGGGCGCCTTTAGAAGCTGTCGTATAGAGGTTTATCACATAAATCAGTTTCGGTTTCAATTTGTTATATTGTTTGGGGTTTTTTTTTTGTAGCCCATTTTGTTGTTGATTTTTTTTTTTTTTTTTTTAAATTTAAATGTAAAATTAATGCAAATTGTAACGTAAGAGAGACACGACAAGAAACAGAAAGAAGAAAACTCGTGTACAATAAATGTAAAGAAAAGTTTACAAGAGAGATGTTATTAAATTCAATAATTTCGAGGCATAATCTAAAAGAAATAGTTCTCAATATTATTAATTTTTGTTTTTCTTTTTCTTTTTATTGTTTTCTTTTTTTTTTTATAAGGGTTTGAAATATTTGAGAGCTTTGTTTTGTTTAAGTTTTAAATACTTGGTAGAAAAATTCGAGAGAAAAACTCAGCGCATATTAAAGAGCAATTGGTTAAAAATTATATAATTATGAAAAGAGACGGAGAGACGCGATTGCGTTATTCGATAATGGATATAAATAAAGCTCACCTCCCAGGACTCGCGGGTGAGATCGCCGATTTCCTCGCCATCCTGACTGTCGCTGTAGCCACCGGTCTTTATGGTGCCACTCTTCGTCCACTCGGTATCCTCTTGGATTAGCTCAAAGCCGCGCGCCTTTATTTGCTCTTCGTCCAGTTCACCGTACAGGTGTTTCACCCAGGTATTTATGAAGCGATAGAGCTCGTCAACGCTACATTGGGAGTAGATGAAGTGTTAACAAGCATTGAGTCGGTTAATAGTTGGCACAAGTAACTCACCGATTCTTAGGCACACTGAACCAATATTCGGCGCGCAGCTTGTTTTTGCCATAGGACATAACTGTGGTGCCCTGTGGTATTGCCTTGCCAATGGGTTTTCCCATGCGCAGGCGGAAATACAAAGGTGGGTCGGAACAGGCGCGTGCTGGACGTGGTATAAGCTCTGCAAGCAAACAACAAGATCAATCAATTTAATTGCTAAACACAAATATATAAATCGCTTACTGTCCACACTGATAAACAATTCCGGTTTGTCATCCATTGAGACCATGGAGCGATAGTCCAACTTGGGTGGCTGTGGTTTCGGCTCCTTCAGCTTTGTGCTGGACGCCGTGCCCTCTGACGAATGTGGACGTATAAAGGTGCCAATTGAGGAACGCCTACGGGATCAATTAAGAGCAAAAGGTTAATGAAATAAGCTTTATTAAACCCCCCGCCCCCCTCCCAACTGATAAATTAATCAATCAAGTGCGAGAGAATGAATTAAATAATACAAAAACTATTTGACTTAATGATGATTTAGTTAATTTATATGATTAGCTTGTGAATTAATGTGATAATTGATGACGATATTCGTTGGATGAGTATTACAAATCTACGATATATGAGCAACAGCAACAACAATACGATTGGAACACATCGCACAGCATCCAATCAGAGCCGTCCTTACCCATAGGTCATATGACCCTCGGAATGTGTCGAGTGCGGTGTCAATGGCGGCACTGGCGACCCACCAGATTCTTCGGACGGTGTTTTCGAAAATAGATTACCGCCCAGCTCTGATACCAGAGTGATGGGCGAGCTAAATGATTTGATTTTCAACCCATATGTATGTTTGCATGTGTGTGCGTGTGTATATGTATGTGTGTGTGTGTGTGTGTGTGAATTAGGGTGTGTCGCAATATGTAAATGTGTATAAGCAAAGTGTTAAAAAAGCATAAGGTTAAAATTATGTTTTGCAAAAGCAGCCGATCCGCATTAACCGAAGGTAAGCATATTTAAGTTTTGTTTTTTTTGTTTTTTGTTTATAAAAACGAAATAAAGAAATTTGTGTCACCAATTATATAGGAGTTAATATGTTGTTTAGTTTATTAGCTGAGATTTCGTTTGCGCACCTTGAGAATACTTTCGAAAATACGCTTTGATTGGAGTCACCCGTATTGGGCGCCGAATCAGTGTCCGCTGACTTGTTCAAGCTGCCGCCAGTGCCGGGCGGGGCACCTCCCTCGCCAGTAAGACCCTCCACCCAGGTCAATGGATATGAGAGACGTTTAAGCATCTGCAAGTAAAGCATATTGAATTAATTAATATCAACAGCGCATATAAGTTATATATTCTTATTCAGTGTAAAAGTCCGTCTGTCTATCTATTCGTCTGTACGCATACCTAGATCAGACAACAGAGACTAAACAAGCTACCGCCAGCAGAAGGCTCTAAGGAGGAGGCGCCTGCACACGTATACTTCAGTTTGATCGGTATTAGTGTGAAACAATATGCACAGTCGGAAGTAAGTGTGTATGTGTGCCGCACTGAGCGAGAGAGCAAGAGCGTAAGCGAAGGAATTGACGCTCACTTACGGCACTTGCTCTCGCTGAGCGAATGTGCACGTCAAAGCAAACGTCTTAAATTTGAATGAGGTACTGCCCGGCATTACTCGTGCTTGTGTATACGGTTTTCTATCTTTCTATCTATGTGCACAAACCATGTGAGATTGTGTGACAATCAAATATTGTAAAAGTTACACACCATCACATGCCTATAGCAAGTAATTGTAATAGTAAATAATATCATATAATGTATATACGACAGTGTTACATACACTTTCTACTACGAAGTGTATATATGTACAGTTTTCACACATTTTCTTCCATTGTTCATTTCTCCTTTTATTTCTATTTGATGACCAGATTTACTCACCTTATTCTTCTTGTCTGACTGCCTGTCACCAGTTGAGGCTGCCGCCGCAGCAGCTGCCTGTGCCTGTTGTGCTGCCTCGTCGTCCACGCTGAAGCTAACGCTGGAGGTCTTCTTGCGAGCACCGCCAGTATCCAGGCTTTGGCCAAGAATCGTGCTACGTGGTGGCGACTCGCTGAAGTGCGTTGGCACAATGGTCTTCGGTGGTACCCAGTCGGAGCTGAGAACAATGTCAGCATCGCTGTAAACGGTTTTCTTTGGTATCGGCTGTATTGTGGGTATGGGCTCCCGAATGTCGATGCCCGAATCGTAGCATGATTGCTTCGAGAGCTGCTCCAGATGTTCCAAATCAATGCCAGATGGTGGTAACATGCCTGGCATCACACCGACACCGCCAGAGGCAGTGGCAGCAGCAGGAGCAGTAGCACCACCAACTGTAGCTGGGGCAACAGTGGTTGTAGTTGTGGCAGCACCACTAACCGAACTGGCTGTCGAATGTGGACCCTGGATGCGGGCACCGCTGTCTATGGTTACGTTGGACTCGTTGTCGGCCTCGTCTTCCGATGATCTTCGGGAATTAGACAAACAATAGCTAAGTATTTGGCGTGTGCGTTTCAATTAAATGTTTTTTGTTTTTTTTTTTTTGTTGTTTTGGGATGATGTGTAATTTACAGGTTACAGGGAACAACGTGTTGTGTGTGTGTGCGTGTGTATTTATATGCGTGTGCGTGTTGTGTTGTGGTGTGTTGTACAAAGCGTAACAATTAACAATTTGCAGAGTTTTTTTGTGGTTGTTTGTTTTAAAAACGAACGTTGCGGTTTGATATATGAAAATAAAAACACAAAAAATGTTGAACAATAAATTATTAACAATTGTTTGGATTTTTTTCTTGCACTTGGATGTGAGAATGTTAATAGAACAAAATAACAAAGTGCAAACAACAACAATGGATTAAACACTAACCGATCTTTGCTCGGAATGGCCCAGTGATGATCCAAGAGGCTCTTGCGGCGCTCCTCCAGCGTGCTGCGTGTATTTGTCAGGCCGAGCGTTTTCTTATCATCATCCTCATTCTGAGCGTCAGTCTTAGCGCTATCTTTGGCTTCCGTTGATGAATCCTAGTGTATAAGAGTAAGATAATAAATATATATTGATAAACTGTTCATTTAATTCACTCACCTCGACACGTTCACGCTCAAAGGCCTTGGGGAAGGCATCGCCGTCGCGTCCAGTGCTGGAACAAAGCGACTCCTGATCATCGGTGATCTCCAGCGATCCAATTTCAGCTATAAGTATATGCAAGACGATTTGAGAAATGGCCAATTTGTAATGTAAGTCAACACTTACCCTCCAAGCGTTGCTTGTTTGACTCTATGTCTGTCTGTTGTTCGCTCAAATCCTTGGAATCCTCCTCAACTAATACTGGTTTGGGATAATAGATCTCTGGCTTCTCTGCGTCAGCGCCGCTGCTGGCAGAAGCAGCTGCGACACTCGGTCCAGCGCCGCCTGCCACACGCATATGTGCAATGTCATGGAAAATGGCCGCATTCACTACCAAATCCATGGGCGCTATCACGCCATAGCTTTCCGGGCCATGCTCAATGACCAAGGGGTCACTGACATTCGGATCAAACATGACGGCATTGCGGGTGACCAATAGGACGCCGCCGACAACGCCTTGGCCATCGGTAATGTGACGTACATTAATCTTGAGAAAACGTTGTGTAATTACAGGATCATCGCTTTTGTCCGCATTCTCCTCAGCCTGGCGATTGTCGACCACGCGTTCAATGTGTCCTGGCTTGGGGGAACCTGGACGCAAGCCCTCAAGAATATCTGTAAGAAACAGTACATGACGTAAATACATTTTGAGGTGGATCGCAAAACGGAGGCGATTGTCTTTTTGGCCAGTTTCTGTTGCGCTGTGATTTTTATCAGTCTGATAAGATAAGTGGGTTGGGCCAAAGCTCTGCAGTGAACGGAGCCAAATTGATTTATGTGATATTTAGTTTAAAATTAAATCTCTCTAAATGCGCGCCATGTGACACTATAAACTTGATGAAGTGCGTTGCAAATTTGCAACTCGTGGCTGATTTTTTTTTTTATTTTCAATGTGCCGACTCCCCCATCTCTCGTAGCATCGTCAGGTGTACTGAAGTATAGCTTAGGCAGCAGGCGAGGCCAGAATTTGACAACAGTCGCAATTAACACATTGGTGAATCAAAAAACCAAATATTCAAATATTATTAAACGTGACTGGACCTCCATTTCGCCAAAAGACAGCCGTGTGCATGCTGAGGCTGACGTATACTCTGGACGTCTCTCCACTTTACAACACTTGCACTCCAATTTCAATGTGCGATGTGGCCAATAAACTAAATAGTTCGTATTATCTCTTGTTTAGGCCACACACAAAAACAAATAATATAGCGCAACTGTCACGAAGAATTTTGTATGACTAGGGATGCACAGTTATAGCAGCTGTTGGAACAGGGCTGAACAGCTGAAAATACGCCTGCACAGCTGTAATCAGACAATGTGTGTTGTACAGCGCTGTTAAACAGAGTTGCCAACTGCAATGCAATGACCGCGCACGTTATTTGAAATGAAAATGTGTAAGCAAACGATAAATGAATAAATATTAATAAAAAAGAAGCGGGCTGGTTGCAAAATTTGCTTCAATATCATCACACCAATTGCACCATTTCCAGTAGCGACGCTTACCTTTCTCCTGCTTGCTCTCATCGTTAGAGAACTTGCGCTCAATTGGACTCGACTTGCCGGAGATACTGCCGCCCCCACCGCCGCCGCCTCCCTCATTCGTGCCAGTCGAACTGGTGGAGGCATCATCTTTGGCACTCTTATCGGGAACCAACAGCTGCTGACCCGGGTATATAAACGAGCTGTTTAGCCGATTCAAATGTGTCAGCTCCGATGGTGTGGTATCAAAACGTGCTGCCACCGAGGTCAATGTGTCGCGATTTCCCACGGTATAGGAAATGGTGGGTATGGTGGGCAATGAAGACTTTTGCTCTGCGAAAAAGAAAACGGTTTCTGTTAATTAACTTGACACATTCAAATGCAGTAATACAATCCAATATACACATGGATACATGCTTGTGTATGTACAAGCATACATTAATACATTTTGCACTTTCGACATGTGATTATTACTTTCAAGCTTAGGTAGCTGATCGAACACCGTGAATTCATCAACATTGGGTCGTAATCGCGAATATATCACGCCCGTTTCCAATGCATCTTTGGCCACTTGGCCAAATTGTCGGCACAAAAAGATGACAACAAAATCATTGCTGGACATTGCCGGTGCTATTGGTCTTACATTTCTTCGCCAATAAATTTCAACAAATTCTAGCATCTTTATTATACTGTTGCCGTTTAAACTTGTAAATTTGTAGTCTATGCACAGTGAAACACTCCAAGCTTCTATCGTGCGTCCTTTTTGTATTCTCTTTTGCTATTGCATTTCTGATTTGTCTAAATTGCCGGCAGAAGCAAAAACAATGACAACAATAGCAACAACAACAATGCTGTTGACAGCAAGCAAAAAGACGCTGCTACACTCGAAAATCTGCCGAGTGCGCTGTTTTTTCACATCAAAAAGCAACTAACGGAAAAAATAAACAAATGCAACACTGTCCACGCGGAACAAATGAAAACTTAATTGATAGCATGTATATTTAAAATTGATAAGATGTTAGTTCTTATCAAGGTAAGCCGAATTGTAACATAGCCCTATGATTCATTGGTGCATAGATAACGTTCATTGGCCATGTTGATTCAAAGTATTAAATCTAAATTATTGATACGAAAATTTCAAATTTTTTGAATATAGACCGCCAAAGGTTTATTTGCAGCACTCATTTTTTTCTTCTGTACTTTTTTGCTCTAACAGCTGTGCGCTCTGTGTGCTAACATTGAAAAGTTCTGTAGTGCGCAGTTGGCTAGTGTTTAGTTTTACGTGGAAAAGCGCCAGATGGCGCCAGTGTGCGAAAGCGCGCGCCCGATTTTCGAATTTAAAAGTGAGCTGAGTTGAATAGTTTGAATCAAAATTAATATGAATACTCACTTGACAATTTGTCGACACTCTCAAAGCGCTGCTCGACTTTCGAACGCAATGAATCCAAATCAAATGGTGCCGCCAGGCCATGATCCACACTACGCGATTTACTCCTGAAATGCAGATTAATACAAGAAAAAAAGAAAAAGAAAAACACGTGTCAAAGCACGTAACGGTTGTGAAATTAATTGGGGAATATAAATCGATAGCAACTTGTTGCTGCGATCTTTATCACTTACAAATTTTCCAGCTCAAATTGTGGCCATAACTAGCTAATAGCTAATAACAATTTCTTTATTTATGTGTTGTGTTGTGTTGTGCTGAGTTGTTTTTTTTTTTTTGTTATTTTTATATCTGTTATGTTATTGTTAATGTTTATCTGGCAATCAGCAATCGAGGAGTGACCAAAAATGGTAAACGACGCATTTGAAATTTCGCCTTTTGTTGTTTTTGTTTGTTTGTCATACGTTTTTAGCCGACTTAACCTTTAAATGCTTTCGATTTGTGTGGCATGTCACGAGCTGTTGTAGCTGTTGCTTGTCCTCAGAATTTTTTGTTTGGAATTTAATAGAATTTTTCCGAGTTCTATGGCAAAGCAGGCCTTCGGCTACCACTCTAAGGAGACTGAAGTCTATCTTAAACTCAGTCTACATTTTGTGAACATTGTTCTCATTGCGATTAACTGAATATGGAGGAATATTCACGGGAGCCGTGTCCCTTTCGCATTGTCGAGGATTGTGGCGGTGCATTTGCCATGGGATTTGTGGGCGGCGCCATCTTTCAGGCCATCAAGGGATTTCGAAATGCACCTTGTGGCGTGCAGCGTCGTCTAGCTGGTGGCATGGCCGCTATACGTGCGCGTTCCGCATTGGTCGGTGGCAGCTTTGCCATCTGGGGTGGAACCTTCAGTGCCATCGACTGCACATTGGTCTACACTCGCGGCAAGGAGGATCCATGGAATTCGATTATTAGCGGTGCGGCAACTGGTGGCGTGCTTGCCGCACGCGGTGGTATGTGTTTTGATTGTCTTTTCGAATAATAATTGATTCACTTAACGCAATCAACTTTCAGGTATTACAGCCATGTTGAGCAGTGCTTTAGTTGGCGGCGTGCTTTTGGCTCTAATCGAGGGCGCCGGCATTGCCGTCTCGCATTATACGGCCGATAATTATCGCCAGATCTCCATCGTTGAACGCATGCAGCTTTATAATGAGCGTCAGCGTCAACAGCAGCAGCAGCAGCAGAAGATCGCCAGCTTCTATACGGAGCCAAATGAGGCAAGTCTCTGGCTAATGCGATATACTTTTCAATTTAATGAGATGCATTTGATTTTTGTTTTTGTTTTTTGTTTTTGTATATTTACAGGGCAACTCGTTGCCGGCTTAGAAACATGTCGCGTCATCGATTGACAACAAACATCGAATACAAATCTTGAAAATCACTTTATTTCTGATTCTTTTAAATTTATTTTTATTTATTTTTTATCAAATTTAATTTTTAAGTTTTATTTTTGGTTTGCAGATGCCTCGAAATTGAATAGATACACTATCGATGGCACGTTGAGTTTCATTAATATTCATTTGTCGTGCATTTCAAGTTTGCTCCCGCTCCGCTCCCCGCTCTCTCCCCCGCTATGACCCAACATCCTTCTATTGTTTGTTGTTTTTTTTCAGAATATTCTAAACATTTTTATATGCTGCTGCTCGCGTATGTCACGGAATTTTTGATGGCTGTGAATGACGACGTTGATATCTTGCTTCCTAGCGCCATGTTTGTAACCACTCAACCACACACACAACCACCCAACCACGCGCCTTTTAGAGCTTGGCATGTGGCGAACATTTGACTACCGCCTTTGATTAATCACATTCCTCATTTCAATATCGAATTCAACTTCAACTAATCGTCAACTATTTAAGCAAATGTTTCTTGTACTAACTCTTCAATTTATATACTTTCTTCTTAGTCATTCCTAACGTTAGATGTTCATGTCTTCTTCAGATACAATTGTACAAGAATGTTTCCTTTCTGTGGCATTTTGATTGACAAAATTCATTTCCGCAACGGCAACGCACTGTCATCCGTTTTGTGGACAGGAAAAGGGATGCAATCTTTTTGAAGTTCCGTGCAAGAAATTGAACAACTGATTGACAGCTTATTTAATGTAATAGTTTTGTAAATAATGTTTATATTATTTAATTTAATGGCAACTAAAGAGCACAGCATAGTCAAGTTGTAGAGTGCAGGGATTTTAAATATGAATCAAAGTTTATGGTCAAAATAAGAGCTGCTCTTAACTGATATTGATATTGAAGAAAACATGATGAATTACAAGATAACTTCTCAATTTATGGCAACTAGGGTGCTGCTTCATGTTTTTTGTATATAAATTAAATAAAAACGGAGGAAATTTAAAAAGTCTGAAGCAGAAATGTCGCTGATATTTGGATTCTGAGAAAGAATTCATCAAAAGGGAGATGTGATGTCTTAATAAAGTTAAAATACAAATACAATAAATAAGAAAACAATAAATAATTTAAATACTATCAGAGTTTTATCCCAATTAAAAACGATTCTCTAGAAGTATTCGAATCCATTTGAATTGGAATAAAACTCTCTTAGAATTTCACCTATTTATAGTATTCTTAATTTCTAAATGAATTCAACTCATTTGTTTGTAAAGACATGAAGTAATTTGCATAGTTAATAAGATAATACGTGCTTCTAAAGATTCAATTGCCTTTTCAATTCCCAGTTCCTTTATATGAAAGGAGTTCGCCATAGAGACTTTATCGTTTATTGACTTAAATAATTTAAAAAAGAAAAATATTATTTGCACGTGTCTTAGCGACGGCGATGGCAATTAGCAAAACCAACTGCGATAAACGTAATTGAATATCAATGATAAAAAAAAAAAAAAAACAAAAAAATACAAATAAGAAAATTAAATTAATTATTCAATTCTAGTGTTTATGCGTTGAGGCAGCTGACAGGGACAGAAAGCAAGAAAGAGAGATAGCGAGAGAGAGAGAGTGAGAGAGAGAAAGGAGGGGGACAGCAAGAGTCTGCTCATCGTCTGCATATAATATAGTATATAAATATTTCGAGCGCCTTTACATACTATACATATTATCTATCATTACTATTTATCGCAATTTCCATGCCAATTTGCCATTGAGTTATGCCTTTGTCGTTTCGTCATTTAAAAGTTCATTTATTTATTCATTATTTTTAATTAATTGCGCAGCTGAAAAATTTCACAAATGTAAATGCCACTCTGTCGTGGCATTGCGCCTTCTAGGCCTATTTACGCTACAATTTATCTGGACGACTGAACTTCATTACGTATACTACAATAATAATAATAACAACAACAATTGTTAAACTGGACGGGCCCAGAGAAACAACTGTGTTTGATTTGTAAGTTGCGACATTTGACGAAGGCGACACAAATTATTTTATTTAATTTTTTTTTTTGTATTCTCTAAGTTTAGGTCTGTTTAGCTGTGTGAACACCTGGAGTCCCTGAGATCCACATTGTAGGTTCTACAACCCAATTAGGCTCATCAGCTTCTAAGATCCCCACTGCAGATTGAGTATACGATTATGGGGAATCTACTACAGTCAGAGAGAGAGTTTTCTCCTAATGGTGAGCATTGCCTTTTAATATTATTAATTAATTAAATATTATAAATAATTTCAGTTACGGGTATCTTTTAGTCGGGCACTTGGCAACAGCTTTCTTATTTGTTTTCTTTTCTTTTCTTTTCTTTTCTTTCATTTTGATAAAGTTCACAATATTCGCTGGAATTTAATTTGTTCAGTTGTTAACAAACAAAAAATAACATTTTGTTTTATTTTTGTTTAAATTTATTTAGACTAGAGTAAATATTAATAATTATATGGCACACACAAGTTGAACAGTCTTGTATGTTCATATTGCGTTTATTTGCTTTGCACATTCCTTTGCCCAAGATTTGAAGGCAATGAGAATTGGGTAATGCTACTGTTTGAAATGAGTCGTAAATGGTGAGAAGTTGCAGCTAATAAAAAAAAACTCTTATTCATATTTAATATAATATAATAATATTATATAATATCTCTCTTTAAAGTGCGAAGTTCTAGCTGCCAAAGCAGGAAGTCGGAAGTTATCAATTTAAACTAATCTTATTTATATAAATTAAAGAAATAGTTGAGGTTTTTAGAATAGGCTTGATAAAACAGTTTGAATAGTTACAGTTACAATAACTGACATTCAATTGAGATCAATTCTTAGATTAACAAATTAACTAACTGAATCTATGTATCCAACTGAACGCGTCAAGTACCTGGCAAAGCACTTGGCTATTAAATGAATGAACTACCAATAAGGTAATAAAATATACGACAGTATTACGAGCACAATTCAATGTTTATACTTTATCGACTACTGATATACTGAAACACTCATATCTTATCAGAGTTACTCAGCGTAGTTGCATTAATGTTTACTTTAGATATTTTGGCCCTGGACTGCACAGTGACAGCAGCAAGGCAACAAGGCAACAAGGCGTTAAGCCTCTTGGCTTTGGTAATGACAAGTGGCAAGAAGCAGGAATGAGTGTGGAAGGTTGGATGCAGTTTGTTGTCTTACTGACACCGTTCGACTGCAGACTGCAGACAGACTGACAAATGTCATCGACTGACATCGGACACAACACTTCAAGCACAGACATCAGTGTTCAAATTGTTGTTGTTGTTGTTACGGTTCTTTAAAGCTTATGTAAAATAAATTATATAGTTCTTTTTTCAATTGTTCTTCATGTGAATCATATGTATGTTTGAAGTGCGTGCAGTGGGTTGACAAACTGATAAGTGTTCGATCGAAAATAGTTTGATTTAAAATAATTTGTAATATCAGCAGTCAATGAGTAATCGACCTGACGATACCCTGCATCATATCAATTATGAATCATACGTACGAAGTGCAATGGGAATAAAGAACAGCTTAACACCTCTATAGGCTTCCGCTCATTGAGATTGACTCGAAGATACCCTGTACTTTAATAAATCGCTCGAAAATATAAATAAATAAAATAATATAAAAATATGAGCAGCAGCTTGAGAAATCTGCAATTGCATTTCATAGACAAGCAACCATGTTTGACTAGTTTGATACCCTGTATTTCACATAAACACAACGGACTTAAGACATATTAAGTGGTAAGAAAGTGAAAACTGTCTAATTCATATTAGTTAATGTTCATTTATTGTTAAACGAGTTGCAAGACTTGAAAATACCCTGTAATTAATTGTTAGCATTATGAATATTCGCAGATTGACAAGTGACAGAATGACAAGTTTCAATTGAGTTTCGTGTTAAATATCTAACGAAATACAGGCATAGAAAATGTCAAAATTTGAGCGAATGACGAAACTCGGAACAGCCTTCAATTGATGACTAATTGCAACTATCATAAGAAATCGTAAATTGTGTTTTTGTCTGCTCTGTTGTGGTGTGATTGGATCGGGTCTGTGGTGTTGTGGTCTGAAGATCATTCACAAGTTGGGTCTTTGAACTTGTGAGGCTCATTGTGAGGTCTGTGTTAAGCTCTGGCTGCGGACAAACTCACGTTTTGAAGTCCATCAAATTGCATTGTGTATGAAAACATATATGTTCTTTTTTTTATTTATGTTATATGTTATGGTCAAATAAAGACAGTAAAGAGACTAAGACTGATATCGTATGACGCACTTAATGATAAGCAAGGTATACCGAATACAGTGCCTTCCTCATTATATGTAGCTCTTTAGCACATTAATCTAATCTTTAGGTAATCTCCATAGTTTGGCTTTTTGGTTTTCATTCCGAACATTAATACTTGATTCTTATTTATATATTTCGAGTTGAATTTTGTACTCTCCGTCCTCTAATCATATTAATATCAGTCGTTTATTTAGTGCTTATTGTTGCTAACAGTTTTGTGACTCTTATAAATTATCAATTTTGTTAATAAGACGACAGCGCCCATTAAGATTATCTGCGAATCTATAATAAATAATCATAAACGAACTCGGTTTTTGTTACGAATATGTATACAATACAATTTATATATGTATTTGTCGTTATAAATTTTATTTGTTATTAATGCACATATGCATTTGCTTTTGTTTATTATGTGGGCCATGGATAGTTGTATTTCTTATTTTTATTTAAAAAATATGTTGAATTTTAGGCTGAGTTATGGACACAATTGGCTGCAAAAAATGTTTATGTTTTTGTATATATATAAAAATAAGAGATTAAATTTTACATTTTGAATGCAATTTATGTGCTGACATGCTTTAAATAATTCAACTTTTATACACTTTTATACAGCATGCAGTGGGGAAATGTGTGCATGCTCATATCATATGCAGATGCAACATGCAACATGCAACATGCAAGATGCTAAATGCAATTTAGTTACATTTTATCATTACAAATATAATTAAATGCAGCTACATTTTTATATACAATTTGAATGTGTGGAGTGTGATTAGGAATTATGCATTAAAATATATTAACTGCATTTTGTTAGTTATACTCAGTTATAGTATAGTTTATAGTTAGTTTTCTCACTTACCTGCGCACGGGTATCGCCAAATTGTCAACGCTGCGTGACAAACTGGAAACATCTTGACTAGCCCTACGTGACCTGGCACGTTATAAATTATAAGGAGCAAACGAAATTGTGCCAAAAAGTAAACGAGAAAATCATAAAAATAAATACAAACGTCAACAACAGAAAATAATAAAAAACGAAAAAAAATAACAATTTTAACTGAAATAATAAATATATATTTAATACTAAAATATGAATCTCGTACTTAGAATATGCATGAGGAAATAAACTCGTTTCCAAGTTGTTTAACAAACGCCAATTCTGAAATGCACACGTAACTTACGACATTCCTTACGTCCTTACTATCTTAACCCATTTCACAGTCACTAACTGTCGTTGATCATCATTTGATTTACAAGTATTAGCTGATTATCCAATGCACTTGACCATGTCAATTTAGCACGTGGCGATAATGAAAGTCCGCACATTACTTCAACTTTACACCTATACAAGTGTCACGTTCTAATTGTTGTTTATAACCTATAGTATTGCGATAAGGAAATACTTTATCTAAATTATATTTGCTTAGCAAGTGCAAATAGGAAGAAGGCAAATACTTGGAATTCGAAATATAAATTCGAGAGAAATGTTCTATTCAGGCAGCACAACGTTAGGATCTGTTGCTTTAAAGTTCTTTGAAATTGGCAGAGATTATTCAATTTATTTCAACAATGCAATTTGATAAGCCAAAGATTTCTTATCGTTAATTCTAAAGTGCTCTGCTCCGCTCCGCTTTAATGGTCTTATCAAACTGGCTAAATTAGGCGAATTCAATCCGTATAATTTCATATCAATTGCACTTTATTCTCAAGGATGAAGACTAACATCTCTCGAACATTTCCTATAACTGTCGATCATTGTTAAAGGCACTTTAACATTCGATTTTCTGATAAGATGGCCTTAATTCTATTTAAAGTAATGTTTAACGGAGTTACGCCTACACATAACACATAATATAACACCTGAAGAAATCGAAATGGATCATAAAGACAACTTATCTTTACAGTTTCCAATAAGAAACAGGTTTAGAGCACTTCAAGTGCAGGGCACAGAATCGAAATTTGGGCAACAAACAAATGATATAATACAATATTCCAGGAATAATAATCAAAGACGCTTAAACTGCCCACACAGCTAAATGAATATTATATTCTATGGTAAACGCATAAATACAAAAGCTAACAATTGATTAACACATTTTTACAATCAATTTGGCAAGCAGCAATTTGCTGAAATTCCCCTTCAAAACGGTTTAATGGCAATTAACAAGTTTGGCTGAGTTTTTTACAATAGATATTAAGGGCATTTAACACACAGTGTTCAATCAATAAAATTCAATCTTTGTTTCTGTTCAATGAGATGCAATCGAACGACAGAGGGAGACAGAAAGACAGAGAGAGCGAGAGCGAGAGAGAGCGAGAGAGCGCGAGGCAGTAAGAGAGATAATGCTGTTTGCTGTGAGATCGTTAAGCAAACGAGTACGGAGCACACTCTTCCGGTAAATTTGCTGCGTACGTGCCTTAAAGCATGCGTAGATGCTTTGTGTAATGCAATTTATAAGCATCTGGGCTTTGCCGGATGCTTAGCGATTGGGTAGCTTCCTTCTTAAGAACAGGTCTGACGCTTGAGACAGCTGTGAGTTTTTGGGTGAGTCAGTCAGTCAGTGGAATAGCTTGGAATACCTTCGTACCGAGAGCAATTTCACAAACTAACCGTGATTAACCGTCAATTGGAAACACCATTTACTGGCATGTTGCTAATGTTGAATGTGTCTATTATAATTAAATAATCTATTGATTTTAACCTTGAGTCTGTCATTGACAAGTCTACTGAAAGAATTCCACATAAGTGGGAATCTTCTTAGCGAATGTTTCAATATCAAATTTATGTTATATAACCAAAATTTAGATCTTACCAGTATTGCTGTGATGTGATCATGATGTTTTGCATTACGCAAATTGTTGAAACCGCACATTTGTTGAACAGTTAATAATAACTAATATTTATTTCTCACTGTGCACACACTGCAGAAACAACAGAAACATTTATTTGTTGTATTTTAGCCGAAGCTTAAATCAATTTTTGGGATGAAAACGAAGCTGATGCGTGTTTTGTTTAGGCATAACTTGACAAAAGCCACTGATAAAATGCGAAAATGGCCATCAATCATACGCACTGTCAGCCGACAGTGGCGACAGTTGGGCTGTAAAAGCACCAACAAAATATTGTTAAACGACAAATTCGGCTAACACTGTGCTAACGTATAATGACTCAATTTGGCTGTCATTGTTGTGTTTGTCGGCAATATTGATTACGAAATTAATTAGCTTGTCAAATGTGCACGAAACGAGCGAAATGACAATCAATAGTAAAGACAGACAGCATCACAATTCCAATACCAGTCAAAGTCACGGGAGCAGCAGCCACAGCAGCAGCCGAAGCAGCAGCAGCAGCTCTTATCAATAGACAACTGGGCTGAAACAGAAAATGTCACGTGCCCGTGCTGCAGTGATAAGAGCATAGTGATAACAAGAGCAACAAGCAAAACACAAACATCCACAGCCACAGTAGCTGCATTGCAATTTGTTATTACATTTCTTTACAATTATATCTAAATTCCAATTCGCAAGTGTAGTTCACGTTTTTGCTTTTTGTTTTCTCTTTGCTTTTCTTTTTTTACTTAATTGTGTATCGTTTATAATTAGAAGTTTTTAATGCCGCATTCTTATCTTGCATTCGTTTGTTAGAGCCGCAATGTTGTTTTGGGCTTGTTTATGTTTGCCTGATTACAACAGCAAGTTGAAAGGGTTAATTGAATAGGCTCGTCGCAGTGTCACCTCTGAGCATGATGTTTGAATTGAGTTTACAGTTATACGAATAATAATCAAACAAAAAATAACAAAAATAATATCAATTGTGAATCATGTGATTCACATTCTAATGAAGGGCATCAATTCAAATCAATCTGAACTTGTTCAACGATATCTGAGCTGATATCAAGATTCAAATTTCCAACACAAGCAAACAAATATGAAGAGCACAGAGAGAGAGAGAGAGAGAAAGTTGGGAAGAAAAAGATAGTAAATTAATAAGAGAGGATGAAAACAGCTTTGAAAGGTTGCCTCCTTTTGGATGAGTTTCCATGAAAATGCACAGTTTTATATTGAAAAGGAAAACACAATGCAAGGCACAGAATGAAAGGAATGCCAAGTATTTGGCAATATTAATGATGATATTCCCTTAACTTTCAGGCCGTTTTCTCTCTCTTAGCCAATCGCACAAAGCGTTTTACAGTTTGCACAAAAATTCACAAGGTCAAATGAATATTTTTTTTTTTTTTTTTTTTTTGTTTATCATAAATCAACTTGCACTTGAAAGTAATCTCCTGACAACAACAACAATAACAACAAATTTGGGTTAAGCCTAAAGTTTCAGCTTTGCGGCATTTTGTTTTCTTTTATTGTTTTTTTTCTTTGCGTTTTTTTTTTGTATTATTTTTGTTTGCAAAGAAAGCAAATACGCTACCGTTATCTCATTTATTTTGTTAATAGGAAGTTATTAAAACCTTTGCAAATATATATACATAAATATATACATATACATTAAACAAGCAAGAACGCTACGATATACTCTCAGGGTTTTTAAATACCCTAATATTTCGTCTCTTCTTCTTGCTTTAACCCAATAACTTGATTAACTTATATATAATATATATATATATATATATATATATATATATATATATATATAAAATTGATAATGGCTTAGTCACGCCACAGTTGACCAAAGAAATTAATGCAAAATGTATAAATAAAATTTGTTTACGAGATAGTTTATTGGCCTTTTTTAATACCAATTAATTACATTATGTTCTGTAATTGGTTTTTGGTTTTTGTAATGATTTCTTTCCGAATCGTTAATTGTAATTTTAATGTGCCGCCTGACGCCAGTAATTTTCATTAAAAATATTTATTTATTTTTTATGTTCCGCGTCGGCTAAAATGAAAACATGAACGAACCGGTTGGAAAAGGGGAGCTGGCAGAACAATAACAATATGTATTTTTAAATGCCAAATTGAAAGCCGTATAAACTCTAGTTTGCCGTTTGAGTTAAGCATTAAGTATTTGGGTATTTGGGCTGAGAAACAAGTAACGCTTTGTCAAAACAATATATTCATATTTTTTTCTTTAGGCTTATTTTCAATTCTCTACTTCTTCAACTTAAAACGTGCGCACGCGACTGTAAAATACCCTATACCAGAGTCTTTAAAAATAAAAGTATATGACAGTAATATGGTAATAAAATTTCTTTAAATATATGCTTATTATGATCATTGACTATATATACATACATATACAATGTATATATGGCTGACTGGCTATAGCTATTCATATAGAGAGTTCAGTTTCTCGCAAGTTCCACTAAATAAGCGAGTGGCTATTGTTGTTGTTGAAAGTGAGATGCAACAGCAACTATTGCTGTCTCATAGTTTAAGCTATGCAGAAGCGAATGAAAGAGGAATTGAAAAAGATAACGGTTATTATCCTAAAAATAGACGCATTGATGCCTATGCGTTGTTAGTGTTTTCACACGTTTTCAGTGCTCGCAATTGATTATACATACATACATACACATACTTGCACATATGTAAATACTTTCGCATTTATACTATACATTTCGCATGCACATGCAGGCACTTGCACTCTGTCTCGCTCGCACACAAACACAAACGATTCTTTATTTTCTTTGTTATCTTCTTGTCTGATCTTTATGTAACTCTCAGGAGTGTTTCATTAGTAGTAATCTTTAAACATCTGTAATGTTAAATGGACGTACGTTCAGATATATGTACATTAAACAGAGAAACGTTCAGAAATGATTTAACAAATAATTAAACCAATTGAATTAATTAATGTCAGTGCAATTGAATATAAAAAGCAACTTCAGATTAAAAAAAAAATATGAGTTATCTTTCATTTAAATGAACACTTGAATTGTTTTCCACTTGATTTTGTTTATTTATTTATTTTTTTTTTTTTATTTGCCTTAGTTTAGATAAGCAATGCTTATCAGTGACTGCAAATAACAACAAAAACAAAATGCAAATATGTAAAATATTTATTTCCAGAAGTGGATATGGGTAGAAAACTTTTCCGGATCAATATAATATTTAAGAGAAATGGGAAATAAACGGAAATTTAATATAATTGAAGTAGCATCAGCTGAAGAACAAGAGAAAATGTATTTCGAGCCTAATTGGTAACTGAAATATGCTGTTGGATTGCACTTGATAAGTAATAATATGAATTTAATTCCATCATTAAAAGCTCACACTTTTGTAATAAATATTTCAGTAATTTGTTTTTGCAATTTAATTACAAATTATTGATGGCTGTCACACACACACACACACACACACACATACACACACACACAACCCCAAAGAGATCGCAGCGAATTCAGTTTGATGCTTTGCACTTTGCATTTACATAAAACAACAATTTGGCGACGAAAATTTTATATTTTATTTAACGCGAATTTCTGTTTACGGCTGCGGCTCGGCACAAATGTCGCTACTCGTGTTCCGTCACTAACTGAGTACAAATACTGGAAAAACTGATTTCAATTTCTGACGGGGGACAATCACGGGCAAAGAGTGAGTGAGAGAAATGTCGGTCGCTCGCTCGCTCGTTATTGTCAATGGGGATTGGATAGATGTGTTATCATAAGTGCTCGTTGGATACACCCTCACAATTTACATACGAATATATGTTTGCACGCACATACATGTGTCCAGACTGTGCGTCTGGACCTTGTATACAAGTACTACATACATACATTATGAATTTATCAAATCAGCAAGCAGCCAAGCGCAGCAAAAGGCCATTGTGGACTTTGTGTATGCACGCACGTAATCATCGAGTGGACCAGGCAACAGCTAAATGTCCGACCGACTGACCGACCGGACACATTGTGGTATGGCCAATCCACAATATAGTATAGTGGGATAGACGCAGATAGATGCAAATATATAAATATATATATATATATATATATATTAAGGGAAAGCAAGAGTTAATTGTCTAATCAAATTTAAATAAAATTATTACAGTTTAATTATAGCTGAAATATGACGACAAGAACGTTTACTATCATTATGATTATTTCATTATCATTATGTTATTTGTTCTAGTTCCTTTTCATTCACATTTGCAAGTACCGCAACAATCGGTGTCTGTATTTAATATATTTTAATTAAATATTTTATATTTATATATAATATATATATTTATAATTAAGAGTTATATTTATACCATTCATTGATTTACAACAGCCTTCAAAATATAAGTTGTTTACATTTATTGCATCCATTTAAATATATATTTTAACGAAAGCCACTTCAGTCCAATTCGAATAACTTGTAACGCACTTCGCTGTTGCTAATGAGTGTAAAAATTTAAATTACATATATTCACTGAATTGGAATTAATCCGTGAATACCATAGTAATCAATGTACAAAAGTATTCACAAATTAATCGGATTAAAACTGGTAATTTAACTATTATTTTATTATTAGATAATTGAAATGTTGCTTTAATGAGAATAAAACACATAGATTCTAACCCATAATTGAGTTCTTCAATATAAAATTCATTTCTGTATTGAATCATATATTTTTAGCGCGTTCATTTAAAACTGCAATTAATCGATTTTAAGCAGGGAATACCCACAACTTTTTATTAAAATTCATGAATCACTTGTAAGCCATAATTCGAATAACTTACGACATATTTCCGTGTTACGCTTAACACTTAAAGCAACAAGAACACTTAATGTGTATAAATATTAGTGGCAAAGAAGTTACAATACATTTTCTAATTACAAGAGGAGGGGGATGTAAAAATTTTCATTTGAAAATAATAAAATACTGCAAAGTCTCATTATTAATTGCCCAGCCGTAATATTAATTACATTGTGAGTATTCACAACAATTCTCTTCAATGCAATCGGGCAATTAATTAAGTAAACAATCTGACGACCCAACAGTGATTAATGATAAACATCTGATAACAATAACATCTATACGGTTGATTCTATAATCAAAAACTCGTTGAGCTGGATATAAATATTATAAAGTATTGTTATATATATTCCTACTTTTTATATAATACTCGTTAAATGCAACAACTGGTAAAACAACAACAAAATACAATTGATTAAAAAAATGTAAGACATACATAAGGTCTGGACATGGCTAAATAAATATATGATATATGAGCGAAATAATTTATATTGATTGGCCATAAAGAGATAAACGGGTGACAGAATGTGTGGAGTTCTGTTTTAAGCCAAAAACTGAAAGCCAATTAAATACATCTCGAGTACTAATATTTATTATGAAACTCACGCCAGGCAATGTCCATAAATTTGTTCGATTATAAACAATAATAAGAATACTTATAAGCAAGTGCCTATCGCAAATTTGGACGCGTTGTCGCCACGTCAAGTCAAGAGCTTGTATGTACCCCATATAAATATATATATATATATAGTTTATAAATATATATATAAATATGGTTAATATATAAATGCCAGCATATAATGTTGCATGGGCTAAGCGTTAAGTGTGCTGCTAATTTGATAACTTTAAATGGGGCGTTAAATAAAACAAATGTAATAAAAAACAACAATTGAAAATCATGAATGCGAGTACGAGTTTATAATAGGTGCTACTAAACCAGTTAACTAACGTCTTTTGGTCTTTTGCACCTTCGTGTGCTTTTATTAAGATATTCTGAAGTGCACTGTGACAGCTCAACACGATATGCATAATGATACGGACAGTGTGTGTGTGAGTGTGTGTGTGTGTGTCTGTGTGTGCTCAAGTGTTTCCTATAATAGAAATGACTCATAAACGAGTGTATTAAGAAGTACAGGAGGTTAACGGACAAATAAATCAGCAACTAATATGATTAATATTTATTAATTCTATAATCATTAAAGTATGTTAAATGTTCATCACTTTAAAATGCTTAAGGGAATTCTGTGAATCGTATGTTTAACTCTTTTAATGTTTCTTACAATACACAAAGACTAAAGAAAACCAATCGGAAAGGCTACAGTATAATACCCTGTATAGGTTTCTATAATAAAAGCATTTTAATATTAAAATTACTTTGATTATAATAGAACCAAGTACATAACAGGTGTTTAAAACATACTCTTTCGTAACTCTCATTTAGCATATGAATTCTTAGCATGCTTATAACACCAATCTTTTGTATTCAAACTCCATAAAAAGCTGAGTGTTACGTGACTTCATTTAAGTCTGCTGCATAAATAGCAGTCGTTCGCTGTCTCGCTCGCACACATGTGCTGCCCGCAAAGCGCAACGCTTCAATGGAAAAATTACTTTGATTTCTTTTCTGATTATCTTTCTTATTTATAAAGCGATCTTGATAAAACCTTCAGCAATTCTTCTTAATGATATTCTGTCTGTTACATACTATTTGCACAATACTAATATATCCCTGTACAGGGTATAAATAGTTGATTTACTCGCACTGTTATTTGAAGCGTAGCCTAAGCATCTTAAGTTCTTCGTAACAAACAAAGAAAATAAATGAGTAAAGTTATTGCGATATGCTGACTTTTAAAAGGAACTTTATAAATAATAAATAACAATAACCTATTGATAGAAACTATATATGTTTGTGTTTATTAAAATAATATATAATTTGTGTTTCTTTTAACCGAAGGTTGATTTGTATTTCCATTCCCCACTTGCAATTGCATTTGCAATCCTTCACACGTGTAAACACAGCCTTCTTCTTCACTTAACTTGTCTCGCCACCTCCCCCCTTATCATATTTTGCAGTTTGCACAAGTGTTTAGGCATTGCCTTCAGTTCGTGAAGTGTGCTTTGTTTACATCAAGAAGTCAATACGAGTACGAGTACGAGTACGAGTACGAGTATGAGTATGACTACGAGTACTCATATGTAGACTCACAAATGCAGCCAAGTACGAATACTTGCATTCTGACTGAATTCTATGTATTTACGTATGTTAAATATTTGCCAAAATAGTTGAGGTATTTAACTAACTACTGTATGGACATTAACTAACTTATACAGTATGTGCAGACGTTCTTTAAGAGGGAGAGAGAGAGAGAGAGAGAGAGAGCAGGTGACTCTTGTTGACATACGACTATAAGTGTGACTGTTGACAGTGGCGAATCGAATGCAAATGGAACTACGAATATCAATATGAATACCCAGACGAATGACTGAATTGACGAGACGAGAGCGCATGACGGCAGCTGAAACAGAAATTGAAACCTAAACAGAAAGAGAAAGAGAAAGACAAAAACAGAACCAGAAGCAGAACGAGTAACTGAAGTGTACACAAAACACAGAGGCAAGAGACGATGTCAAACTGTGCAAATATTTTGGCAGGGGCACGTGAGATTGCTTTTTGAAGGCACTGTTTCGACAGTGTGGCAACGCTTAATTAAGAACGTGAGTGGAGGGTATGTGAAACGTGTCTGATATATTGCATGTCTACCGTTATCGAAGTGTCAATAGAAAATGCAAATTGGCAAACAATTGCAACGGATAGACAGTCAAACATCGGTAACTTGAACAAGTCAAGTCCTTTTAATCGAATGATTCACAGAGGGCGAATGTATTTAGTGTATTGTGAACTTGATTTGGCTGAGAGCTCTTACTCGTATATCTTTCTAATACATTCTGTAATATATACTATGTAATCTAAACTTTATAATAATAATAATAATAGCAACAATTAGGCAACCATTGCGCAATCGCATGCCAATAAACGAGTCGTCTTCTTCAAAGATATGAACTGCAATAGAATTCGGTCAGTAATTGTTGTTTACATTTCATTTGGCAATTAATTCATTTTACAAGTTCAATTGACATTGAATTGTAAGTTGCGCCGTTGATTGCCCCAGGTTCTACGGTATTTATATTCATTTTTTTTATTTTTATGTATTTATTTATTTATCATTTGAAGACTTACATAAAGAATGCCGACGACACTGAGAGTGAGGGAGACAGACAAAACAAGAGTATACCCTATATACCCTGTGTACCCTATGTACCCATTGAATACCATGCATGAACCGTCTTTAATGACTGATTTGCATTGCTAAATTGTAAAATTGTAAAATTGCCTTCTATCAATGTGCAATGGCTATTGTCAACATTTGATCGATGCATTGATTAGTTGCCACACACAGTAAATTGTAAATTGTAAATTGCAAATATCAAATAGCAATCCTTCCCTATGCTTACTTGAAAATATTGATTGGTTTCAGACGAATATCGACAGAAAATTCTGATTGTACACGATGCATAAAATAACAAATAATAAGAATTAATAATCAACAACTGTGTGCTGGTAATTAAAATCCACAATCACACAATCGCAATAACAAAATAAACGAACGAAGAAAGAAGAAAATAAACAAAAGTGTGACAAGTACAAAAAAAAAAAATATTAATCGAATTTTTAAGGAAAATGAAATGCTTCAGCTTATAAATAACAACAAGAAAAAAGAAATCATTTTAAGGAAGCGCAAATATGCAAAAATATATTTATAAGAACAAACAAAAGACACATAAATAAACAATTAAAATAACAGATAACAGACAGATAACATGCAACATTCAATTGTTTTGATGGGCTGATTGCAATACAAGATGTGATACTTAGTATAAAACAGCGCCGCCTTAATTGATTAAACAAAAACAATAAGAACAATTAACAAATAAATTAGTAAGTAAATAAATAATAATAAATATATAATAATATATATATATATAATATATAATAATTATTATAAAGAGACTTTAATAGGCAACAGGTGTGCCAGACTTTCAGGTTCAGCATGAGGCGACCTCATGGGGTCCAAGGTCATGGTATTTGGCCAGGTCATGGCCATCTTTAAGCTGGTTTCAAACAGCGCACGTAGTATATTATATGAAATGAAGAAGAGCATCTCTAAAGGTTCGGAGGGGAATGAACCAATTCCAAACAAACTGTTACGACTTTCAGTTCATTTCATTAAAGAGTTGATTAACATTTTGCACACCTCGAACGTTATTAATGACTATGTGATAATTTAGCGTGAAAGATACTTTTGGGGTCTCGTTCGCAGCGGCTTACGAAAAGCAAAAGTCAAGGCCTTAACGCTTAAAGCTGAACGCTTAAAGAATGTGTGGGCAAAAGATGATGACGCAACAAAATGAACGATAATCCATTAACGAGTACTCGAACATAATGAATGATTTCGGTAAAATCATTGAGTTTAATTGATAATGGCACTAAGCTAATGGCGATCCCAATCGATCTGGCGCAAAGCGGAAATACGTAAAGAGATTCTGATCAACAATTATTGAAAGGACTTGACGATGGATTAGTTAGGACACGTATCTAAACAAAAACATTCTTTCGAGCATTTTAGTCACTTGCAAGGCGTTTGTTAAACATAAAACGATAACGGTTAGACATAATTAGGTTTTGGCTTATCGATAGTTGCAATAGCGAACCTGTTCTTGAAGTTATCGGGTACGAAAATGTTCCACCACGAATGTCGCTTCTCACGTGGAAAGTACTCAACATGATTGGGATCGACAATATCGTCCTCATCATCGTCATTCGTATAGCTGCTGATATCGCCGGCACCATTGGATCCATTTACCGCCATACTATCATTGGTCAAATCGCCGTGCGATTCGCTATGTGTCATATTGGAGTCGTAGCTCCTTTGATTGATGAACTCCATCTTCTTGCGTCTGTGACGATCTAGTTTTGTCTGCAGCGAACTGCGACGTCGACGTTGACGATCGTTTCGCGTATCATATTGATTCATGCCCTGGACGATAGCACGTGTTTGTGTGCCATCCTCAAAATAGGTCAATTTGCCAGGCTCATTCGGCGAACTGGCGCGTATATTCTCCTCCGAGCTATATACGATCTCGGGACTGTTGGTGGGCGTGGCTGAGCCATCCGACTTCTCGCTGCGCACAGCCGATTCATACGAGTCTTTGGCAGAGTTCTGCAGATAAATTGATGAAGAGAAAGAGTTACAAATGTATTAGTTATTGAGCGAAACGAATGCTTCCTCTTCCTCTTCCTCTTCCTCTTCCCCTTTCTTCTTTCTTCTTTATTATTTTTTTATTTTCTTTAACTTACCTTATTGCTATCACGTCGCATAAATGCGACGGCTATGGAGCTGCGTCGCTTTTGCGTCTTGTCGGACTTGCTGGAGAAGAGTCCCAGCGCCAGAGAGCTGCGCCGTGGTGGCTTCTGTGGCGGCAATGGTGCTGTTATGCTCTTGCTATTCTCCGTCTCCCCATCGCCATCGTGCTCATGCTCATCGATGTTGACCAATGATGGTATGGAGGCGCTGGCCCAATCCTTGCGCAGGCGATATTTGCCGCTATCGATGATGCTCATGTTTGGTTGTTTGGTTAAAGCGTTAGATCCTTCACTAGCTGCAATTCAATCGTTAACCGCTAACAGTTAACAGTTAACCGTTCACCGTTCACCGTTCACCGTACACCGTTAAGCGCTGCAAATATTACGTTTATTAATTATCAACGATCAACAGAGCATTGCAAATTGCTGCACTTCAATTACTTGCCAAAGAAAGGGGTGTGACAGTTGGCTAAGTCTAACTAAAAATAAAACCACTTCCCATCTCACTCGCACTCTGCTTTCCTCTCTGTCGCTCTCGCTATGATTGCCGTTCAACTTTTACTTTCAATGAACTCCATTGAACCGATATTAGCACGGTAATTAGCAGGCCATTGTCGGTCAGCTGGAACGTCAACGTTAACGCTAACGTCGACGATGACAACAACAACAGCAACAGCAGCAGCAACAACAACAACAACAACGACAACAAAAAGAAATGCGATGATATCGCAGCTTGAATATATAAACGATTATCTAAGTGCATGCAACGTACAACTCAATTATCGGTTGTGAAACAAGGGAAATAGGGCTCGATCATTATGGAAATAAATTGCAATAGTGCCAAGTGATCAGCAATTAGTTAAGTCACGAAAACTCACTATACGATCAGCAATTAACTTGATATTTAATATTAAGCATAATAATCTGCCATTCAAATTGAGACTAAGCTGAACATGTTAAAGCTAGATGATAGAGCCAATGATTTATTTTATTATTATTAAATATAAAAAGGAGATTAGGCTATAAATTTTAATTTCCCTATTGTGATCACTTTTAGATAACAACAAGCTGTTACAATCAAATATCTAAAGCTTTAAAGACATCATCGATCAATCGGGGGCTTAACATAAATCTAATCATCTTCATAGTCAAGTGTCAATGATATCTATACCAAAAATATTAAAAATACTATTTATTATTTATACATAAAAGTACACTTTCATAGAAATTTTCCCTAAACAAATTAAAAAAAAACAAAAATTAAGCAGAAAACTCTGTTGTTCTTTGCGCTTACGTCAACTAATGAAATACTTAGATAATTGAAAGCTGAAATTAAGTTTAATACTTAAACGATCATGTGACAGAACGCGATAATCAACAGAACTGTAGAACCGTATATAACTAAGATCTATTTATAATGAATATGCTGTTTTGCATAGATTATATTATCAAAGAATTACACTGAGAGAATCAACCAAATATTTAATGATAATACAATTAAATTTAAAGTTGCAAATTGAGCGAAAATGTTATTCATAATATTATTATTATTTAATTAAAAGCAAATGATAGAATTAACTACATATTTAGGGGCATTTCCGCCGAAAGGTTCATTGTGCCAAAACTCATACCCTGTACCAGGGCATATTTTAACATTTTGCAAGCATATGTAACAGACAGAAGAAGTGACAGACTCTACAAATTCTATACATGCTCAGCAACTGCTCAGCTTTCAATAGATGTTATAGATCTAACACTTAGTTACAAATTTGAGATGACAAGAAAAGAACCGAGAACTAAAAGTTAAAGCTAAGTAAAGACAACAGTTGTATACATGTATACCCTAAAACACTTGAATGTGTAGAACGGAAAAACAACTGCTAATCATTTCAATTAGCTGAAAACTTCGTGACATCATAGCAATAGAACCTACGACAACAACATGGTTAATAGTTAACTAACACGGCTTCAACTACTATACAACTATATGTAAAGAATAAAAAAAAAAAAAAAAATAATAATAATAACAATAAAAAAAATACGACTCATTGTTGATGATTACGACGACGTTTTGGACGAGATTAGGGGCGTTTCAAGCGTGTCTTGGCCTGGCAACAGAAACGAAATCGAAAGTGCTCAGTTACAAGTGAAGTATCTATGGGATATGGCCGAGATATAAGCAACGCCTAAGCCCACCCCGACAGACAGTTAGAACAATGGAAGTTCCATGGGTATAGAGAATAGGCGCAAGTTGAATGAAATTATAGTAAACTCTCTAATTGCATTCAACTAGTCGAGTATCTGGGGCCTGTAAACAGACAGTTGTTAGAATTTAACGCCTGGTTGAATATGCTCCCTCTTCGTGTGTGTGTGTGTGTGTGTGTGTGTGTGTGTGTGTGTGTGTTTGTGTATATTGTCATTTCCAATTCTCACGTCAATTCGCTGGCGATAGATCACAGCAGGTCTATAATTGCTGCTAGTTTATTTAAAACGATGGACAATTTAATGTTTATATTCAACTTAGCAGGCGAGAAAACTTGACGGGATTACAACTTGTTTTGTGTCGAATTATTGACTGAAGTGAGTTATTAGGCAAAGTGATTAGATAGACTCTGGCACCACTTAAGTACTAGGCGTTACGACATTATCATACTGTGCAGATTTTCAAGTGTAAACACTTTAAAGTGGCTTGTAAACGTGCTAGTTCAATTCAAGTGCGGTCGTATCGAACATAGACTATGGGAAGCAAACAATTTGAATAATTATGATGAATAATACGAATATACGAACATATTCATAGCCTTGCTTATGTACGTATGTACGTTAAGTGCGCAACTGAGACTCAGACAGAGACTGAGACTGACCACAACCGGTCAGTCTCAAGGCAGATGAGAAGCGAAGCGAAGTGAACTCAACTGAAGTAAAGTTCACGCTTGAAAGCCGGGGGAGATACTACTACCTACATATGAGTACCCGTCTGGCACTTAATCTTGGTCTGACTCTTACACTTACTCTGACTTTGGCTTTGGGGTCTGGGTCTGGGTCTAGGGCGTTTTTGTCCAATTGCATTGGGCCATGAAGGCGATAGAGATTCGCTTTTACGCTGGATGTCTTTGCCAATCGATAAGTCGCATTATGAATACATTGTCTTACAATTGTGCAATGCGCATAAATGAATAGAAATGATACCACACAATATAACAAATAAAACAAATACAAAATCTTACTGTGTCAATGTCATGGCCAACCAACCGAACAAAAAACTGGTCGGCTATTGTCAATAGTTAAGCCATTCATCTTTTGCACTCACTCACTAAGGGTCTCCCACGTACATGCGAGTAATCTGTGACAAAATTTTCCATAACATCGGAAAAACAAGGCGTGCAAGTGGAAAACTACAGCACGTGATAAGAGCATTCACTGATAAGGCCAGTGTCATACCAGTAAACATTGGATTTGGATCAGGCAAATGGCAAATCTGTATTTCATACATGATTGGAAATGCAACAAACAAGTGTCAGGAAAATCATCATTATGACTAACTCAAAGCTTTGGCCAACTTACTATATGAGAAGCGGCAATAAGCCCTGTCCTAAAAGGGGCAAAAAGACCAAGTCAAAGTCGTGCATTGAATTGCAATTGCAATTTTCAATGCAAATGGCTAATAAAAGAACTTCATTGATTTCGAAAAAGTACTAACAGTTCATTACGAATAAATATATTAAATCAATTTATTAATTTAAATAATTTTTATAGAATTTAATTTTCAATTAATTGAAACTGCTAGAAATATTATGCAATTGTAAATATATTAAAAAGTAGAAAATAGTTTAAAGATTAGCAGAATTCTGTATCAATAATACTGAAAATATTTAGTTAAGTTCGAAGTTTAGAAGGGTATAGTTTAGATAATATCCGATAAATATATATATAAATATATTTATAGCGCTAGTTTCTATATTAATTAATTCAACTAGAAAGTCTTAACAATTACCTGTAAACATTTTCATTTACTACACACACACACATCTGATTATTAATTTATTATCTGATTGACAAGGTGTCAAATTGATAAACATATTTAACAAATGCGCATCTAAAGTATTACATTTATTAAGTTTAATGCCCATTATCAGGTTACACAACTCTCAGTTACACGTTTGCTGCAAACTGTATAAACAACTGAGACACTCAAGAATAAACAACAAATAAACAATAAACAAATATATACAAATGTTAATTTGAAACCAATTTAAATTAGCTGATTAACCAACTTGCACTTTGTTGCCTATTCCACTGTTCAGTTAACAATTGAATGTTGACCACAAATTGCTAATCTCATGGCTAAAATTGGTTTTTCCAGGCAAATTGGTGATAAGCTCAATGGTTTCTGGTTTAACTCTGCACAAGAATAAGAGCTAATAATAATGAGACCAAATGAATATGTGTTAGATACACACTCGCAGACACACACACACAAACAGCACTTTCGCTTTCAGTGCACGAATTGCATAGACAGACGAGCGAATGTATCTGAAAGATACAAACACACGCACCTTAAAAGTGCGGTGCAGGTTGCGGACATAGCACAACATTCCTCAATCGTATAAAATGAAACGCAAAAGAAAGAATATGTAAAAACTGTCAATGCAGGTGTGCCCGACCGTCAAATACTCTATAACTATGAGTTTGCATAAATTTCGGGCGACAATGTCGATTCACTTTGAAAGCATTTAGAGAAATAAGTTGAGAATGAATTGAGAAGTATCGCAATTTCAGATTAACTAAGAGATATATAATTTACACATTTTTGAGTGGCTATAAAATATATGTTGCTCACATCATACACTCTGTCCCAGTTTCTGAGCATAAGGTATAACAACCTACACTCACTACTAAAAGATACAAATTTATCTAATGATGTCGCACAGCTAAAATAACAACAACAAAATCGTTTGTGATAAATATATGTATCTCATATTTAAAAGTGCAAAAGTTAAACAGAAGGAGAGAGAGAGAGAAATTTCAATATAACAAAAATCTGTATAATGAGTTCCGACTTGAAGATACTTTTATAGCAAGATTTAATTGATAAACATATATAAATATATTTATTGTCATTTGTAACTCAGTTTTATATTTGCTTTGGCTATCAAACTGATCGTTCATCGCTGTTCGCATTCATCACTGATTCACACAATAAATACAGACATTAGATTTTCACTGTGATTACCTTTAGTTGTTATTGTCATTTAATAGTAAGAGTATGAGCATATTCGTTTTGTGATATATGATATGAGTTTCGACTCGTCAATCACCCTTCAAATATATTTTTGTTATTTTTTTTATTTTGAATCTACATAAGGCAGCTGGCAATTGTCAATTGTCCCGCTCCTACTCCTCCTCCTCCTCCCGCACAATGTGCCTCTCATATATTTGCAGTAATGCAAAAACCGGTTGCACAAACAATTCGTTAATAAGCGACTTAACTTCATAAATTTGATATCATATGCGACACAAGCACTAAATATTCATACATACATATTTAACAAAAACACATGCAAATACTTCAACAAATACAAATGAAATCCCAAAGGAATTTCCAATATGAGACCACAAACAAACGGTTACTCAAGTAGTTTTCTTGTCAACACGATCAATTTTGAGATCATAAATCAAGCAATTGCTAATTAATTTACCCTCACATTGTATCTGTATCTGTATTTATGCTCTTTGCAAAATAATATAAAAATAAAAAACAATGCAAAATAAAAACAAAACTGGTCGCCACAAGTCGTTGAACTGTGGGTGTATGCGTATGTTTGAACAAAGATACAAATGTATCTACA
This sequence comes from Drosophila funebris, assembly GCA_018901825.1. Taxonomy (NCBI): domain Eukaryota; kingdom Metazoa; phylum Arthropoda; class Insecta; order Diptera; family Drosophilidae; genus Drosophila; species Drosophila funebris. The sequence continues at coordinate 5,222,283 of JAEIFK010000678.1, forward strand.
CGTGTCTGCTACCGTTTTGCCGAACGTTTTTCATTAGCTAAAGTGTCAAGTGGCAGCCCTAACAACAACTTACAACAAACGATAGCAAAAACAACAATTGCGACACTATTGTCAATTGGCATTTTGTCATTTATACTCTGCACTTAGATGAATTGTTTAAGGGGTATAAATTTAGTAAGTACTCTACATGCATAAGTTAACCAACAAATGATTCTACAAATTGACCTGGAAATAGATACAAATATTGATGTTCTATCTTTGATTATTGATTATTACTTAAACTTAGCACAGGATATTTGCCAGTCGATCGCTTTCGTTTAGAACCATTCAGAACGTTTAGTACTTCAGTAAATATGGTATAATATATTAGTATTGTATTTCAGACGATAACTAGAGCTTAATAAATTAAAATTAAAACTGTAATGGCAACGAAATAAGTGAAACTATCTCATATATTTAATACGTTCTGTCTGTCGAATTAACAACTAACTAGTTTAACACATGTTCCGGCTGTTGCAATTGCTTTAACTTAAAACTTGAATACGCTGTTTTGTGGGTTTGGCAATTCTAGGGGTGTGGTCACAGCATAAAATCATTGAACTACAACTACTTATGGAATTTATGGGAGCGAATTGTGTGCTATGAGTAGAGCAAGTAGATAACTTTGAATATTGGTTTGAATGATGCAATAGCTAATTGTTTTCCTCAGAAATAAATAACATTGTATGTACAAACTATAATTATTACCACATAAATAAAATTTCTAATTTTAGAATTCTTATCAAATTGAAGAATCAACATTGATGACGTATAAGAATTTGCGAACGATTGAATAACAACCAGACTATAAATCGCATACAATGTTGAAGCTATAAGCTATATATATGTATATTTGTAGAAATTATATACATTATTAATTATACAATAAACAGAGAGAATACGGTAGACAACTGCGATACAAATCCGCATTAGAATCAAATTCAAGCACATGACAGTTAGAAGACAGCGATGACGTGCGTCTGCAACAGAAGAGCCGAGTACTGTGAGGGGAAGCTTGGCAACTTGAGAAGGGGGATGCATAGACAGGGGTTCTGGGCTGGCGACAAAAGTGACATAATCCGTAACCGTGACACTTGAGCCGATTTTGTATGTGAACCTGTGCAGGCCGCAAGAATGCTGACATGCTGAGTATCCGTATCTGTAGCTCTGGCTGTATTTTGTATCTGTATCTTTGTACTTGTACTTGTTGTTGTTGTCAATAATAATTTCAATCAACGACAAGCGGTCAGATATTGTAAAAAAAAAAAAAAACAAAAGTTTTACTATTGCGGAAGTAAACACCTTTTGTTTGGAAACCAGTTCGGAATTTTTGCCTAACTACTTTCATAACTATGTATCTGTGTGCTTAATCAAGCCCAATCAATCGTCAAGTTTCTGTTCCGTATAAAAAAAAAAAAAAAATAAATGAATTGAAAAGTCAACAATTTTGCTTACAAGTGTGACAACAAAAACAAAGTGCAAACTCAACGCAAACCGCAAGACGGAACCAAATAAGCGATATTCAATGATTGGGGACCCCTTCTAGAACGATCAGCATCAGCTTCAGCTTCGTCCGAGAAATGATTGAATATGCAAAACGGAAATGTTTCCTCTATAAGTATATAGAAAAAACTTTGTCAAATAATCAGTATGGGTTGTTGAGAAACTCTTTAGATTGTTTTAAGTTTAAAATCCTCACCGTATTAAGTTGCGAGCGTCCTACATGCCATTAATTTGTATATTTCACAATATTATTCCAAAATATAGTTTTATTTATAGTTTCACTCAAATAATATTCACATCGGGAAACATATTAATCTCAAATAAATCCTAAATTAGTGTAAATACTTTATATTGCCTACACATTTTGTTATTTGAATTGTAATGCGCAGTTCAATTGTAATACACAATCTTAAAGCAAAACAAGAAATATATACATATATATATATATTATTTAGCAATTCTATTTCAGAAATTATTGCTATTTTTATACCATATTTAAAATGTTTGGATATGCTAATATAGATATGGAGCCGACAAATATATAGTCGTTTATATTTCAGGAACTATGTTATTGAACAAATTATTATTATTTTGAATTGAAGATAAATTTGAACCACAACAAGCAAATCGTTTTCTGGTTTCGAATAACACATTATAGTATTCTTTATTAAGCAACCAATTTGTCGTATTAAAATCAGCATCTGTATATAGACAAAAATATACAGCTCAGAAATAAATTGAACTGAATGCAGGCTATATCTCATTTGGCTCGTAATTAATTGCAATCGAGTGAGAAGAAGCTACCGCACTGCCATTTCTACAATGGAAGTGTGCTTATTAAATCATCGACATCATCGACAACATCGACAACATCGACTTCATCGACATTATCAATAAATCACACACATACCGAAAATATCAACAAGAGGCCGCGATTCAAAGTGCTCTTTGTACAGATACAAAAGCCGCAAGATACTTGGGAGCTTAAGGAGCATATGAAGTGTCTTTGTGAGAGACGATTGAAACGTGTATTTATTTGTGTAATTATGACATTTTTTTCACGCCATGTTAAAGAAACAAATAACAAAATCACAGTAAGCCTCTTTGTCCGCGACAAGCGAGCGAAATAAAAACCTCATAAATAAATCAAATATAAAAAACAAAATGATAAAAGGAAAAGACAACAATAATTAAGAACGAATAATTAAAAACGTATATGAATATTAAATGTTCAGTGTGCAGCGACAAGCCTTTTTTTTTGTATTTTTTGATAGCTCTGGGAATATAATATACAGCTTTTGGGGATCCTTGAAGAGACAAAAGCTATAGATAGCTGCAACAATGACAGCGATAACGATTCGAATCCATTTCAAGCAGAGAGTTTTTGCTTCCTCATATAAATACATATGCATATGTAAGTAAGTATGGAGATTATTTTAAGCGCTACAAGCTGCCCAACGCGTTGCCTGTCGCTCAAAATCAATAAAAAGATACAAAAGTATCTACGCGTCGCCTTGTGATGTATCTTTCAATTTTATTTTTTCCTTTTTTTATTATTTAGTTGTGCATTTCCGTGTGGGCTTTTGAAATTATTAACTCATTTAATTATAATAAAATTTTACAGCTGTCGGAATTGATTTGCATAGCCAGCCATGCCCCAATGCAACCCGCCTTCTTTTATAGATTATTAATAATATTTTGCAAACACAAAGTTACCGCCTGACTTGGTCTGAGTTACGCACTAGTTAGCATTTTATTTTTATACAAAAATAAATTTGTTTATCTATAGATCCTATCGCGACAGGCTCATAAAGACACTAGACTTCAGAGTTCTGTGCGATAAATTATATTAATAATCGTAAATTGAAATTGTGTCAAAGCTTTCGATTGAAAGTAGTATAAAAGCATATAAGCAAATTTATGATGCTTACGCAAAATTCTAAACAATTTCTTATCAACTTATCAAATAACAGTTAGATAGTGACCTGTCAAACTAAACTGTAATATAAATATTGCAAAATATGTAAATAATTTATTTTTAAGATAGGTGCGATTAAATAAATTAAAAGCTTTCATCCACATTTGATGGATGGTTGGCAAATGCTTATAATATTATTTAAAATTATTATCAATAAAAAAATTGGTAATCTCGGGAAAAAATCGTATGAACTTTAGCTATTTATAACACATCAATATAACGGAGCTTAGAGCTTTCCGACAGCGTCGCGTCATTCTCTTAGTGGAGCAAGCGATGCAGAGAGCGCCAAAGAGAATCGAAGACAGAAGAAGCAGTCGCCAGACAGTCTACAATATCGGAATCTTAAGCAAGTTGTACCGGATTAGCATAAATTGTGCAAAAATGGACAACAGTTAGAAATGAAATTGCAACTTTCGGTCAGGCCTGATAGACATAATTATATTAACCATTAAGCTAAATGAATTGTATGAATCAGAGTTGGAAGGGCAACGGTATTTAATGTTAATATGAGTGTTTGCACAGATTTAGCGTCTCTGCTTTGGACTTTTACAATATATTAAATCATACATACACATATTCACGTATGTATGTACATATGTGTGTGAGTCCATTACTTTTAAATTACCGTTGCCTTTTTGGTTCTCTACACAAATGGCATGGAAGGGCCATAGACAAAGCAAAGCTCAGAAATGACGACCACAGCGAAGACAGTAAAACTTGCTTGTTGAACTTTTTGTTGCTGGGGTTGTTTTGTTTTATTGTGCTGATGACCTTAAATTAGGCGTAGGTCTTCAGTTTTTTTCACTTCTCTTTCATATTCGTCGTTGTTGGCCAAGTTTGATTTGCTTGGTTTTTTTACTGATTTTTTTTATTGTATTTGGTTGGTCAGCTGTTTTTGCGTTTTGGCCTCAAGTTGTAATAAATAACAAAATATTTGTACACATTCATAAGAAATAACAACAATAATTGAGAAGGGGCATGGAACCACACTCAAAATGCCTTGACCCGCAGGCTAGAGCCGAGAATAAAGGCAACAATTTGGTTGGTTAACTTGGATTAGCACAGTGCCTAATGTGAATACCACACATCCATATGCACATATAAAAGTGAATGTAATGCAGTAAACTGCAAAAACGAGAGGACAATAACAATTCCAGTTGTAGAGTTTTGCTCTTTTCGCTGTATCTGCTGTTCTTCATGTGGGTGAGAGAGTAAAAGGGCAATGAACAAATAGAAAACCGTTGAATGGCATAAGGAAAACGAAAACGAACAGAAGCCTAGACTGCAATACACAACGAGAAAGAAAAAGAGCATGAGATAGAGATAGAGAGACATAGAGAGGCAATGAGAGAGTCACTGCAAACTGCCTCTCGACTTGGCAGCTTTCGGCAATCGTTTCCATGCCTATTTTCATGCACAGATTTACGGAGTGCCAGCAATTTTGCTTCCTATTTTTTCTTACATCATTTAAGTACCCATTGCACACAAACACACACCTGCTTTGTAGCTTGATCGCTTTGTCTTATATGACGGTTGCCTTTTGAGCTCTGGGCTCTTACTGCACTGGTTATATCCCTCTTGGTATGTCTCCGTTCCTTCCTTTTTCGTTTCTTTTTCTTTGATTAAGCAAGTGAATTTATTAAGTTGTTTTAGTCACATTTCTAACTGGTATAATTTCACTTTTTTTATCACTCTCGTTAAACTTTTAAAATCGTTTATTTCGTATTTATGTGGCACAAGCACTCGCGCGGTAAAATTTATTAAATTTCATTAAAAAATTTTTCAATGCTTATCTTGTTTCTCTTTTGCACCAGGCGAAGAGTATAGAATTAGTACACTCTAGAATTTTGTAGAGGATATAATTAATTAATATATAAAATGAATTATACACTCACACAAATGTAGACACACTTCCCTATGTTTTATTTTCATTTTTAAATGTATTTATACAAAAGTATTATGATTTAATATTGAATAAATTTATTATTAAAATCAAAACTGAAATTCTATTCTTTTCAGAGTTAAGTTCTGTTTCAAAAATGGAAGCTGCAGTGTTCATTTTAATCTAACGGTACCCAAATACAAGTTGGAATCAAAAATCAAAAATGGAGACAAATATGGTTGGTTTGCAATCAATCGAAAAACTAACCACGAATTGGGCACAGACAATATCAGACAATTGCAATAACGACAACAACAACAACATCATCAACATTGTCATTATTACTGCTGTGGATACAACAAATTAAAAACCACACTCTCTTTGACACACACACACACACACAGGCAGCCAAACAGACATACAGATAATTTAACAATTAAACAAAACATGGGAATGTGTGAAGGGGTATTTTACTTTTATTTTTATTTTTGTATTGTTTTAAACAATTTACAATATTTTTTGCTGTCGCTGCACATTTGAACCCGTATTTGCATTTATTTATGTATTTTATTTAGCACGTAGCCGCTTTACGGTATTGTTATTATTATTTATATATATTTTTTTCTTTTCTTTTTTTCGGAATCCGCGCGCGCGTTTGGTTTTTTTTCGTTTGAACGAGCTATACAAAATAAGAGTTTTTGCTGTTTCGTTTTGCGTTCGCTTCGGAGCGATTTGCTTGCGTTCGTTGCAAATGAAAAACTTAAACTGATCGAAAATTTCTACCGTGAAACGAACGTGCATGGATCTCAGAAAGCAGCAACAAACCTCAGGAAAAAAACAACACACAATAACCGAACGCCAACGAATACGAATACGATCTTTGCTTGGCGCTGACGTCGCTGCTGGTGTTGGCGCTGCTGCCGCTGTCGACGCTCTTGTGTAAATTATGCTATTTATTGTCGTCGCACAGTGGAACACAAAGACATGTAAATAAGTTTTTATTGATTGGAAATTGTAAAATAATTTAAATGGATTTCTCAAAAATTTTCCTTTTTTGATTTGCCTCAACCCAAATAAGAACATATTTACTATTGTCTTGACCTAAAATCAATATTTGAAAAATATGAAGACATATTATCTTTTGCTGAGCCACTGTGCACAGTTTATTTGTTTGTAGGGCAGCGCTGTGTGCCTACCGCTCAACTCTTTTGCTCTCTCTCTCTCACACACTCTCTTTTTTTTGCGCTCTCTGGCGCTGTTGCTCTTTGGGCAAGTCGCCATGTGCTTCAATAAACATAAACTTGTTTTTGTTGGCAGGTTTAAGCGCTGCTCACAGATTGTTTATACATATTTTTAGTTTTTTTTATGATTCATATTTAACGTAACGATAGTTTCTGCATTGAAATGCATATGATTTAATCATTTCCTCTAGTTGAATTCATCTAATATGTTTTATAATTAAAGAATTAAATTTCGACTCAAGCTTAACATTCTAACAAGCTAAATAAAAAGATGCCAAGTCAAAGTTACGTGTTGCAGGTAACAATAAAAAATGTTGCTAAGGCATGTTGCGAAGCACTTGATGATATCGCTGAAGTTTTTAGCCGTTTTTAGCTGGTTTTGCCCTGGCTGTTGCTTCTAATGCACATGTGCAATGAACTTGTTTTCAAGCGGGAGCTGCTACTTATTTAAATTGTTTTTTTTTTTTTTTTGTTATATTTTATTTATTTAATTTTTGTTTTTTATTGGAGGTTAGTCGCGGCTGACTTTGTAATTTCAATTAAATTACTCATACGCTATGGAAGCCGGCCAATAATTACACATAATTGAACAGTTTTAACTTAAAGCCAAACTATTTCCTGCCATAACTTAATGTAGGTCACTGTTAGGGTGAAAGTGCGAATGCCTCCCTCGGGCAACAACCAGTTAAACAAGGAAATTCGCAACAAGGTCACATAAATAAATAAATACATATACTTGTTATTTTTATAACTATATATACAAGTTACTAATACTATCGATAGCATCGCATAGTTGTCAGCCTTGAAAATGCATCTTAAATGTTGCATGAGAATTTCTTTTGCGTTCAACGTTAAAAACCATGACTCGACTCAAATTACGAATTATGCAATTTCAATATAAAATACAATTCTTCCTCTGCTGTTTTTTTTTCCGTCTTATTGTTGAGCAACTAAATTCGAATAAACTGCAATATCATTTTACACTTCTGTTGTGGTTATTTGTCTTTCGTTCTTCGTTTTATTACAAAACTTTAACCTTTAAAATTATTGCACAATTGTAAATTATTGACAGTATTGATATAATATTTATAATAATAATGCAATTGCACTTATAGAGTTTATGGGCTTAATAATTTATATTTGATTGTAATTATTTATATAAATATTTAAAAACACGTGCTTATGCATTTACTTCCCTTACGACAGCGCCATTATTATTGTTGATTAATATGTTAATTAGCTGAGAGTCGTAAAAAAAGTTCTCCACAATTTTAAGTGCCAAACAAGTCGGCACTTTAATTGATTCGATTGGCCAAAATAAATAATACTCAAATACCGGCTGCCTGCCCAACTGCAATTAGCTTTAAATCTTTTCAAAAATCTATAAGTTTTAAATACATTTTGTAAATTTTGTGCGGTTCCTTGACACACAACATTCATACAACCCACAGAAAAGTAAGTAAAGTGGCGGCATTTTTAGTTTTCATTAAATTTTATTATTTTCCTCTATAATGATTATTTTTTTTGCATTATTTGTGTTTTTCTAGCAAATGTGCCAATGTTTTCATTCGTTTGTTTGTTTGTTCGCCTATGCGTTGTGTTCTTCTCATATTTACATTTATTTATATTTATTTTTGGATTGCAGTTTCAGCTACTGCATAAACACATATTGTTTACATAACAAAAAAAAAAAGACAAGAATTTAAATTAAAAGTAAGTCAAGGAAATTACTGCGAATTGTTAAAAGTAACGACAGTTGGGCAGGTGCTTGAACCCATGGCAGAAGCCCCAGAACAGCCAACTAGGATATCCAAACTAACTAATTAAACTAAATAATTATTTCCATTTTATCAGCATTTTTTATCATCATGTATTTTTAATCTTCTTAATTTAAATCGCACTTGATCTTTATATTATTCAAAGATTTCAACATTTGCTTCGCTCTATTTATAATTGAAATATATTAAATATAATTTGTTATGCTGCAAATCCAAATAAAACTTTGTTATTTTTATACTCTTTTATGCTCTCTATATACCCTTCAAATTTAAACAAGATATTTCCCATAGCGAGAGGTACTGGCGCCATCTAGCGCTATGTTTTATGTTTATGAACTTGTTTAATTTGATACTTCATTCTTTTTATACCCTCTAGCTGGGTAAAGGTATACAAACGTGGCATACCTACATATGTTCTCTGTCCATCTCTACAAATATAAATTTCTTATCATTAAAGTGCTTTGATTTAAGCTACTAGCACAGTGTATAATAATATCGCGTCTGCTTTACTACAAACTTTGCGACTTGTTTAATTCAACTATTTTCAAATTTGTTGTTGTCATTTTAATCCGCACGTCATCCATCATAGATTATTCAGAGACTGTTGAGTTCAATTAGAATACCAAATGCAAACAGAATTTTGTAAATCAGCTGCTGCAATTACCAGACACAGCTCTAGGAAATTAATGCGCTTTTCGATATGCAGCTTTTAGCTTAACATTTAAATATGCAATGCTTAAGGCTTCAGTTATTATATATATTATTATTATTCGGTTTTGTTGTTGCAATTTCGTTTGCCATAAAGCGGAAGGTATTAAATCTGTTCAGCAAAGTTTCGACTCTTTTTCTTTTTTTGCAGCTTACTAAAAATAGCAAAAAAGCAACAACAACAACAACATAAACAGCAGCAGCAACAACAACAGCAATGACAACGACAACGACAACTACATCGTCAGCATTGATTGCAAGTTGTTTGGTTTTGCTTTTATGTTGGCTGCGAAGACGACGACGACGACGACGATGTTGGTGTGGTGTGGTCCAATAATGAAAAGAAAAACCGGCTTGACAGGAAAACACAATTTTCGTTTAAATGAGGAAAAAATGCAAAACATTTTGTACAACTCGGCGGGCGGTGCGACGCTTACGTGCCCATAGTCTGCAAGTTGAAATACCCTAGCTGTAATGCAGGGTAACAGAGCTTGTGACAAACGAAAGTGTAAGCTGAAACAATACTTTAGTTAAGCGATTAAAATGTAGTTTAGAGAAATTATTAATATGTATAATGATAATTAGTTATATTTTAAGTACTATGTATATATTTGAAAGGGTTTTCAAGTTATCAGACTAAAATGAACCTGTAATTCGACAGGAAAGGTGAAAGAGACTATTGGAAACTCATCTAGAGACATACATAAATATACAATATAGTATGTAATCAATTCCGAGTATTTAAAACGTGTGTGAATATTATTGTCAACTGTTAGACAACAGTTCACATGCGTATATATTTAGGATAATACCCGTTATCTTTTGCAATTCTTCTTTCATTCGCTTCTGCATTGAATAAACTGAGATGGCAACAGACAGCATGTATTGCATCTCACTCGAGGCAGCAAATGTCATTAAACTGATCGCTGTGTAAATACTCTAGACCAACCCTGTTATTGTATATCTATGTAAATACATAATACATATGCTATATGCTATATTCATATACATTTTATATATTTATATGTACATATTATATTAATTCATATATCTATACTATTTAATGCAATTTTATTATTATATTTCTTTTATATACTTTTATTTTTACAGGGAATTAAATTGTCCGCCTTACAACGAACAACTTTTATTTTTGATCTTTTTATTTTGTGTTGCTTTTTTCGTATCCATATGATTTCGTACTTTGTTTTGTTTTTCTTGGGCTTCAGTTGGTCAGCTGACAAATTGGCAGCCAATGGGAAAGAGAAATATGTATATGTGTGTGTAATGTAATGGGGTTAACGTTCCTCTCCACTAACCGAATGCTTGTGTATGTGTGTATATGTGTGTAATTTCGCGCCTTCCAATTTCCTGATTTAATAGATTTTATTTTAGTATTAGCTATTTACGATTATTATATTATGATTTACATTTTTGTTTTGGGCAATTCGAAAGGAGATTTAAATACCGCTGGAGATTGGGAAGTAAATTGGTTTCGAATTAAATGCCAACTTTGGAGATTTGTGGAAATTGGAATAACAACATTTCAAGAGAATGATTAAGACCGAATCATACTGTATATTGTATATTGTATAATTTTTATGATAAAGAAATTAAATTTAATTAGTGTTCGATCAGTTTCTAATGCCATTGCGACTTAGGCAAATCATTCACTAACTAGGAACTACATTTATGTAATTATAATGCCGTTAAGCTGGACAATTTCGACCAAATCAGCTTGTTTTATTATGTTGTGTGAATAAATTTTAATGATTTTCTATATATTTGCCATTGAACATATAATTTGCATATTGTAATCTGAAATTCAAATCGATTCGCTAGGAGGGAAGTGATTAATTTATTGACAGGTGGGGACTGAAACATTTGTCATAGCACGTTTAAATATGAACAGAAATATTAGACATATATGAATATGCAACTATTATTTTATATGCTCTACGAATTATTATATTTTATAAATTTCAACAGCAGTCGACTTTTTACCCACGGCTCTCTATGATCAATTATTTATTTACATGGCAAATAGAAAAACAAATATAGTAGAACAATTTGTTATCAATAATTTAACGCATTTTGCGACTCGATTTGCCTATTTTCACTAATGAGGTCAATGTCAGTTATACAATAATTCTTATTGTTTGCTACAGTAAATGTAAACATTTATTTATTTATTTATTTTTTTTTTTTTTTTAATATCTGTTGCAAAAGTCAAGCTATTATTTATTATATTTTCTTTAGCAGACAGTTGGCCACATCAATTATAAGAAGATTTCTGTAAACATGCAATCGACTTATTATTATTAATTATAATGGGCCATCATCGTATCACAAGACTTAAAAGATATATGAGTCCATGCTACAACTCATAGAGAGCCACTCAATTATAATGTTGGGATTTTTGTTTTGTGGGAACATTGACTTGAATTCTTATATTTATTTCTATCTGATTAAAATTTAGAGAAAAAAAATGGTTCTTGATTAATTGAAATGACGATAACATTGTTGAGTAATTCTCACAGTAATCTTCTAAATTTAACTTGACTATTAAATAAACTGAGTGTTACTTTACTTTAATTTCTTAGAAGACTTTTCCTCTGAGGACATTTGAATGCATTAGACAACTTGACAAATGTTTACAATCGAATTTTAAATATGTAGATGTTTACTTGGATCTAATGTGGTGTACAATTGTGGAACCATTTCTAAGACATCAAAAATCTACATAGTTTCATATGGATTCTTGTACTTAATTAATAAATAATAATATTAATAAATAAGTTTCTTAATTTATACAATTAACATTCTAACAGATTGTTTCAGTTGCTGGAATTTTGTTTTCAACCATTCTGTTAAGGCTCTGTAAAAACTTCAAATAGTCAGCTGTTGTGCTGAAAAGTCCGGCAACCCCATTAACATTCTGCTATCTATCTGAGTGTCGACTTAACAGAATCCCATGTCGCTGCTTTTACAATCGCAGAAAATACAGAAATTATTGTTTGTTTGCTTATTTATTTGTTGACAAAACGCCAGAAGAAGTAATGGAAATTTTATGACATTTTATTAGAGCTGTTGGAAAATTTTACTAGTATCGCTATTTGCACATTTGCTTCTTACGTATGTGTTTTTGTTATTGTTTTTGTTTTTGATTTCATTTGCGGCTTATCGGCGGCATATATATGTATGAATTTTGTCTTGAAGATTTTGGGTAAATACTATTCTGAGCAAATATCAGGTAAACACAACTATGATAAGCATGCGTTGTACATAGGTTTAATTAGCTCAATAATGGGCCAAAGTTCTTATAAACATTTCCAGTTGACTTGAAGAACATTTAAACCAAATCAAGACTTTGAATGCCTTAAAAGGAGGCAAGACAATACGCATCAACTTCTAACGAGGTCAACAGTCAATCAATCAATGTATCAATGCGGACACGCCTCATGTCTAATCTGAATTGAGCTGTTCGATAGACCATATAGAGCGAAAGACGTTGTCGATGACAGTCCCCCGAGTTGTTGTCATCTGTTTGTCATATCCTTGTTTAAATAAACATAAATTGCATTTCATTTGTTTAAACCAATTTCGAAAGTGATAAATTTGTAAAGCAAATTATATTGCAAGATTTGATCGCTGATCGCTGATCATTGATTGCTGATTGTTGATTGTTGATTGTTAACTGTCTATGGCAAGGACAACAACAGCAACTGAAATAGTTAATATCGATATTAGATGTGATATAGTACATATGTTACGCGTTGGGGGAAATGAATTGCGCACTTGGCTAATATGTTCTAATAAACAATAATGATAGATAATTATTTTGACATAGTGCAAGTATTACACACATACTAGTCTGTTTAGCTACTATTATTATATTATTGATTGAATGTCAAGCATTTGACATTGTGCAATACCGTGACAAGGGTGTACAAATATCAACAATCTGTTGTGTGTAGGTCAATGGATATTGACTTATTTTCTAGGCATATTTTATGTACCAAAAATATAACTTTAATGATATAGTAACTATACGAATAGCTGCTCCATAGTATGTTTTAATTAATTATAATTAAAGTAAATTTATAATAAAAAAAAACATTAAATATTCTAGCACAAAGCCAAAGAGGCCATGAATTTGTATCTTTTCGAAAGAACTTCAATGCATTTAAGAATATTGCATAGAAAAACAGGGTATACATAATAGAGATATAGGGGCAGTGAAAGTAGAATGTAGAAAGTAGTATGTAGAATAATTAATATGTTAAATAAAAGTTGAATACTTTTGCAGTTACTTTCTTAAAACAGCGGGGAAAGGAGGAAATGTTGTTAAGCATATTTAACATTTATTTTGCATTTGCACAAATCATTTATGGATATTGCATGTAGACAGTTGGGAATTGTTAATGTCAGTAAGAGAGACAGAGACAGTAGGAGAGCGAGAGAGAGAGAGAGAGAGAGAGAGAGAGAGAGAGAGAGAGAGAGAGAGATGCAGAAGACATTGGAAGAATAGACACAATGTCTGTATTTACATGTATTATTTCTAACGAACAATTTAAAAATTAATGTCGACAATTTGCCTAAGTGCATTCAGCTGCCACATGGCCAAAAAGCACATACCTACACATACGCATATGTACACATACATGCATATGTATACGCAGATACATATACATATGTATGTATGCGATGCTTGTGCTTAGATAACAAATATATTTCGTCGCAATTTAATAAAATACGAAATAAGTTTTGTATCTTGTTTGCTTACAAAATGTCAAGCGAAATGTCAACTTCAAGCAGCAATGACAATGGCATTGTGTCCACAAAATGTCTGAGTCGCGACCAGACCAAGCCAAGCCACCTATATAAATATATATAGAATATATATAAAATATATATATAGGTTACATATATACAAAAAAAAAATGTTTATAATAACCATTAAATAACAATTTATTTATTTATTTGTTGCATATTTATGATTATTTATAATAAATTACTCATGATATGCTATGCGATAATTTGAAGACATGTGATTGTGTGTTTTAGGCCATCATAAATCAGCACTAAATGTACAATTATAGGGTATAATCGCAACGTTAATGGGCTGCTTAAAGCGTATGAGTGTGATTAAAATGCCACGAGCGGCACGTTGTCCCATGGATTATGGCTAACAGAACAACAGTCGCATCAGTTAGTCACTTAGTCTGGCAGTCAGTCAGTCAGTCTGTTAGTCAGTCATAGAATCAAATGATTTATATAATGAAATCAATGTCACGCTAATGTCAGCATTTAGACTTTTATCTGATAAGTTTCTCGTTTGTTGAGCAAACAGATTTCAAAAGAAAATGAAATTCTTTAGTTTGAAGATCAAGATTCCTATGCAGAGGATGTAGAATAACGTCGTTAGCATTAGTTAAACAATCATTTATAATGCTAAATTACTGACATTTTTCTCAGGAAATGGACTTTTGTAAGCATAGAAAAGAAACAGAGTAGATTGCGTTATTAATCGCAATAATTTGCATGCACAATAAAGCAGTTAATTGTGGCAATTAATTCATATTCATAAATACAATCAACAATCTAACGTATCAAGAATTTCAACTGCCTTGTTGCACCCACATTGCGCATACGCTCCGTGTGCCGTTCAATTAAATCCATTTACCCATTCTCTCACAATTGCAGTTCACGGTAGAGATCCATGCATTTCATAAACGTTATGTAATGTGATAGAATCTTGAGCATAAAATCAACAATGTGGCAGCAAAGCAAGCCCAATGCCGACAGCTGGCAACAACAAGCGCAACAACGACATAACACTAATCACAATTTGTGAGCTGCAACAATGACAACTGCAACAACTGCAACAATAGCAGCAGCAGCAGCGATAACAGACACTTTCATGTTGCATTTTATTATCGACTGAAGAGCAGACCACAACCAGCAACCAACAACAAACAAACAACAACAAACAACAAGCAAAACGCCAAATGGCCAACATTGGCCACAATATTGACAATAGTTCCGCTCACTCTCACTCTCACTCCCACCTCGCCGCCCCAGCCGATCAGCTAACACTGCGCTGCACAGTGGTGCCACAGTGGTGCCTCAAAACATAGCAATGCAAATGTTCTCATCATTTCATTTCAATATGTAAAATTCAAAATAAACATAAATAAATTTGTATGTAAATTTTTTTTAAATATTTAAATATATCAATTAATTAATTAATAATAAATTTGTACGTTATTTAATTTTAAATATTTAAATTTAATAAATATTTTGTCTGTTTTAATTTGTTTAACTTTCAGAGAACGTAAATTATATTTAATATTTTAATATAATAAATAGAGCTTAAGTCTCATAGTAAGACTAGATTGAAGCTGAACACTTGCATAAATCAAGAAACAGCACAAGTATTGTATATAGAACAGTAATATTATAAGTAGATTTAGTTCTTGAAGTGTTTAATAGAGAACACAATATATTATTAATCTGATCAGATATTTCATCACATAATTTCTTCCCATACTATAATTCTTACCATATAATTTATAATGTAAGCCGCATTTTTTGAATTAAATAATCATCTTACAAATTACTATTTAAATGTATATATTAACCACATTTGTAAGAAAAATGTATTAACTATCTGAGTTATAGCAGTCTTAGTAAATATTTATATATAAATATTTATATATGTAGTTTATAAATTTGCGTACTTGAAACTAAACACTTTAATCTATTTTCTCTCCTATGTTCTATAAAAAACTTTTACAGCTCTAGTTCTATTAAATTCTTATTAAATACAAGGAGAATGAAATGTTGTTTAATATGCAAATTGTAAGCACAGATTAAATGCAGTTTTTATCCATGTTAAACAAAGTTCTGCCAGAATATAACTTTGCACATTGGTATAGCTTGTAATGCAGCCTGTGTACCACTGTGCGCTAAGCAATCAATGCAAATTATAGCCAAAAAACAATGCCAGAAACAGTGTCGGCTACAAACGGCAATATGTTTGTGTTGTTGTAGTTGTTATTCTTATGATTGTTGTTGTTGTTGTTGCTGGTGTTGCTGGTGTTGTCATTGTTGTGCTGACGTTGACAGGCGCAGTGAAGCTCATCACAGCTGCAAGTGAAAGTCAAACATGAATTGTAAACACACACACACAGACACACGCACAAATCTATAGTGGAGGAGAGTCAGGAGAAGGAAAGAGAGAGAGAGAGAGCGAGAGAGCGAGAGAGAGCAGAGATGTGGTAACAGGGGGTTGCAGCTTCTAGGGGGCAATGCTGATATGACGGCCATCATGATGTGTGCATCATTTCAGGGTCAACAGCTATTTGCAGTCACTGTCAGTTGATGTGTGTGTGTGCGTGTGTGTGTGTGTGTGTGTGTGTGTGTGTGTCTGTGCGAGAGTGTGTCTGCCATTAAGTAATGCGAAATAAACGCAATACAATGCAAAATGGCCTAAAGGATTAGTAAGCGCCCACACAAACACACTCATGTCATCATTATGACCATCATTAACAACGCATCATCATCATCATCGCATCATCATCGCATCATCATCTCATCAATATGGCCCTGAGCAGACGCCATTCAAGACGTGCTCGGCATCGCTATGGCCATCTTTTCATTATCAACTCTATAAAATTGTTCACACATCTTATACATATATACATTCATATATATATATATATATATATATATATATATATATATATATATATATATCCAACTTTGGTGGAGCCTGTCAACAGTTCCCCTCCTCGCTGTGTGGACATATTTTTGTTATTTCTCTACCCCTAACCCTCCCCTCCCTCCCCACCCACACACACACGCATTCATACATTGTTCAAAATTTGCTTGACGTGTTTGTTTTATGGTTTTGTTTTTTTTAGCCGAACCGCATTTCAATTAGCAAATTCGACAGATAAATCGTGTGTGGGCATACATTTGGCTAGAGATTACTTTAAAAAATATAAAAAACTGCTAACAAATTGTATTAAGATTGAAATTAGTTACGCTTGCTAAGAGGTCAAGGTCAGGCGGGCATTTCGACAGATGCTACAGCCGAAGCAGAAGCAGAGGATTCTAAATGATTTTTACAAATTTGCAATAACATTTTGAAGTGCTAAGACAATGAAATTGTTGTAACTACAGCAGAAATCAGCAAAAATTATTAATATAAAGTTAAAGTAGTTTTACATAGATAGAGCATTTAAGCCCTGTACAGGGATATATTAAATTTAACAGACAGAAGAAGGCTTGGCAGATACGTAGATAAATTCTTGCTCAGTAACAACTGTTTCAAATTGGGATATCATACGCAGATTGCGTTTATTTAACATTTTTAATAGAATTAAAGCAAATAAAAGCTTCTAACTGAACAGGTGTTTCAATAATACTCTTTTAAAACACATCTGAAAGTTGCATTAAGATCAGTTCAGAAGTAAGCAAACTATTTAGCAAAGAAAGAAAGAAGAAAACATTTAGCATTGCAACGCTTTGATGCGGCAACCTGTGTGCGAGCGAGACATAAATATGTGTGCATACACATGTCACACACACACACACACACACACATGCATATGGCATAA
Source organism: Drosophila funebris (assembly GCA_018901825.1). Taxonomy (NCBI): domain Eukaryota; kingdom Metazoa; phylum Arthropoda; class Insecta; order Diptera; family Drosophilidae; genus Drosophila; species Drosophila funebris. The sequence goes on from JAEIFK010000678.1 coordinate 5,240,036, forward strand.
AGCTCATGGATATGTGAATTCTTTGCCTGCCCATAGCTGTGAGCTTTTGTATATGTACACATGCTCAAACAAAAACACTGATTGCTATGTCAGTTCACTTTGGTATTTAGCAACACTGCAACTTTGTGCAATTTTACTGTATATATATATATTTAAAGTTCTTCATTTGAAACACTAGTGCAATATCAACATATGCCGAGCGGTTTCGTAAGCACTTTGATCACCTACTTGCAATGCTGACCAATCCATGCTGTTGTCTTCATCTAAATCACTTTGCTACCCACAATTTGCATTAATAATATTTACAACATTCTTTGCAATTGTTCTACAAAGAATTGCCAGCACAGCACAACAATTTCCTATGCTATTTAAGGTTGTCGATTACCCAACATGAGGTAAACGCAGCTCATCGAAATGATTTAATTAAATTTTTAATCTAAAAGCTTACAGAATGATTAATTACAACAGAGATTTCTCGCTATTGTTATGTTATGGAAATCTACAATTAAATATGAAAATCATACTTTTCTCTTAACTAAACTAACTGCGAACCGTTCTCCATTTATTCATGTAAAGCGTTTATCCTTTGTGCAACGAGTATAAATAATAAAGTCTCCATAGTAAACTGAATTTCAGGCGCCTGTTGTCTGAGAGGTAAATGAATATATATATATATAAAATATATATATATAAATACATATAGATTTGTAAGTATGCGTTCGTATACTAAAAAGTGGCCAAACAAGTTGAAATGCTTCGTTCGAGCTGAAGATGCAATCAACTGGACAGTCACAAGAGGCAAGAGACGTGGAGGCAACAGACAACGACAACAACAGCAGCAACCATAACAACGCTGATCAAGGCCAACGTAATAGGGTTTCAAGGTTATAAATTACCTGGCTGTTGTGTCTTAAAAAGGCTTTAAGGAAGCGCTACAGGCAAAAGACGCAACTGCCACTCGGATCCTGATATCAAAACTGAACGAAACGAAACAAAGCGAAACGAAACGAAATGAAAAACCAGTTTCAAGTGCCAAGAGTCGAATTAAAAGCAATTCCCATTCTCTTTCAGTTTGCCAATTTCGAGGTCAAATTACTTGAACAGCAGGCAAACACCACATTGTTATGTTGTATTATGTGTCTGTATAGAAAATTCTGTGGCCAGACAAGTGACATGAGAGACATGAGACATGAGACTGCAAACATGAAATGAAAGTTTTCACCGCACACGGCTTTTAATATAACAAGTTAATATTACGCATACGCCATGTGGCAAATATACAACTCAACAGCACTTTTAGTCTGTATTATGTTCTCTCGCTTTAGTTTTATTTTCTTGTCCTTTTCTATTTCAGCCACGTCCAAAGAGTTTGACCTGCTGGCAGGTCTGGCTTTATCATAGGTTTTCTTGGCTGTTTTTTTTTTTTTTATTTTTATTGACAACTTGTCAGTGAGCAACAGCCAAAGTTTCATCTGCTGTTCAAATATACACAATGCATAACATGTTTATTAATTATTCAATCGATATTATGTAACATTATGTGGAACAGTAACTTGAATAGCTTCTGTGCTCATTATGCGATCGTGTTGATATGTTTGGGATATGTAGAATATTTGGGAATTTGAATTTCAAATGCTTTAAGAACCTGAAAGTTGCCAAAGACTGTTGAGATCGCTTCGACATTTCTAACGATTTGATTTGAATTGATTTGTCAAGATTCTTGATTAGAAGCCAATTGAAGATTTCATTTAAACGGACCTTATGATCAATGAACTGCGATGGTTTTAAATGTACGTGTATTAGTGCTTGATGTCGGCTTATCGAATTTAAGCCAAACTCTTTTTGTTGGCCTTTAACCACACACACACACACACACACACACACACACACACACACAGGACACGCGAAATTAAAATGTCAAATTCAATTGATTTATGGCCAGAGATTCATTTGTCTGTTACCATTTAAATTGCACAATTGTATTGTTATTTCTGTTGTTCTTGTTCTTGTTGTTGTTGTCTTTCTTTTTTTTTTTTGGTTTTTTCTTATATTTTTCCCCTGTCGAGTTTATTTCGCTCTGTCAGCGTTTTGGGGATTTCGCTTTCGCTTTCGCTTGCGTTTCGCCCTGATGCTTAATGCGTAAACGTCAATCACTTTTCCGCTCTTTTCTGTTTTTCTTTTTGTTTTTGTTTTTGTTTTTTTTTTTTTGTGTCATCAACAGGGACACAACTAAACCGAGTAACACATTTGTTGTGAATAATTTACGTGTCTGTATGAAATACAATTTGTTTTTATGCCCAAATTCTTTGCTTTTAGCCATTAAAACAATTGGGAATTGTTCAGTTTATTTCATGCAATCGTTTGCTTTTTGCTCAGTTTTTAGATCGGTGCTTGAACGTTGATTAAATTCTGAAAAGATGCCATCTTTAGCTAGCTAAATTAGAGACTTTAATAGCACTCGACTAAGCGCTGCTTTGTGTTATCCTTTTGGAATTTTAAAATCCTAAACACTTAATCAAACAGAGATTTCGACTGCTGCCTGCTTGTTGGTATGAATTAAATGATCAATTTATCAGCGATCTAGACCCGAACTTGGCCATGTCTAAACACTTACGAAGTTTGAGTGCTTAATAGTTAAGTCGTTACGCTTATAGTATATACATTTTCATAATGCACTCATAGAGTTCGATATAGTAAATATTGCACTTACCATTTGGTAGCAGTTGATTGCCTACAAATCACTTAAGAATTTCATATAGTTTTCAATTGAAATAATGCCTATAAAGAATTGAACTTGAATGTGCGATTGCTGTGCGGGTTTAAGAATAAGGTGCATTATTTATTAAATACATAAGGGATTGATCAAAGTATCGTTTCATACTTGTTGTATGACAACTGTGTGTGCAACTAGAGACATTTTTAATAGGTCTTTTGTATAAGTTATCGATAACTACGTTGTGCATTCGATTTATTGGTTGTGATAGCGTATTTGTCGTGTTTGTCATTAGCAAATTAGTAAGTAGTAAGTAGTAAGTAATAGTAAATAAAATTCATCAAATTACTCGTACAATTATCATACCGATTTATCAAAAGGGAAAACAATATGTTTGTTATTTTGATTTTTTTTGTTTTTGTTTTTGGTTTTGATTTTGGTTTTTTTCTTTCTACCGAAAAGTGCAATTTTGAGAAAGTCAAACGTAAAGAACTAAATGTAATATTCGATAAATGAAATCTTGAAGAAGCTTTAAGAAAATAGAGAGGGGCACATCACTTACTGCCAGGAGAAGCTGCCGGTGATGCCATCTTTAAGCCGATCGCGCAACGATCGCTGTCGACTTGGTCCTGAACCGCTTAGGGGCGTCAAAATTGGATTTTCACCATCCTCCAGCACCGTTGAGATATTCGAGGCGGATGTGGAAATGGATGCGCCAGCATGTTCCATAATCGGTGGCTGTTGTTGGTGCTGGTGCTGGTGATAGTAATGATGATGGTTCGATTGGTGATGTGGTGAGCCCGGCGATGACCCCGCTGGCGAGTCTCTGCTGTTCAAATGTCGACGGATCGACCCATGACGTGGTGAATTTTCACGTGACATTATTTCGTTTTCGATATTTTATGTTTTGTTGGTTTCGTTTCGTTTCGTTTCGTTTCGTTTGTCGTTTAATTATCAACAGAAATTTTGCAGAAAATAATTAGAAGCATAAAACAATTAGTTCAATTGCAGCCAATAATTTTGCAGTTGTTTTTATTCATTTCTTTTTTATTTTTCTTAGATTTTAAATTAAGAAATCGAGCGAGCTGAACTTTGATTTTTAGATTTTTTTTTTTTTTTTTTTTTTTTTTTTTTGGTTTTTATTTTTAAGTGGTGAGTTTATTTATTAATTGCACATAGAGCCAAAAATTTTGTGTAAAAGTTTGCTATTTGGGAGGTAGGCATAATCCAAAAAAAATTAAATTAATTGGAAAAAAATTAGATTATAAAAAATCGATTTAATATTGTATAAGTGTAAGTAATTAGACATTGCATTGATTAGAATATATATGTAAATATGTTTATCATACGCGAAATATTGAAGAAAATGTTAATCGACGTGAAAGTTCTTCGCTGTAGTATAAGAGAGTGTGTGAGTGTGTGTGATATTTGGCAGCTGTTTTAGATAGCATGAGTACAGCGTAGGAGAAGTATAAGACGGGTATAAGAAAGTAATAGAAGATGGATACGAATTTAAAGCATATCATTAGAATAGTTTAAGAGCAATAGTATACCAATAGTATAAGAGTATGAGTACAGTAGGAAAATAGCATAAGTAAGATATAAGACTATTTTAGACTGTAAGAATAGAGTTATAATAAGAATAGTATAAGAGTATGTAATGGTATGAGTACAGTACAAAATATGGGTATAATATTGTTATAGGATATGTAGTAGAGTTTCATAGAATTGAATAGTGCATGTAAGAATAGCATTGGAATTGCTTAATAGCAGTATAAGAATCGTATAAGAGTAGTTTATGATTTGTTTTAATTTATACTATAATTAAGATAGACTAGATAGGAGTTGGATAAGAGTAGTAGCAAAAGCGGTTTTTATAATATATATGTAACATGTAAATATCATGTGTCGTATAAGATTTGTATATGCATATAAGAGTAGTATAAGAAACAGGTACAAGCGTTCACAAGCAGCATGCTCTTCTCTTTACGATTTTCACAAACTATTTGCTGTTTCTTATTCCATATTATTTGTCAATTAAAAAGCAGAAAGTAGTGTGAGTTTTCGAAAGTTGATTGATCATATGCAGAGATATAACAAATGCAATTTGTTTGGCAAAGAAAAACGCACATTTTGTTGGCCGTATTTAATTGTTATTAGCCGCAGGGTCGCAGACGTACTACTACAACAAGTGTATCCAATGTCTCAGGTTCCCTAAGCGTATCCAATTTGAAATATATAATAATATCATAGTTTTGTAAATGGTATAGATATTTACATAGGCATATCTAGGTGGATATTGTAGTCTGAACTTGTTTGGATAGATAGACGGATAGGCTATACGAGTTGGTGTCATAGCAATGGATAGCGCAGTCGCATTAGTTCAAGTTTATTATATTCATATGAAGGCACATTACAAATAATTTGATATTATATATATGTACATCGAGAGCGATATTGGCTTTACAGGTAATATGTAGAGGAGTATTAAAACGTTTAGAGTAAACAGCAAATAATGTGTGTACATTTAGGCAGACATTTATAAGAGAGTAAATAATCTAGTTATATTAGTTTGTTCTTGTTCTTCGTCTTCTTCATATTTCTCTCTCATTCTGTCTGCTATTAACTGTTGCACAAATATTGACATACATCTATGGTTAGGTATACGACTATATATGTTTATATATATATATATATATATCTATATATATATCTATTGGTATAGCTGGATATTGTATGGTATGTATGTGGGCATAGCTGTTATACGAGCATTGTTGTTTAATTAGTTTTACGTATTCATAATTTAATTAGCAATATGCATATTCCTGGTATTTGATATTGGATATTAGATATTTGGTATTTGATATTGTTGTATTGTAATTGTGTTGTATCTGTGTTTGTTGTGCTGCAATTGTCATCATTCGTTTATTCATTTGTTAATTGTATTTGTTGGACCAGGCTAATTCTAGTTTTAATGATTGTATGTGTTGAGTTCGCAGAGTGTGTTTATTGAGTTGAGTATCGTTAAGTTGTGTGTATTTAAGTTATTAATTTCATTAATATCGATAAGTAGATTAGACATTCTTGTAATGGGCAACGAACCTGCAAGTAGAGAATTTGAATTTTTATTAATTAAAATTAAATTTAATTTAAATTAAACATATATATTCTCTTAGTAATACAAAATAAATAAAATGTTGGTAGCATATATTAACTAATAATAATAATAATATGTTAAGAGTTATTATAATTTCTAGCTGTAGTTGATTTTAATATTATATACTTAATATGTTTATCAAAATATGAAAATTCAAACAACGAATGATTTTAAAATTATTATAATTTATTATTTATTATAATAAGTTATTATAATGATGAGTTTGAAATTTAATCGACACATTTGATGCATTTCAAACACCTCTTATTCTCTTAATGTTTATTATCCATTTGAAATGCGGGAAAAGTATCTCAAATGCTATTTGCAAACATCTCAACAACTCTGTTGGAACTCGACTTGGAATGGCAAAAGAAAAATAAACTAGACTTGAAGACAAGAAGCAGATTAAATGCTTGGTGGAGAAGGCGGTGGGAGTATCTGTTTATTTTCTCCTATTTTTGTGTGAGGGGAATACTTGTCAATTTGTTTAAAACATTGAAATCCAATTTGCGTTCTTGTAGTTTCCTCTTTTAAGTTTTTCTGCTTCCACAACTGCAATAATAATAAAACTAACACAAAGAACCAAACGATTCGAATTGACAATAATCACAATTTGCATTTGTATCAAGTGATAATATTTAATTTAGGAATATAAAATAATAATGTGGCTGCAGTAAGAGAAGTTATCAAAGCGTTCGAATAAACACAGAAGTATTATCCATGCTTCTATTTCTTCTATTTAAATTGCAAAATAAATCTGAAAATTAAAAAATAATAACAAAAGGTTAAAACTAGTATAGGAATTGCAATTAGAAAATATGAATTGAACCAAAATTGTTGTTTAACCTGCGGGGGAATAGCTTTCAATGATATTTTCCAAAACTGTTGAGCTTGTGTCAGAGCAAAGTCCTCAACGAATTATTCAGGATGTTGTACAATGCCAAATGATGTTACCACCATCGCCGAGCCTTGACAAATGCCCATTACCATTCAAGTTTTCGACACTAAATCCAATGTCAAGTTGCTCTCAACAAACCAAAGCCAGGGAAATGAATTATTCATGTCAAAAATGTCAACGGAACAAGAGAAAAAAAAAATAAAACGAATGACACAAAAGTTTGATTTTGTTTCTTCATTTTTTTGCCAAACTCAGCTCAGCGATGACAAGAAAAATTTGAAGAAAATATGTAAAATATACGACGTGATGATGAGTAGACAGACATGGAATAACTAGAATTATTGGTTTCCTACAATCCTCACCGAGTTGTTTATACATTTCCTTAACTCCTAGACTCTTATTATGATTATTAACCATAAGTATATTGAGAGTTCATCCTTATAATAGCCTACTTTCCTACCCGAAAACTGTTAAACAGGTATCGATTCAACATTGGCATTGATCTTTAATATAAAGTTGTTTGATTTACTGAAGAAGTATAAGACGTGTATAAGAGAGTTGTAGAAGATGTATAAGAGTTGTATATACTTGAATCGGGTAAGAATAGCATTAGAAAAGTTGCAGAGCAATATACCAATAGTATAAGAGTATGAATACAGTAGAAAAGTAACATAAATAAGATATAAGACTAATTTAGTGAAACATGTATCGACTCATATTAAATTATTTGATTTACGGAAGAATTACTTACTAACTTGGCTAGGTTCTTATTTAATCTCAAAAGGATTGAACATTACTCGTAATAATAATAATAATATCCCATATATGCATATAAAATCTATAAAAAATATTGATTCAATTGCCAAAAGATTTTAATAGAGTAGAGGATCGCAAATTAAGCTAACTTCGCACTTTTATGTCCAATTAAATTTCAAATTAATATTCACAAACAATTTACAAGTCAAATTAATTACTTCATAAATATAAAATAAATTGATTTAAACCAATCAACGCTAATTAGGCTATCATTTATAATTACATTGTATGAAAATTAAATGAATCATGTAACATGCGTGCAATTAGAGCTGTGATTTTAATTAATTATATAATTAAATAGTTTGATATTGCCTCTCTAACATTTTATATCAACAGTCTTGTAGAGAATGTCATGTTCGCACATTTACTAGCATTGATGCCAATGTTCCACTTACGGGCCTATATCTCGAAGCTCCTGACATATTGCTGCAAGGCCTCGGCGGCAGTGCCAAGAGACTGGCTCCTGGTAAGAACAGCGGTGTCGTCGGCATATGTTGCGATAAGAACGTCCTGAGGGTCAACTGCTCGTACTGCACACGGCTTCGGCATGTCGACTGTGTATATAGAGTACAAAGTTGGTCCATGTACACAGCCACAGCATACTCTTTCTGCTCCATAACCTCCAGTGCAAAATTCACAACTCTATGCAATTGTTCTGGTGTACCATGTCCCTTACGAAAACCGAACTGCCACTTTGGTATCGCTTGAGATACGCTCTCCAGACTAAGGATCCGAGTTAAGATGACCTCTCTCCATCATTTTACCCAACGCCGGAAGGAGACTGATTGGTCTGTATGAGTTGGCCTCCCTTGGTTGCTTCCCAGGCTTGGGGATCCTGGTAATCAGTGCAGACTTCCCCAGGATCTTCTTCTTTTGGACGGCCATTAAATGGGAGTATTTCGAACTATGCGGTGTTTTCCAAGTTTTCCAAGAAATTTTGGGACTGCTTTCTGCGATCAGCACTTTATGAAGCTCCCTGAATAACCCCCCCCAGATTGAGTGTATTTTAGATTTGCGCCTGAAGACAAAACTTGTACCGCCCACGCCAACGCAGACACTTCTAACTTGGCACGTGCATAGAGAGCACCACATGGAAGCAATGCTGAAAGTTTCATTAAGATCGCTCCACAAATAAGAAAGAAATCAGCAAAATAAAACTGAATAAAACTTCCGTTACTCGATTTTTTGCCCCGCCCCTTTTCAAAAATTCCGAGTTTTTTTTGGTGCATTTTGTTCGGTTGGAAGGGCTGATTCGAACGGTACAAAAAAAATGTTCTAGGGGGGGCTGGTTTTTGAAAAAAAACGCGAAAAAAAGCTTAAACTAAGATTTTCAGTTCATCCTAAAAGTATGCAATCAATTTTGTATCGTGGGAGTTGAACTTCTTGGGGGACAACTTAAATGTGAACGAGCTGACGAGCTGACGTCTTCGGTGCCTGCAATTATTGTTGCTTGTGTTGTTGTTATCGTTGTATCCTTGCAATGTAATTAAGCAGCAGCTGGAGACGTTGAGCACTGCTCGGGGGATTAAGATACGCCTACAACACTGAGCAAGATACATTTACAGAGCCTGATGCAGATGCAGATACATACGCTATACATATGTGCAGCAGAGTCGGAGGGCATGACAGTAATGCGCATAACAGGACTCCATGCAGTCATGCAAATACACACACACACACACACGTACACACGCGCATACAGACACACATACCCAAGCTCATTATTATTATGAGCAGTTGTTGTAGTTAATGTCCCCCCCCCCATTCACGCTTTGTCTGTTGCTCTGCCAAAGCTCCTCGTCCCACTGTACCACCCCACCCTCCTCTCCATCATTCAGCCATCGCTCTTGCTGCGTTTGTGCACAATTTTGTTGCATGGAAACTATAAAATGAGCAGCAGTCGCAGTCTTCATAAGCAGGGAGGCGTGGCTGGCAGCCCTAGCGAGGCACATTTAATGCTCACAACGTTGAGGTCCCCAACTGCCGCACTATGGTAAGAAATTGCAAATCAACTAAAATAAGTTTGACGAAGGCTTAGGCAGTGCATACGCTTCATTTCTGCAGTCATTAAATAACATAAATATCAAAAGTGAATCAATTGATTGAGCCAAATATAATTTACATATTGTAAATTTGGAAAATCAAACGCATTTCCAACTTATGTGTTGCAAATATTTAAAATATATTTTACTTATATAAGTTAATGGTCTTTTTTTTAAATTATATTAAAATATAAATATAAAAATATAATAAATAATATTATTTTATATTATTTTAAAGTAAATATAACAAAAAAAATCAATTATAAAAATAATGCATTATTTTTTTCATTACTTTTTAAATCACATTTAACTTATATTAAATAAAAATAATATTATTAAAAATATGGAAAAATTGAAATTACTTTTTAAATTAATATCACTTAAAGTGCCACGCCCACTGTGGCTGAGACTGTGGACATTTGCGGAAGTAAATGTGTTTCCATGTGCGGCGAACTTGAAAGTGGGTATATATATATATGTGTGTGTGTGTGTGTGTGTGTGTGTGTGTGTGTGGGTTTTTAATATGTGCGCTTGTGTTAATGTCTCGACTGCGTTGAGTAATGAATGCCGCCTGGCAAAGCATAGAAAGCGAGTTCCAATGTCCTTCACACACACACACACACACACACCCACACAGTAATTTTGAAGGCTATGCACTTAAGCGAGGTCATAAATACGAGAACAGGCAGAATAACAGAGACGGAGACGGAGACAGATGACGAGAGGGAGAGAGAGAGAGAGTGAGTTTATATAAAACGATGCTGAACTTTAAGCCTTTAAATCGCAGGCATTTAATTTTTGGCCATACTGTGACACACACACCCACACACACACACACAAACATACATACACACATACATACACACAGTGGTAGTGTGTCAGAAGCAAGCACAGTTTCCGTTTCCGCTGAGCTTTGTGATGTTTCCTGACACCTCGTTCGTTGCCGCAGTTTTACTCTTTTCATTCATAATTGCAGGATGCATTTATTTAAGGTCTCTCTCTCTCTCTTTCTCACTCTCACTCTCTCTTTGTTCTTTGTTCATTTCTCTCGTACTTTTGCGTTGGTTCTAGTGTGCAAACATCAAGGATATCCTTGAGTTGGCACTGAAAAAATATTTACACTACGTGGACACAATGAATTGCACTTTTTGCCAGCGAAAGCTGTTTAAAGCTTTAAAGCTGCTTAATTGTAATTGTAATTGTAATGTAATTTATTCCAAAAATTGAGTCAATTTCACAGTGCAAATGTCCTTTGTTTCTGTCGAAACGAATGAATGGCTGAACATGAAACGAATACTCGTACATGCGAGTCCATTCATCTGGGAATACGGACGATCGGCCACTTGATTCGCTTCCATAAGCCCCAATGACTTTTAGCGGATGCACTAAATTACACTTGACCAATTGTGCTGTAACTGTAGGCCATTGCAGTTCTAATTCATACGAATAGAACTACAAAATTAATATTCAAGAGCCACTTTGAATACGGAAGCTTCTTTTGAAAATTGAACTCATAAACATGGAAAATTTCAATAACATTTGCATATGAAACTATTATGCACTTCGTTCACTTCAATTCAGTTACAAATATATTTCTTTCTCTAATAAAATTTAGGTGTAAAACCAGTTGAAGTCTGTTAAATAAAGATAATAAAATTTATAATTTTATAGTTGTTTCATCTATTCGAGGAACACTAGAATATGTATGAAATTTTGATGCTCTACCTGCATTCAATTTGAAACTTAATATATTCTATAAATTAATAAAAAAAAAACAAGCGAATCAGTTGAGCATGAGTGATAGTTTAATACCCTTTATTGATTATATTATAATATAACAGGTGTTTAGCATTTGTGTAGCAATTGCATATTGAATTCTTTTACATGTGCATAGCAGCAAGCTTTGTGCACACACTCGATCAAAAGCTGAGTGTTACGTCACTTTATTAACATACGCATGTATCGCATTCGTTCGCCTATTTCTTTGGCTATTTCTAATGGGAAAATTATGGGGAAATCTATTAAATATATTTATTAGCTTGACTTCATACTTATTTAATAAGTATAAACGGTCTACATAAGGTTTGTCAAACGGGAAATATGCCTAAAAGGCTTAAGGTAGCAACTCCAACAGCATTAATTATATATATTCATATCTGTCTGTCTGCCTGTCCGCCTGCCTATCCTTCTAGGTGAATGCGTGGATCTTAGAGCTTATAAAATTTGGAGAGTGCAAACTTGTTACTGTTGGCAAATTGAAATTATCTGTAAACTCTGATAAAAACTATCACTTAATCAATTACTTGAACTTTAACAATTGAAGCTAATTATTTATAATATTAAATAAATAAACTCAAATACAAATTTGATTATTGATTTGTATGTGTGTGTGTGTGTTTTAAGCCCACTTGTTGGCAACATATGCTGCCGGATAAATTTCAATTAAATTTAATTTCAACATGAGCACAAAATACAACTGTTCTATGGCTTCCACAAACTAGTTGCAAATGTTAGTGGTCATGACAAATAGGCAAATAGGTGTGATGGATGGGTTGTTGTTCGGTTGGGTAACGGCCTAAAATATGATTTGGTTTTGCTTGCATGACAAAATCAATTGGCCCTTGGCGATGGTGTTGGTGTTGGTGTTGGTGTTGGTGTTGGTAATGGCGACGGCGATGGCAGAAGCAACAAAAGCACGAAACGCAATTAAGTTCTCACAATGTGTGAGGCAGTTAGGTAGATAATGAGAGAGACAAACAGAGAGAAAGAGACATAGAGAGAGAGAGACAGAGAGAGAGAGAGAGAGCGCGAAATGGAGAGACTGAAGCAAATGTCTGACATTAATCAAAATATTCGTATATAGGTCAATAATTAGAGCAAATTTGTGAATAGTCGTAGGTCGATGAGTCATGTGCTGTGCTGCAGTGACCTCCACTCCATAAACAGAAAAGCACACAAAGTTAAAATCATTTATTTACAATATATTTAAGTAGCTATAAGCTTAGGGTTTATAGGGAAACTTTGAAGGTGGAATGCTTACTTGGTTTGTAGTCTGTATTTGCATTTGCATTGGCAGCTTTTGATAATTCCAAGAATATTTCACAGTATAATTGCAATTTGTGCGCTCTTTAGGGTAGCCAGAGACCACACACACACACACACACACACACACACACACACACACGCAAAAGCTTAGGTCTTTCTCTTTTGCTCTCTCCCAGCACGTTACGCATACGCTACGTTGGCCAAGCGCATAACTTTGCTAGCTCGTTTGCCAGTCGTTCGCACAGCCCATGGCCAAGTGGCTAAGAAGTGCTAAGGTGCTTCAAGGCAGTTAGTTTGTATTTACTTAATACATTGAGTGTCTAAGGCAACAGGCAATGAATTTGTATTTATAAACAGATGACAGGAGGTAAGCATAATCAACTAACGAGTATGCCCACAATGTCATCATGAGTAGATGAAGTAGGTTAACCATTTAAATAACTTATAACTTATATATAACTTATAACTAATAAGTTATAATAAAACTAGAAATTAATAAAATAAAAATAAGGTAAGCAAAGATTGTCATTGCCACGAACTTGAAGCCCAACTTAAGGGTCGACTATAAATACAAGAAAGTTAATTATCTCATATAGTCTCACACCTGCTTATACACACACAGACTCACACACACACACACACACACATGCATCTATAACTGTCAGTGGCTGGTTGTCAAAACGACCAAGTCAACAATTTATCAACGTTTTAATTAACATACACGCAGCAGCAGCAGCAGCACTTAAAACAAATACCAGAGGGACGTAAAATATTATGTAGCTAGAGGTTGAGTCGTCAGGTTGTTAGGACACGTGCGCGGTAGTTAAAATGAGAATTGCCAGCACAAAATGGCGACAATTAAAGGTGCGATCTGTGGCCCAAGATATTCAATTGGAATACCCACAGTGCGTCCTATCCCAAGCAATAAAAGATAGACAGGCACAAGCAGATAGACAAGAAACGCAGGCAGGCAGCAAGGCGTACAATATTTAACAGTCAGAGAAAGCATTTTGTGTGGTCTACAATGCCGCAATTAATGGCCGAAAGTAAAAGTCCTGTGGGTTTTGCCGGCCTGTCTTGAAACTATCAAACAATTTGAATGGTGCACAAAACTTATGCTCAAAACGCACGCGAACGGAAGACACATCAAGATACACTCATACACACACACACACACACACACATAGATATACATATATAAGAGGACTGTAAGAACGCCCACGCAAAATGTTTCCTTCTTGGCAGCAAAAAATACTTTTGCTTTTTCTTTTCCATTCACTGAATGAATACCGCGCATAAAATGGCCATGCTGCGTCTCTCCCGCTCGCTAAAAGTCGCTCTCCCACTTGAATATGCCGTGCTCTCTCTCTCTCTCTCTCCCTGTCACGCATACAACATACACACATACGAAAAAGTTGAAAAAAACAAAACCTTGTCAAGGACAAAGCACGCAACGCAGCTAAAAACAGCTGAGCAGCTGCCTGCAGTTATTGTTGTTGTCATTATTGCTATGCTGTTATCGCTCTCTCTCTCTCTTTGGCTGTTCATGCGCACACTGTTAAGTTAGCATCTGCTGTTGACAGCTATACAAGTGCCCTGTTAGCGCAAATGTTAACGTTCTGTTAGGTAGATAAATATGCTAGAAAAATTGATTATTGGGTTTCTTCGCAAAGCAAACATTAACAATAACTAACTTATGCACTATAATTGAGTTTCCACAGTTGACACTTGTTCGAAGAGTATGTTTATTTGCGTACACAAATATGAAGAAAGTTTTTGTTATTAGATTTGGCAAGTTAAATGGTCCCTTTTTATGCAAGTTATTTCGAAATTTTTGACTACGTATGTTAGCATGTTTTTAGTATTTATCGACAACTCTTGGCCAAAAGATCATAAGCCGCAGTTAGGCTACCAAAGCGAGCAAATCAAATGAAACGCTTCGAGTTGACTTATATAATTTAGGCAAACTTTTAGCTGCCCAGCTTTCCATTAAAATACGGAACTTCAAAACTTTTAGGCACTTCTTCAACAAAATTGAAGTGCGTAACAAAGCGTGTTTGCACACAAGAATAACGTATCCATACAATAAGCTTGTATTTCAAATTCTTATAGATTTTATGGGTCATAATAATAACAGGATATCGTAAATTTTCCAACAACTGCGTACATCATTGTAGACTTAGGTTTCTTTAGAAGCAGCAAGAAGAAGCAACAGTAAAGCTGCTTCCGACGAGACCCACAAATATGTGCTGTTGTTAAGAAATCACTTTCAATTGAGTTGAGTCTTCCACTGAGAAACTACAATCAACAATTGACAGACATTCATTGGAAAGGAAATAAAACGAAAACCGCTAAAGGGAATTTCACTTTAAATTTCAATGACCCTGCACGAATCGCATCTCAATAAAATGCGAGGGTAATAGATGTGAATAGATGTGAATATATGTGCATATATTATAGATATATACATATATATATGTACATTTTTATAGAAGTTACAACTGCTCTTTTCCTGTGTTAAAAGATCTATGTTTGAAATTAATTGACACATTTCTCACCAATTTCGGAAAATTGTTTTCGTTGAGTGGGAAATGGGCGTGTCAAGGCTGTCCAATTGCTTTCAAAGTTCTACCTTGAATGCTAAATTTCTAAAAGAAAAAATAAAAATAAGAAAAACAAAAAACCTTATGTGCAACTCACTGTCAAACGCCATTTAAAAAGTCAACAAAACTTTGCCGCGAAATCCCTAGAAAAAAATAAATCAGAAAGCTTACAGTCGAGCGTACGCAACAGTATGATACCCTGCATCTGTACCAGAGAATATACATATAATAATTTATGTATGTATGCATGCATTTCTTTATAAATACAGGGTAACTGTGTGTTTGTGGAACTTACTAACTTTTTAAAGGAAATCTGACTTTTTACCACTGTGTGTGTATAGTGAGTTTATATATTTCGCAGAATTTTTCTTCTAAGAATTTTAAATGCACAAAGTGAATAGAGTAAGCAGTAAGACAGATTTGACAACAAAACTATAAATAGTATCGTTCAGCATTTAGATGGAAAAGGCATTTAAAAGCTATGGAAATCCGGTCACAAGTTAAGAGACTCGCATTTGTTGGTTTTCTCAATATGCTTTCAATGACGGATGATGGTTGACCAGCAAATGGCTTAAATACTTCAAGCCCAAGTCCTGCAACAACAAAAGCAACAACAACTACAACACAACCAGCAGGCAAAAGGAAAAGCAATAAACGGCAAAACAAATGAAACGGCGACAGAGCCAGCCAGGAAAATGTCCTGGAAATGACGGCGACTTTGTATTCACTCGTTGGTGGCCAAATACACGAACACACGCATACATACACATGCACCTACACATACACATCTATATATACCAACAAACAAACAAAGAATACACGTTACAACAATGGCAAGCCAACAAAGCGTGTAGCAGGAAAACAGCAGGAAAAACAGGCCAGAAGGACATGCGTTTTGCTGGGCCAGGAAATGTTGCCGAGAAGCTCAGAGGGAAGCAAGCCAAAGCAATACCAAAAGCAACCAAGATGACAACAAGAATTTTTGGAATATTTGAAGCACAAATAAAAATAATAAGCAACCGCTTGTAATCTAAAATACAAGATACAACAGCCTCTGTGTAGATGTATGCCAGCTAAGAGGCCGAAGAGAAGGGTATACGATATAAGAGAAAGAGGAGGCTAACATTTATGGACAAGATCTAGCATAAATAGACAATAGCAGAATAGTAGTCCTACTACTACTAATGGAAGATATTTTTGCTTAGGAGTAGTTAGTAAAATTGTTTCATACTTAACAGAGCGATAAAGAGCTGTTCATACAGAAACCACTGTTAATCTGTGCTCCTCTACAAATGGATCAAAAGCTTAAAGATCTGAAATTGTTGCATTCTTAAGAGAACGCTACAACATAGCTGTAGAAGAGTCAGGAGAATGAGCTTAAGGTAACTGCGCCCTCCCGCAGTTAGCAACAAGAATGTAAGAGAAAATTCCAGAAGGGAGAATATTTTATACAATTTCAAGAGATCATTTGAAGTCATTTCAATAATAATAATATGTTTGTATAATTAATAATGCGACTTCTTCAGTGAAGAAAAGAGAAAGAAAATAAAGGAAAACAAGAATAAAAGCAAAAAAAGAGAATGAGAGGACTCTCTTTTGCTTATTCAAAAAGAGCGTGAATCTTTGAAAAATCAGTGCAAATTATAGGATATCAGTGGGATATCAGAAATCCTATTACCAGCTTAGTTATTAAATGTTAAAAATATGCAGTAATAAAATTAAAGCTCACTTAATGATAAGAGAGTATCTTTCTTCTTCTAAAATGCTTTAGGTTCGGCTGATGGATGGATTATAAACAGATGATTGCATATTTAATATGTATTATAACTAAGTTTACCTCAATTATCACACAGCTCAAATCAATCAAGTGATAAGTAAATTCATTTCTATACACAATAATATTATACATAAATACGCAATGGGCCAAAAAAGAAGTAAAACAAAGTCCAGATTAAAAGTGTCACACAAGTTTACAGGCAGAATCACGAAATGTACGCAACAAAGAACTAACTGAAGCAAATTAACAAAATTGTAGAAGAAAAACAATGTAAAAAGTGTGCGGCTATTAAATTTAACAAGCAATTGACTCAACCAAAAGGGCCGAGCAACCAAAAATGGGCAAGCAATGGGGGAAACGGTGCGGACGTATTGAGGAGGTCGGTAGGTAAGTTTGTTAGGTATTGCATGGGGGGGAATGGGGGGTCAGCTGGGCAATGTTTTACGGGCCGATAATCAATAAATGTTGTGGAAAATGTAACGCTGGGAAATTGTTACACATGCTGCAGCTGATGAAGCGAAATTAACTGAAATCTAAATGGAGCAGACGAGCATTTTCGATTTTCAATGGCAGAAGACAAAAATAAAACAGACGATTTGTATGAAAATAATAGATTAAAGTATTTACTTTCCCTTTGCACTCTCTGAACGACTGCAATGTTTGCTTGTTTACGTTTACAACTTACATTGTTTAATTGTTGTTGTTGGTTGTTGCTTGTTGGTTGTTTATGAAGAGACTGCTGACAATGCTGCTTACGCTGCGTATGCGTAATATGCTTTCTAAATTGTTTTAATTGACACTTAACAATTTTTACCAAAAATGGCTAACAGTTCTTGTTACTGCTGTGATTCGCCACACTTAAACGCACAAAGTCACGCGCCATACGCACACACACACACACACACACACACACAAAATACACACGCGCGCACACACATATACAGATACGCCGAGATTTATGTAACATACAGTTAAACCGCTTATATCGGTTTCTGATAAATGTTCAATCTGTGTTCGAAAACTTGCCAATTTTATGCATTTGAGTCAGCCATTTTTATGGCGTCTTCTGTTTGTTAAGTTTGTTATTGCTTTAAGTTTTTTTTATCGGTTCCTTCTTCCGCTTTGATTTAATTTTTTATTTTGCCGTTTTGTAGCTTTCCAAACTTGCACGGTCTACTGTTCACGACGTACTATGCTAACGGTATTTACGTGCCAGCCAAAAGAGAGTCAATCAGAAGCAGAGAGAGCAAAAGCTTGAGCGAGAGAAAAAATTAAAAATCAAAAAGGCACGCGCGCTCTCTTACTGCTGCTGTTAAGCAAAACAGCTGCTGTTACGATAATGTTAACATTGTTGTAGTAGCTACGAAGTCTTCTACTAAAAGCTATGAATAAATAAATAAATACGAGTACAATTCAAGAAATACTTTTCCTTCATTATTTATTTGCCATTTTTAGTCGAAAAACACGTCTGAAAAGTGATTGTTAATTTGGTAAGAAAGAATATTTGTAATCAATAATTGATACACTATATTAACAACACCTTAGCATTTACTTTCTTATCTAAATAATCATTTAAAATCCAAATTATACAAATTAAATGTCTTGTCCACTGTTAACATCGCACTCTGTTAACAGATATCGATGTCGCTAACAGTACGCTGTAAACTTCAAAACCACAAACTGTTTATAGTTGTTGCTGCTGCAAAAACTTTCACTATCAACATTCGACATGTGCACAATATACAAACACGCACATACATACACACACATGCACGCATGTATGTGTAGACAATATTGGACTATCCCTCTCTCTCTCTCTCTCTTCCTTTATTACTCTTGTAGTTGCTGCGAGCTTGGGAATTGTTATTGTAGCAAGCTGCGCACTCTCGCTGAGAACAACATGAAACTGTCAGTGTTGTTGTTTTTTATCAGATAGGCCTTTTTGCCCTCTTGGGGGCTTGTTTTCAGTTTTCAATGTTAAGTGCGATAAAAGAGAGCGACGCAAAGGAACAGAAAGGAATGGAGAAAAGGAAGGCCAAGCGCATGGAGTATTCCCCAATTGTTGGGCGATGTCTATGTAAATTCTATGGGGCCGCCTACGCAAATGATTCGCAAGGAACAAGGCGTATCGACCACCCACAACCCACTAATAGAACACACAATCAGCGCAATTCAATGCAATTAATTATGCCTTTAGATTTTGTGCACTGAGTGTAATATTGCTCGCAATTCATTTAGTTCCATTTATGCATTTACGACTTTGCGGCTTAAAAGTGTGCTTGAGCTTTTAGTCTGGCATGTCAGCAATTTATGTTGCCTTTAATAGACTAATATGAATATCTTTTAAGTTGTAAATAATATTGTACAAATGGAATCAGTAGGTGATATCACAATAGTTTTGTGTTTGCTTTTCTATAAGTCTTGCATTAATTGCAAGCAGCTTTTTTCTGCTCGTTCATCTGTTGTCTTGTTCACATCGTCAGACAGGCTGACTGATATAACACCCACGCATAGCAGTGTTATATATGTGTATGTATGAGTGCGTGAGCGTAAGTGTGAGAATATGTTATGTAACCGTTGTGTTGCCCTTTATGATAGAATTTTTCGCATTGGCCTTGTTGTATGCATGTAGTGATGTATTTGTTATACTCTTACTTTGAGCATTACAAACATCTCACTGCATATGCAACGCACTATAGAAATAAAATGTAAGAATATTTAATCTTCACTATAATTCTTGATATTTATTCTTCTGTGTCAGGCATTGTAATTTGTTGTTGTTATTGTTGTTGTTTGTTTGGCGCGTGGCTGCGTTAATTGAACATTTTTGTTGTCGGTGGGGAGGGACCTGTGGCATTGAGGAGCCTTCTGTTCGCTTAGTTTCGAGTTATGGCCGTAGACATTGAGATAGATAACAGGTCACACCCCTATTGGGGTAAGGTTAATGAAGTAGGTCGACCTAAAGATATAGTATACCCTATAAAGAATTGAAAAAGGTTGTATTGGAAGTCGTGGCAAATTATTGTGGGACACATAAAAATGAGAAAAAACTGTTAATGTATTTATATTAATATTTGAAATGGGATTTATTTAGTCAACATATTTTAGATTCCAGCTGTCTTTATACTTTCTTAATGCGAAAATATAATCGAATAATTTGAATACTAACAAACATTTCAATAATTAGCAATTAATTTAGCTACAAAGTGACTTATAGATTTCGCAGAAATATATTAATAAATATTAAACATAATTATATAAGTAGATTAATTTAATTGACATAACTTCAAACTAAAAGCAATCGCAACATAGTATTTGATTATTCAGATTACAATTAATAACAATTCAATAGCCCAATCTATATCAAGCAGTTTACATTGCATTGAAAATTATTGTTAATTACATTTAACAGCAGCAGTTAATTATTAAAATTGTGTCGAAGTCACAATGTGCGACTGTTGACCAACTTAATGGCTATATATGAACGATATAGTTTTATTTCTACATATATATTTATATACAAATATACATCTGGCTTTGGGTCATTTCTAAGTAGAAATGAAAAAAAAAAAATTAACAGGTGAACGCTTGAAAGAAGGCAACACTTTTTTATTGCTTAGTCATGAGTAGAGCATTTAATCAAACAGAGAGAAATAGAGAGGGAGTGTGCATTTGTGAGAAAGAGAGAGCGAGAGAGAGAGTCACGCCCACAGACATACATATGTGTAAAATAGTATACAATTTTGTGGCACTCAAACATACACACGCACAAGCCAAACAACAACAACAAACAAACAGCCCACGTCAATCTGTCAATCTGTCACTTCGTCAGTTCGTCAATCTGTCGGTGAGTCTTTAACTCAGCTCGTAGTCGGCATTGTGTAGTGAGTTGTGAAGGTTGGCCGCTTCGTTGATAAACAAGAATCGATAAAGCCAAACGAGATGTTTTTGCCCTCGTAGCTTTATAACAAACACAACACATACACACACATACACACACACACACACACACACACACTTCTCCATGCACCCTAAAATGTTTCAAATTGTGATTTGCTTTAGATTATCAGCGACTGCTTGAAAACATTTGTACACTAAAAAGAAGAATACGGTAAGGATACGATGTTAATTATCTCTATTTTCTGTTTTCAGCACAAGATTGTGTTGACCATCGATCGTCACCAGACACAATATCCCATAGAGATACACTCACTAAGAAGAGGCCCACAAATTAGATGAAATTATGTATCACACAACAATATTAATGTCCTATCATGCCAAAACATGCTTATTGTAAAATTCTAATTGGAAGTGGGTTAATGTTTCTATAGAAGTTTAATTCTTGATCTACTAGGTTGCATTTTCCTTGCTGAAAGTCAAGGGTTCGAAGCTTAACGTTTTAATTTTTATAAATTTTAATGCTTTTTTTCCAAATCAATTTGCAGATGTGCTCAAAAGTCAATGCAAAATGCAAAACAATTTCGAACATTTATTTTCTTATCCTCAGTCTTCTTTGGCTATGCTTTGTGTTCAGTAACAACACTTTCATATGCTTTGTTGTTGCATTGCTCCAATAATGCGAACAGCTGCGACCGTCATACAAATGTGAGCTATATTTGTGTATTGTTGTTGTTGCACTACGCCGACTACGAAGATGGGATAAGCGAAAAGTGTAAAATAACGGAGTGTGTTATATGAGTCCGGTGGGCCACTATTCTGATTAAAAGCCTGCCAAAAAATATTATTAAATACATATGTTCTGCTTCTGATAAGAGAGAATGCGAAGCTTAAAATGTAATTAAGAAATTTACTCTATTGCTAGCAAAACGGTTCTTAATAGTTGTGTTGAATTAACAAATATACCCGAAAATGTAATGCTTAGTTAATAATAATAATTAATAACTAAGAAATAGATTTTAAAAACTAACAGAATTGTCATTTGCTTTTGTCTACCCTTTTTAATCCATCTCTTGGGAAATGGGTATAATTAAGCTTAAGGGAATCACCTCAAACCTCACTAATCGCAATGGAAGTAGAATAAAATCTCAAAGAAACAATGATAACACAATAGATACTTTCCTTGTCAGCTATTTGTACTGTAAATGGTTACAAGGACAACGCGATTATGAAAATCTGTGAATGAGTTCGCGGCTTGGGGCTCCTCCTGCTGCTGTCAATTTGACCTTACTAACTTTGCAGGCTGGTATGCTGTGCAAACAAAGCATTGGCATAAGCTCTAAACAAAAGAAATACAACAAAACAACAACAATAACAAAAGACAACAAACTAGTCAGATAATGGGCAGGAATTCTCATACTTGGTTGCCATAAACAAACTCTGCATTGTTTAATGCATGCAAATGCAACAACATTACCGTAGGCGACTTGCAAATCCGTGTTCTACATATGTATATATCTATAGTAAATATATCCAAGCTGAATTATACAGTACAAGGTTAACTAATAAAGGCTAAGTTAATTATCAAATAAAGACAGTTAATTAGTCAACTTGCTGACAATTGTCTACTCTATATTATAAATTAATGAAAGCATTAACATTTAAATGGATTTAGAGAGCAATTGTTATATAGATCCAAGTATGAAAGATCCAAGAAAAATATAGACTTATTAATGAGATTTATAAGTACCTGATAACTAATTACCCATAGGAATGTTTATATTAATTTTATACATAATTGCTTAGGATAACACCGTTATCAGTCTATAATATCTAATACATAATAATATGAAATACTTTTAATATAGTCAAACAGCTGCTGACCATATAAAAATTAATTTAAATAAACGTTTAAGTGTACACAGCTGTTACAACATGATCGACAGTGTATAAATCAACGAAACAAAAAACTGTTTCGCGTTACGTATACATACATGCGTGTACATAATCAATCTAACATATTCTAATATAAGAATATTAACATAACAAATTCTGTATTATTAGTCACTTACGAAGTTCGCACTTGAAACTGTATTTTTAGAAATATAAAGAATTACATTTTTACCGTCACAAGAGTAAACAAGCGCGCGCTCAAAACCACGAAATGTACTAAAAAATTTAAGCTTGCTGTGCCAGTGCTGGAAAACATCGAACAGCTATAATTTTGCAAAAAGTACTGTTTTTTTTTTTTATTTATTTCGCACACATGATAGTTTTGTAGCTGAAATAATTGGCTTTACATAAATTCTGCTAAATTATAATTTAATCAACTAATGGTAAGAAGTGTTTCGTGATAGTGTGCAACTACAGCTCAGTGTGAGCGTATTCCTCATGCATAGACTCCTTATCCTTTGGTACGATATAGAGGCCCTCTGATGTTGTCCAACGTGTACCATGCTGCGGACTGTGCAGACCCACAATTTCCATTTGTCCCGAAATAGGTCGGCCATAAGAACGTCCTGACATGCCCAGATACATGCCTGTATCTACGTGACGCAGTCGCACGTGAGCATCACGCATCCAGCTTTCGTTGGAGCAAACGACCTCCCAATTATCACCAGTATCACCGACACCATCAACGCCATAGGCAGACACTTCCTGCTCGCCAGACAACGGTGATGAGAAGTGATGCGAGTGCAGGTTCTTTTTGGTAGTCAAATGCTCTAATCTTATTGTCGCTCCACAGGCAATGGGATCACCACGTTCACACATTTTGTTGGTTTGCGCCTTGACCGTCCAATGGCTGTTGACATCCTCCTTTTGTTCAACACCAGTTACGGATTGCTGACCAGATCCAGAGCCGTACTTTACATCGTGTGAGTGCAGACGGAACGAGTAATCCGAATTGAGCAATTTCAGTATGGAGCCACACGTCACATAGTTAGCCTGGGCAGCTGCGTACATGTTTCAAAATTATTATTGATACAGATCGAACAATTATACTTATTTCGTGGGGCGGCACGCGTGTCGTGGCCAATCACAAAAGACCACATAGCCCACTATCGCAGATATACATACCATTGTTGCTGGGCAGACAGCTGATCAATGCCAATGCAATGAAGAGCAGTGTGTGTAGCATTCTGTCTTTATTCTTACGATAACAATTAAGTACTTATACTAATATTTTTAATGTAGAATAGCTACAGAAGCCGTGCGGCAAAATGGGAGACACACGCAAACAAATGGTTTTGACAGCAAACAGTGTTGTACAAATCACTGCAAAGTAATGAGCATTGGCAATCGATATTCGCGATTATCGAAAGCAGGTATGCGATGTTTTGTAAGCTTACAGCACTGCAATTGATGTACTAATTTTTTTATTGTGAAAATTAGAAAAATTGCACTTAAACAGAAATTAATGGCACACAAACGTTTCTTCATATACCCTGCACTTTTTGCGATATGTTATTTACTTGGCGCGACATGGGTAAGTGCTGCAAAATACTCAAACCGAGATGAAACTTTAAAATGTATCTTGTTTTTGTTTGCTGACAAAGGCTGAGACTGCAACACAAACGCTGCCGAGCAGCAGCAGCAGCAACAACAACAACACAAGCCAACTAAATGCACCAGTGCAGCCAGTTAAAGCATCAGCCGCATCTCCAGTGCCAACACTCGTGACTCCAAAAGTCGTAAGCAGCACAGTAGCCAGCAGCAATGCAAATAATAGCAACAGTGGGAGCGCTGAATGGTTTGTACATACATATACAAATACGTAGTTTCAGCTGATTTCTAACAAAAGATCTCTCTCACTTTCTCTCTGTCTCTTAGTGCCTGTGCCGGCGCTCTGTTGCCGCAAGTGGATGCCAATGGCAAGGAACTTCCCATATGCGCCGAGTGTAAATGCTCCCACGTAGCGCGTAATACGACGTTAATTAAGGTTTGCTCAATGACTTTATTGTTTACTCTTTCGGCGGTGATTAACAACGATTGTTTGCTTTGTAGGTCGTTGTCATCATTGTGATTTGGATAATATCCATTTTAGTGATATACATGCTCTTCCTAATGTGCTTGGAGCCGCTGCTTAATAAACGCGTCAAGGCCAACAATTACCAGGAGCACACCAATGAAGATGTACATAACAAAAATTCTAAATATTCAGGCATTAAATATAGTCGACTAACTGCTGCCACAGCCGCTGATAATGACAGCGTAGATGATGATAATGATGATGATGAGGCGCAGCTAGTTGGCAATAAAGAAGCACACAACGTTTGATGCTTTTTGTCAAACGATTTTTTATAGAAAAATTAGTATTTTTGTTTTATTTTATATTATGTTTCTAACACGCATATGCTAGACATACTAACTAAAAAGCTTTTGTTTATTTCACTAACACATTGATGGATTCCAACTAATTTGCTTACATTTTTCCTTCTCTTTCTGCGGCTGCCAGGATGAGCCGACACCACCTATAGCCGTCGGTACCAACAATCAAGAGCTAAGCGCACGTGCGAATGTCCTCAATCGTGTGGGTCACCAGCAGGATAAATGGAAGCGACAGGTGCGGGAACAGCGTAGACACATCTACGATCGCCACACCATGCTAAATTGAGCAGCAAGTGGGAAGGAGTCTTGGCGTTGGCGACTTAAGACATGTATTCCGGCAGCAAGTGCATACATATTGTATTTTAATTCGAGCTTTGCACACTTGTTTAACTCATTAATCGGATCAAAATTACATTAATATTATTAGTATCAATTTATAATTTAAATAAAATCAAATAAAATTACAATTTAGTAAATTCGACGTATATGTGATGAATATGATTATGTATATTTTTGGACGCAGTGGGGGTATTCTGACTTGTTATTATGATTATAAGACCAATTGACAATTTACATGTTTTCCAAAAGAACCTCAGGCTTTATTTTATAAATGTGTGTCCTAAATTACATTGTATATATTTAAATGCCGTTTAATAGCCCTTAACGGTTTCCGCAAATGTCCAGTTCTCTTCGACTTTGAAGGGTCCTTTTATGCTGCAATCGGCGGCAGAGCAGATGCCCACTGTGTATCTGGGCATGCTGCGAGTATCACGATAGTACAACACCTTCATGGCTTCACGAATCTGAATAAAAAATAATACAAATTAGGTTTTCCACTAATTACAATGGTTGTTATTTATACGTACCAAATTGCTTGCTTCCTCGAACGTGAAATCGCGATCTTTTGGTTTGCGCTCACGTACCAACGGTAGCGCCAAATGACGGGCAAAGCCGGTGGCCACAACATAATCATCATAGGCACGACCACGAAGATCCACAGAGCCCAAAAAGGGAACATTGTTCTCATCGATGCCGCCAACGACAACATCAATATACAGAGGGTTCATGCGAGAGCGACGATTGTACAGCACGCGCGTCATCCAGGTGGCCATAGCTTTCGGCTTCATGATGACTCCATCATTGCAGCACTGATCCTCGATCATCTTCTGGTCGATATTACGCTTGATTGACTGTATGTCTGCAAAGTCACCGCTGCCACCGATCAAAATTTTGTCATTAATCTTAAAAACACGATCAATGTTCTGATAGCGTGCCAAAGAGCCGTAGGACACCAGGGTATCGGCAGCAACTAAAACACCGCCATCGAACTTAATGCCCAACACAGAGGAGCCCGTGGTGATAGCAGCGCTGCAAAGTAGAAGCTGCGATTATGAGTGTACAATGGGAAGCGGACACCGGTTTAACTTACGTGCTGTGCTTGGTGCCGAAAGGACCAGCAGTTGTCAATTCACGGGGCAGCTGCGTTGGCGTGTTGCCGCCGATGAAGTTATAAAATTGGCCAGGTGCTGGTCCATTTTGCCACATTGGCTGTGCAAAGCTGTTGTTCATCATTTTAATAAATTTATAACGCGAGAAATCAAGTTGGAATAACAGCAAACAGTCGCAGAATGACAGGCACAAATAAAAGGCGAACAGTTCTTGATAACGACGAAATGCGTAAGCTTTCCAGCACTGTAAGCAGCGTGTATCGATATATGTCGCTATCGATAAGTTTTAAGTCGAACACTAAGCGGCAACTCTGTTAGACCACAGGGTGGTTTGTGTTATGCATGAAATTCAAAATTTAAATTTGAATATTTATTAATTGAATGAAACTATGAAATTTTGATGGAAAACACATTTACTCATAATATTTATTTTTAGAGGTAGTGTGATTCGAATAGAGTATACAAATATATATATATATATATTTAGATATAATTTTAATGCACACCATTCAGGGGAATGTAAGTAATTTTTAGGATCTTATAGATCGCATAATACAGAATAAATATCAAATAAAGGTATCCCAGTTGGGCTAACTACCCAATATGTAGAAATCAATCCATTTAACATACACAAATATATAACAATTTTACAAACTACTGTCACGGCCAATTTCTTAGTGTCTCACTAAATTAAAGCTTTCCAAACTACTGCATTCTTAGTCCTTGCAGCAACAATACACATTATCGCTTGAGCTGGTTGGAGTTGTGGGCGTGCTAACGCCTACTTTTTGCGGCTTACTATAGGAATGTGGACCACGCATAAACACATCGATAAGCTGGCAATGCGAGCTGCAAACGAGGAAACACAATTTATTAGTTGAACTAGGAATATCAGTATATTGTACTCACCTCATGGTTACGTCGAGATCGGTGACAACCTCTCCATCACAATTCCAGCTAGAATATTCCGAGTTAATTCTATCGCTGCCACTTTGAGCTATTGGCTGACGAGATCCTGCGATGCTGCTGTTCTCCAGCGACGCTGTCAACGTGCGAAAGTTGAACTTTCGCGTGCGATAAACCTCCACAAAAGGCAGATTACGCTGCAAGAGAGGAAAATGATGAAAGGACAATTTATCAGACCATGTGATAGCCATGTCCATCCATGTATACTCACAATATCGCCACCACGACCCGCAGTATTCAATAGGAACCTCAGATTGTTGAGCAGCGAAGTTTTACGCACTAGGATTAAGTCGAGGCAACCATCGCCAAGATGACTATAACGAGAGATGCCATTGGGACTGCGGGAACAGGCGCATGTGATGTTGGCACCGCAAATCATAAAGAAATTGCCACGTATGATCTTCCATTGTTCGCCGCTGCGCAGACTCAAATCTGAACCGTAAGAGACTGCGCCGGGCTGCAGAGGCAGACTGTCCGGACGATGCGGCCGAGGACGCAGCAAGGCCGTCTCACTGGCACTGAGTTGCAACTCTCGATTCAATGCAACGTTTGGTTGCAGTTTAAGGTGTTTGTGCTCTGGCTGCTCGTTCATTACCTGTTCCTGCTCGTGATCCTGTCCCTCATCTTCATCATGAGTGGGAAAGAGTGTGGAACGTTGTTCCAGCAAAGAGCTGGCAATGCTGCAACGTTGACAATTCGCATAGCACACAGAGGGCGGCTCACTGCACACGCTAACCGGACTCTGTGGCGTCTCGGGCTCCAGCGGCTCCTCGAGCAGATGAAGTTCTGCATCATAGCCACGATTACTAATGAATGCCTTGACGCCGCTGTATTCATATCGTTTGGTGCCCATCCAACGATACTGTTCACTCTCGGCGGCAACATCTCCCAGGTAGCCATAGCTGAGGACGCTGGCACAGAATCGGAGCAGGGATCGACTGTTGCTCACACTGGAAACGTCGAGGCCACGTCGCTGACCCAACAGTACATGGATGGCCGCTGTGCGAACGTCTGCTGTGCCGTGCATGCTATAGACAATGGTATCTGTGCTGCCCGCAGGGATAACAGCGACTGGGAGGCTTGGACGTGGTATATAAGCCGGCCGCTGCTCATCCAATCCCAATTCCCGCATGCGTCTAAATACCAGACCATTGATGACCTCGGCAACGGTGCCATCGCCGCCCACACAACAGACGGCATCGTAACAGCTCAGATCATGGGTCAAAAGAATGTCACGGATTTGATTTGCACGCTGTGTTGTTATGCAAGTGGCATCGATGCCGGCCAACTGGAAAAGTGGACGCACATGACGCTCATAGGTCTGGGCGCCTGCTTTGCGTCCGCCGTACGGATTGATAAAGACCAACAATCGGCGCACACGCTGACCACCAGCTGGCGAGGATTCCAAGCGCAACCGCAGCTGCAATTCCCACTGTCTCACAATATACGGATCTGCATTATAGAATGTGAGGCGTCGCAGCTGCCAGCGATTGCAATCCACCTTGGATTTGCTCAGGCGTTCGGCATAATTGATGGTCAGAAACTGTGCTGTGGGCTTAACATCCTCCGGCGGCGAGTCCAGCTGCTGCGGCTGCAGACTCTCCTGTTTAGTGTCACCACGACGCACACTAATGATGTCATCCATGTGCAGAATATGACTATGTTCACCATAGTTACAGGAGTTGTCGTTCCCAAGTTGGTGCTCCACAGCTGGATCATCGGGCAGCGGTGTCTTTAGCGTCTCATTTGGAGTCTGTGATGACTTTGCCGGACGTTGCATGCGTTCCCAGACTAAACGTTGGCCATGGAGCAGCACACGGTAGCTCTTCTTCTTCAGCTGAAAGTTATTCAGCAGCACATCCGAGGAGCATGAGGCGGAGGCGGTGGCGGTGGCGGTGCCGACGGAGAAGGGAACTGTCGACTTGCCAAATTCTATACCGCTGCTCTGCGTCATGTTCGGATCGCTTTGTCTCTGCAAGACAATGACGAGAAAAAAAACAGGTTTCCATTAGAAAACATACTTATAATTTAACTGTACAGCGAGGGGGAGAATGAGGTGTGTGCGTTGGATTTCCCCCGCGACTCATTGCAGTAAAATAAAACTGAGTTACGACTCTTTGCAACATTCTCTTTACTTCTTTTTCTTAAGTATTTTTTAATGATTTAAAGCCACAATAATTGTTGCTGTCTACTCTTTGTAAATGAATCGTATTTATTCATTACATAGAAGTATATAATATGTAGTGTATACATAATGTATATTATTATATACTAAACAACTCTGTGAGCTCTCGCAAAGCTTCATTGAATCTCAGCGGATGCCATCGAAATTGCTGTTGACTGTCATTAACGTGGATATGTTAATTTGTTTTCAGTTCCAGCTGCTGATAATGTCATAGGTTGATGGGGAATTACAGGGGTTGGCAGAGGTCAAAACAAGTAAGAACGTTAAGCTTCGAGTGATTGAATATGAGATACCCTAACAAATCGAGCTCTAGACGCATCAATAACATTAACGCCAAAAATAACAATTTACACAGGGAAATAATTTTAATTCATCTTCAATTTTCTTCTTCAGAGCAGTATGACATATTGTTATTTTTTTACAAATTATTATTGTAATAATTCACATTATTATTATTATTAACGCGATTAGGATTGGATATGCACGTTAAAATAAAAGCCATGCATGTATGCAGTCTCCGAACGTTAGATGGCGCTAATGCTGCCATTCATAATTTCAGCTATGACAAAAATGGTTAAAGAACTATTCTGTTTACTCTCCGATCTTTATGATTTATAAATAAATAAATACATCGTTCTTGATTCATGATTCAATAATCAATAATAATAGGTTTACCATTATGAATAATATTTATAAATGAGGCCAAATTCGTATCTTCGCTGATGAAACTGATCAAGCATAAGGAGTTGAATTTCATATTAAAATGATTGGTACATTTTTTTTAAAAATGATTAATTAAGCAGAAGATTTCTATACACTCAGCATTTGTATAGATAATACTTCCACTTATTCAGGAGATAATAAACAATTAATTCAATAATAACTATATGTTTATGTATTCGCACAATGGGTTAAAGAGCGCATAACTAAGCACGCATTTATAATACTCTATTTTTGATGTATAATGTATGTTTTATGGCTAGCATGTTTATAGAGTTGATTGCCATTTAGACTTCCATTTATCAGACTTTTTGTAGAGTTATCCTAATCATTAAAAGTTTCTGCAATTATAAAAAAATGCATTTGCAAGACCATAAAATATACAATACATTAAAAAGTAAGATAGTACCTTATGATACTCATAAATGGTTTAAAAGCCAACGAAACATTAAAAGTTCAATCAACTTTTGTTTGTGTTCAAATGTAATTTATGACCGCAGTTTTGTACATTGGCTTTTGACTTTTCCTCTGGACACTGAGACGGGTAGGGAGAGAGGCAACAGCTGAAACCAGTTTGTTTGCCACACCTGGTAAACATAAAAGTGAGGAAAATGGTTAGCATAAACCACATTATAAACTAAGCAACGAATTATTATAATTTCATATAACTTCTCTAATACGTAGTACAGGATATCTAGTAGCCGTGCAAAGCACTAAACCACAATATGCAATTCTCAGTTCTCTTTCTGATTCCCATTTTATGCTTTAATTTGTTTTCGCTTTTGATAAGCGACCAACCGAAGCAGCTAAATGATATTATAAATGTCCACACTGTCGCTGCCGTATGTACAAAGTTTGAAAATAAAACAAAATAAATATATATATATATATAGTTCATATATGTAGTTTAAAACGGGAAGCACGTGATAATGAGGTTGGTAATAATAGGAATAAAACAAACAACAAAGAAGAGTTGGACAAAATATTCAAGTATTTATAACTTTAAGCATGAACTTGAACTTTATATAATTTTCAGATAGATCTTTGGTTAAGTTATAAATATTTATATGAACATATATACATATACATTATCCGATCATATAGTATATTTAACTATAAAGATGGACAACACATGTGCTCCCGCATTTGTTGAACTGGTTTTTAGACACTTAAGGCAACCAGTTTCTGAGACACGTTTGCAGAAAGTTGTCTCTCTTCCGACTGAATCTCTCGGTTTCTCGACTGAATCTTGACTTTAAAAGAACGAATTGTGTCACAAAATACGCAAATGGCTTAACAAACAAATACGTTCATCTACATAAATAGTTAATGTTTATTTACTGGCATCAAGTGGTGAATAATCACACCACAGAGACCTCTTATAGTATAGAATGAATAGAGTATTCATGGGCAAAACAACAAGTCAAGTGAACAACAAAACAAAAAAAGTCAAATGTACACTAACTTAAAATACTGCCGACATTTGTTATTGCTAATTACACACATATATACGCAGGCAACGTAATAACACAGAGAATTAGATATACAATTTTAAGCATGCTTGGCTTTTAGATACTTAGTTGCACTCTTGTATATTAATTAAGTATTCATAAGCGAATTAGTTGAAGCTAAATCATGACTAAGCTGAATGGAATGAAAGATACACCCCTGTACACCTTGTGTAACGGGTATACCAACAAGAACTCCCACTTCATACAGGCAAAAGCGCGTCTTATGCGTCGTATACGCAATGTTCAAGGTTAAACGCGGCACCTAAAGCGGCAACTTTGCTGTAGAATCGTTTTACGTGAGGAAGCTGCGTAACAACAACAACAACAGCAATAACAATAACAACGATAATTATTGTGCCTCTCAAACGAGTTGTGTGCGGCTTTCTTGACCTTCGCCTTGAATCGCGTGTATATTTTGTGTGTTCATACCCAGTTTTCGAACTGCACGCTATAAACGACAGACTATAACTAATATCTACTTGTCGACCTAGAAGGTCTCTTAAATCTATGCATCTCTCTCTCTCTCTCTCTCTCTCTCTTGTTAATATAAGAAAAAACAAGTTTTTTCTACATTTTTTGCTTTTTATTTGAGCTACGTTTATTCTCGGCCACAATTTCAAGTTTGCAGTGCATTAATGTGCCGCTGAAGATCTTGACATCACAGGAGGACAACAGAGTCAATTATATGGCAAGCTTCCTGGACAGGTGCATGATCTTTGTGAAGGTCCATGGATGTGCAGTCAAATATGCGTGAAAGATGAACATGACGCGCCCCAGCTCAAGGATCTTACTTAAGCGCGTGATTAGCAGCGAAGTGTTAACACAAGTTTAGCAAAAGTAACAAATGTTAATGTGAAGTTACTTTGAATATCAAATATCTTAATTAACAAATATATGATGCCATATTTTTCAACTGTGCGTTTTCAATTGTGAAAATATAGCAGAATAATGTTAATAACATAAGCTTAACATAAGCCACAAATGTTAATGTAAACTACATTTATTGCTCTATTTA
Organism: Drosophila funebris; assembly: GCA_018901825.1. Taxonomy (NCBI): domain Eukaryota; kingdom Metazoa; phylum Arthropoda; class Insecta; order Diptera; family Drosophilidae; genus Drosophila; species Drosophila funebris. The sequence continues at coordinate 5,273,158 of JAEIFK010000678.1, forward strand.
TATTAGAAAGTATTCTATACTCTAGACTAAAAGCTAGACAAAAATCTAAAATAATAAATTATTTCACAACATGCTATGTACTACAATTATAGACAGAGACTAGACTGATTGAAGAGCAGATACTCTCGAAACTTTACATCTCTTCGATTGAAAACCAATTAAAAAAAGGTTTAAAAACACTTAGCAATTAACATTATTAATTAAACTTTTCTCCTGCCAAAAGTTTGTTTTAACTCGCAATGAAAGCAGTTTTAATTTGCTTGCTTATTTTCACTTTCATTAGTGCTGCAGTGTTTGTGGCACGCCCTTTGTTGAAGCATGCCAAAATTTAATTATAATTTGAATTAAGCATTTTTGCATTTCATTATGAAAACACATGACACCTCAACACGATGACAGACAGTGTGGGGGATTTATTTACTTAGTTCTTTCAATACCAAATGAAATGACCGCAAATCCTTTCAAAGCAGGAGAGCGATTCACAAAAAAGCAAACAACTAAATTATAACAATAGCACAATAATTAAATAATTGAAAATGGAAGTGACCAGAAAATTGAAACGGAATACGATAATTTGGCGTCAGTAAAATATTTTTAACATGACTTTAGGCATGACTACAATGTAGATTTGTTTATACGCTTTGCATAAGAAAATGATTCCTAATTATATTGAATAGAAAAGCTTAAGAAATATATTATAAAAATATTATTTATATGAACAAATATATATTATTTAAATTGTAGGATCAACATTTAGTTCATTTGGAATAAAGTAATTAAACTTTACATTTAATGAGTTGTTAAATGAGTTGTAGAGCAATAGATTACATATATTTCTATAAATCTACTAAACGACTGTTTTGTTATAATAAAGTATCATAATTTTGTCATTAATAAAGCTCGCAAGTAATTCAATTGGATAAAACCTTAACACGATACGTTAACGAGCTGTAAACAAGGCATTTTCACTCAGCAACAACAAATGAAAATGCCGCACAATTATATAGTCATAGCTGTGTACGTGTAATTAGCGCAAATCTATTGAAATTGTATCACCCGTAAACAAAAACATTGCAGTTCTGTAGTACTCAACGTTTGCTTATCAATTTCAAAGCGAGCGGAGGCATAGACAGTTGAACCATAAAATAGCTCAGCTGATAAGATATGCCTAAATGATACTAAATTCGTCACAGGGGAATACGGGCTCTACAAGTTCAAATTAGTCTAATGGGATTATAAGGCTTGATACAGCTGATATCAATGTTATTGATGGGATACTTTTAGAATATAATACTGATGTTTCAGAATAGTTTTAGTAAACATGTTTATGAGTCATAAGTTATCAATTATTAATATCATAAATATCATATCAATAAACGTTAAGTACTAGCTTCTGCCATTGCCTTTAAAGCGAAGCAGGCATATTTAATTTCTAATAGATAGCACTCGAAACTTTGATAGTCTCTGCGCATGTATTTAGTGAGCGAACTCTGGAGCAGAAACCTTTTCTCTTGTGTGCTGCTAAATGATAAGATGCCAACAGCAGAGACTTTCTTTTAGATAAGTTTATCGGCTGTTTTATGAGAAAACAAATAAAATTGAATTTAAACAGAAATTGTGGTTAATTTCCCGTCCGGAGTGTGTAAAAATAACAGCAATTTGTAATTTAAAATGTACTTAAAACTACTTTAAAGACTGAAATATAACCTACTGCTGCCTCGATGGCAATTGTATCCCTGGTTTATTTTATTGCTTAAGTAAAAGGGGATGCACACTATTGATTATATGCACAGACACATAAACACATTTGACCCCTTTAGAACATGTCAAGTGGAACAGCTGACCTCTGCCCTATACACGCAACACATAAATTTCCCATACATAGACATTATTAGAAGCAAGGAATTTAGCTGCCACGAAACGTTGTATAAAGACATTAGACAGTGTTGTTCAAACACCGCCTGATAAGGTAAGTTTCTTGGCGCACTAATGTCAAATTAATTGGTTTGGAAGAAACCACACGGATTGCAAACAAAAATGAAAACTGAATTATTTTTAGATTTGCGATTGCGATGCGTAAAGAATATAAATAGTTGTTTCAAATCTTATGCCCTTTGATCATTTGACGCTGCAAGCGATGTTAAAACAAAACAATAATAATAAGTATGTACACGCATAACATGACTCGCTGTCACAGCAGAAGATAGGGAGAATGAGAAATGGGTAAAAAAGCACATACACTCACAATACACTAAGCGCCGTTATCAGAACACAGCTGTGAAAGCAACAACACCACAGCTGTGATGGGCTTGTGTACGTGTATACATACACATATGAATATACATAAGTGCCACCATGAACATTCTCAATTTGTTATGCCTACGCATTGTCTGCTTCAATTCCAACACATTAAATGGGTGTATTTACATATGTGGAGATGTGTGTACTTGTAAATTAAGTTCATATGTACTTATTCTGATATTCTCATGAACTCAATGCCGGTATTCGATATTCTTTTAATTAGGCAAATTACCTTGTATATATCCATACATCCACAAAAGCATGTAAAGTGCAGTTGCCTTTTACTATTTGTAATAACTATGTTGTTGGGAAATCAAGAAAATTCAATACACATTGCAATTTTGCACACACATACACACAACGACGCACATAAAAGCGCATGCAAGCAGCACTAACGGAAATTAGACAATATGTTCTCCAATTACAAGAGTATTATGTTAATTGCAATGCACAATATTCACACCGACTGACCCAATAAAATGTTAACGATATCGAAATTGCATACGTAAATAAATAGCTGCACAATAACAAAAAACAAAGCCGTTAAAAACGCGAAACACGGAAGAAACGCGACGTGCTCTCGAGAAAAGCAAACAAAATACTAAAAAAATATGTGCAACAGTGTGACCAGTAAGATCCGAGCAGTTAATTACCAAAGTTGCGGCGAAATAAATGTTTGCATTTGCAATACTAACAGTTGAACGAAATGCGCGCGCTTTTTAAATTGTTATATTTTTTTCATTTTGTGGTTTTTTGAAAAAACTATTTATGAATCTTAAGGAATCTTTCAGCATTGATTATCTAAAGTATTCTTCAAACACCTGGTAAGTTAGATATGTCTACGTTGTGGGCGTCAATGTTTTTTTTTAGGTGCGATTTGCTTGGGAGGGGGGTGAGGTATCGAAAATATAACATGAACTCAATCTTGGAAGGATATACAGGAATCTTCATGTCATATATGGTGTCTCTAGCTCTTCTAGTGTGGCTAAGATTGTCAAAAAGGAGTGTATGTGTAGATGTCAAATAGATTTTTGATTTGCTGAGGTCAAAGTGCGGCAATAGAAAAACGAAAGCCTAAATAAGCATGCCCTGTTTTTATTATATACATATTTTAAACATTATTTCGAACGCCTTCCGCTTTGACGCACACAAATTCTCTCGTGTTATACTTTGCCGCCCAAATATGCGTAAGTTATATTTGCGATAATAAATATCGCAGGGATTATCATTAATTATGCATTTGTTTGCAACAGAAACTCCCTGTGGCAAGTGTAGTACCTGCCCGTGCTCTGGCTCCAAGAAGGAGAAGCGTCAGGCAGATCACCCACAACAACAATCACAATCACCATCATCACCATCAAATTCCCCGAAAGTTGAATGCCTTTGTGTTAGTCGACGTCAAAAATCGGCGCAAACATCTGCATTGCAGGCACCTTTGGCCGATACGTACACATGCACTCGTGTCAGAGCGGAACCTGCAAAGCAAATTCCATTGGAGGAGCGTTGCACTTGCAGGATAAAGGCGACGCCAGCACAATGCGAGTGCGCGCCGCCAGTTCAGCAACAGCCATCCTACAGGCAAATGGAAGATGTCATGCCACCAACGCATGCGCAGATTGCATGCGGTCAACCGATTCCTAACCAGCGTTACAATCAGTCTCCCCAATATACACCAAGTGGTCCAAACCGTTGTGGACATTGCCAGTCCCAGCAAAAGAAAAAGAAGTGCACCATACAATGAACATCAATGCGTTTACAATAAGGAACAACACAGTAGGCTAAGCTAGGACGGCAAGTGAATACAGTTTCATAATAAAAATTCAAAATTTGTTAGCATTAAACTTTCAGAAAAAAAAATTTATAAAAATAAAGTAAAATGAAGAAATGAAATGTAATTGTTTTGGCCCGCGAAAGTTATACGAATTGCAAATTTAGCTTTATTTTCGGTTTTGTTTGAGTTGGTAATACGAAAGGATTTCATTGAAATCGAAAATGGCTGAGAATGACGAGACCACTCAGACGGCTAAAAAAGACAAGTGCTCTGGACGCTGTTCAAAAACGGAAACCGCACAGGACAATAATGTGTCAGAACCAGCGTCAGCGAGCGGACCAAATTGTCACTGCTCACCTACGGTGGAACCAAGCCGAGAGGTTTTAGCATGTGGCGGTCAACTGGGAAATCGTTGTTTAGTCAGAGAGGGACCCGCGCCCGTGTCGCGCCCAATCTACAACATTCCGAAGAACCATAAACCGTGCAGCCATTGCCAGAGGAAAGGCAAGAAGAGATGCAGCATTCAATAACCCGAAGTTCTATCATCAGCTAGCGAATTCATGAAATCGAAGCAGGCGTTATGGGAAGCTTTTAAACACGTTAAGTTCCCTCATAGCAGTTCTAAATTTTGTAACGCAACAAGCAAGTCAACCGGTTGAAAGAACAATCTCAAATGTCGAAATGCCAATGTTCATCCGCGACTCCGTCTGCAAAGGCAAAGCAACAGGAATCGTGTTCAGCAAGTGGGCCTAACCGCGGATTGGACGCAGCACCTAATCCGGACTGTTCATGTTCACCAGTACCAACGGTACCATCACGTCTGCAGCCCGAGATCATAAGAGTTCAATGCGGTAGCCCGGCACAAGAAGCTGCTCAAGCAAATCAGAATTACGGATGCCAACAATCTCAACGAAGGCGTGGAAAGTGCAACATACAATGATTACTCGATCAGCAAGTCGATAACGATTGTTCATATCGAAATGCTCAACCGAATGACGGCTAAGGCGTTTTGACAACAAAACATTGTCAGTTTTCTCTTTATTATTATTTAATAATGAAGGATATCATAGCAAAATTATCAGTTCATATTTTCGAAAAATACCAATCCAAAGGACAACAATAAAGCCACATGTGATTTCTGATGGGCAAGTCAATCCCAACAAGTATATTCTTTTTATTTCAATTTTACCTCAGGCAGCAGCCTAAGCTGCGGGGAATGTATACCTGATTCACGATTTGAAATCTGGCACGGGAGTCATCGCAACATGTGTAGAAAAAACCGTGGACGACATTGCTTTGTCCATCGCACTCCGCCTATTGCCGCAAAGCGGCCGTGGATCGCATGTCGACAGGAGCAATCCCCAATTAGTGACTGCTCTGTGGATTGTCCTGGAGTTCCGCAGCGTCGGCGGGCACCGAGTCGACGCTGCTCAAGCGTTGATGCTTTCAACAGAAATCCATCACCAGAGATATCCAATATTAGTGTCGACTGCTGTTGTCCGCCGCCACAGCGGACATGCTGTTATCCGGCGGGCTTGCGGAAGCCGACATCCAGAGTATATAAGCCGCAGTGTCCCCGTTGCCCAGTCACTCAAATGGCACCCAAATTACCAATCCATCAACCAAAGTGCTGTAAAATTCCAACTGGCCAAATTACCAATTTTACACCTGCGGTCGGGACTATGAACGAGTACATTGAAGAACCGAACGATCCATATTATAATTATAATCGCAATCAACATCATGTAGTTCCTGATGTCAATCCGTTGGCGAACTTCGATTTGAATAGATTCGATCGCGATCATAATGGAAATGCTGGAGGTTATGGCCGTCGACGAAATGTCAGTATTCGGACAAGCGTTGACTATGACTATGATCCAGGAAGCCATCCACCGATGCAGTCCTATGCATCATCCTATCAAGCTCGTCGTAATTTCAGACAGCCTTCCCCAGATTCTTACCCTGAATTTATACCCACACAACGAAATCCGTATCCCCCGCCTATGGAATATGAGGACGATGGAGACGCAAACTCAGCCATAATCAGATATGTTCCATGTCGTTACCGCCGATAAGAATATTTTAAAGATGGATTTAAAATCGTTTTGGGGTTATATATCGAAACATATGCAGGCGTTTAAACTTTATCGGCCACTTATCGACCAACCACCACATTCAAATCATAAGGGAAAACAAGAACGAAGCGTGGAAACGGTGTGTCTACTTCAGTAGAATATTAAAGTAAAATATAATAAAAAACATTTAGAATGGATGATGGGGACTACGATAACGATGAGTATGTAGTAATCTTTAACATGTGCAGTGTTCAAGGAGATATTTATTTACCTTTTTACTCTTTTCAGTGTCGGCGGTGGTGACGATTTCGACGATGTCGATGATGATGTTGACGAGGACATTGCACAAGAGGAGGAAGTAGACAACATTGAGATCATTACACCCGGTATTACCGGAGGAGGTGGTGTGCCAAAATCCAAACGCATTACCACAAAATATATGACAAAATACGAGCGCGCGCGCGTCTTAGGCACGCGAGCTCTGCAAATTGCCATGTGCGCTCCGATTATGGTTGAACTGGATGGCGAAACAGATCCCCTGCAAATTGCGATGAAAGAACTGAAGCAAAAGAAGATTCCAATTATTATTCGCCGCTTTCTGCCCGATCACTCCTACGAAGACTGGAGCATAGACGAGCTTATCATGGTGGATAACTAACCGGGGTAGATATAGAAACAGATGTATAAACCAGGATAGCTATTAGACATTTATTACTCTTCACAAATATACAAACAATTATGATAGACTTCCCAAAATACTGCAATCTTTAACATTTCAGAAAATGTATATTAAAATCAGCTCCAGGCATAACCCTCGCCTTGCTGATAGCACACGCGTTCCAACAATCCAACTGCATCTTCTCCTGTTCTGCAGATGGCACCCACCACAGTGGGCAACAAGCCGCACTCGGACAGATTTTGTTCACCGAAAACCTGTCCTGAGCCTGTATCATCCTCTCCAGCTAACTTAGATTCCTCGGGTGATGACTCCAACAGTTTTTGTGTAGCCTTGCTAAAGGACAAGGTATTGATGCTACTGGCAAGCGTGACACTGAACATTTGACGCGTCTCGCAGAGTAACGTTGCAACGCTTGGCAGGAATGTGGGCAGAAGAAGTCCTTTGATATCGATGCTGTAATAGTCGACACCGTCGAGGCGCACTTTTTTGGAACGCGGCACCAAATGCTGCATTGTGGCTTTAGGAAAGGCAACAGAGGCCAATAAAGTTGGCGGTACACCAGCTAAACGACCAACGTTGCTGATTGTACTCTTCGCATTGAGCAAATAACTGAAGAATCCTTGACACTCGACACCTTCGATTAACAGTAGGGAATTGTCACTAAAATCCTCGCTCATTTCTGCTGCTTGTAATTTCCTTGCATGTGTGGTTTGTATGCGACGCAACTCCCGCTCATCCACACCCAAGCTCTCCAGCCATTCATCATCATCATCCTCATCTTCTGCTGGTTTCTCTTTTTTATCTTCAGTCGCACAATCTTCGGCAACTTTTATTTTTGTTTCGCTTACTTGTTCATCTGTGAAACTGCTATTTAGACTTCCGCCACCAACGTCTTTCTTAAGCGGCATGCTGTACTCAATGCCCTCTTGGCGAAGAGCGTTGCGCATGCCGCGAGTAGAGGGTGTGACCAGGGCATGCATTTCCGCGCGTCCTCCGCATCCAGCTGCTCGGAACAGCACCGTAAAGGTATTGGCACACAGGTAAAAGTATGGACACTGCCGAGCACGCAGCAGTTGAAAAAGTCCACGGAAACTATAATCCCATTCCTCAGCCAGGGACTTGCGCTCCCTTTCGCCAATGGTGATACCATTGTTTTCCTTGGCACTACGTGGAAAAAGCGTTAGCCATGGCAGATGCGGATGTTGCCAATAGTATGTGCACTGATTGAACCGTGTGGCATCCGATATGTCCAGCGTACTATCCGAGTGATTGGTGTCAAAGCAACGCACAAATCCGGTGAGACCGCTGGCCAGCTGTGAAGTCTTCAATTGCGTGGCGGGCAGTTCTGTGGGGCAGAAGAAACGCACACGCGTCTTAAGGCACCAGTCCATGGGCAGATGTGACGTATGCTTTTGACGAGCAGCCAGCGCAGCATCGTCTTCCTCATCAGCTTGTGTGGCATGCTGCTGATGCAACAACTTGGCAAATGCTTGGGCATCGAACTTCTGCAGCACCAATTTGGCGGGTGGCGGACGTGTTGGAGTCTCATGCACAAAACCATTTGTTGCTTTCGTTAAAGGTTCACAAATAGCTGCATCTTGAGGGTCATCGGTTTTTTGCTTCTTGGCGCCATCTGTGGATCTGTAGATGATGCATTATTGAAAGCCAAACAGCTGATTGATCCAAAGACTAACTTGGCAAATGGGTTTTTCCGCTTTTGGGCTATTTTCGCTTCCAGCAGCTTGCATTTGTCGTTCTCATCCAATTCAGGTTTTCTAATGTTGTTATTGCTGCTCACACGTGCAGCCAGTTGTTTCTTCTTCTGTTTCAGTCTTTGTAGCTTGATGAACTGCAAATTGCAAATTTGTAATAAATTTGGAAGTAGCTATTACCAGATCGTTTTTAATACATCATCGGGTCGTGTCCATTTGGCACTTAAACTTGTTTCGCTAGACATAATTGATTAAGCTTTAAGTAATTAAATAAATTAACTAATAAAATCAGAATCAGCATTTGCCAGACTCCCGCGTAAAGTGTATGTTTTAATAGTTGTTGTTATTGTTGTTTTGATTTAATATCGCAATACAGCGGCCATCGATTAGCAGATCGAATAATTATCGAGCTCGAATAACAGCAATGCTTTCAGCTGCTCATGCTTCAGCAGCTCTGTTAAATTGCTTACAGAAAAACAATATGAATGTGACCGTCTTTTTTTAATTGTCGAATATACCGGGACGGCTAACAGTATGTACCAAGCAAAGTAACAACGAACAAAAAAAGGGCCAAGTGTCGCAACAGTGGTCACACATTCTTTGGGGAAAAAAAAACATTTGAGACTGGTACGCTATCAACATTCATTAAAACAACAACAATCAACTTTATTCATAAAAAATGGATAATGGTGGTTTGGACGAAGTTTGCCGTGTATGCGCAAACAAAATAAAGGACAAGAAGCGTCAGCGTCACATATTCAACTACTTGAGAGGCAAAATATTACAGAATCTGAAACTCATTACTGGAGTCGAGGTAAGCCAGCCCCAGTTTGATGAAGTCCCAGACAGAGTAAAACACAAACACTTGGTTCTTCTTTTTCTTCCAGTTATTGGTAAATGAATGCTTGCCCAATTTTATTTGCGAACGTTGTTTTTCTGAACTCGACTTGGCTGTCAAGTTTCGAGAGCGCTGTATATTTTCGCAGAAATATCTTGAGGACATGCTAAAAAAGAAAGGCAACGAGATTAAAACAGCTGACAATGAGCTGTCTGAGGAGCTGATCGACGAAGATCAGTTGGAGTACATTGATGAAGACCTGCAATTCCAGGAATACAAAGAATGTGAAGAAGAAGAATATATATGTGAAATTAATGATGCCATGGAAGATGTGAGTGGGGAGGAAGTAGTGGCAACGGGACACTTTGACGACTCCAACGCGGAGGAAGCCCAAAAAAGAAATAAACGACATATTGTGCTGTTGCAAGAAAACCGTCCGGTTAAGCGCCTGCGGAATTTTTTTATATGTGAAGAATGTGGTGGTTACTTTAAGAAAGAAAGCGAGTACAAAGAACACTTAGCGGGTCATATGGAACGTAAGGAATCGACACAGTTCTTTCCATGCTATCAATGTCCCTTGTCCTTTAACACCAAGACTATGTTAAAACTTCATCGACGTAACGAACATAATGGAAATCGCCTCTTCAAATGCAAATCTTGCGGTGAGGCATTTCTGGAGCACAGTGCAAAGCAGCGTCATGAAATGTACATAAGTAGTAGTAGTAAGTAGCCATCCAATAATAACAATGTTATTTTGATTCTCACGCAGAGCTCACGCCAATGAAAGACCGTATCCGTGTCTAGAATGTGATATGATTTTTAGTAGCGTGTCAGAGCTACGCATGCATTCCACAACTCATTCCCAGTGCAAGTTTAGGTAAGAGATTTACATAGGATTCTCATATGTTTTGCTGCAAGCACATTTAATTTATCTTGGTAGATGTGAGCCCTGCAATAAGGACTTTACGACACGCAAACAACTCGACGCACACTCAAGTACACATCAACACAAACGCACAGTTCAACAAGTGCAGGACGAGATGGAAATGATGTGTGGTAATGAAGAGGTGGATGAGGAGGAGGAGGAGGACGAGCCAACTGATGGTGAAGGTTATATAGAAGGGGAGGAGGAGGAATACGAGCAGCTCGAATTTATATGATATAAATTAGCAGTATTACAATACATAATAATGTAATTATTATTTTTATTAATAATAATCTTTTGTTTAATTATTAAAATAAAGTGACATGTGATTGCTACAGTAAAAACTGCTTAACAGAAGCTTTGCGCAACATAACATTAACATTATATAGCTTCTGTTAGCTTCTGTTAGAAGCTTTGCTCAACATAACATTAACATTATATAGCTTCTGTTAACAGTTAACAGCGCCTGCGCTTGCGTTCTGAAGCCAATTTCTTATCAATTTGATATATGCAGTTATATATAAATACTTATATACTTATATGAGGGTCAAAACCGAATGTTGTGTGTATTCTCTGTATTCAACTAGTTGTCAACAGCGCATCACAGTGACTAACTCAATATCGTTATACACACCAGATACGCAATTTCTTAAAGCTGCTGCATTTGAAAAATCAATAGGACTCAAAACTCCGACGTAAGCAACGTTATCAGAATAATATAAATGCGTAATATGTTGGGCCAGTCGTATGGTAAGTTGGGAAAATGTGCACATATGCTGTGAAAAATATAGTTTATTGATTTTCCGTTAGCTTATTCCATGCTGCTTGGATGCTTTGTTGTGTTGCTGGGCTCCTTATCTGGAGTGGAAAGTTTTCAGTCCAAGGACAGCATCTTTGCCGATGTCCTGTTGTCAGAGTTATTGAATCGCATGGATAATGACATGCAGGTTGGTTACTATGATGTGGACAATGAGGGAGACTTGGCCGTAGCAGCTGCTGCTGCTGCCGCCGCCGCCGACAAGGATAATGTGGATTTAGTGTCCCGCTCGGAGTTCGCCAGACTGTGTGACGGTGGCGTCGATTGTGTTCTGCAACAGGGTAATACCAATCCTTCGTTGAGGGATCAGGAATTTTTGCAACACAGTTCGCTGTGGGGTCATCAATACATGACGGGGGGGCATGGGTGAGGGACAAAATCGTTATAATAGCATTGTGAAGACAGATGCGAGTTTGCCCGCCTATTGCAATCCTCCCAATCCCTGTCCCGAGGGCTATGACATGGAAACACAGGGCGGCAATTGCATTAATGATTTTGATAATACGGCTATTTATAGCCGAGAGTTCCAAGCTGCCCAGGATTGCACCTGTGACAATGAGCATATGTTTGATTGCGCCGACCAAGAGAATGGAGCTGGCGGCGATGCTGAAAACAGCGAGATGAATGCCGCCGTAGAGAAATTCCTAATGCAACAATTTGGCAACGATAATGTGCTGAACAATGCCAACGGGGTAGTGAAGAAGGCAGGTCATATGGCCGGACTGCGTATGGATGCCATACCCAATCCGTTCCTTCAAGTTGGCCCAGACGATCGTTTGCCAATTGCGGCCAAAAAGGGCAATTTGCTGTTCCATTAATCTAAAGAAAACAAATCTATATATCGATCCGAAATATGTTTAACATCACATAATCACATAAACTATTGAATGTATTTCCGTTTTTGTTTGGACGTTTGTTTGAAGACGTTATGTGTCTATTAATATCAAAGATTATACTAAATGTTAACCCTCATGCATAGATTATAGCATCGAAGCAAGTATCCATTGAAACTACATACATGTGTGTCCACATCAATACAAATTATTCAAAATAAACGATGGCTTAAAGTCAATAGAACAATATTTATTTATTGCTGAGCATAATTTCATGTACATTTATTTGTAGTTTGAAACACAAGATGCATACGATACGATTGAGTTAATTAAAAACTATTAAGTACTATTATAGCAAGATTCATGTATGTCATTATATAAATAGATCATCTTCATTTCAATATTCTTTGCATTTCAAATGAGCTTTACAATGAGTATTATGAGTCAGCATTCACTGGTATTGTATTGTCGAACCATCCCATAGGTCGGGAACTGTCAGCATCACAATTTCTTAAGCCTAAACTAACAAATGATATACTAAATAGTACAATAGAGTATGAACGTTGTAGCCCCGTTGTAATTAATCATTTAATACAATATTTATTGGGGCTGACACGCCACCATTCGATAACATCACTGGCAGTGTGATTAGCTAAGCATAATATTCGTTGTGTATTGACAAGGATCCTGCAATTACCCTTTCTATACTTATTTACAAATTATAATTAAATTGTTTCTCTTCTCTTCGCTTCTTTTCTTTTGACTAAACACTCGAATCAAAGACATGGAATTTGTTATTATCTTCTAACTTAACATACAATATGCTTAATATCTGTTTGAACAGTATTGGCTTACAAACGTCCCGTATTAGTGCCATTGGTGTTTTGACCCCAGGACACTTGATGCGGATTCCTTGTGGTCAAGCGTAGCGAATTCGCTTCGACATCCTCATCAATCACATGCTCGTAACCCTGATTGATGGTGCCACCACCATTAGAGCCATAGATTTGCTATAATAATATCAATTATTTTGAATATATTAAGATCAATTTAATTAACGGAAATACATACCTCTCCAGGTCCTCCATTCACATTAAACACATCCTTGATGCTGATGCCGGCATTGGAGACGCGACCGCTGCGAGGATTGGGTATGGCGCCATTGTTATTGACCTATTGAAAATGAATTGAATCATTTTAGAACTACACGCAATCTTAGCTACTATCCGTTAAGAGCTCTTACCGGCAATGCTGTAGTGATGCCATATTCATTTTTAGCGCCCAGCGTCTGCATTGCCGATTTGCGTCTTTCGGCCATTACGGAATTCTTTCGCACTTCCAGTGCTCGTATGGTCTCCGCCCTCATGGTCAGACGGCGTGTTAATATGGGCGTGGCTGGATTATTTTCCGCATCGGCTGTGAGCTTCAGAAATCGTTTCTTGAACGCCACATCCAAGGTGCCAATTTGTCGCCGCGGCTGACGTGCCTTCTCCAAGTTTTGTATGGTCTTGCGTCGAGCGATGCGATCGGGTCCAGACCCAGAATCATTATCGTAGTCCCCATCAATGCCTTGCAAGCGCTGCAGATTCTTAACTATTTCCACAGCATGCTACGAACAAGAGACAAATAGTTATAAAACAAAAACCAAACCATCAATGCTCGATTGTAATCACCTTATCTATAAGTTGATCTTGCGTTAGATCTTCCGATTTCTTTTTGCAGAAATTCAACTCGGTGGAGGCCAATATATGGGAGATGGTGCCAAAGCGATGGAACAACATGGCCGTAAATTGTATGACCAAAATTAAGGCAAAGAAGAAGACAAACACTAGACCTATGGGCTCCAGCTGCAGATAATCCTTAGAGATGTGAACCTGTTGCGGAAGTCATACAGAACAAACATATTAGCATAAACATATGTTAAGAGTTATTCTAGTTTTGGGGTTAGTAACATTTAACGAATGTAGGAAGGATATTTAATCTGAGTTGATTTGGGATTTAAGGCATTTAAGAACATAGTACCAATTGTCGGTGATTGTGCTATGTTTATGTGTGATAACCAAACAAATGTGTTACAGTATTTATGCCGAGTTGTTGTTTTATTGATTATTTAATTGGATTTTAATATTGTAATGAGACATGCTTTCAACTGTATCGATTGTACATGTACATACATCTGGTTTTTTTTTTTAAATATTTAAATATTTATGTCATATGGATTACAGTTAACTGTTAACAGAGTCAGCTTGAGTCATGTTGTTGTAGTTGTTTATATCCCTATTATATATATTTGATATTATTTTTGTTTTTGGTTTGTTTCTGCATTGATATGATATAGTTTTGTTGTTGTTGTTGTTGTTGTTGTTGGTGAAATGCCTGAACCATTAGGATGGGATTCCATTAAGAGGATAAAACAAACGAAACGCCTTATAAACATATAGGTACATAAATACACAGACACATAGATATACATATATATTTATATAAAATATAACATTAGAAACATTCATTAGATATAGTATGTATGTAACTGTGACTGAACATGTGTGACGTGACATATGTGAGGGGACAGAGAGAGAGAGAGAGAGAGAGAGAGAGAGAGAGAGCAACACAGCGGAAGATAGAGAGAGGGAGAGAGTGAGAAGTTAGAGGTGCCCTTCGAATAGGTTTTAGGATACATTAAATCACACCCACACATTGAGAGGCACAGAACAGAACAGTTTGTTTTTGTTTTTGTTTTTTGTTGGTAGTAGAGTCCACAAACATTGTTAAGAATTTGATTAGAAATATATTTTGAATTATAAACCTCAGATGTCTCTTCGATATACGTAATGTTCGTTTTGACGCCCAACGGCCAAATAATATGCAATTTATCCTTATTCAATTGCAACAAGAACACAATCAACACGAATAAGGCGTTGGCCATGAAAAATGCAAACACCGACTTATTGCGCAGCTCAATCAGATCGGAGGCAATGCGGGCCTGTTGCACACAGTTATATATATTCAAGAAATATACATATACATACACACACACGCATGTATATATATATATATATAAAGAGAGAGAGAGAAAAAAAAAAAAAAAAGAAGAGATATGTTAGTCATGTTTTGAAGTATCATCAATTACCTCCTGTGTGGACTCGTCATAGGTAATGTTGGTACGCACGCCAAAGGGCCACTTGACATGGATGTTGTCCTTGTTCAATTGCAGCAGGAACACGATCAGCACAAACAGAGCATTTATCATGAAGAACGCGAATACCGATGAATCGCGCAGCTCTTTGAGATCTTTAGCTATGCGGGCCTAAAAGTACGTGATCGAGGCACACACACACACACACACACACACACACACAGACATTGGGATTGGGTTTAGGTCCTTTGAAAAGCACCTACCCCAGCCCAATTAACCATTCGTTTAATTAAGTTATTCTTACCTGTTCCACAGGGTCATTGTCAATGGGATACAGATACTGGTCGATGAGATCCTTCCAAAACTGTATTTCCGAACTAGATAAGAAGTCCACCTCACCCTTTCGCACATCGGGATCCTCAATCCAGTAGGGGTTCGTCAGGAAGTCACGTTCCTGTTTGGGTTCCGCCGAGGTATCTGAATCCGATTCATCCGACTCATCACCCGACTTCTCAGCAACCGATGACAACAAATGATGATCCTTAGAGCCGCTTGAAGTGGTGCGTCGTCTATTGTGGCGTGAAGCATGATGTCCATGTGGATCAACCGCACTCTCAATGGTATCTATGCGATTTTTGATTGTATCCAGCGATTCAGCAATGGAGGTAAGCTGTTGCTTTTCATCGGAGGTCTTGCCGTGAGTGCAGAAAACGCAACGGAATAGTCCAGCCAATGAGAACTCAATGGATCCCTCCTCATCGTCGTTGTCACCAATGCCACTCTGCAGGAAGCTCAACATGCTCTTCTGCTTTACTCGCTTTTTGGCCTCTTCGGCGGCTTTCTTTTCCGCCTCCAATTCCTTCTTCGTCTTCTTGGCAACCACCTCTCGAGTGCCCCATGAGACGACATTCAAATTGATGATGGAGTATAGGATAAGCAGAAGGTACATAGACGGTATGGATAGCAAATATATTAAGCCGCATGTAATACACCAAAACTCTTGGGGATGTAAACATGCGGCTATGAAGAATGAGCCCACCATCGATATCAAGAAGATGGCCGATGGCGAACCAATGCCGTCCTCGCCCAACTGCAATGCGGTACCGACAATGACGGCCATCATGATCAGGGCATAGCAGGTGGAGAGCACCTGGGCAACAAACAGCTGTATATTCGCTTTGCAGGTGAAACAGATGAGCATGAAGCCAAGAATGGGCACAATATTGTAATGAAACGATGTCCAATTGTCAATGCGAAAGGCGGCAACGAAGGCACCCACCAACATAAGAAAGATCGTACCGGGTCCCAAGATGGTGCCACCCATCAACATCATTTGATAGAATACGTATAGCAATGATATATTGTCATTTATCTTGATTGTTCGCTTCGCATCGCCCAGAAGATCCATAATGTTGGCAATTGTTGAGGGTACCCAGCGACGTCGTTGATTGTAGAACTCATTGAAACCCTCCGGACAATGGGTATAAGCATCCGAGGCAGCCGAATATTCGACACGATAGCCACGTTGCAACAATAGGGTGCAAAGCCAACGATCCTCACCCTGATCATACTGCACATAATGTCGTGCCTCTGTTGGTTTCGTTGTATACTTTTTCATCACATTGTCATCCATCAAGGCCTTGCCACGGAACAGTGAGAAACAGCCGGGGGAACAGAGCACACATCCAATCATATGCTCGGTGGCCTTCTGCAGCCAATGACCGATGGCATACTCAAATAACTGATACCACACCATGGGACCCGAGCCAACCGGATGAATTCTTCCACAGGCAGCACCCAGATTTCGGTTCTTCTTCATCAAATCCACCAGCAAGGTGACGGCATTTGGCTTGAAATCAATGTCACCATCGAGGGTAAGCAGATATGTGTTCTCCGCAATGGCATCCTTGCGATCCACAGAGATGGGTAGCTCCATGAGACGATGTCCCAGCAGATAGTACATGTACATGACCTGGGACCAACGCTTGCGATGACGTATACGATCCTTATCCTTAAGATGTGCAATGAACTTCGTTTTACCCGGCAGCGTCCAGACCAAACGACCACCATAGGGTGTTGGATATTTCTTGGGTGGACGAAGTCTAATTGTTGTCTGATGTATCTCCGAGGCTGCTTCATCCATGGTGCCAATCAATAGCTTCACAAAACGATTACACTGTATATCATCATCGCTGTGATCCGATATCTCAAATGCATCGTCGAAAAAGATGTGGGCTTGAATAAGGACAAAGATCAGCAGGAGAATGGAATTGATGACATTTGATCAACTCACTTTCAAACTCATAGTAATCGGGATCGAGAACTCGCAGATATTTTTGTGCCACACGTCGCGCACACTGATCCTCATCCATTCTCATAATACTCTTCAAGAACTCAATCATCTCGTCCTTCGTCTCATGCCACATCGTGGCGCATGTGTAGATTCGCGTTATGTTATCCGATGACTTAATCGAGGGCTTGTTGGGTGCCGAGGAACGATCCGTGTGCACTGAGATAGTTTCATAGTATTCATCGCCCTTTTCCTTTTCAATCTCAGACAGATCCTAAGGATTCAAGAATAGATTAGGTCATGTTGCACGGGGTATTATAATTTGGACAGAAGAATTCATAGGGTATAAATATTCTTCTACTTCTAGACAAGCTGGTTTCTCAACATCAAAGCAATGTTGATCAAACTGGCTAGGGTATCAAGTATTCGGTATTTGCGTTTCACTTACCTCCGTTTTGACATCCGCTTGATCATCGCGTCTTCTGTTCAACGCCATGGATTGATCAATCAATAGAGCTGAATACATGGGCCTCACAAAGAGCTTCTCTGTGGTCGCCAGCCTCTCGCACTTGGGTGTCCAAATGTGCAGGGCAATCCAGGTTTGACTGAGTAGCCACAGTATCCAGGCCCAGGCCATTTGCTCGGTGACAAAGTTATTGAATCGGAAGTTGGATGGACTGGTAAAGAACAGATAGTCCGGTATGGTGCCATGGAAGAAGCAGGGATCATCAATGCGGATGCCGCAGGCGGCAATCAGGAACGAGACAGCAATCGGAACGGTTAGGCTCACGGGGAAGGCATAACTGAAGCCTTGGATGAGAATCTTACAGGCGAACTTGCCAAATATGTAGCATAGATAAGCGCCAAAGATTTGCAGGAGCAGGACATAAATGACAGTATTGTAGGATGCATCCACATCGACAGTATCTATGTTGGCCGATTCCAATGTATCGGGTAGAACTCCTCCCAATCCCGCGGGTAGTTCATAGACCACAATCTTGTGAGGCCCAAAGGCATCGCCGTACAGAGTGAAGAGATTGCTTGGCTCCTCGCCATTGGCCCAATAGATGAGCATTGTGACGCAGAAGAACAAAAGAATCTTCCACATCGAGAGGAACATGTGACAAAAATAGCGCGTATAGTGCATCTCCTCCTTGATGCGTCCCAAAACCCGGATAATTCCCAGTGAAGATTGAGCTGAAACATAGTTCTCCCACCAGCCACAAGAGATCATCACACAGGCGACTGGTATGACCCAGAGCTCCCGACGATTCTCCAACAGTGGCCAGATAACCAAGCCTGTAACCTGAGCTGCAACTGCCGCCAAGTCAATGATCACTTTGATGAAGCGTTTACCCTCCTTGGAGGTACGGGAAAGCAGGCCAAATATGCCAGGTATAACACAGAGGCAATTGGTCAACATGGCCCCCTGGATGGCATCGATCTGTGGCAGCACCACAAACATTAACAATGCCGTGCCCAATGCGCTCAGACTCTCCATCATCCAGACGAACAGAAAGTGACCCATCTTTGGCACTGTGAACGTCTTGAAGAAACAAATACGCACTGATCTTATCAGAGACCCGATTTCTGGCAGGGAATACGCTATAACCAATGCCCAGATCCAGGCGATTCGCTCCTCCTCCGGCAGCACAACAACAAAACTCTTATCGCGACCCTGTAAACGAATTTGTTATTGTAGTCGTACTGATGATTGATCAAACTGTTTGCCTTACCAGATCCTTGTTGCAGTACTCGATCTTTCGATCCTTACGCACCTGCGAGGTCATAAAGAGAACTGTGCCTTTGGCTATAACGCCACCGGTTAAAACTATGATAAACGTAAATATATAGGCAAAGATTTTTAAAATCTTAATGGTTAATTCTAGACACTCCTGATTTGCCGTCGAACCGGTCTCAATTTTAATCGGCGGATCACGGAAAACATCCCAGCCTTTAGTCTCCTGTATAGTGCGTTGGCTGTTGAACAATGGAATAGATGAGAGGAAAGTTAATGTTGAAAAGGAATTAGATGAGGGATCAAGTTGAGCTTCAAAGTTTAGACATAATCGGAGATGATGGATTGATGCATAAGGATCACTGAGTTGATCTCAGAATTGATTGATTGATTCGTTGATTGATGTAGTATATAGATTGTAGTATTCTGAGTAAACTATAAGAGAAATTACATTTAGCTTCTGTAGCAGTCTAACAGAATTTGAAAAGTCTAAGAACATTTCAAATAGAATCTAAGATCGAGGAATTTATTTGTGGACAATCGCTGATAGGGTGATCAATCAATGTGAAGTTGAGGATTGTTTACCTAAATATAATTAAATTAAATAAAATATTACGTCAGGGTAATTTAGTTTTAGTTTAGATCGTACATGTCACTTGAGTTGAGCGGAATTAAAGCAAATAATCTATAGCATTTCATTCTTTTGGCTGATCACACTAGTAGTTGCTGGTTTGCTGGTTGTCTGGTCTTCACTTCCGGCATTATTGCCACACCTTCTGTATGGCATATTGAAAGTGATTGTCAGACAAAACAGCAGTTGCTCAAGATCTGAGAGCAATACAGAGACAATTATAGTTGTGGGAATGGCAATTAACGTTGCTTGGCTCTGGTTAATTTTGTTCCGGTTTAAGAGAGAAATACATAAGTATTTTTTTAGTTGTTGTTGTATGGCGGTCCCTCATCTTTGCTGTTGTCTTGTGGCATGAAAATCGCAGCTAACAATTTGCATAAATTTTACATGATAGATTGGCCGCAACAGTAATAAGTAGTAGTAATAGTAGTAGTTGTGGTAGTTATGGTAGTTGTAGTACCTGCCGCCATAAATATCGTGTGTCAGCGGCGAGCTCTCGTCGTCGGTGAAGTTGTTGTCATCGCTATCGCCATGGTCTCCATTGGCTGGCGGTGCCATCGGGCGATGCCGCACCGCAGACATCTCCCACGGTTGTCGCTAACCTGCCCCTGCCCCAGCCCCAAGCTCAAGTGTTCAATCTTGGGATGAAAATGTTGTAGCTGCAATGAATCCAAGAAATGGAAAATTAATTGTACGCCATGTCGATAAGCCAGTTGCAATGTAAGCAAATTTATGGGCAACTCAGCTAAAAGGTAAATTGCATTTTCAAGGACTCGCGTCCTTTGACCTGCAACGTTGCCCATGCGAACAGTTAACCGGTTTCAGCCAGTTGGAATGCCAGTGTATATATGTTGGAATGGACTTTAGCCGTATCTTGTTGTTATGCATCTCTCCCTCTCTCTCTTTCTGGCACTCTGTGTCGTTCCTTCATTATTAGTGACTCATCTGCAACTTATCTCTTCTTTTGCCAACAGACATTCATTAATTAGCAGACTTTTCTCTGATTCACTTTATTTGGCTTCAACTTCAACTTTCTCTGCACGCAAAGCTCAACTAATTGTTTATTCAAATTTGCAATGCACTATTCAATATTGCATTTCAATTATTTATTTTATTTAAAAAGAAACACAGTTAGGAGAAAGATAAATAGTTATAGCTCTCAATATAAATGTCAGGCAATTAGTTCTTCAGCTCATACCCCTTGAAATTGACTTAATAAGATTTATTACATTTAAATAAATATTGAAATATTGAAATATTCACAGTGGCAGCCCATTAAATTTGTTAATATTTCATTATTATTTCGTTAATCGTTTCTTCTCATAAATTGCATAGATTCTTAGTATGAATTCTTTCTACTAATTATAATTCTGTGTGTCCAAATAGTTCGATAACTTGACTAATATTTTATTTATTTATTATATCTCAGCGTACGGAACTAAAGCTGTTGTCTTTAAATAGAATTACTCATCAGACCAGCAAAGTATTCATGTTGCATTGTTATATTCAAAGACCTTGTGCTACATTTCTGCAGCACAGAATCGGATTGTTATTGAAGTTGTAGAAACTTTGGAAGACATGAAGAAATGTATAATCATATGAAGAGTCTTGTTAACTCTCAGAGTTAGGATGTTAACGAATAGTTGAAATAAATTCAAATTTTCTATTGAAGCTTTAGATACATTTACTGTACAATTTGCATACAAATTTCGATAACTAAAAAGCTATTAAGACAATTGTGATGTGCTAATTATTAATAGCTGTGACTTGAACACTCGATGTCGTAGAAAATTTCCTGGTTATGCTCAACGGGAAGGCAATGAAGCCGCCTTTTTGTGCTTCTCAGTGTTTCAAGGGAGTTGGCAGGTTGCTGAGGTAATCCATGGGTCATTTTACCGGAGAAACTGGCGCAATTGTAGGTGGCCTTCAAGGGGGGGGAAATGGGCATTTGTACTGCGCTTAATTTTCGATTGGCAATTAACTGATTTATGCCGGCCCGACTGTAAAGTCGTAGACGGTGAAGGTGAACGCGAATGCTGAGTAACATAAGGATGAGGCTGATCATTGCGGGCACTAAAGAAACAACTGTGCGGTTTTGGTTTCTTTGGCTTGAGCTCTATGACGGGCAACACTTGTGGAGGTGGCCGAAACTTTGGCTGCAATACAAAGCTCAGGAGCTCATAGTTGGTTTTGTAGGCCTTCAAGTATTTGATCATCTGTGCTCTTGTCATTTGCTTGACTCGATCATCCTTGCATCTGACTTTTGTTTTAAGATGACTAAAACGTTTGCTGATCATATTCGAAGGCTCAAAGTCGCTGCTTTGCTTCAATGGAGACTTCTGAGAGCCACCATCAAAGCACAGCTGGCGATCCTTCATCATGTCAAAGATGTTGGTTCTTTTGTTGTAAGAAAACCTCTTCTGTTTGTTCATCTTGCTGGTTTTTTTTTGTTGTTAATTTCTTTGAGCCGTTAACAGTTTTATTATATTATTCTTTTTGAGCCTAAAATATATTTTCAATTAAAAAAACAGTTTTGAATTTACATAAAACTCTAAGATTTAGTCAAAGCTAAATAGATGTATGAATTGGTAGCAGCTGTAGCATCGACGGATGCTGTTGGGGTCAGTTTGGAGTGTGCGCAGTTGTCGTCCGCATGTTATCATTATCAGCGTCATAGACATATGATTACAACCCCCAGCAACAGTCTCAGCTGCTGACGTCGCATCCACCCTCAACGCATTTGCTTAAGGGTGGGAGAATAAGGGTAGATTTCCCTTATATCTATGTGTGTGCGTGTGTGCGTGTGTATGTGTGTATACATATGCCTCTGAGAGTCGAGATGCTTTAAACAGTTCGAGGCTTTGCCGTTCGCGCCTCTTTCGCAGCTTATAAGGACGATACAAATGTTGCCCTCCAACAGGACCGTGTGGCCTAATGGATAAGGCGTCGGACTTCGAATCCGAAGATTGCAGGTTCGAGTCCTGTCACGGTCGCATCTCTTCTATCCGAAGATAGTTGAGGATTCCTTTTTTAAATGCATTTTTAATTTATTTTACACGAAATTAGACAAGTTGAACATGATAAATAGTTGTAAATGCAACTTTAAATATTTTTAGTTGAAATTTATTTAAAGTCTGCAACAATAAAAACTTGTTTGTTGTCTGAACAATCTCATGTGGAAATATTCAATTGGTCAGCTAACAGAAAGAACAACAACAATAAATTAAATACCCTGTAAATTGCAAAACCAAAAGAGATGTTGATGCTTCCTTTATCAAATACTTAATAACTTAATATATATTTTACTACATGAAATAAATTATAATTATTGACAGCTTTTTGCTTGTATTGTTTTCAATAATTATATGTTTAGCTAGCAGAAAATATAAATAAAAGAAACATTTGCAATTAATTTAACTAAAATTGTCTTAGTTTCAAAAGAAAAATAGATAGCTAAAATAATTAAATACTTATAACATAATCGATAGCTACAGGGAAGTTGCTGGTCGAGTATTCCCGACAATTACTCAAACATTCTTGTCGTTGTCCGTCGATTCATTCGTTTTATAACTCTGATGTTGTCTCTAAATGTCAGATGCCCATGAGATTGGACTTAGACTTAGATTATGAGTCAAGTGCTAATATATTAAGTTGTTAATTCGATATTATGCCGATTGAATTGAGTTTAAGTGAAACACATTCGAGTTAATACTGAGAATTCTGGAATTGATACAAAGTTGATAATTCATGTTCCACCATTCTAGTTTATAGCAGAGCAATTCACGTAGCTAACCCTAGTTAACCTCTAGTTACAGTCCACGACAATTCGTGGACGTGCAATCCATACCAAACGTGAACTGTCCGAGGTGATGTCGAGAAGAAACTGATTACACATTCATGACAGCACGTTGAAAAACCATGGAAGTGTGTACATACAGCCAACAGCTAGAAAAGTCGAGTAGTAAAGGATTAAAGACAACAATTGAGACAACTTATAGATACATATGTTGATAAACGACCGGTTCTTTAGACTCGAGTAAGAGGAAAATAAAAGCAAGCAAATATTCAGCAGAGCAGACCTTGGGCTGGGCAACAGCGTAAACTGGTCTTTTTCTATTCAGATACAATTGGTTACAATTCATTTAGGTATGGCTTTAACAATGCCACAGCTGCAGGCACTAAACATTTTTGGAGCATACTTCGTGTAATCATTTGTTTTGCAATAATCAAATTATCGCCATATGCAGTGGGTGTTAGCCAAGTGAATGCCTAGGATATGCACAAAGAAACAACAACTTTGAGCAATTTATTGCTTAAATTATAAGTATCATTATTGGGCTCTATAGCTTTATGCCGCAGCAATTAAAGTCCGCCCAGCAAAACACGACAGCGGGAAGAAAAAGTGAAAGTCAACAACAACAAAAAATGTTATAATAAATGCGAACTATGAATAAGACACAAGATACAACAACAATGCAGTAGTTGCAACTGTTTTTTTTTTTTTTTTTGTTTCAAATTGATTGCCACATTTAAGCCAAGTGGTCAAAACGGGAACGTATAGCAAACCTATCGAATCGCATCGGATCGAGTCGAGTCCAAGCGAATCGAGTTGAATGGAAGTGAATTGACCACGCCAAAAAGCTGACCGGGCTTGTTCAACTCGTATTGCCAACCAGTTTTTAGATGGAGTACAGGAAAAGCGATCGACTTAAGAAATATGCACAAAACATGCTCGCACAATGGCAAAAAGTAAGCAATAATAATCACAACAATAATAGTGACATGAATTGGGCTCTAACTGGGTGTGGGTTCATTGGTTGCCCTGGTTTGTCGACTGTCTTACCATATAAGGCAATGATTTATATATACCCTTGGGCAAACACTGTGCTGCTAGTGATCTATTGATCGATATATGCTTGTAAGCTTTTCCTGTTTCTAATCGATTTACATTTTATGTATTTCGTTTTGCAGTTCAATAAACCAACTTCGACTGCGACTTCGACTTCAACTTCGACTTCGAGTTCCATTCAAGTATCTGTCAATTATATGTTCTTTAAAGCTCTTTTTGCCAACTCATTAAGTCAAGTTTCTGCAACATTTTTTTGTTTGCCAACCACATTACCGTTATGCACATGCACAAACAGGTAAATATGACTACAGCGAAATGTGCAAAGGTTCAGCTCGCTCTGACTCACAGAGCAAGAAACGTTCTCAGCTGGATAAAAGATACCCTTTTTGTAAATATACCCTAAAACATATATACACATATATATACACATATCTCTGTACATCTGTAGATATGTTATTTAACCAACCATGAGTCACAATATTTCATTTAATTAATAAAGAAAATCCAATTTTTTTTACCCAATGCGTAATTTGATTCGAATCTGACATTTAATAGGGTTTTTTTTTTTTTAACTTTTAACTAAATTGAGATATGAGTTGACTGCGATGTCTCTGCGGTGAGTATGACGCGTCTTTTGTTCAGGGTTTGGTTTTTATCTGTTTTAAGCCAGCGATGACTGTGTCTTGCAACTTCGAGGACAAGTTCATTAATTCATATGAATACGAATTTGCTAACGATGCTGTGGCTGTTGCTAATGCTGATGCTTTTGAATATTGACAACACGCCTCTAAAAGATGGCAAGAACAACAGTTACTCGTATATGCAATAAATTAGGTAATAAAAAAAATGTAAATAAACATTGCATATTTGTTAAAGTTTATTTGACAGACAGAATATTGTGTCCAAAATGTAAATGACTAAAACAAATAGAAGAACATCTCGAAAGAGAGCTAGAGAGAGAGGGATCGAGAGAGAGCTAGAGAGAGAGAGAGGCCGGGAGGGAAGCAGAGAGACAGACAGAGAGAGAGAGAGAGAGAGAGAGAGAGAGAGAGAGAAAAAGAAATCGAGAGAGCTAAAGCAACAGCGAGAGCGATGTCTTTGGCTTTTAAGTGTAGGCGTTAAGGCCAATAAAATTGTACGAAGATCAAGCGACGCTGATTGCAAATGCCAAATATTTTGATGAACCAGCTGAAAAAATCAGCTGAAATAGCGGGAGTCTGGTATGGAGACTGGGCCATTTCACTTGGCAACTCCAGAGCTCCAGAGATAGCAACTCTCTGTTAAATGCCATGAGAATGTCTTGCTAATTAAAGTTTAATGCAAATTTATAGAACAACTTGTTTTTAAGGTGTGTTTTGCGTCTTTTCTTATTATAGTTTATCATTTTTGTTGCTTTTGCGAACGGGTTTTTGACTGAACAACGCAAAATGATATCGAGTCCAAAAACGAAAACTGCAAAAAATGATTTAAAAAAAAAAAATGCAAAATAGCCTGTGTTATTTAGACGCTTGCTTATAAAAAGCAAAAGTGTTGCCAAAGTCTTACACAAAACCCGTTAGCTAACAATGAAAATAAGAAGAAGTGGAAAAAAAAAAAAAATAAAATAAAATAAAATAAAATGAATCGTAACCAAAACGGAAAGCGACTACTGAGATGGAGACTGAGAATGAGATTGTGTTTTGTAATTGTATTTGCCTGGCGCATAACTTTCACATAGTATCAAAATTTACCGTTTGATGCCACGGCAGACGATGACGATGAAATGGTATAAAAGAAAAAAAAAACGAAATGAAAATAAAAAGGAAAGAGAAAAAGAAAAAGCAAACGTCAAGAGGCTAAGAGAAATTATGTTGGCCTAGCAGCTTCAGCGGATCTGCTGAGGTGAATGTTGTCCCAGAGCTTAATGCCCCATAGAATTTTTATCGCACATTTTCTTTGATTTCTATGGCCTTTGCACACATTTCACTTTCCTGACAATATATATATATAAAATATATTTCTCGTATCGCATGCGTGGCCCACAAATTTTCAAATTTTATTTAGCATTTGATTTCTTTTCATTAATTTGTTTCTTTTTTTTTTTTCTTTGACGTTGCTCGTTTTTGGCTTACTTATTGTTCGTGTTGTCTTGTTGTTGTTGTAGTTGTTGTTGATATTGCTGCATTAAACTTTTAGCCAGTTATACACACAGATACATTAACACACACACACACACACACACACACACACACCTATGCAAACGCACACGCATGCGCGCACGTACCGTTTTACGAGACGGAGTCGAAGTCGGAGACGCAGACGTGATTTTTACTTTCGGCCTTTTCCGCTGTCCGTACAAAGCTCTTTTCGAGTTCGTTGTCTTCGCCAAACTGAATTGAAGTCTTTCGTTTTGCTTATTGGAAGTGGTCGCAGCTGTGGTTGCTTGGCCGAATCTTTTTATTTTTGCCTTCGCTTTTGCTGTTGCCATTGGTGACTGGAAGTGAATTTTTATGAGCGCGTTTGTACATTTTGTTGTTGTTTTTATTGAGATTCGACTTGCTTACTTTGTTGTTGGCATCAGCTCTTGTTGATGTGGCTATGAAATTAACGGTTTAACAGGCAATGGTTGTTTTATTTTCAAGTACTCAGCTGCGTATACATTTTGCTTATTGTATTTTAAATTTCTAACAATTTTCAGCTGATAAATGCAAGTATAAAGTACACATTGTGTATCATAATTATATATTTCTTCCAATATACAATGTTTTTTTTTGCGACAACTTCGTCGAGGTCGTCTGGTTTCTCATTTCTACGATGCCGTTTTCTGTCGCGTCTTTCGCTGCTGCTCCAATATTCCAAATGGCAATCGAGAGAGCAATGCAGTTGGAAGTGCCAGCTGTTGAATCCATTGGAAATGTTGCTGCGCATGCGTAGCATCTGTAACGGACAAGAGTAAGAGCTAAAATTAGAGAACCTTTGAAGAAATTGTTTCATTTTTAAATGAATATTCTGCTTGAATTTATATTTTTTATAAACTTTATAATGCAGAATTATTTACACAAATTCACATTTGATTTGAAATCGCACGAATGGATTCGCCAAATTCGAATGTTTTTCTATTTTGACGCACAGAGGGCGCTTTTCCCCAGACGGTCAAATTGTATCATACGATGAAAATATCGATAGGCATATTTATCAGTGGCAGTGATAGCAAGTCTGCTAAAATACTGTAATTGCTCTGTTACGAAGTGTAGATGAATTCAATTTGGATCGTTTTCTTTAACAATTTTATTTTGACTTAATCAACTAATGAAGACCATTGTTGTTTAATTTCTGCCACTCGAGTTGGTGTAATCAATACATTTACTTTTTATGTTTGCGTTAAAAGCTAGGCAACGGTGACAAAATATTAAAATTGTCCGCTGTTAATAACAGTTTATGGTTCCCATCAACATAAAACAAAAACAAATAGTGAAAAGTTGACGATAATTATATGTATTATCGAACTATATGAACGACAAATAGGGACTCAGCTCGTTCATTTAACTTTGTGAGTCATTCGATCGAACTAATTCCGACCGATTCAGTACAACTCTACTCACATTGCGTTAAAATTTTGTATGTCGCGTTGTTCGGCTGTTGCTCGTGTAAAAATTGTTAAAATTACACAAAAGCACATACCGCAGCAGTTAACCCTTTTTAATGTGAGTAAAACAAATAGGCAGCAATAATGGGAGCCTGTGTATGTCGCATGAATCCCGACAATGAGACAATGAGCGTTTCTTCGGCGAGCGCTTCTCGTCCGGCCAGCGCAGGTGAGTGCCCTTTTCATATCCACATCAATTTGCATCCATCATCGATGTGTAATTTGTTTCTCTTGTGAGTATCTTATAGGCATTCCAACGGGAGGTGCAACGCGCAAAAATCGCCCCTTGTGTCATGAGACCATTAAATGGCGCTCGGACGTGCCATTAACCGAAGGACAACTGCGCTCCAAGCGGGACGAGTTCTGGGACACGGCTCCCGCATTTGATGGCCGCAAAGAGATTTGGGATGCACTCAGAGCGGCCACAAATGCAGCCGAGGGTCTGGACTTCCAAATGGCCCAGGCCATATTAGATGGCGCTAATGTATCCGTACCTAATGGGTAAGTTTAACCGTCGACTCTTATCAAACAAACCAAATGCAAACTCGTTTTAACAAACAAGAAGGAGAGCACTTTATTGACGCGTGTGCAGCACAGGACCCTAATTACTTTTAACGCTTGAAAGCGGACCACACAAAATCAATACTATTAAGTGATTTTAGGTGGCCATAACTCTATCAATGCATGTTCACGGCACTTTGTAAATATCCTTTGTTAACTAAGCAGCCGGGCATATTAGCAATCCATTGAGATAAGTTCACATGTGACATATGGTAATTTTAATGCATTCATAACAATCAATAGAATTACAGTTCACATTCAATATGTTGAAAAAATACATATTTGATATTGTCCATAATTCGTCTTTAGGATATTTTTAAATTACAGTGCATGACTATTTGATTAAATTTAATCAGTTTCACTGATAATAAGCGAAACGGCGATTAAAAGCACCGATTTTGTTTCCAGCTGTTTTTTTTTTTTTCAAAATATGTTTTTCTTTCTGCCTTTATCAACGACGTCAATTTTACATACAACAAATTCTAATTACAACTTTCTGTGATAAGTTCAAACTGTTAAGGGCATACGCTCTTCGACTAAATGTACTTTGTTATGTATCCGCATGCTTATTAGAAATCGATTTTTGACTGACGGCCAAACAATGCAGTCCATAATTCTCGCAATGTGCGATATTTTATTTAAATATAGCGTTGACCTTTCCACATCCGTTCACATTTTCTGAATGTTTTCGCTGATGTCCTTGCTGCTTGTTATTGTGTGCCTGCCTGCCGTCCCATTCACAATTTATCAGTCGTTATCTGTCGCCGTGCAGCGACAGCAACCTGTATTTGGCATTGGCAATATGTATTAGAATTAGAGCAGAGTATTGTCTAATGTGTTTTAGGCAATTACTGATAAGATAAAGCATCGCTCGCTCTGCTATAGAAATTCATTGGACATTCTTCTTGCAGATACCTCACAGAGTGTTACGATGAGCTCGGTACACAGTATAAGGTGCCAATTTATTGTCTATCATATCCAATAAACATTGTTAAGGAAGAGAACGGACGCGATTCACCAGCTGAATACTCAGAGCCCGTTGATGGGGGCACTGAAATCATTCTCAAACTGCGCATATCATCGACCATGACTGATGTTAAACTGCCGGTATACTCAAAGGATGCAGTGGGACAGTGCAAGAAAAAGCTGCAGGTAAGTCACAAATTGTAGTTAATAACTTGAATAGTTTAATAACTGAATTGGTTTGTCAACTTTAAGGCCATGGAGGGCGTGGATGCATGCTGCCAGCGTTGGTTCTACAGTGGCAAACTGCTAGGCGACAAGGTGCCCATCGACGAGTGCAACATACACCAAGGATATGTGGTACAGGTCATTGTTAATACGGAGCACTACAATCACGACAACAGCACGAGTATCGTTCATATGTCATTTGCGAGCTAGCAACGCACCAACTCTAGTAAACTAGTCAGCATAGGTAACAACAACAACAACAACAACAGCAGCAGCAGCAGCAACAATTACAGCATAAACAAGCTGTATCAACGGCAGTCACAACAACAACTTGCCAGCAGCAGCATCAAATATAGCATAAATAATAACAACAAGAATGTCATATACTCAGGCAACAGCACAAGGAACTTTATTGTAAAGCACAAAAAGCCACAGCAACAACAAAGTCAACGACAGCAACAACAACAGCATCAGCTAACGTATTGCATTTATATAAATGTACAACTGCAACAACAAAACCAAAAAAATAATTGCTGTCATTTGCACAAAGCTGATTGTTGACGGAGATTATTTGTTTTATTTATTTTTTGTGGCTGCTCGCCCTTTTGTTGTTGTGGTTATTGTTGCAATGCTTTTGTAATATATACAATTCAGAGCGAAAAAACAAATTAAACGAGGAATGCTTATAATTATAAAATTATTTATATATATATATACATATATTTTTTTGATAATAATTTAGCAGTCCTTATAAAGCATTATTTATACATAAGCAGCTGTATTGATTAACAAATACGCGCATGAAATTCACAGTTGGAAATCAAATAAACAAATGTACATTAATTCATGGAATCAAAATCAAAAACAAGCAAACAAATTAACACAAAATGCAAAATAATTACAAACTGTTTATTAACTAATTATAAGCGAATGTTGCGAAACATTTGTATGTATTGTAAAAAAGGAAACAAAAACCAAGAAACGAACTGTAGTATTTGGTTGTAATTGAACAACAACAAAATGCAAAAATGATTTGCTTTAAAAGTTGGAAATACTACATCAACTTTTGATACTGTACATGAAAGCATAAATGTAAGAATGCCAAGCACAAATTAAAAACTGAATAACTTTTTGTAATCAAATGCAACAAAAAACGGAAACGAAGAATACAAATATACTTGTTTAACATTTGTCTTGCTCAACGTAGTTAACATAACAATAGTAGGAAGTGATCGGAGAGGGAAACGTTAATATCGTTAGAGTAAACCCAAGTACCTTATAAATGTATATGATTTATGCTTATAGTTGTAAAGCCATCACAGAAATAATGAAGAAATGAAGTGCTTATCTATATAACAAACCATCTAATTTATATGATTTAAAAACCACAATTTAAATTATTTATTGCAATATTGCGAATAGAAGCAGAAGATCGAACGCTGCAGATGGAATACAATTAATATTAGTTCTTATTGTTTAACACATAATTAAAAGCACTTTAAACTTATATTCGTATGCCAATAAGTAATGCGAAGCCTGCGCCACTTTTTTTTTAAACAAAACTAAACAATACAACAATATCAAGGGCGTTGTGTTTGAGGCATCAGCATGTCGTCAATGTGTTGTTGCCTTTTAACTATTTGAATGTGTTACATTTTTATGCTAATTTTTTTAAAATTATAGTAATTGTATTATATGAATAAAAAATAAAATGCGAAACTACTAATTTCTTATCCACGCGCATCCATTTTCTGCAGAAGCGTCAGAAAAGAAAAGGCCGTTGTAATAGTCTGTAAAATAAAGAGATATAAAATAATAGAAAATTAGATGTGCCAATGAATATTAACCTGAAGCTACTTACGCCTCTAAAGCGATCCACATTTAGATTGAAAATTTTACCAGCAGTCAGGCGAAACTGTCGACGTGAATTCATCAGAAAGAACAGATATTCGCTGCGCAGCTGTTGCATGTGAAGGTGCCAGGGACTGCGCCAGAGTGCATCTCCACAACGCTGACTGTTCTGGTAAACCAGCTCGGCAAAGTAACAGATGATGAAGAGCTCATAGGCCACCAGCAGAAGATACTGACCCAACGAAACCATGCGCATGAATGAATTGGCCGTTGTGCTTTTGGTCGAGACAAAGGCCACCAGGCACATGAGAAACGTCACCTCACCGATCTTGAATATCCAAATGGGATTATAGAATTGTTCCATTTTATACAGACTTGCAACGATATAATGATGATGCTCCAAACAATGTCGAAATGAATGTTTAAAGGCGCCGGGAAAGTCTCTCTTATGACTAGGCTTTTGCTGATCTATAAGATTTTCCAAAGGAGTACACAGTTCTTGGCAGTAGCTAAATTGATTCACCTCGGCATCCGCCACGGATTGAGCCTCCTTCAGTTTGCTATGTAAATTAAAGTAAAAAATAAAGGTTAATATATAAATATAGATATATATATATATCATATATATATTTCTATAATATATATATACTTTCTTGGTTCTTGACATATTTCAATCAAACTCAAGTTAAATACACATTCGGTTAGAGCTGAGCGACTGTGAAAGACCCTGTAGTTATTGGATAATGATAATAATCTTTCTTTTTATCATTCTTTACCTCAGTTCTGCCAAATTGGCGCCCATTTTCAAATAACTTGTGGCCAGAACATTTTTTTAGGCTGCAATACAAGATATCGTATTGGCCAGAAATCAGAATGCACAACACCATGTGAAATCCGCTGGAAGAGGCAAATGAAGCAGCCACTTGAACCTGTCCCATGGCCTGCAGAAAGAATATCAGCTCATAGACAATGGGTTGCTTGGAATGTATGCAAATATAAATTAATAAATATACAATATTTTATATATTAGCGGAATTGAAATATTTCAACTTACAGTATAATCAAATGGATACCAACAGGCCAAAGGTAGACTGTGATCTCGGTAAACTATAGGCAGTATCAACCAGAATATAGTACCCACAAAGCAGCAGTAAACATAGCTCTTGATCCACAGATTGGAATGACGCAATGCACCCAAAATGGTCACATAGGTGAAGCCAGGGGCCGAGCGTGTCTGATGTTTCACATTGATAGAGCTGATTATCTCATTTAAAAGCTGCGGTCTGATGCGTCGAAAGTACAATTTCATTATGATGGACCATATATAGATGATCGTTTGTATCAGACAATTGACCAGAAACTCCAGATCACCTTGACCATAATAAATGTAGATTGTACAAATATATAATGCCGCCAAGTGCAGACACACAAAGTAGTTAAATATCTCATAAACCAAATCAATGAGTCTGATCACATAGTTAAGACAATTGCTGTCATTTTCTAAACTCCATGGATACATTGATGCCACACGCATTGTAGACCGTATAAATTCGAATAGATCACGACGTTTCCATTGTTCATCGATGGGTATCTCGGAGTTCTCCACACGTTGCATTCCGTTTGGTCTTATTATTTGCGGTATAAGACTCGGTTCGCCTTTATATAGTCTCCGAATTGGGTAAGTAGACACATATAAAGAACTAATTATAAGTTGTGAGAGCGTTTAAGTTTACCCAGTTCACATTAAGTTTAAATAAATAATTTTTGTAAGAGTACAATATATACTTGAAGGGTGATATGTTTAGTAGATAGGGTGGGGCTTGGCAAGTAAATATATATATATATGTATTCTTGGTTTCAAGTCGTCTAGACGTATTCTATTTCTTAATACTCTTACTTAATCAAAAGATTTCATTTAATATAACTATAATAGCCTAATTATTTGATAGTTTATAAGACAGAAACATTTGGACTTCAAATTTTATTTAGATCTTTGAGTAAACCTGCACTTAAAAAGTATTAAATATGTGCATACAAAGTTTGTTTAATTTGTATAAAGTTTAATTATATATTGTCTTAGCCACGCGCATCCATTTTCCTTAGAATCGTAAGAACAGAAAACGCTGTAGTTATTATCTGAATTTTACATAAATATAAGTTCACATTATATATTATTTATTTATATTTATATGTTTTTACTTACGCTTCTAAAGCGCTCCACATTTAGTTTGTATATCTTGCCTGCAGTTAGCTGAATGTGCTTCTGACCATTCATAATGAAGAATAGATAATGGCTGCGTACCTGGCCCAAGCACAGATGCCAAGGACTACGCCAGAGGGCATCTCCACAACGCTGACTATTCTGATAGACCAGCTCGGCAAAGTAACAGACGACGAACATCTCGAAGAGCACCAAAACAAGGTATTGACCAAGGATGAGCATACGCATAAATGAATTGGCCGCAGTACTCTTGGCCCAAACAAAGGCCACTAGGCAGACCAGAAGCGTTACTTCACCGGTCTTGACAAGCCAAATGGGATGAAAGAATCTTTCGATTTGCACAAGAACCGATATAATATATCTATGTTGAGCCAGACAGCGTGTAAAGGCATGGTTAAAAGATGTGGGAAAATCTATAAAATTACTGGAATCCCGTTGGCCTATAAGCTCTTCTAATGGGGTAAACTCTTCTAACGCATAGCTATATTGATTGAGCTCTGCATCTGCCACGGACTGGGCCTCCTGTAATTTCCTGTGGAGAAAGAGATTAATAACAATGTTGATTTATTTATGTGTATTAATCTAACCTCAGTCCCGTAAGCGTTGGATTCATTTGCAAATAGCTTGTGGCTAGCACATTCTTTAAACTACAATATAATATATCATATTGGCCAGATATCAGAATACCCATCACCATATATAAGCCACTGGCTGCTGTAAATGCAGCAGATATTTGAATTTGGCCCATACCCTGAAGAATGAAAACCACTTCATAGACAATTGGTTGCTGTGTCAATAAAGCAGAAATTAATACATAAAGAAATTCAAATAATCCATAGGGCACTCACCTTATAATCAAAGGGATACCAGCATGCCAAAGGTAGACTTTTATCCCTGTAGACTAAAGGGAGTGCTAGCCAAAATAAAGCACCTACATAACAGCTATTGATCAAGCTCTTGGCCCAAAGATTCGAGTATCGCAATGGTCCAGCCATAGTCACATAGGTAAAGCCGCGTGCAGAACGTGTCTGGTATTTCTCATTGATTAAGCTGAGGATTTCATTTAACAAACTAAACCGGAAACGTCGAAAGTATAACTTCATTAAAAGAGCCCATAAATAGATGATCGTTTGTAGGAAACAATTGACGATAAATTCCAGATCTCCCTTGTCATAATAGATATAGATGGTACATATATATAATACCGCAATGTGAGCACAGACGAACAAATTGAAGATTTCATAACACAAATTGATGATTTTCGATAAATATTTTAGAAATATATTTGTTTGATTGCCTATACTCCATGGATACATTGCGGCGACACACAATGTAGTGCGTATAAATCGGAAAAGATCACGACGTTTCCATTGTTCCTCTATGGATATATCTGAGTGCTTAACACGCTTCATTCTGAATGCTTGCGGCAAAAGACCCGAACTTGTCGCCCTTATATAGCCTACACTCATAAGTATGAGTTATAAGTTGTGATGATGCCCTTTTTGACTAAAGTTTCCATTGAATTTAATTTAAATAAATAATACGTTTTTGGTATACTCGTAATTGACGTCATTTGCATACTAAGTAGTTATTTAAATAATATATATTTAATCTGAATCAAAAGTTTTGCGCACAACCATAAACTATTTTCAACTTTTATTTCATATGCTCAATCATTGAGGCGACTAACCATATATTTAGTGTTAATAATTGAAATAGTATTATTTAAAGCCTACTCTTAACCACCTTTAAGGCCAATACTTTAATAATGCTAAAAAACATAAAACAATACATTTATTATCCAATTCAAAGCTGTATTTATATGTGGACACTGTTTGGATCGCAGTGCTCACTGTGGATGCTAAGTTAGGTGAGCTTTCCGTACTTTGCAATAAGCACGCTATAAGCAATCACTGCAGCTGTTCACCAATACATGCATGCTCACAGCAGTGAACATGCCTAACTGACCATACACACACATCTATATACATTGCTTTAAGCAAGCGCTGCAGCGTATTCCCTCTGGAGCGCTAGGCTGCACATACATACACCCACAGATGTAAGGATGCAGAGAGCTTGGCAGTCTGATCACACATACACACACAGAGTAATACCAATGAGTATGCCAAATGCAGCAGGCTCGCTTACACTCATAGCGAAGGCTGGTGGGAGGCAATAGAAACAAAAACGTAGCTCTTTCTCTCCCTCGCTCTTTCACATTTGATTGTAGCTTGCTATTAATACATATTATTGTGTTCTTATTATTATTACATTAAATTTGAGTGGGATGCAGCAGTAAAAATCAGAAAAAATAATAATAAATATCGTTTATCGTTATTATACCCTTATTTATCCAAGGTATAAATAATTAATGTACTTTTGTGTACATGTGGTCTTTATATATTCATATTAAATTTATGTTTATATTCAATTTGATTGCAATCAAAATACTTTTATTTTTATAAAATTGCTTAAGAAATTGCTATATTCTTGTGAAATTTGGGCAAATTGCCTAACTGCTATTACACACACACAATGCTGTGCAATCGATAGTGCAGTTTGGCAACAACGCTCTGAATTCACAATAACACCTGAACTTCAAGTGATGACTGTGCTTGCTACTCCAGCATAAAAAAGTACAATTCGTGACTGCGATATTCAAGCCGTACTTGAGTTCGTACACCAAAATGGACACACAACAATGGAGCAATATGTCAGACGGGCAGTCAATTGGTTTACGAAACAGGAATGCGGTGGATAGGAGGAGTGAGAACAGGGTAACAGAATTGCGACAAGTTTCCGCTTCCTCGCAATGGCGACGATGCATGTTTCACAGAATAGAGACAAGCGCCAATAGTCAACAGTCAACAATGACCAACGGCAGATGCAATCATCAGTCGAGTGGATAGCTGGACATCAGCATCCACTGCTGACTTTCATTTCATCTCATCAATTTAATGGCAGTCATTGAATCATGGAGGACATGGAAAAAGGTTGAATGTGGAATGTAGAAAAGGACACATGTAAGAGTGATTTATTCATTCCTTAATATGCTGCGACTTCTTTATTGTAATTACTGCAATGTGGGGACATCATGGAAAAGATTGGATATGAAGCGTAAAGCGAACAAAACAAATGATTGGTTAATATGAATATAGAATACATATGAAAAAAACGCATTGAAAATATGAATTAATTGTAATCTCAATCGATGTTCAATTGGCGGAATGTGCCTTCCATGCCAAATAGATCATCGCTGGTCTTTGGTGCACCTGGGCGCAACGATTCGTTGGCCTTCTTATCCTCCTGCTCCTTGAACCATTTGGTGTTGTCGGCTAGCTTCTGTTTCCACCATTGGTTCAGCTCAACAATGGGTCCCGCCTTGCCACCGTACTCGTTGGGCAGCAGATCACGTGGCACCACCTTATAGAGGCTGTCCACATCGTTGTGGAAGGTGATGCGGCTGCGGATCTTCTCCTTGACGAACGGCTTCACAAAGTTGAAGATGGTATCCACCAATGGCGATATATTAATCACATGCACCTCCTTCACCTTGACGGGATACGCTTCTTGGACGGCAATCAGGAACTTCTTGACCACCGTCGGTGAGAATTTGGCAAAATGTGAGGCGCTCGCCACGGCAGCATCCAAAATGAACACATCACCGGCAATGCCCACAGACTCCTCCGCCAGACGCACATCGCCAATCATCAGAGCCACCTTCATGGCATCCAGAATATGATGTGGCTGGAAATCGCAATCAATGCCGCGTATAAATGTAATCCGACGTCCATTGGGCGTTATGCCTGGCAATGTGGGGCAGTGCCTGTGGTAACGGATATCCATTAATCAGGGCATATCCATTTATAAGACAATCTAAGTGTCACACTTACACATAGTCCAGCACAATGTTGAGCTCCTCGCGATTGATGTCGCGATTGGCAAAGAACTCGGGCACCGCATTGCGCATTGTATAGTACATGTCCAGCTTCTTCTTGACCTTCTCCAGGCTGAATTTGCAGCCACGCAAGAATGTCGTCAGACGCATATCATCCATATCCTTGGGCAGATGCGGCTGCGTCTCCAGCCACTCACGGATCAACTTAATGTCACGCTCAATATCAGCTGGATCCTCAGGTTCGCGGAGCTCCTCGCGTATGCTCACGCGCTGTGCTGGTGTGGGATGTAGCATCATCATCTGTTAGAGAGAAGAAATTGTTAGTTGAAAATAAACTAAAACTTGAATACATATATACACTGTATCTCCTATCTAAATCTGATGAAACTCTGTGCTGCTACTGATTTGCATATATAATAAAAATGTACAAACAATTTGTGGTTGGTTGCAACTTAAGCACGTTCCACTGTACATAGCATTTGTATACGTTTTGATCAGATATTTGGCAAATTCATCTAATCTACTCATACTTTGTTGACATTACCAAACCCAACTAAGTGCATTTCGTACTTATGGCCTTCCTTCTCTCTTCCACTTGAGAGGGCCATCTTGTCAGTTGCCCAATAATTATTACTTTTTTGCGACGACTTATCTACTATCTTTCAGTATTTAAAAAGAAACAGCAACGCAAACAACAACATTTTAATTGTACAACTTTGAAATGTCGAGTTGAAGTCACACGCGACTGCGTCGTTTCATTAACATGGCCGGAGCCCCCTTATATGAGTTCATATTGTCAAAAAAAAAAAACAAAAAGGTTGCCTATACTCGCAGCTGTAGTACTGTAGAGGCCCAGACCCAGACCCAGTCACGCCCCTTTGCGTAAGGCTGTCTTAACTGGGCCCAAATCAACCGTGAAGTGACCTCAAAACATTATTTATGCTTTTGCGTTCATTCAGCAATTCCATTTGACTTATTCGCTGTACTATCAGTGATTGCAACAAAACAAATAATAATAAATAAAGCAATTAAGTAAATAATAATAATAATTGCTTAAGTAATAATTATAATAAATAAATAATTTACGCTTATGCAAATTCAAATGAATCGACAACAATTCAATATTTCGGCTGACTGAGAATGATGAGAGCTTAGAGAGAATGAAGGGATTGATGGCAGTAGAAAAAGTAGATGAGATAGTAAAGAGAAGTGAGGGGAATACATTACTTTAGACTTCCCTTCTTCTTTTCATTCTCCTTTTGCCTCACTTTTGCTTTAATTACTTGACTTTAACTATTTCTTTTGTAATATTTGTTTTTGGTCTAGGCCAAATCGCACTTTGGCCTGCTTATTGGCTATTTCTAAATGTTGTTGCTATTGTTGTTGCAGCAGCTGTTTGTTTCAAACTTTAGTTATTATTTTTCTTGTGCTTGCCAATGCGTAAATATTTGTTGTTGTTGCTTTGCAGCCAAATTGTTATGGGCTAAGAGCTGATGTGTTAACTGAGTGTAACAGTTATGGATGGTTATGTACCGGCCACAATTCTCTTTTCATAGGACTTCGACACATATTTATTTGGCGCAATATGCAAGAGATCAAAGTTTGCCTCATGTGGCATGTGGCAAGTGGCAAGTGGCATTATTATTTTTGAATTAAAGACAAGCCAAGAACAACCTGCAAGAGCAATCAAGCTGGCCGCAGCTACAACAATTACCATCGATTGTAGATCCAACTAATGTTGGAAGTGGAGGTTGTACGTGGATGTGGCATAGACACCAAGAGGCAACACACACAAATTGCGCTGTGCACACTCATGTGGCATGGTTGTTGTTGTTGCTATTGTTGCTGTTGTTAATGGCCATTGCGTTTATTGCAAATGTTGCCTGCAACTACTTCAAATATTGCGAAAATCTTCGCGAAAACCAAAAGGCGGTTAAAACAGAAACGAGTTTATTGCAAACTCTAGCTCCCTCTCTATCTCGCTCTCACTCTCTCTCTCTCTCGTTCTGCCTACATATATGCCATTATTGTTATGACTTTAATGTTATTTCTGTAGCTTTTGTAAATGTACGGAATTTAGGCAGATTTGCGGCCAGAGTTTTTCCATTTGAGCTGGATGAGGAAATGATTTGGAAATCGTTGTTGTTATTCTTGATTATTACTTCGAAAGCAAAACAAAATACTTGGCCAAAGCTAAGTTGCATTTCAAGTTGTTGATATTCATATATACATTATAATTTGCAGGCACTGTTGATTCACACAACGAATTTCAATTGAACGAAAGAATCTTTTTATGAAAAGTTATTGTTGTCAATAATGGCAATAAATTAACAGTGCCATTGTTATCTGCATATTATTACAATTGATCTGCGTTGGTCACAAATTATCTGCACACATTTTTATATCACATCAACAATTGTTCTTGCACTCATTTAAATTCCATGCTGCAAATGTAACTGCTTCTCTGACCAATTGTCATAAAATTCAATGAATTAAATGCAGAATTACTGGACAAACACAGGTTAATCGAGGTATATATATATATATATATGTATATGTATACATGTATATTTATTTGAGTTGATAACTGCAGCTCACCTTGGTGTTAATTGATTAGTCAGCTGGTAATCCTTATAAGGTTTTTTTTGGAGGTTTTGGTTTTGGTTTTGGATATCCAATGGGCAGCGCAGGAATGAAATGGTTGCAATGCAGCCACAAAGCACAACCGAATCGCTGAAGACGTTAACTAAATCTGAATGTCTAGAAACAAGTTAGCGCGCATATAAATACTCAACGAGCGATCAACGGCAATGGCAACAACGACAACGACTACGACGACGACGACGACAACGACAACGACAACGAAGCAGCTGACGAACAACGAGCAACGGCACCGATTGCAACAACAACCACAACAACAACAACAACAACAACAACAACAAGCACAACAGCAAAACAAACAACGACTTGAGCAAAAGAAAACCGAAAGCCGTTAAACAGATCATGCCATGGAAATCGGTCAAAGAGAAAAATCCGCACGATACAAGCGACTGTCTACGACTACGTCTGCGTCAGCGTCAGCGTCAACGTCAACGTCTGCGTAAGTTTTCATGGTTTCGGGACTTGTGGCTCGGCCAGAGGTTTGGGGCAGGCGCAGGGAATATGTGCTGTCATTTGCGCAAGAGAAGTTCAATGAGCGCACGCTGGCCACAGACCTGCCAACCACGCTCCACTGCCAGCCAGCCAGGCAGCTGGTCTGACAGACGAGAGCTGTAGTTCCAGCTTAGCAAAGTTTCAAACCATTCTATGGCTAAGCGCCGGCCAAGTTCGTGCCTTAAGTCTTTCCTTTTTGAAGTTATGGTCGACATTAGTCACAGTAAAAGAGCTGCATGCAAGTTGCCAAAACATAGCAATATATTTTTTTTCTTTCTTTGCTTTCCTTCAGTCAGAAGTGCACGCACAGACATGTCTATCGCAAGGCGGTCGGGAGAGCAGTCAGAGGAGTCAGCGGGGTGTCTTAGCTATGGCGAAAATTGTGCTGCACAACTGAATGTGTAGCAAAGTAGCTAGCAATTGTTGAATATAACCGTCCGACACGCCTTGGCGTGCACATTGAATTATTATTATTATTATTTTTTTTTTTTTTTTTCAAATCACTTTTGCCATAATTATTTCAGTTTTTCCTTTTTCGACATTTTTCATTTTTACAATTTTACAATTTTTCAATTAAGCAATTTAGTACAGCAATCCGTAATATCTACTACAACTGTCTACATACTGTCTATATGAATATACACTATACACTTGCATGTACTATGGGATTTGTACAAAACATCCCAGCGAGTCGTTGAACTTGTGCCAGTGCCGACAGTGGCATTTCCTCATTTTCATTCAAATAAAAACGTTTTCCATAATTCAGAGCGACCATAACTTTGCCTCGGTTGCGTTTGCCTTTTATTTTTCACATTTACATTTGCGTTTACTTTTCGTTTTGTATTTATTATTCCACTTGTTGATTGCCAACAATTATTAACGCTCGTAAACGGAGTTTCAGTTTCAGCTAAGGGCGCCAGGGGACAGGGGGGCGGGTGGGTGGCAATACTCGTCTAACGATTTACATTTGATTGAACCTGCTGCTGCCCTTTCGATATTTTCCGAAATAAAAATGTGGACTTATGATATGCTCTTTTTATTTATTTATTATATTAAAGTCACCAGACACAAAATAACTTATAAATCTTAATTATATAATACAAATATCTGCATATGTTAATTAAAAACATTTATTAATAAGGGCAGCAAATGTGTAAGACTACTTAAGCTATGTAGATTGGAGTGGGTACCAATTGAGGGTGGGTACCCAATTGAAGTCTCTTAGAATGCTCTGGAACACACTTACTAATGTTACCAAACAAGATAATTGAGATACATATATATACGGAGTAAAGATAACCTTTAAACTCAGCAGTGAATGATGTAATTTGATAAGCATCGTCCGATGTGTCGTTAAATGTAGTTAACAATAAAAAAATAAACAAAATTTAATGCAATTTAATGTTCATGTGTTGGCAGATTCGTTAAAATGTTAAAAAATGTGTTAAAAAAAATAAAAGGAAATTGAAACAGAAGCAAACTGCAAATAAAATGAAAAGAAATGACAAATCGAGTCACAAATTTGCATAAATAATATATTAAATACGCAAAATATGCAGATGCCCCATCAACTTAGGGGTCTCTTGGGCAACACTAATAACAACTACCACTGCCAGTTGGTAACAGCAATGACAAAGACAAGAAAACTAATTAAACAGTAGACTAATAAATTAAGCAGCTGCTACCAAAGTCAAGAAACTTTCATTGCCAGACGAAAGTCTAAGCCATAAAGAAATTAACAGCAACTACATTGTTTAAGCAAGAGACGCAGAGACAGATAAAGATGAGCAGGAGGAGGAAGAAGGGGAATAGGGCAGCGGAAAGGTAGAAGAGGCAGAGGTAACTTGTTGTTGCTAACACAAGAATAACTACATATTTCGTATTTCCTGGCGCACAGTTTTAGTGTCAAGCACATGAAAGCTAGAAGAAGATATAAAATTCCAGCTCCAACCCTACACATACATATGTACATAAATGTATCTACAACACATACACACACACACATACATATATACAGTTGTACAGCGTGGCCGCATTTAAGCAAAAGTGCGAGTTGCTTTGAGTTCAACTCTGTTCAGTTCAGTTGCAGTTGGATTCGGTGTTGGAGCTGGAGCTACAGTTGGGCAATTTGAGAAGCCATAAACATAAACAGCGCGCTTTCAAAATGTATCATTGTGCATATGTATGTATGTATGTATGCGTGCGCATATGTATGTAATTTTAATTTTTTTTTTTTTAAATTACATTTTTGCCACATTTCGCTTAAAACACTCAACACACTTTAATTGCTTACTTCAATTGTTGTTGCCGTAACTGACTTGGCTAACAGTTGCTTTTTGTTGGCTTTTTAATGCGACTGCCAAAAATTTCAAAAAATGCACAAAATGAAATAATAAAGACAGAAAAAATCAACAAAGTGGTAGACTAGAAATCGACATTAATAATTTACATTCAATTAAGAGAAGCTATGCGCATCTGCCCAGCAAAATACAATAAAACTAATAAAAATTCATATATTTGGCATGCAACGGGGCGTGCAATGCCCAAGAGTTAAATATTTGCACGTTGTTGTTAGTCATCATAGGCAATAGGATGAGTTGTCTGCCACTGACGTCCATATCGTGATGGTCATGAACAATCCATAGCATTTAAAAAGAAAATCAAACATTTTAATATTAAATGCTACATTTTAATTGAAATAATGCTTCACAGTTGCTTGCCGTATTATAAAGCCATTTGCCAGTTAGGAATACCAAAGCGATGTAGATCTTCAAGCCAAGCCAATCACAATTATAATAAAATTATATTAACACACTAGCCTTGGTTGCCACAGGAGCATCATAACTTTTTTTCCGTTCCATTATGCGCTTTGCAAGTTTGTCTTGCGTCAATGATTCTCTCTCATTATCGTTCGTTCTTAGAAGAGAGTAGCAATAGTGAGCGTATTGAACTGAGAGCAGAGTTGTTACACTTTCTGCGTTGCTCTGTTGTTTGTATAAATGCATGT
This sequence comes from Drosophila funebris, assembly GCA_018901825.1. NCBI lineage: Eukaryota > Metazoa > Arthropoda > Insecta > Diptera > Drosophilidae > Drosophila > Drosophila funebris. The sequence goes on from JAEIFK010000678.1 coordinate 5,317,260, forward strand.
GTGTCTGTATATAATAAGACGCTTATGCAGGGGTGTTCGTTGTTGTTGGAAGTGAGATGCATTAGATGCTGTCTGTTGCTATCTCATACTTTCATCTATGCAGAAGCAAATGAGAGAAGAGTTTGGAAAACGGAATATCGGTTATTAAGCTAAAAATAATTGCATATGAAGTGATGCCAATCAGTTGTAAAGATTATTCTATAAAATTGTAATGTGTGATAAATGCGGCAAACTTTAGTAATACATACAGGGTATTTTAATATGTAAAAAAAACTTCGTATGTACCCACACAGCAGTTGCTTACAAAGGAATACAAAATAATAGAATATTTCAATGAAATCCCTTACTTATGTAATTAACTTTAAGGATAACTGCCCCAGTTAAAAAAGTTTTGCATATCGTATACATTTTTACATCTTGCGTAATATGTTGAAATAGTATAAGTATAAGTGTACTACTAACCATTGAAGATTAAATATCCTTCCTTGTGAAGTTATTTAAACTGGAACTGCAGTTTCCTTCTCCCATTTAATGAATTCCCAAATAGCCATAACTTATAGATTGTCGAAAGTGGATCTTTCACTTGAACCAACAAATGGGATCCATCAAAGATAAATAGCTTAAACTTATCCGCTTTGATATTGTACTACATGTTTATTTGTTTATTTAGCTTCTTGAGTTTATAAGCAACGCTATAAATTTGAATTGAATAAAACAATCAAGATATGTGCTAAATGAATAATTGATAACTAATTAGCTGCTGTCAAAATATGATAATAGATATAAATGTGGCCTTTAATTTAATTAACAAAATGTGCTGTTATTGGTATTGTTGTTGTTGTTGCTGTGAGGCGAACATTTTGTTGGCATTTACAAAAAGCAATACAATTTATAAAATTTATTATTATTTCAGTTGTTGTTGTTCTTTTTGCTGTTATGGGCTTTTATTTGAGCTGCACCAGCACCATGAAATAGGTGACAACGGCTCCAAGCACCTGAAAAAGTTTAAGAATTTGAAAATTTGTAAGCCAAATACTTCAAGCGCAATGGGGAAACTCACCGAAGCAAATAAATCAAGCGAGACAGTAAAGAATTTAGCACCTGATATACTCATGGCCTTTTGGCACTGCTGGCAAACGATCTGGACAAAAGTTTTTGCCTCCTCGGAGCCATCGTACCAATGGCAGGAGTAGGCAGCCTCCATGACAGATGAGCTCTGTGTACGACGGCAAATCAAGTTAGTTGCACTCGAACAATTTGGACTTACCTCTTCAATCAGACGATTCCCAAAAATGCAAAAGTGAAACACCTGGGCCAGCGTATAGCCAAGATATCCAATAACCGTAAAGGCATACACATTGACTCCATTGATTTTGGTTGCCTGATAGGCCAACAGGGTCAGCATAATGGTCGAGATAAGCATGTGCAAGAGTAGAGCTGCTCCATACGTATCTCCAATGGCGGCCACCAACCTGTGTACATGCGAGCCCAGTTCAAAAGGTCACATTGAGAGGGCGGCGAGTGTGTTATGTTGTGTTGTGTCGTGTTGAAAATGTTAAAAGTTGATCAATAATAAATCAAACAAATAACTAAAGCAGTTGCTAGTCAAACTCAGTTCCGACCGTCTCACAAACTCATGAAATCTTGCATGCTGCACACACAACTGACATGAAGAGCATGTAATTGGATAAATAAATAAATAAGTGATGCGAAAGGTGAAAGGTGAAAGAAAGTATAACTGAAATGAATATTGAAAAACATTGACTTTAAACTAAAATCACACATAAGTCATCCAATTAGTACTTAAACCAATATGAGTTCTATCGAATCTACTCTCAACAGAAAATAATTGAGGAAAATAACTTGAAGTTGTTGAATAATTGAGAGCATTCAATTGCTCCGTCAAAACGATAAAATAATTAAAAGCTGAAACTGAAATCATATAGTAGCAATATTAAACTAAGAGCAGTAAGCAAACTCGATTACGAGAAACATAATAAAACAAATAAGAATGCTGTATATGTATATAAGTATGTATGTATGTATGTATATATGTGCAACAAATACTCGGGTCGACTTCAATGTATTCAATGCTTAGAAACTTAGATACCCTAACAAGTATTTGCACACACCTACATACATATGCAAGCACAGGAACAGCGTCTGTGTTATCTAATTCTTGTTCTTCTTCTTTTGACCCGATGCCGCGTAAATTGTTTTTTAAATTACCCTTAAATTAGCACTTCTAGCAGTCTAAATACATTGATACGCGTATAACATAAACAGATATGAGCGCTAGATGGCGCTAACACGGCTTTCCATGCTCTGCCATTTCTTGAATAACAGCTGTGTTTATTATTTGAACATAATGAGTAGAAGAAGAGTTTAAAATTACAATTATAGAAGTTTTAAGTTTCAATGAGTTGACACTTATTGTCAGCAGGTTCGTCTCCATTTACGTACATATAAAACTATTCAAAGATATCTTCTTCTGGTTGTTATAATCTTTGGCCATTTCCAGCAACAAAATATAGAACTATATTATGAGACAAAGTCAAGAGTTTAAGCAATTAGACTTGCAAATAGAAACTTTTTGAACTTTAATAGCAAACACATTTGTATATATATGCACTGTGTTTTAGTGTTATGACGACTAATAGTCAGAGGTGAGCTTCGGAACAGATGATATAACCTATTGGAGGTAGGCTTATGAGCAGAGTTACTTTAGATTTTAGGTCAATTATTAAAATGATCATTGTGTGCAAGTCTACGTAATCATAACAGTCTATCTATGTTCATTACAACATTTATATTGTCCGTCATCAAAACACTTTTATATAGAGACTCATACAGGGAATCATATCATACAATCGCGTATGCTCGACTGGAGCCTTTTCAACATTTTATTGTAGTGCACATTTCATATCGCATATGTATTGATTTGAAGCACGCACACGGACTCAAGTGGAATATGCTGTGCTTCATCATCTAGTTGGGAGAGAACAATCAGGACACTCGACTCACCGGACAACGTGCTTGTGCCTCTCCACCCAATACTTGATGGCGCTGCGTACCATCATTTCCTGTTTTTTGGTGAGTCCATTGGGATTAGCGACGGTGCCCCCATTCGAGCCAGCGTTGAAGGACTGCAGCGTGGAGGGAGCTCGAAACTGGGCGCCCCAATCAGCTTTGGTGCTGTAAATCCCTGACATGTCCATGTCGGTGGTGGGATCCTTTTCTGCAATTAAATTGAAGCTGAACATGCAATTAGTTGACTTACATCCAAGTGCGGCATGTACGCACCCTCGTGGTGTATTAGCTCCGACTTGGAGTTGGCCGATAGAGAGCGGAAAAGTGCCGCCGAATTGGGTCTGTAGGTATCCAGAGATGCGGATAGCTCCATAAGCGGCTTCATGATACCCTTCAGATGCTGCAGTTGCTCGCAGGCGAAAATCAACCAAGAGCAGAACATGACATCGCACAAATTGGAATGCACCATCGAGAAGAGCACATAGTAGACCTGAAGCACAAAGCTGATCATATAGAACATGCCATGGCTGGCATCCCATGGATAGAAGGCTTTAATTGGTAGCCTTGGTATTTCAATGTGTATGGTTGCATTCGTCTCCTTGTTGATGGCTAATTTAACGCTGTCACCAAAGAATGTAATCGTTGTCCAGGCAGTCGCCGAGGCAAATGTCGTTAGCATTACCAGAAAGAAAAGTTTCCGCATCTTGGCTAGAGCTATCGAGTGATAGCGTGCATCCGACTCGGCAAACAGTGGATGGGAATTAGCCTGATTCCAGATATTTAATGTTCTACACAATTCAATTTCAATTATTGACTGCAATCACTTTGTCTCATATCTCAATAGATGCTCACCTGTAAAAGTACTTTTGATTGACGGCCAAGTAAATGAACTTGACAATGCAGTGCGTAAAGAACAACGTTGTAATTGTGTTCCCCGACAATTCATTGACTTCTTCCGCATTCAATGCCATATTGACCAGAATCAAACTCATATGTATTACAATCACCACCATATGCACCGACGAATAGATCCTCTTCATAAACAGACTCCCTCCAGTGAAGCTATGCATGAACAGTCCAGAGTACCTCATCGCCCGAATGTTGGGCATCAGATCGGCCACTAGACCCGTGTACTTACTCGGCTGCATTGATGACGTCATCTGTCCGTTACACAACATAACAAAGTTAATTAGTTCCCTTTCTTGTTTACAATTAGCAATTATTGTAAGTGGCTAAGAAACTCGCTCTAAAAGCGACCACAAATGAGTAGAGTATGTTTGAATTAAGTACATAATTATTTGAACTTAAAATTGTTTTAAAGTCTGCTAATAATTATAACAATCAATTGCATATAAAATGCATAGATATATTAATTGCACTCTTGGATTCTCCTTGCAGAGAGTCTAGGGTTCGAGTTTTGATTTTTAATTTGAATATTATTGAAACATTTTAAAAGTAAAAGCAACAGCAAGAAGAAGCCACGTCAGCTCGTGAGCTACCACCATATTTGCAATATTTGTTTTTGTAATTTCAACGAAAAGTGATGAAACGCCAATGCAAAAATACAAGAACAATTTTGAACATTTCTCTTTTTCTCCTCAGTCCTCTTTGCCCATGCTTCAAGCTCAGCAACAACACTTTCATATGCTATGTTGTTGCATTGCACCGAGAATGCGTGCAGCTGCGAGTGTCATGCATATACATATGTTAGTTGCTGTGCTCGCCGACTACGAAGAAGGGTTAAGGAAACTGCGTGAATTAACGGAGTGTGATTCAGGAGTAATAATTGAAATAATAATCAAGTAAATCAAAGAGCAAGCGAAGCTGCGGGTTATACTGCTGATAAAAAAAAAATTATAAAATATGAATCTGATAAATTTAATTTTAAATATTTAAAATCAAATTATTTACAGATATATAAATGTAATTATTTAATTATAAAACAAGTAAGACCGCTACAGTGGAGTGTGCTCGATTTTGTAAGCTACCCGGTAACTAATGTTCTGGTACTTAGGTACTCTAATATGTATTTTCACAGACACGTATGTATGTATTTTCATCTTTCATTTATATATACATCGACTCGCTGTTGATGCTGATCAGGAATATATGTAATTTATAGAATATGCAGATTACTATTTACTGTTCTTTCATTTCAATTAAAACTATACTTATTTTGATTTATATATTATTAATATTTATATCTGCTATCGATTTATTCGTTATAAATTAAATGTTGTATCTTTCAATTTATGGCGTAATTATTAATTAATTATACCTTGTCGATTGTTTTGAAGAAGTTTACGGCTTTCGTTTATATTTGTTTTGTAATTCGCGCACAATTCAGTGTAATTTTGAAATTAATTAGCCAACATTTTATGCAATGCAGAGAATTTTAATTTTATAATTTAAGATTAATCACTACGTTTGCAATACTTTGAAATAGTTTAAGTCTTAATCGCTGCGAAGAAGAGACTTGTAAACTTGCCGCCTTCGAGTCGCCAACGTTAATGAAAACAGGAATCTCCGAACATCACTGGAAGACCCACATATAGGCTGTATATACATACATATACATATGTGAAAAATTGATACACTTTAAACCTAGACCTAGAGGGACACGGACTTTGAAGACAAAAAATTCACACGCAACGCCTACAACGGTGCCAAGGCCCAAGTATATAAGCGCAAGGACACGTCTGGTCTACGATATGAATATGATATGATAAATGTATTCATTGGGCCGTTCTTTGGGCAGTTCCTGAGACTTTGACCGTCCGGCCGTGTATGTACATGATAATCGTAGTTGGGCTTCTCTATATACTTAAGAAGTCGCTTTCAAATTCAGATTCTCACTGATATAATTATATTGTTCACTCGCCCGGCTGTAGAGTTCCCACAATTAAATTGTACGCCACAAACCTGCTGTGTCCTGTCCTTTCCATCTCCACTTGTGTGTGTGTGTGTGTGTCTCTGTGTGTGTCTGTGTGTGTATACGTATTGTGAAATTGCAAAGGTGTGCTAATACAATTGTTTGTCTACTTCATTGTTGCATCTATGCCATTTGAAAATCATCGTTTATTATGCGTGTAAGGCTAAACACAATTGATACTTGTATTTACATTGAAGTAGCTCATTAATTTACAAATTTACATAGGCTGTACCAGGAAATTCATTGAACAATTCAACAACTCGACGTTTGCTCTTAATTAAAAATTGTATATAAACCAATGTAATAATTTATGTGGCAAATATTAATTAAGGATCAGGTCAAGTGCTTTGATTACTCAGGACTCGCAATAAATATTGTTAGTCTTCAATTCAAATTGTTGAAACTACTTTGGCTTTACCCACAGCTACATACTAGTATATCCAAGTACTTGGTGTTCCTATTTATAAGGAAGACATCTGCCAATTCTCATCATTTCAACTTCTGGAACAATACGTTAATAAATATTTTAAATTAATGCTTTACATGAATAGTAAAATTGGCTTTAGTAAATAACTTTATTGTGCTTTTGAATTGCCATTTGATTATATAAATTTACTGCGTCTAAACTATTGCAATTAAAAGTTCAATTCAGCATTCAGAAATGTTTGTACTTCTGTGAAGTTCGTTCACAGCTGCGGTTTATTTGCCGAGCTCATTTGAACTCGTATCTATGTGAATGTATATTGTATTTACAGAATGCATGCATGTTTGGATTTTAATTATATCTGTGAAGTGTAGAGTATATTGGGTATATTGTGTTCATGAAGCATCACTTCATCACTAGGCATTTCCTTGTATAATCACTTTATACCATCTAAAATGTATAAATAAAATATAAATTAATAGTTTTATTTGAATTTTATGTATTTAAATTGTGTAACGGGTATCTTATAGTCGGGTGTTCAATTATAGCGTTCTTATTTAATTTTAAATTGCCTTGACAAATGCATTTAATATTAAACTGCACAAAAAATCACAGTTTTTTTTCTTTCATTCAACTGACAAATGCTATTTCAACTTTAAATTTAATTGGACAGCTTGACTCGATGTACATTAAGCACGTCATATGTTGTAACAATTATTTAAATTGTTATTTCAATTAGGCTATTAATGCGCTATTTATTTAAATAATTTCACTACATTGAACATTATTGTATTTGCATGCTAATTAATATATATATATATATATATATATATATCATAGACAAATTATTATTCTAAATTTAACCATTAAAATTTTGATTAGCATCGAGAGCTGAATGCATCTATCCTTGTCTGTCTCAGTGATTGTAAGAGATTTTTAGCTGTGCAATTAAATTAAATCTGTATCACTAAGCAAATTAAACACACCACAACACTTTTATGTTTGACGTTACTCTATAAAAACAATTTAAATAATAATAATATTGTGGAGAGAATCCTTAAAAACATTCTAAATATTTGCATAGTTTATCTTACAGATTAAACACTTTCTGCCTACCAAACATCTTTTATCTTTTCTGAAATTCACATTTCTATTTGCAGATATTTTTCGAAGAGAATGCTGACCCCATTGCATAATCTGAAAGTCACCCTGCGGTTCAACAACATAGTATGTTTCTTTTAGGCTTTAAATTGTATACTTATACGTACATACAAAAGTGAATGGATGTATGAATATTTGCTTTTGCTGGGATGTAGGCAATGCTTTTTTGTTCAGTCATATTTAACATAATAAGATTAAATGAAACAAAGTTTTTAATTTAAACAGACAACTAAAGCCGCAACCACAACAAGAGGCATAAAAACATCACATGCTGCAAATACGCACACTCACACCCACACAAACACACACACACAACAACAGCAGCAGCCTCAACCGCAATAAAAGCACCAAAAATTATTTGCGTAATTCATCAAATCGCTCGTAAATTACGAAATCAATGCAACACACATGTGTGTGTGGGTTTGTATGCTGTGCTTGCTTGTGGCAATTTTTATTAAGGTCCTCACAAAAAAATTAGAAATCAATATCAAAAATCTATTAAATGACAAACAAAAACAGAAACCGCTCAGGCCACTTTATGGCGCCACATGTGTACAAACGTCTGCAGATTTGTGTGTATGTATGTGTGTGTGTGTGTGCGTGTGTGTCCATATAAAATCAGAAATTATTCGCCAAATGCTCTTATGCTGCGTAACCTTCATAATACAAGGCTGAAACAAATTGGTAACCCGAGCCAGGCGACACTAACAATCTGATTGAAAATACATGTAAGAATTTATCTGTCTGAATAGGGTGTGTGTGTGTGTGTGTGTGTGTGTGTGTGTGTGTGTGTGTGATTCCATTAGAGACGCTAAAGAAATGTTAACTCTGTCATAAGAAATGTAAGAAACAGATGAGAAATAAACCAAACAACACAAATGGCATAAAAAGCGAAAAATTTATTATTATTTATTTCGTAGCGTTGCGAAAGATTTCTAAAAATACAACACCAATATAATGGGAGATCATAAATTCTAGCTGTGTTATAGAATACGTATTCGTATGCTTGTGTGTGTGTGCATTTGAGTGTGTGTGTCATTCCTTTTGTTGTCGCTGACAGTCATACCGGAAGTGGAGGGAAGTGCCTTCATGGCTCCATGCCGAGACAGTGTCAAAAGTTTAACATTAGATTTATATGCCATTCATTGTTGTTGTTGTTGTTGTTGTTGTTATTGCCTGCTGCTGTTGGTACGTCAAGGCATTCACTGCCCAGCATAAATCTTCCCCGTGTCCCTGTCTGTTTTGTGTGAGTACTTGGGTGTATAACCAGGTCAATGCTTTTGCCAAATACTTGGTCCAACTTCTTAACAACGAAGTTGTCGTGGCTTTACCATCCGCCATCCGCCATCCGCCATTACCCATACGCCCCGTGCTTCACAACATATGTATGTAGATGTGTGTGTGTGTGTGTGTGTGTGTGTGTGTCTATGCGTATGTGTGTGTGTGCTTGCTTTGTATACATGTGTGTGGGTTTTGTTGTCTGCCACAAAGTTGTCAACGCGGCAACTAAACGCGTTTTGGTCCTGCGGTTACCTACATAAGTAGATTATGGGCGATGTAGACGATAGGGGTATTGTTGTTGTTTCAAGTTCTAGTTTCAAAGTTGTTCAGCTGTTAAGTGCGCATGTCTTCTATGAGGGAGATGGAGAGCATTGCATATAAGAGTACGAGCACACTGCATATAAGAGAGAATAGTCAGATTAAAAAGATGCCAGATGATACGAACTTACATAAGTCAAGCATTAACATATAATTCATCTATAAAACTTTCGAGTAATGTAAAGAAAAGCAAAGCATAAATATTTATTTAATTATTTTTTATATTTATATATAATGTTAAACAATTTAAATTGTTGGGATTGTATATAAGATTCTATGCTAGAGTTAAATACTTATAGAGGTGTAAATTGTACGAAATTATTTATATCAAATGTTTTAACTACCCTGCTTATCAAATCAAAGCAGTTCTTATTTTGCTGTACTTAAAAATGGTTCTCCATACAATAGTTCTCTGCTTGTTTTCTTTTCATTATTATTAGTTTTTATTTATATTAGTAGTCATTCACTTATATTTGTGCTTATTCGCATCTTCCATTTGCAATTATCAACAATCTGGCAACCACAGAATTTCCTCACGTGCATAGTACAAAAATGGAAAAAAAAAGAAAGAACGGCATATGCAACAAGGGTCACGCTCTCAGACTTTGCACTCTCTTTTGCCAGTCTCTCTCTCACATCCGCTCTCACGCGCTCTCTTATGTTTTGCACAGCTGCCAAATAAGAACAGCAGCAGCAATAACAACAACAATAACAGTAGAAGCAGCAACCTCAACTGTTATAAGATCTCTGCGCTGCTTTCAAATAACTTCGATTTGAAGCCAGTCAAAAATGGTCCATCGACGTGACATGAACATCGAGCAGCATTCGCCTCTGCAGCCGCAGCACTGTTTGTCCCGCTAAACTGAACTCGCAAAACGTGCGCGCGTGTGCGTGTGAATGTGTGCATTGGTATTGGTGGCCGCGTCTATGTGTGCGATGCCAACAAAAGCAGACCAAATGTGAAGTGTGCAGCGTTTCTTATAGCAAAGTGAGTGCCCGCTGCCGCCCCATCCCGATGTGTTCTTGTTTTTGCTGCTACCTTGCCGCTAGTTAGTGGTAAAATCAAGCAACAGAAGGAAGTAAAATAATTATATCAAAAATATCAGTGAGAAATTCTGTCAATTCACAGCACACACTTATACTACAAGCCACAAAAAATTACAAGAAAGTCAAAACGAAATGGAATTTGAATAGTTAAGAAAAAAACTTGCTACATAATTTTGTGTGTGTGTGTGTATGTTTGCGAGCGGGAGTGTATGTATGTGTGAGCGTGTGTGCACGGATTTATGCAGCGTTAGTTACATAAGTTATCATCATCATCAGCAGCAACACAGACAGGCCGTCAGACCGACAGAGCGACAGCATCGTTAGCATCAACGCCGCCTGTTGGCGCGCATAAGTTGCCAGTTTATGTTGCCTTTAGCTTGCTGAGCTTGTTGCCGCCGACATCTCGGGATGCCACCAATGAGCAACAAGAACAGCTATGAAAATCGCATTAGTATCATCACTTCACGGCAACAACAACAGTAATAATAATAATAATAATAAGAGCAACAACAAATGTTACTCTCTCTCTGTTCAATTACGAAGGCAACAATCGTTTCAGTTACATTTAATATCACACACACTCATTGTTGCACGTCTGAAGATAGCTTGAAATGCAGATGTTTGCGTGTAGTGTCTGTAATTGCCGTCACATAATGCTTATTTTATTGTTATGATCTCAGAACAGTGTTTATATTTGTGTAAATTATATTTATGAAAATATTACTTGACTAAATTAACCTTATGAGGTTTGCTATAAAAATATATTAACAATTTAATATTACTATTAGGATGAGCAGCATTTTCTATAGCAATATTTGAGTGAGAATGCAGGTGACTTATGTCAAAGGATAAATCTTTTCTATGATTACAATTATAAATTCAAATCGCTTGCATCCAATTAAGGATGCCTACCTTTTGAACTGCTTGTATATTTATAATAAATTCTATTGTTATTATTATGGTATTATTAATCTTGATTAACAGAAAAAGCTGAGTCGTTGTACCGATGTCTGTCTGTCTGTGTAATAGGCATTCGTATATTTTTAGCATAATAACCGTTATCTTTTCCACTTCTTATATTCGCTTTTGCATAGATCAAACAGAGTGAGCAACTGACAACGTCTATTGCATCTCACTCACAATACAAGTAGAATTCTGTAGACAGCAATGCAAAAAAATTTAACGACCCTGCTCTTACTTCACTCCACTCACAATATTCACTCTGTTCTAGGAACGAACGATAATGAGACAGAATCATTGAATCAAAGCGGACAATAAAAGGAACTTAGAATTCTGATGTTCCCCATATAATTTGAATTACCTACATTTATCTGCTTATGAAGTTAATAAGATATTGTAAAAAATCTTAATATTCGTACTATTTCAAGTGTTTAATTTAGTGGTTATTTGAATTAAATGAACGGTCTTGATGTGGCAGCTGATTGTTACGACTCCGAAAATGTCTCCGAATATTAAAGATCTCTTTGTTTTTAAAGCAATTCTTAGCAAATTCTCTTCAGATTCGCGGAAGACAACTGATAGAAGCTTAGCAAGCTGTGGAAGTTTTAATAGATAACTTTAGCTTGTAATAATTTAACATTTGAATGATGTATATCTTAGCTAAGCTAACTTTATAATCGCAAACATCTCCCTCTTCCATTGGCATTATCAAATTAGCTGCTTGCTGCTGTGGTTGTCTGAGATGCTGACGGTACATGGTAGCTACTGCCCAAACAAGTCCAGTGGCTTCTGAATTTTCACAATTTTCCATGGTAAAGCTCATTAACACAGCAACAGCCGAACAACAACAACAACGCCAGCTGTGCTGAAGGAGTTTGGCATGAGTTGAGGTTGAGGTCGTGCAAGCGTTTGGGCGTTTGGGCGTGTGAGCTTGTGGGCGTATGGGTGTAATGGGATGCTTTAGTTGTGTGGGCGTGACGCTGCTCACATAACATTAAGTTAAAGTTAATTTGGAGCACAAAACATGAAGTGGACCGTGTGTAATGGCCCACTGCTAATGTGACCGGAAAGTATGCCTGGAAAATGTTGATGGAAAAGTCATTGAGGCGTGAAAAGCGCAGAATAAATACAAATTAAGAGTGAAGAAACAACTGCAATTAAAATTTAATGAAGTTTACACCAGGTTAAATGATAAAAAAATATAGTACACAAGCACAGGGGATTCAATTTACTAATGTGTTTAGTTGTACATATTTGTGGATGCTGACTAATTTGATAATACCACAGACGGACGCGATTAAAAGAGGGAAATACACATGTAACATCAACAACAATAACAACAATAAACTGACGTGCAACCTTTGATATAGCAAGCATCCGTCAAAACTTGCCTGCCAAGTGGCAGCAGCTGCGTTGTCACGTTTCGTTTTGTTATTTAGCCGTTAAAAAAAATGATATTATGTTGCTGCCAACATGAGCAGCGGCAACAGAAACAATAAACAGCACAAAGCAGCAAACTTAAACAACAACAACAACAATAATAACAAAAAACCAAAACAACTACAAACGCGCAACATAAAAGCATAAACGTAAAAAAAAAAGAGAGAGAAAAGAAAAAAACAGCAACCAAATTCATAATGATGATGGATTAACTGTTTTGTTGCAAACTGTGGCAAGTGTGGACTGAAAAGCGAACGACAGCGGAAACTAAAGTCAGAACAACGACAGCAACAGCAACGGCAACAACAGCAGCAACGGCATCAGCTGTGGTGCAAGTGGCAAGTGGTAAGCAGCAAATGGCAGCAGGACTAACAGCAAAAGGTTGGTTCCTGTTCAACATATTCATTTTTTGCCTTTCCTTATTCTTTTCATTCTTTTCTCATCACTCTCTCTCTTTCTGTCTGTCTTAGTTATTATGTACATTATTTCTTGGTTTCGGCTTGGTCAGCCGGCTGACCGCAGACACAGACATAACAGCCAACGCCAGACTTTGCATAAATCATTATTTATGCATTAATTATTAAAATGTATGCACCCAAAACGAACACAACCCCAACCCCGACCCCGACCCCCTCAAAGTCCCGCCAGAGTGCCAGGTGCATAGGATAGAGAGCGACAATGGCAACCATTAATCTTGGCCAACCTACGTGCTCTGCGGCATATCCTGTACTCACAGAACAACGGACACTAAGATTATGCTTGTAATGCGGAAATGAGGCAGACTGCGACCAAGACATAACTACATACAAAATTACGAGAGTAAGCTTTGTGTAGAGCTATAGACAATTCATTTCACAGGCTATGCTATAAATATGCAAATGATGTATCTAATTAGTTGACTTAGACAAGTACTACATTCTACAAATACACATTCAGCAAATTTGGGGTTCATAATTTACAAATCATGATCGGGCCACTTTCCCAATATGAATTCTCTTATTTACTATTTTACTATTTATTATCTTTTCTTTAGTCTAAATAGTAGAAATATAAAGAAGAGTTAAGGTAATTGGACTCTGTCTACAATTTTTAGCTGCTTTCGGAGAATGAATACCTTGTAATGATTTTAATTTAATTATACCGTTTTATTTATTTATAATTAATTTACTTATATATTTAAATATTTATTTTATATATTTTTATATTTATTTATTTTTTTATATATTTTCATATTTATATATTTATATATTTATATATTTATATATTTATATATTTATATATTTATATATTTATATATTTATATATTTATATATTTATATATTTATATATTTATATATTTATATATTTATATATTTATATATTTATATATTTATATATTTATATATTTATATATTTATATATTTATAAATTTATATATTTATATATTTATAAATTTATATATTTATATATTTATATATTTATATATTTATATATTTATATATTTATATATTTATATATTTATATATTTATTTATTTACATATTTATATTGTTTATTTTAAGTGAACAAAAAAGTATGCTATGTAAATTTCAGTTCAGTTTATTAGAGAGTTCAGTTTGTATTTTCCATCAGCTTTTTATGCCAAACATGTGGACTGAATGCCAATTGCAATTTATAATTAAGAAAGTAAGTATTAAAGCTGATTGATTGACTGACAATCAATGGACATTCACAACTGCAAAAACAATGACAAAAGCAAAAAATGCAACAGAAAAAATAAATTTCGCATTTCCACAAATATACAACATTTTTTATGATTATATAGTTAACAAAAAAATGAAATAAAAGTAGAATACAGTTTCCATTTTGCATAACATTAATCTTAACAATTGCTTAGTTGTTGATTGTTGGTTGTTAGTTAATGTTGCAATCCTTCTCGACAAGTTTTTCTGTAAGCTGGTTGGCAATGCAAGACAATTGAAACTTTCTTTGAGAGATTGTAGGCGTAACTTTTTGAGCATTTAAAACATTTTGAAATTTTGAATAGCGATTGTAGATGTAACTGACAAATCAAATACACATAGAAAAAACAGGAAACAAACAAAATATAAACAAAAGGTAGTCAACACAACAAAATTAATAATAAATAAAAAAAAAAAAACATGAGAAAAGTTGCTTCAATAAACAATTTAAGTAGGATACAAACAGAGATCTGAAATTGCTATAACAATTGCGAGCTCAGAAAAACCAACAATAAACAAAAGAGAGAAAAACGCTGCTGCTGAGCTTGGCATATAAAGTTGAAACCGGAAGTGCACATACTCACACACACACAGAGGAGAGAGAGAGAGAGAGAGAGAGAGAGAGAGAGAGAGAGAGAGAGAGAGAGAGAGAGAGAGAGAGAGAGAGAGAGAGAGAGAGAGAGAGAGAGAGAGAGGAGCACACACCCATGCAATATGAATGCAACTGTTGGTTAAGTTTGCCAAGGATGCATGAAATAAAACTGCTGAGCTGAGCATTGGCAAACAATTTCCACAGCTTGTTGCTGTTGTTGTAGTTTTATCAGTTGCCTATCTACTGACTTTTCACCATGGCACGGGATGCCAACTCGACTCCTGTGCGTGCCGCTTTGAAGATGAGTTTGCTTGGCTTCGTGCCCGGCATTAAATGAATTTCCCAATGAAGTCATCGTCAACTCTAGCCGATATCCTTTGTGTTCCATTGAAAGAGTCTGCCGTTTGTTGTTGTTGCGTGTTTGTTGTTTTAATACTCGCAGTTATCTCGTAAATAACAGTTCTTGTTGCTGTTATTGTTATTGTTATTGTTTCTGCTTTCGGCTCTGTTACTGCTTCCTCTTTTGTTTTCATTCATTATGCAGCAGCTCAAATTGGAAGTGGTCATGCAACATTGCCGTCTCGCGTTTGTTTAACCATATGTAAATATACTTTTAATTATTTGCAAATTAGTAAACAAAGAGTCATTTTGTCCTTCAATTTTTATCAATACTTGTTGGCTCTTTAATGTTGCTTTAATACGTTTATTAAAATATCTATTGCAGTAATTTAATAAATTGATCTTACTTCCTTCTACAACTCTTCAACCAGAAATAATTTTCCCTCTAAGTTTATATACGTATTTATTGCTTAAAATGAATAAATTGTTTATTAATTTCGCGATTTAACTTGTACAGTCGCTGTCAACTTGTAAGGGATTTATTTAATGGTCGATAATACAGAAGGATTCTTGTTAACATAGCGACTGCAAAGTGATCAGAGTAAACGTATTATGAAAATGAAAGCAGCTCTGTTGTGCTAAGCTGATGTAATACCCTTGATGCATTTAAGATGTAGTCTGATTTTTTACCCAGTGTCCATTGAAAGTGAACAAAAATAATGTATACAATACGAATTTGCAACTGAATAAAATCCGTATTAACAGTCGAGTTGTTTGCTTGTCCGTCCATATAAGATTTGCAAGTATATTCTTATTATTTTGAATGATATTATCTCTACACTGCTAGCTCTATTTGCCTCTTCATTACAATTAGTTTATTCGGCAAACTACTGGCAACTCAGTTGCCAGCAGAGTAAAGCGCCATCTAGCGCTCGTTTGCTTGCCAGCTGTTTGTATGATTGAAGCGAAAACTCGCGACTGCTGTGTTTCTTTTTTACTTGATTTATGCCAACAGAATAACGAAAACAATTGAGTGATATTCCTTTTAAAAAATCAATCAAACCAAATTCTAGTATAATTTACAATATGATTCAGCAAATACTTCTGGTTGAAAACTGCGCAACAGTTCATTCATACATATTTGGCGGTCATTTTACCAAGACAAATGAATGAACGTGCAACACGCGTAACTAATTAGGGACACGTCAATGCCTACGAGGCAGACAAAGCAATAGAAAGATACACACACAGTCAGACAGGCAGAGAGAGAAAGAGTGTGAGAGACAAAGAGAGATAGAGAGAGAGAGAGAGAGGGAGCGAAAGAGAGAGAGAGAGAGAGAGAAACAATGAGAGTGAAAGAGGTACATAGAGTACAATATGTTAACAGACATACGAAGAGTTTAGCCAACTACGGCTTGCTTGACCCTAACGATTTTATACAATATTAATGCAGCCTGTGAACTTGCAACACCTGTCGCAATAACAGCAACAGCAGACACAACGACACTAATTAATGACCTTGAAGTTAACTTTGAAATTTGTTAATGCGTCGTGGCAGAACGGCGAGCGCGACTCACAGTCTCTGGCCCTTTTGATAAGGGGCAGCAATCAAAGCAATTAAGACGACAGACCCAAAAGTGCGTTAAATGCGATGCCTTCACTTTCCCCGCAGCTGCAGAAGAACTCATCTCAAAGGCTGGGCAATTAAAAATCAGTTGACAGTTGTCAAATTGGGCGTGGCAACAGAATAGAAAAGCAAGAGAAAAATTCAGCGAGCTAAAAAAATAAAAAACACCTCACAAAAGCCGGCAATGTTTTCCCACTTTGCATGTTTTTTTTTTTTTTGTGTTTTGCGCTGTGTACCTCTAAATTGGCTTAATAGCCAAAGGCTTTGGCCAACACACACACACACACACACATATATACACCCAGACACAAGCACACATTGTTGGCAGTTGGTGGGAAGCATCAGCGCTGTCGCTAAAACCGAATAAAAACAAATACAAAGCAACTTTACACAAACTTTTGGCCTCGTTTTTATAGTAGTTATTGTTGCTGTCGCTTTGTTGTTTGCCCCCTTTTGTTTTTTGGTGCGTCGAGTTAATGGCTTTGATATATGTCAATAAAATCAATATTTGCTTTGCCTTTGTGACTAAACGTTCAATTAGCGCATCAATCAGAGCCTTATTAGATTAAATAAGGGCACATCCAATTGTTTGGTTTAAGCCTTGAGCTTCTCAAAATGGATTTACTGGCCTACTACATTGGCTGACTTGACAAATATTTGTCTAATTAGCAAATAGATTGGGCACACACAAACGCAAAACAACACACCCACACACACACACACACATACAGCAATCAACTATGACCTATTGAGGAAATTGAGCGTTAAATTAAGAGGAGTTTCTATTATCTGAAGAGATTGACACAAAGTCAAAGTCAGCGAAAAGTGTGTTGACGTTAGAAACAATAAGTAAACACAGTAGATATTTCGAGTGTACTAACAACAAACTAACAGGCTTTAAAACTGTCTAAAATTCTTATATAACTGTATAAGCGGGCTTAAACTGGTTGCCATTGCCATTGCCGTTGTTCTGTTGGCACAAAATCTAATTGTAGTTGTGGTAGAACTAACAGAGCGAGGGAAATGCAGATGCAGTGAGCGAGAAAAAGAGTGAGAGATTGAGAGTGAGAGAGAGAGAGAGAGAGGGAATTCATTTGCTTTGATGAGTCGCTAGGCAAAGAGGCTTCATTTTCGACTCAAACTGCAAATGCCTGAGCAATAGGATCGTCATGCTTTCGCTGCGCTTTCAATCTCACCACATGCTGTGCAGCTAATCAAATGATAGGCACCGTTGCCTGCGGCATGTGGCAAACACACTCACACACAGATATTCGCACGCAAAGTGCATTTAAGGGCATGAGGCCCAATTGCCCAATCATTTATGCGTATTTAAAAGCATTAAGCTCTGTGCAGACACATTAATCATACGCCACATGTAACGTGCGACGTGACGCCGCAGCGTCTGCTTATCGACTCTTCACACTCAGCAGCGGTTCCCAGCTGCAATGCTGCAGGACAATGATTCTGCTGCCTTGTTGACAGATTTACAGAATCAGCTGCCTCTTTTTGCTGTACAACTTTCATTGCGACAGCAACAACAACAACAGACGTCACAAAGTTGCGTAATTAAATTTGTATTCTTACATTTACATCTGCGTGTGTGTGTGTGTGTGTGTGTGTAAGTGTAATGGTTCCAGCATGAGTGAAAAATTCATGACATTAACCAAGAAAGTGCTCGATAGGTAGATACCCTATAGAAATACATGACAGCTGCAACTGAGGCAACTCAGCTCTCAGAGCACACAAAAGAGAGAACCGAATGAGATGGCAAAAGTATAAGAAGAGCTTATACGGCTGTGTGTATACCCTGTATAAATATATAGCGGGTATGTACGCTGGTAAGCTGCTGCCAAAAATGCCTAAAGCAATTGCATAAGCAAGTGAGTATAAGGTGAGTGGAGAACACTCGACACGAAGATACCCTGCACCTACTGAAAGTGCTATCACTGTATGAGAAGACAAGAAAAGAGTGAAGACAGTACGAATACATCCAAGTAAATACCCTGTACAAATATATAGCATATATTTTAGCTGGAACTCAAAACTGTCGAAAGTCAGGAAAACTATTGAAGCGCGACGTGAGGGGTGTGGGAGTGCAAAAGCACACTCATGCACAGTTGCTTCACACATTCAAATACCCTGTTCAACTATATAAACGAGTTGAGTTCCAACTCTCAAAAGTGCCACAATTGCAGAAGCGAGGGAACGCAACGCAACGCAAGGACGGCAGAGCAGTTACCCTGAGGCGACAATTACCAAACTCGAGTAACGTGGCATATTTTCACGAGGACCAACTAAATGTCCCAAAGGATCAACAAAAAGAAAGAAATGCTGTGATTGTCATTATAATAAGCATCAGCAAAATATTTGCATTAAAAACTTCAGCACATTTCGCATTTCCAGGCGACAATTTTAATCAGCCTCAACTTGGTTCCCTTTTTTTTTTTTTTTTTAATTTAATTTTATTTTTTGCTGATGCTCAGAATAAATTATTTAGTATTTGAAAAGCATAATTCAAAGAGTGAATAACTAAGTAATTTATTGCTAAAAACATTTTAAGTGACACAACAATCAGCTTTTCGGCGAGAATGTGTTCACTTGCAAGAGCTAGCAGCTATGAGCGTGCACTGAATTCTAATTGTTGGCAAAGCAGTGCAATTCATTTCAAAATGTTCAAAGATTTTCTTATTACTTTCTTTTCTGAATGTCTTCCTTATTTCTGGACCGATCTTTATGAAACTTTCACATGTGTTTCAGAACAGTGTTCTTTAAACACCTGTTAAATGAGAAATGTGTACGTTCAGAAATACATGCTGTTAACGGGGTATAAAGAGCTTTGATCGATTTGCGGGGGAAGGCAGGGAGGTATCCGTCTATCCGATATAGAGGAACCTTCTAGCTGTTATAGTTGCTGAGATCGACGCATTCATACAGACGGAGAGACAGACAGACAGACAGACAGACAGACGGACATTTTTGCACAAAGTTAATATATCCCTGTACAGGGTATAAAAAGCTGTCATCGAAGTTAGTAATTAAAGTCATATATTATAAGATTTATATATTTGCGTTGGCCTTTGCCTCAATTTGAATCGCTTGAGTTAGTTTATTTCAAATATTATCCATTCGTCCATGAGTCGTCTACTCTGATAGTCGACTAAATGATATACTTACTATACTATTATACTTGGGCCAATCAATTGTGCATCTTTAGACAGCTTGATATCGTTATTGACCTGTAAAACATTCGACTTTCGTTAAGTGACCAATCTGAATGCTTCCAAGTTCCTGTGTCCTTTATACAATATTATGTATATGCGTTGAATGCTATTCAACTTATAAATAAAATACAAATTTGTTTGCCATTTCGTTGAACGGACTTTTGGGGATCAAGAAAAGAAGGAAAAGAATGAAACTTAATTTCAAATGGTTTACCGAAAAACCAAAACCAAAAACCAAAACCAAAATCGAAACCAAATATTATTATGCTTCAGCGCACTGTATGCGCATTTGTGTGTGTGTGTGTGAGTGTGAGTGTGGGTGTGGGTGTATGCAGTGTATGCCATTAGGCATGCATCAGCACGCGGCAAGTTTGCGGATCCTAGAATGCGGCATCTGAGGGATTTTGTTTTGGGTGTGTCCCAAGTCTCTGCTCAGCCAAGCGCACAAGCACACAAACACAAAGAAAGGCCAAGGATGAGCCAAGGAGATGGTTTGGTGTGGCAGTACGTGCGACCAGGCAAGTTATTTATAGATTTATATATACACATACTCATACACACACACTCGCACACACACATATGAGAAGTCTTATGAAAAGAGCTCATCTAAATCGCTTTGGGGCAGAAAATAGTTAAGCCGCCATTTGTACAGGCATGCGAGTGTGTGAGTATGTGTGCGTGTGTGCGTATGTGTGTGTGTGTGTGTGTGTGTGTGCTCCATTTCGCATTATTGCAGCACAACTAAGTATACCACTTACTTCGACTTGCCAAAGATCTTGGCTGACCTCAACCTCTTACTCTCCCTCCCTCGCTCTGTGTGTCTTGTGTGATACAGCGCCATCTAGCTGTGGGTGGCGGCTGTTCGCCTGCTTGTACCATCAATAGCCTGCCCTGACGTGCCTTCTAATTAACCCTTTTATTAACCAGCTCTGGCAAACTCTCTCACATATGCCGCTGTGTGAGATGCCTATGAATTGGCGTTACTTAGTCACAAAAATGTTGATCTACACTGCCAAACGTGGAGTCTGCAGCATTGCCAATAATGTTTGCGATTGCTTCGCTAAGGGAATATTTAAACCAACTATTAAAAGTAATTTTTAGTTAAATGTAGAATCGATTAATGAGTAATCCTCCCTTTGAAGTAGAGGACTGCATTATATTTGAGCAATATTCAAAGTGACAACAAGTCACAATAGACTGCAAGAGTTAAGAACAGCTTTGAAATGTGAATACATGAATTACATTGACTTTTTGTTTTTAATATTGCCATACAAATGAAACGAAATAAATGTAGACTATATGTGATATGAAGGAGGGAGCCCAACGTGTAGAATACAAAGGGTGTTGAGAGTTCGTTGTGGCCTAAGGACACAACATAAATACACACATATATCCCATTGTCTGGTTACCCGATGATGAGCCAAAAAGTTGCAAGTGGCAAGAGAAGCTCATTGGTTTTTGTTGGTCCATTGAGTCGCTGAGTCGTTGGCAATTAAGCGAGCAGCTATTGATTTGATAAACAAAGGATACACGCACACTCACACACACTTACACACAGGCACGTTAATGGCTAAGGGATAAAGCATAAAGACATGCCAAACATAGTTAACTAGCAGTTAATTGAAAGACGCAACTCGCTGCAGCTCCTTCTGCTCCTGCAGTGGCTTTGCGTGTTGTTGCCGTTGCTTCGATTTGCGTTCTTTCTCCTGATTTCGATCCTTATCACATTGCTGCGCCTTTAGGCCGCCTCTATTGTGGGCCATCTCCAGTTTGATGTCCACCCAATCGTACAGATAGTCATAGAGCAAATAGTGACTGCGAAATAGTTTCTTGAACAACTGTCGTAAAAACACATAATCCGGCTGTTCGGTAAAGTGCAGACTGCGACAATATTTCATATACATGTAGAATTCCGAGGGTATTCCAGCGCAAAGTACGCTTAATGCCAGTGTGGATTTGCTCTCCGCAATTTTCTCATACTTCTGCAGGCGCGTCTCGGCATTAATGCCCTGCCAAGGGAGGCGACCCCGCAGAAAGTAGAGCAACAGATAACCCACCGACTCCAGGTCATCGCGACGTCCTTGCTCCGCATAATGGGCGTGCACGGAGGCGTAACGTGCCGTCCCAACAAGCTCGTGTCGCTCATTGTAGGTGATGTGTTTGCGGGTGCTCGGACGATAGTATCTCTTGGCCAGGCCAAAATCAATCATGAATACCCGCGTCCGTTGACTGCCCAAGCCCATCAAGAAGTTCTCCGGCTTGATGTCGCGATGCAGCAAGCAATTCATATGTAAATACTCCACGCGTGCCAGTATCTGATCCGCCAGCATTAGGGTCGTCTTCAAGCTAAAGTTTCGTGCACAAAAGTTCAACAGATCCTCCAACGTGGGACCCAACAGATCCACAACCAGCACATTGTAGGCACCCTCGGTGCCAAAGTACCGAATGCGCGGAAACCCAATGCCACCGCGTAGTATATTATAGATTTTGGCCTCACGCGGCAACTGTGGATATTTGACACTGCAGTTCTCCAACTTGACAGCGACCTCCTCGCCACATTTGAGACCAAAGGCACGATACAGCTCACCAAAGGAACCACAGCCAATGGGGCTCAACAAACGATACTTTCCACCCACAATGATGTTGAGTGGCACCTGCTTGCCATGCTTAACCGGTGATTCCTCCAACTGGGCCTGCTGTTTCTTCTCCTGATACTCCACGTCTAAATATCGTTGATGTTGTTGCTGCTGCTGTTGCTGCTGCTGCTGCTGTTGTTGATGTTGATGTTGATGATGTTGATGCCGTTGATGACGCTGACGTCGTGTGCCATGGTGATCGGAGGGATAATCATTGGGATATCTCACTTGTGCCATGTTTAAGCTTTCCGTGTTTGGCTAAATGTTAAAGTTATGTATTTAAAGTGTCGCTTGGCATGACTAGCATGACTTGTGTGTGGGAATTCTATAATTCTGTAATGATCTTATAATATTTGTCTAAGCCATAAACTCAAGGATATGCTATACTACTAACATTACTACTTTGAACAAAAGTCTCAATTTGATGTGATTTGACTATGATATAAATGCAAATATAATCCATTTTCTCAACACATTTGTTTGCCCAACATTCGAAATGTTATCGAAAATCAATCAATTAAATCATTTAAGCAAATAGTCTTATTATATTCCCAACTGTTTTGCATCTCCTGCAATGTACGTTTAATTGAGTGCGAAATAAACATGAAAGTTGAGTAACTTTCTTTTTTATGCAATTTTCCTAACTTTCACTTACATTCCGAAAGTTCAAAAATCAATTGTAAATCAAACAAATTACATTTTAGTTTCAATCAAATTGCAGTCGATGAATGGCACAACATTTGGCATGTGTGTCCCTTAAATCAATTGTACACACAGCTTGTGGAGATTTGCCAATTTCTAGCTGTGCATATTGTTATACCCTGTAGCCATGCAGATTGCAGAGGTTATAATCAAACTCACAAAATAACTAGCAATTACGTTTATTCAGCTAGAACATAAGTATAAAGGAAAAGCTAATTTCACTTGATTTCCAGTTGATCGGCAGACAATTCTCAACTGCCCCACATTAGAGGATATCTCTTAGTCATATACTCTCAATTGCTATATAGTTTACAAGCATTCAATAAAGTTCAACTGAGCCATCACTGCCGAGTACTCCAGCGCACACATCACTCATACGACCCCCTCATTTCGCCCGCCTTTGCAGTGCTTAAAAATTGATTAATTTTTCAAATTGATTATGCAACCTGGCAGGTAGGGCTTGCCTCTTGCCTCTTGCCTCTTGCCTCGTACCTCTTACCTCTTGCCACATGCCGCACCTTATGTGGCTGCCACTCAATTGGCTTGACTGCCTGCCTGCAGGGTTTACTTCGTGTTTGCAATTAAATTTATTTGCCATTTTGTGTGGCCCTGCTTGTTGGCCACATAATAAACGCGTTCCTTGTTGTTGCCAGTGCTTTCATTTCGACCATTTTTCACCCTTACAATAAATGGGGTCATGTTCTCGTAGGCACATATTATGTGGCATTCTCTTGGCCAGAGTCTTATCTCTGTGATATGCTCTCAGTTCTTTACTCTTGTTTATATTGTGGCACAAGCGCTTTTAAGTTTATTAGATTTATGACCCAACTATTATTAAATTGCCAGCAAATATGTGGTACAGACGAGTTAGGATTCAGCGTAGACATTGGAAATTAACATATAGAAATTGCACGACTATCCGATGCCCTTTAAACTGCTTGCAATGTCTTTAATAATAAACATTTCTCACAAATACAAGTTGCTAAGAATTCAGCCAATTGTTGCTTAATTTACAAATTTATTCCAAGTTAAAATATGATTACGATTATCAGAACACACTGAACTAATTCATTCATTGCATTGCAAGCCGCTGGCAGTAAGTAGTAGCGCCATCTGTGGCTCGTAGCTGGCATACGTTCTTGTGCTGTGCTTACTTTCCCTTTTCTATGCTATAAAACGCTTAAAACACATTTAAAGCCATTTTATGGCGCTTACTTATTGAAATGTCAATTCATATGAACACGTATTTGGCTGATAATAAAGCGACGCAAATTATTTTGCTGTTTATAAATTGTAATAAATTAAATTAAACTGCTGCCTTGGCAATTTTAATGCAGAATTTATCCGGACGATTCGCTGCACAATCCCCAATCCGTTTACAGCTGCGGATGTGAAAGCGTATGCGGATGTGAATGCGAATGTGTGAGGGTGAATGCGTATGTATGTGTGTGTGTGAGTGTTAACTGTGTGCTTATTTATGAGACACATAGACGCATAGAAAACCTCAGCAACAACAAGAACTTATTACAGCACTGACTATACACATAAATATGTGTGTTTAAAGGATGTATGCTATAGTCATATATACACACACACACACATACACACACACCCACAGACATAGTCAGTTTATGAGCAATTTGAAGAAGCGTTTTTATGAGCACTTTTAAGCTTATGGCGCATTAATTTTTATTAAAAATTCTGTGGGCACAACTACAAAAAAAAGATTAAGTAATAGTAGTAGTTGCCTGCCAGACGTTACTCCAATTTGTCGCAGTGTATGTGTAGAGCACACAGCAATTAGCCGCTGCCACTAAAGAAATCCAGCTTCAATTTCAACGCTAGTCTTCCATGTCACTCGATTTCATTTTGGGCACATGGACTTATTGTCATTCCTGTCACCAGTCACAATTGTCACCTGCAATTTGCCACTTTCCATTTATCTCACATTTCGTCAGGCTGTCATTTTTCACGTAATACTTCCAGTTGCGACAATTGAAAATTCATGTCCTGTCTGGGCTTATCGCTTCCGTTTGCCAGTCGCTGAGTTGGGCTGAACGCAACGGAACTGAACTGAGCTGATGCATTGTCAAAGGTTATGACCAAATTGCCGGCACATGTTGCGAATATTTCATAGTTTCCATTGCCATTTCACTTGTCTATTTATGCATGCAACTATGTTGTTGCCACAGAGAAACTTTTACCACACACACAAACATGCTACATCATTTACATTCTGTCACAGGCACACACACGCACACACACGCACACACACGCACACACACGCACACACACATTGGAATGGTCAAGAAGTGTTCGCAAAATGAAACTGTTGGCTCACGCGTCGTATGAGCGATCTGCACACAGAGATGTCTCGCATTGAGATGTATCGAATTTGTTTTCAATGTATCAGCAGCTGCTGTTTGATAACTTCTGCCACTAATTAAAACTACTACACTGCACTGCACAGAAAACTTTGTTAGTTAGAAAGTTTAAATCACTTACTTCATAATTTTATACTTAATTATTTTATAGCTCTGCCATCTGTTATTGCCATGCCACTTAATTGCACACATATCACTTACACTGTCCTACGTAGCCATATGCAAACTGCGGTCTAACTGCTTGTGTGTTGGAATCGTGGTTTATGGTGCACAGCGTTTGACCCGAACCAAGCAAATCTCAGACATTTTGACGAGCTTTGTGGTTTGAGCTTTCAACTCTGAATAATATATATATATATATATATATATATATATATATATATGTGTGTGTGTGTGGGTGTTTGTTTGTGTGTGAGCTGCTCGCCTCGAGATGTAAATTAGTCAAACACCCACAAGTATGACTTGCTTAGACTCCCAAATCAACAGAGCCTGGCACTTACTACTCCAGGCCAATTTGCAGCTCTACAATGTTGCCATAATAAAATTTATAATCATCATAGCGCCAACCAGACAAGCTACCATCCAGCATTCGGAGCAGTTTGATGGGCATGACCTGATTAACCAACAGGCGCTGACATTGTTTGCCAAACAAACTGCCAAAAGGCAAAGATTCCCACACAAAAGTCATTAAGCGAGACAGGCAAATGAGATGCGAGTATCTATGCCTAGGTACGAGTATCTATTAAAGCAAGAAAAGGCAAGAAATGTTTAAAAAACCTGTAGGAGAGTGTCGAGTGAATACAGCATAGATGTACGAGTCTAAACAATTGGTGTATTCTTTATCAATCATACTCGTAGTACTTAGCAAACTCAAAGTCCCTTGCCGATCATTTTAAATGACATTTTTCTATAAATATATAATATATTTTTAAAGTTGCGCCTAACTCTAGGCAATACTACTCTGCTCAATAGCTTAAATACTCGTACATATTCAATTTGTACAGCCATCGACATCGAGTCACGTACAACATCAACATAATTTTGACGCATTTCGGCAATTTGAACACGTTCAATGTCCGTGCCAGGCCTTCGACTTGCTAACCGCCTCAATCACGCTGTACTTTTTTTTATGTTTCTTTTGTTGCCTTTTCTTTAAATTCTATAAGCGTAACTAGAATTTAATTTCATAGTCATAGTCATAGTCATAGTCATATACAATGTACACTTACAAGTCTGTTGGCCTTATTGTCACGCCTAGACATGTTTAAACAGAAAAGACAAAAAAGCGAAACCAACAATAACGCGAGTTTGGCTTAGGCAAACATGGCCACTTTCATGTTAAGCACATCCCAAAGACAAGAAGGCATCCCAAGCCACAGTCAGCCCAGGCAACAGCATAAGAAGAAGTATCTAGAATGTTGAATGTAGGGTATCTGTGTTGTCTGTGCCAATGCTCGTTGCATGTGTGACATATTAATAAGCAACATAGGCAGCTGAAACACATTTCGAGTGTAGACACATTCGTTGTCCTCTAAAAAACATGTATTTTCCATTAAGTATACGCACAGTTGCTCAGGCAACTCTATCGCTTACATCAAATCACCGATTATCCGTGTCAAATACCTGCTCAGCCATGTCTAGCCACTAAGTTATATTTTTATTTAAGTGAAGATGCTTATAAATTATTCAATTATTCAAAATGAAAAGCTGAGAAAAGGTTTTACAATTTGTTTCAATTATTATACAGTTACTTCTAAATAATATTCTTAAAGTACTTAATATATTTACAGGTAAATTGATCATATTAATATAATTAACTCTAAAACTTTAACTATTTATTTAATATACATATTTTCTATATAGTAATAAATGTGGCAGTAAATGAACTTCCCAAAGTAAATATATTATTTAAATGTTAAATTGAATAGAATGTTAAACTAAATCTATTTTAAATTGTTTAAATTGATGCCTATTTAAAATTAAACAGCTTATTATGAAAAAAGTTTAAACTGTGCATAATGTTGATATGTAAATTGTAACTGTGTAATGTAAGTGTATTTAAATTCGAGTTCTCAGTTAAACCCGATTATGGCTGCTTCAATTTGTATGCTCTACGCTGCTTATGCATATGTACTCGCAGAATATTTATATATGTATATCTATATATATATATATATGTATATTTATGTGTGTGTGTGTGTGTGGGAGTAGCTATTTATGCGTGTGCGTGTTTTTTTGGGGGTTTTTCTTTGGCTTCAAGTCGTTGGCGCTGTTATGTCAACCAGGCCTAACCTAACGCGACCCTTTCTCAGGCAGCTAAAAACGTTTTAAATTTCTGTTGCCATGTTTTTATCTCTATTTCTATGAGAATTCGCTGAAATATCTACTTAAGCACAAGCATGCCACATATAATGTCTGTGGGTGTGTGTGGCTGTGTGTGTGTGGGTGTGTGTGTGATTGTGTGTGTGATTGTGTATCAACTCGTGCGCAAAACAGTTTAAGAAAAAAACTCATCTGTCTTGCATTTTAATGATTTAATTTTGCATAAGCTTATTTCACAACGCTTCCTTAGCCAGCTCCGAGTGTGTCTGTGTGTGTCTGTGTGTGTGTGTGTGTGTGTGTGTGTGCGTGTGTATGCTGATATGTGTTGCTATCTAGTTCCTTTTAGTCAGCCAAGTTGACAGCCGCATCTGTGCACAGTTAAGTGACATTCCATTTGTTGACATTAGCACAAGCCTCGTTGATTTTGTGATATGGGCGCGTACCTTGCTCCCTCAATAGAAAGTATTTCACCTTTCACTAAACACACATGGTTCTATACATAGACAGATAGGTTTGATAGTATATACATACATATATCTAGCTGCTGATTTTGTAAAGGACAAAGTTTCGCAAGTGTTTGTCATAAGTTGCGATTTGTTCGCACTTCTCACTTTTGGCTTCATTTGCTTCATTATTTCACTTTCCGTTTGCAATTTCTCAAAAGGATATGCGTTATTTCCGACCATAACATTTTCCCATCCAAAGGACATAACTTGATGGCATTGTTGTCTATTTAAGGACACAACTATGACTGCAACAATTATACGCCTTGGATTTAATCCTAGTCGTTTCTTCGATATTCACCATCTCCCATTCCCACCTTTCATTTCAGGCCCCGTAAGGCCTCAGGCTCACAGGCTTTAGGACACAAATTCCCAATCAATTTGGCTCATCAAGGTGCAAACTCAACTCTATTGATTTATCTCCTGCCATTCACAGACACGTTACTCGCATTGCAATATGTTTGTCATTGAGATAAGTATGTAGTTCGGAGTTCGGAGTTCAGAGTTCTGTGTTCGTATTTGAATTCCATAATACGTGCCATTTTGACATCTGTTAACTTGTTTGCTTTGCCCATATTCTCCATTTTCTTGTCAAACCATCAGCATTTCAAATTTGTTGCCCAGTCATTCAGCATGGAATCACGTATCCTCCCCATCAGCATTAAGAAGCATTGCTCCTAATAATAATCTCCAAGCATCAAAGTTGACTTCCATTTATGACTTGGCATTAAGACAGAGACAGCGGCATAATTGTGCTAATATTATAGTTTTATTGCAATGCACAATCCACCATAATTACGACAATCTCAAAGAAATGCAAATGTGTAAATTGTGATAGAATGATTTGTCTTCGAAAAATAATAGAAAACGTAATATTTCTTCTTGTAATAATTGGGCAAACTAAAACTAAATATTATTATGAACTAGTGACGTCATCAAGTCTGAATGTAAGCTGAATATAATCATTGCCTGAGTTTCGTAGCACGCGTTGATTGCCTCCAATTGGTTTTATAGCTGCACATGAGTTTCATAGCAAGCAACCCATTCGGCTGGGTAATTGCCGTCTGAATGTAAGCTGAATATAATCATTGCCTGAGTTTCCTTCTACGCGGTGCGAGCAGATGCCAATTGGTTTTATAGCTGCACATGAGTTTCATAGCAAGCAGCTTCAGTCAAGTTTCGTAGTTGATCAAAGCAAATCATTTGAGGCTGCATAAAATGCATTTTCTTTTTGTTATTGTTATTTTTCTGAATTGTAAATAAGAATTGAGTAAATTATACAAGGAATGTTTTTGATTTATATATGAATAGAGCAAGCCCAAGTATATATTCCAAAGAATATTATAAACTAAATAAATATGAGGTAAGAATTGCAGCAAGAATATTCAATTTACTCAAGTGGAAAGAAAAGCGAAAGTCATGAGCTGATGCAAGCTATTTCCACATAACTGCTAATTAATCAAAGCTGACATAGTTACGTTTAAGTAGTTTAAGTATTAATTATTGACTTACAATTAGTTTTAAACTACATAAAAATTTATTTTAATTGTATTTTCAAAAGATTTTCAAGCAGTAAGAGTTCAAATGGGTTTGCTTAGTTTGTCCCATGTAAAATAATGCTTAAAACAATTTTTAAATATAGCAGGAAATATTTATGAATGTATTAGATGTTAACATTCCCCGTATCATAAAATTAATATATATATATACATATGGAAATTGAATGATTTAGATTCGTGACATGCTATCAAGTCAATTTATCGTACTTTTCCTCTCCCATCTTCAATCGAATTGCGGGAACGCCTGCAAAAATAACCTGAGCTCTTGTATAAATTCGCTTATGTAAATCGGCGAACGCCCAAAGAGTAAACGATGCTGGGCATAAGAGGCTGCCACGCCCAGTCCGCCAATTTCTCCAACTACCTCGGTTAAGTCGTGCGGTTAAAGCTGCTTCCTTCCACTCAATTATATAAAGCTGCGTCTGGTAAACGGGGTGGGGGGCGGAAAAAAAATGAAAGCACCCAGTAAATATTGTAAAAAAAATATACAAACGCGGAAATTTCTTGAAATATTGCAAAAGTTTTAAGCGGAAGGGAGAAAAATATCCGGTTAAGTAAATGTAAACCAATGCGTTTTACTTCACGTTTGTTTTCCCAGATACTTGACATCAAGTCGAGTACGAAACCATTTTGTATTCAACGGATGTCAAGGTGTTAAGTCCTCGCCTGTACTCCACCCCCCCCCCATCACGTCGCACGGGAAGTATCTAAAAACTATACTATACATTCAAATTGACGATGAGTTGAAGTAATCAACCTGAATCATCGAGCGACACGGCACGTGCTCAAGTTTCCCAGTGATAAAGTGACAGGGGTAACAGCTCTGCGTAGGCTCGACTCCTCTACTGGCATCTTACTGTCGCGGCCTACCGCGGCAAATATTCCTGTATTTGCTAAACACTCAGGACGGGACACTTGAGCGATATGAGCGGCCCACGCGAATCTTATGCAAAAAGGGAGTAAAACGTTTTATATCGCGACAACAGACGCTTCTTACGAGTATGCCTGTTAGTTCGGATGTTTCCCCTATGCTCGCCTTGCCATTGTGCAAGCAAAATCAACGAAATCCAAACACATTGACAGTGCTTAAGTGTTTTTGTCTGAAGCCAAGGCCCGATTTAGCTGGCAACCCATCGAGGTCCTTAGCCAGCTGTAGGCGGCGCCAGCCGTACAGCAGGTGTCCCATAACACCGCACACCAAATTACAATAATCAAAAGTTTTAACAAAGAATGTTGAAGATAATAACATTTGCATACGTATATTATATTATATGTACCATGAATTATGTGCAGCTTGTTAAGATTTGCATATACCCTACACCAGCCATATTTTATTGTGCATAAAGTGAAAGAAAATTAAATTTACTAAATTAATCATCAAATTTCATAATAATTTAATATATATTTCATTTAAATAAGCCAAAATGAAATATATTTATTTCATACTTTTGAGAGTAACTTCTATATTCATCGTCTTTCTGTGTTCATTTTGCACATTGTGTTGCACAGTGTAACTGATGCAGAAATGGCCTGCGAGTTGACAAAACCCGAGTCAGCAGGATACATGAGGACATTCCACTGAATGACGCCTTTGCTTTGTGTAATCTTCCGATCCCCCCCAAAGAGCAGTTAGCTTAGCACGCGACAGGTTGCCATATCTTGTACTCTATGTAGTTGTTACCGTTATGTAATGCTCCCCGTCGCGTCCTTTACTGTCGTTTATTAGAACCATATAAACGTACAAAAATTATCTTATATCAAACTGGCACTGAGACAGCGGCACAGATCTAGAGATTAGAGAGATAGAGTAGGTAAGCATAGAAAGAAGAGATACACTCTCGAATTTGTTAGTCATAAAAAGTAGATGAAGATATTCTCAGGTATATAAATCTTTTCCACTTTGTCTCAGCAAATTGACTAAAGCTCTTGACTAATCGCAAGGCTTCAGTATTAGCAGGTTTTAAGTGTATGCAACGAATTAAAGTGCAAATTACATTGCCTTGTGGATATTGTATACTTGGCTTGATAATGCAGCAAAGCCCCAAGAAATGGAGCGACTTAATATCAAGGCGAGAGAGAATATTGCTATGAGTTTGTGACGTCATCAGGTCTAAAGCTGAATACAATCCTTGCATGAGTTTCATAGCAAGCAAGTCAGTTAGCGCCGTTGTTGTCTCATTGTACAGCTGTTTCCAATTGGATTTACAGTTGTGTTTGATTGAGTTTCATAGCAAGCAAACCTTTCGCCGCGCTAGTTGTGTCTTTATACAGTTGACTCCAATTGGATTTACAGTTGATTTTAGTTGAGTTTCATAGCAAGCAAACCTTTCGTCGCGGTAATTGTCTCTTTATACAGCTGACTTCAATTGGTTTTATCGCTACACTTGAGTTTCATAGCAAGCGAACCTTGAGCAAAGTTCCGTTATTGATCACAGGCAAATAAATACGAAATGCTTGAGCTGCGATTCTTATTGGCATTCTCGCCTGCCGCATGGCTACGAAATACAGCAAAATCAATATCCCTTTTGGAGCAGAAGAACGCAATAGCAGCAAAAGTCACACATTTCATTTCCGTTTGTGACATCATCCTGTGCGCATCCCAAATGTACATTTACATAACAGGAGATCCCCTCACGGACGCCGTTCCCGTTTGCCACTTTTTTTTTTTTGCATATGACAAGCCAAAATAGTTTGCCAAACTTGTAAAGCACACACAATCGCACACTCGTTCGCACTGATGGAGCCAAGCCAGGAGTCTGTGATTTGCATGCAAACTAAGCTCTTTTGACAGCCAACATGAGACCCTTGCCAGTCACCAGAATGTGCAATTGCAGTCAGCAATTGAAAGCTAAGAACTGGTTTCTAGAATCGTAGGTGAATGATTTTCTTAAATTCAGAGACTTGCATCGTCAAAGGCAAAAGCCTATGCAATTAAAATCGCTAAAACTTTTAATTGATTGTCGAGCGTTAAGTGCTTAAAGCAGTATACAGAATTAGCTCTTGCCACCCAGGTCAACTAACAGCAACAAACAACAACGACTAAAGCAACTTGCTCTAAAAACAATAAATAAACCAATAAAATTTTAGTGGCGCGTAACACAAAAAAAAAAAAAAAAGTTGAACTCAAATAAAAACAACAAGCAAAATAAAGACAAAAGAAGCAAGAATATTTATATCAATAGTATTCGACTTGAATATACCCTGTATACGGCTCAAAAAAACGCTTTCAGTTTAATTCTGCAATTTATAGATACCGAGATGCAGATATGCAGTATTTCATAAGCAATTTGTATCTTTAAGTGACTTGAGAAACGCTAAGGAGTGTAGAGCGTAGAGTATGCTGGGCCACACAGCTCACACACAGCTCGACTTATTATTTGAGTTCAGGGTATAGAAAACAAGAGGCGTCAAACAAAAACAAGTGTTGCCTGCGCAGACAGCAAAGGACTCAGCAGCGGCAGACAGGCCATAAAATGTTTAGCATGGCACATGGATGAGGGATGAACAAGAAATGTTACTTGGAACCGAGTACACGCTTGCATGAGAGTGTATAAGTGTAAACATTCTTGTATTTTTGTGTTGTAAAGGCTGCGACCTACAGTGTGGAGCGTAACAGAAATGAACGAGGCACAGTAATAAAGAACAATAAGTATCCAAGAAGCAATTGTCCGATTTTAATTCTGAATCCAATGCTCTGCTCTCAATACGAAGTGCTTGAGTGGTTGAGTGCTGAGTGTTGCTGGAATTATGGCGAGAAGGAAAATGAAAAGTGGAAAGTTTTCAATTGCCGGATTTATGGTCACACAAACACACACACACACACACACACATATATATATATATATATATACAAACTGTTTACATACTTTCGTTGGGGATATCAATCAATTGAGCCACGGGGCGTATACGCAACGCTTGAAGGGAAATCCATTTAAAAGCGAACTTGTGCCTTGGCTAGCAAATGTTCGTATAGCAAATGTAAAAAGTAAAATGTGAATATACAATTCCTAGTAAATATAAATATAATTTTGCAATTGTCTTGTTTTTCTCTTCATTTACATTACTTGAGATAAACTTTGTCCTCCATTGTTGTGGCCACTTCGAGGGCAAAAGCCAAGTAGCCATAGCCATTGCTATCACCATCACATTACCAACTTCAAATCAAAGATTATTGTACACACTCGTAGAGAGCGCGTCAAGCATTGCGTCACTTCCTTCACCCCGTCCTTGTTTATGTTTAAGAGTTAACGAGTGTGTGTGTGTGTGTGTGTGCAAATAACAAAAGACAAGAACACACAATGGCAAATCAGACATTTTGTGGCTCACTTTTAGCTTTGAATAGTAAATCCACGCATATGTGAAGTAGTTAACCATGCCCACAGCCATATCAAGTCAAATCAAATCAAATAAACAGTCTCTAGCTTCTGGCATCCCGTTAATTCCGTAGGTAGGTAGGTAGGTAGACCTTGCTGCCATGACGTATGCTTCTCTGGCTGAATTGGTTGTAGTGTTGCTAACCTTTGCTATAAATAAACCGCAAATTTAATGCGTGTCTGGTATTTTTGGCGGCCACTTCAATTTCACCTCAACTCCTGCTGCCTTTTGCGGTTATTTCATTTAGGAAAAGAGCAACAAAATGAAAGCAAATCCTGAGCGTTAGTGACGATGATAGATGAAATTTTTGGCATTTTCGGTGGGTGGCCCAACTAATTAATTGAGCTGCGGTTACCGGGCTTGCACTCTATAATTTATTAGCTACTATTTCGATTGAATTCATTTGCAGAATATTCAAGAAACCTTAACTTAATGTTAGTGTATATCTCAGTGAGTTTCTAAGCTGGCCATGGAGTTCACAACAAGTTTACTTAAACCATAAATTAGAAAAGGCACAACTTTAGCGTGTAATTTTAAGCGACATTCGATTAGCATTTTGTAAATCCAATCCAATTACTTTATTATTTTCTTTTTTTTTCTTCAACATTTTTTTTTTTTTTTTAATTTCTTCTTGGCCAAAGTTTTCTAATTATAAGGCCACTTCGATAACATTTACATATACATGGCTGTAGACCCAACAAAGCTGATCAAAATTGGCAATCACTTGTCATGCTTCACGGCCTTGTTTGTATTTCTTGATACCCTGTAAACGAAGTAATTGGTATTAGGTATATAATTGAAATTTGAATTGTATATTTAGCATATTTCCCTATTATGTTATACTACAATCGTTAATAGCAGAATTCAATTGTTGCTCATATCGTATATTAAAGCTTCTTATTTTCTCTATTTAGACTCTATTTATTTATTCTTTCTATATTCCATTTTAAAAACATAAGGGTATCTTCTTGTCGAGTAGTATAACTTGATTTGTTCTACTTTCCTTGGCAATATTGTACGCAAAAAGAAAATAAAACTCTGGCCTGCATTGGGACGCAGAAATCGACTTCCGTTGTTCAGCGGAAGTGAAATGTGAAATTTAATATAGGTAATTTCGGCAATAAAGGAAGAGCAAACGAAAGAGAGAGAGAGCGAGAGAGAGAGAGAGAGAGACAAGTATAATATTTATGTTATTAAAATGAAATCATAAAATCAATGTGCAATATCCGTTGACACTTCACTAAATTCAATAAACAACACAAAACTGTCTGATAAATGGCTCAAACAATTACAACAACAGGCTAAGATGATCAATAAACTGGATAGACACAATAATCGATGGTAATTTAAATGTACCAATCTTTCACTTTACGAGATCATTAAGTGCTATATTAAAACAGTAATGGAGTATAAGAAATAAACATTTAAATTGTTAAGAAAGAAACAACTTGAGAAAACATGATAATCTAAACTACAATATATTGTAAATAACATTATTATGATATATATGATATATATATATTTTTCTATAAATTATATATAATATATAAATACCAATAATAATATTCTTTCTTAATAACTTTCATAAGCCTGTATAAGCATAGTAGCACTTATATCAAGAATGGTTTGACTACAGCTAATTAAGCTTTAGTTAATTAAAAGCATCTCACTGATGTTCATTTGCAACTTTTTAATGCAAATATACACACAGGCAAGACAGCAGGAGAGCTTTATCCAAGGGTACTCCACTTGTTAAATATTTTCCGAAACAGCTCCGCCCCCTCTGCGTTGGCATTACAATCCACAAACAGAATGATGTTCTAGCATAAAGTGATGTTTCTTTTGTTGTGCAGAAATTGTCAGATTATAAAAGAAATTGTAATATTAAATCTCAGTTTTTAGCGAGGCTGTTACTCTAGATTATTTGCAAGTACTATTTAAATTTTGCATAATCATAATCTATTCAAATATATTAACTAATATATACTTATACCGCAATACTTTTAATAACATAATCTAATTACAACATATTATATTTCTTGCAGCATCTTGTATAATTATCGTCGCCTTGTTTTACCCAACAATAGCTGCAATCACAACATTACCGATTCCACCTTAAAATATTACAAATAATTACTTAATCAATTATACTTCACCACATTTATAAATTGTATAATAAAAATCAGTCAAGCTGGCGTCGTTAAAGAGAAATAATAACAATATAAGCAATTATAATAATAATATAATGTGGAGTAGTACAATATCGCCAACAAACTCTAAGAAACTGTTGATTGGTAGTACACGAAGCGTTGATTATGTCGGTGATAGTGCAAGAACAACAACAACAGCAGCAGCCAATATTAAAACAGGTGCAGGAGCAATCAAAGCAGCAACGACCAAAGGACAACAAAGAGGAGCAACAACAAACACAACCACAACAACAACAGCAGCAAAAGGAAATACTACAAAAATCTCAATTGAAATGGAGCTACATATACAAAATAAGTGCATCTCGGCATAGCGTATCACTCTGGAGGGTGGTGCAGAGCCGCCATGGCTGCAGGGCCCCCTTAAAGCTGCATTTTTGGGGGCTACTGGCGTCGGCAAAACAAGCATATTACAGGTGAGTACAGGTGACAGTCAATAAATGGGTGGGTGTCAATGTGTCACAATGACACATAAGCAAACTGTGAGAACAGATTTTATCTTGATTAGTTATATATATTTATATATTATATATTATATATTATATATATATTATATAATATATAATATTATATATTATATATTATATATTATATATTATATATTATATATTATATATTATATATTATATATTATATATTATATATTATATATTATATATTATATATTATATATTATATATTATATATTATATATTATATATTATATATTATATATTATATATTATATATTATATATTATATATTATATATTATAAATTATATATTATATATTATATATTGTATATTATGTATTATATATTATGTATTATATATTATATATTATATATTATATATTATATATTATATATTATATATTATATATTATATATTATATACTATATATTATATATTATATATTATATATTATATATTATATATTATATATTATATATTATATATTATATATTATATATTATATATTATATATTATATATTATATATTATATATTATAAATTATATATTATATATTATATATTAAATATTATTTATTATATAATATATATTATATAAATACTGCAGTCACATCCAGCTTTTCAGTTAACACAATTTGGATTCTATTCTCCGTTCACATGTTGCAAGTTGTTGCCACGCCCACGGACGTGCTGCTGCTGCCGCCTTTGACACAGTTGCACTTTTTGCATTCGCCACGGTCTTCAATTATTAATAGCGTCCCATTGAAGCTAAAAAGTTTAGCAGCAGGTTGGCATCAAACTTTTAATGCGCCTGCCCCTAAGCAGCTGTCTCTGTTTTAGCCCTTTCACAACCCGTGGCAGGGGCACTCCCCGTATTCCCCTTTCCCACGCAGAGGGTGGCACTTGTCCTATGGCCACGTTAATAGCATTTGAGTGCGTTCATAGGAGCAGCGTTAATTTGATTTCCGCTTCGTCGACGCATCACATCACATTACATCTTTTGTGGTTTCTCTTTTGTAATTAGACAATGGAGAAGCGTTCGCAAATGCCGAGCTGATGTGTGCTCATTTAATTGTAAATCGTATGCCCAAGTAGTTTAGGCCGGTAACAAAGTTATTATCTATTACTAAAATTAAGTATGTATTTTATTAATTTTATTATTATTTATTATCCTATGCAACATGTAGCAAGATCAACTAATTTGTAGAGCATAATTTGTGGATATCATGATTGGTTAATATTCTGGGAATTATTTGAAGACGACAGACGAAGAGAATGAGAATGATCTTATATAATATAATTCAATCAAACATAAATAATAGACAATAGATGTGGAATATACAGCAGCACAAGTAGCTATAAATAGATGATCATTGTAATTGCTGCTTATACAATCCACTGAAGCTTTCAACGTTTCGCAAATTCAATTAACTCTAGTGGGCAGCAGTGGGTGTTTGCCATTCGCCATTCGCCATTTTGCCATTTTGCCATTTGTTGTTTGCCATTTTCCAGTTTGCAATTTGCTACTCACTCTTCATTATTTTGCTTTCTGCTTTTAATGTCTATGACGGTCAATATACAAGCATTAACTGTGTGCTCACACACACACATGTGTCTGTGTGTGTGTGTGTGTGTGTGTGTGTGTGTGTGTGTGTGTGTGTGCAAGTGTATTAACTTGATTCGTGTTTATGCTTTTAGCCGCCTTTATGCCTCGCCCACCATCGGCAGTCGCGGCTTTTATTGTGCGTAATATGAGATTTTCGCATTTTTATGGCATTTTAAGCGCTGCAAAATCAATTACGTCCTGTTTAATGGCTATTTGTGGTCAAACAGTGCTGTTGGCCCGTCTCTGGATAATCTCCAAATTGCTCTTGATGTGTATGCGTGTGAGCAGCATAGAGAAAATCACTTTGAACAGTGAAGATAGATTTAATTCAACTGGTTCAACAATATAACTATATTCTTGATTAGAATCAACAACGAAATCCTGCAAAGTCCTCAAATTATTCAAGAGTCTTTTAAACCAGTGAATAGCGAAGAGATTGTATTTGTTTATGATTCAAAGTGCTTGAATGCATGTGAATATGTTAGAGTTTGCTGTAAATTTAATTAGATATTTTGATAGCAGGAAGCTTTCAAAGCGACCACTGCTTGATGGCAACGCAATCTCTCAACCGTCCGTAACTCATGGCCAAGCTCATAATTTTCAGTAGCTAAAGCCCAAACATGAGCAAATTCAAAACAAACCAGTTGACCGCATTCGACAGTATAATACCCTGTACAGGCTTCTATATTAAAAGTATTTTGATAACAGGTACTTTGATTAAAATAAAAGTAAGAGCATAATAGGTGTTTAAAGAATACCCTTTTGAAACTCTCATATTGCATATGAATCTTTGCATGCTATAGCAGCTAACTTTCACATATTTATACATATTCAATCAAAAGCTGAATGTTACGACACTTAATTTACTCATGCTTGTGTCGCAGTACTTCGCTATCTCGCTCGCACAAATATGCACACATGGTAAGCAGACGCATGTGTCACAGTCGTTCGCTGTCTCGCTCGCACACATGTGCTGCCTGCTGCTCTACGATTCCGTGGAAAAATAACATTTATTGCTGATTATCTGTCTTAATTACAAACCGATCTTGATGAAACTTTCAGCATTGCTTCTATATGATATTCTTCAAGCACCTGTCGAGTTAGAAGTATCTACTTTGAAAAATGTGGCTATTATTCATTTTTTTTTCAAATTGCGGGGGAAGGGGGAGGTGGTATTTAAAACAAACTTGTTCTGCGTATGGTATACAGGAACCTTCATGCCAAATTTTGGTGTCTCTAGCTTTTATAGTTGCTGAGATCGACGCGTTCATACAGACGGACAGGCGGACGGACGGACAGACGGACAGACGCTCAATCGACTCGGCTGATCATGCTGATCAAGAATATATATACTTTATAGGGTCTGCCACGCCTTCTTCTGCCTGTTACATACTTTTTGCACAAAGCTAATATATCCCTGTACAGGGTATTAAAAAGAACGTGGCCGAAACGATGCCATTAAGCCGGCAGCAGTTTGCTGGGCTCGGCCGCTTTACAGCCAGGTTATGTAATTTTTGGCTAAAAGCAGGCAGCAGTTTCGGTAAGCAAAGTGAATCGCAGTCAATGGGAAAAAAAAGAAACATTCACCCAAAAAATAAAGGAAACGCCGGCAAAGCCATAAAATAAATTTCACAAAAAAAAAAAACGGAGGAAAAATCCGAGTTTTTCCCCAAAAAAAAAAGAAAACGAACGAAACAAAACCATTATGGAAATGTGCTGTGAAATGACTCGACTCGATGGATACCCTGTGCAAGTCGGCTCACACTTGCTCACACTGCTCACACTGCCAGCTGGCAGCTACCCTACACAGTGGCACTGTGTGTGCAGGGCATGTGTAGGCGAGTAGGAGAGCTGCGAAGTTGTGGGGGTGATTCCCTCGTTTTATGTACGGCCACACAGGGAGTATAAATACATGAGCCCAAAATGAGCGACAGGCTCAAAGGATATTTTACGTCTGATTGCATTTTAAAGTGATGCGTTGTTATTGGCCTGGTTTAGAGGCATTCATCGAACCGATTGGCAATTGTCGAGTGTGTGGTGTGATAAGCAGAGGCTATCCCTTGTCAAATCGGTCGAAGTGAATGTAATCAGAATGCCAGCGATACATTGGCTAATAATAAAGTCAGAAACATTTGGGAGTTTCATCAATGCGACAACGCGTCTTTTTCTTCTTTGACTCTCATCTGAACTCAACTCATCGCATCTCAACTCATCTCATTTAAATGCAAATGCCGCTTGCCAATCAGTTGTTACATTGTCGACAGAATGAAATCAAGTGCAATTTATGCTCGCTACGATTCAATTACCCGACGGTCGAGTGCTGAGGACAGCGGGACACCAAAGAACCGATTGCCGGAAACGGAAGTGGCCGAAGTGGCGAATGGCAGGCGACATCTGCCTTGGCAGATGCTTAAAAACGGAAATGCTTTTAGTGCTCAGACCAAGTCGCTGGGCAATTTTCAATTATATGCAGCATACAGTGTGTCAACATACACACACACACGCACACACACGCACATACACACACACCATCAGCTAGTAGTGTAGGAGGTGTAGCCAGTGTGCAGCAGGCCGCATCCTCGTCGCTTTTATGTGCCATCGCATATCATTGAGTTTTATTTTTATTGAACTGGTAATTGAATAAGAAATGACGTTGATGGCCTTCGCGACGACGCATCGTATTCCTTCTTGCTGGACGGACAGCTTTACGTCCGTCTTTATATGCGTTTCCTGGGCCATAAAGTGCGCTACATTATCTGGCACATAAACAAATGCGCTACGACTGAAGCTTTGCATATTTGAGCACTTTTAGTTTAGTTATTCTTCGAAAATTTACACAAATGGTTAGACGGGGGGCGTATGCGTAATTTTTATTATACCTAAGTTACACTTGACTTCGATTTGATTTCGATTTGATTTCATTAGGCAAGTTTATTGGCATCCATCGCAGTCTCAATGCTGAAGCGAAGGGCAAATGGAAGTAAGACAGAAACAGAGAGAGAGAGGGAGAAAGGGAGAGAGAGAGAGAGAGAGAGAGAGAGAGAGAGAGAGAGATTAGTTGTGCACTCCTTAGGCTTATAAATATTAATTATATTTATTTATCACTTCAGTACACCTTCAGTCTGTCCACAAGAACAAAAGGCATAAAATTTCGTAGCATACTTTTGTGCACTTACAATTTGCATTAAATAAGCAGCCAACAACTGCGACCACACACAACCACTCACACACACACACACACACACACACACACACACTTGCATTTGTAAAACGTGTGCGTGCCTTAGCGTAAATCTGAAACCAAACAAAATGTACCAAGCAGACCGGCAGGAGCAGGCGGGAAAATAAAAGGAAAATACATATTCGTAAATAAATAAATCCAAATGTATACGAATATTTGAAATGCTTGAGAGAGAGAGAGAGAGAGAGAGAGAGAGAGAATGTAAGGAGGGGTTAGTCCTGTTAATATAAGCATTAGCTTGGGCAAGCCGAAGACTTGATACCCTTGCGGAGTTCTGCATTCCACTATCGAGCGATTGTGCCCTCAATATCCTATATGTATGGATATAATATGGATATATAATATAATGGATAAGACAATTTAAAATACTTCAACTGTGAGTTTTGATGTAGATATCTTAACAAACAATTAGGTAATTCCATTATACAATATAGTGATGCTTATTGCGCAATTTAAGCCTGACATGGCTCAAAGAACTCAGCTACTCAGCTCAGCTTCCCGATCAATAAGCGATAATATATGTACACATATAATTTATGAGGACACACGCATAAATATATTAGCTTGGCTTATACAACAATTTATTGCAATTATTTAAATGAATATATATATTTTGCAGCAATTTTTCTACCATGACTTTCCCAAAGCACATCAGACGACAACGCATCGTAAAATTTATAAAAACTGTTTGGT
This sequence comes from Drosophila funebris, assembly GCA_018901825.1. Taxonomy (NCBI): domain Eukaryota; kingdom Metazoa; phylum Arthropoda; class Insecta; order Diptera; family Drosophilidae; genus Drosophila; species Drosophila funebris. The sequence continues at coordinate 5,360,032 of JAEIFK010000678.1, forward strand.
GTGCGATGCCTGCATACGGGAGCTGATGGTACTGGATGTTCCACCCCAGGTGAGTTTCAACGTAAAACTTCTCAACTCTATTAAAATTGAATTAAAAACTTATGCTTCAGTCAGCGGTTTACACTTTCAATTTAATATTATTATTATTATTATTTTTTTATTTTTTTTTTTTTTTTTTTGAATTTATTATCGAGAAAATTGCATAACAATTTAAGTTGATGCTGAGCAAAGTATTTTCGTAATGGTTGCACAATTTTCCACTGCATTTCATCTGGCCGCTTTTTTTATACCCTGCGCCCATTGAAACTGAGCACAACAGTGCAAAAACAGGTCGTGGCCATAGCTTATATAATCTTGATCAGTAATAATATTCAAGTTAATTGGCCATGTCCGAGTGTCTGTCTGCAGCAACTGAAATAGCTGTAAGTTCTGTAAGTAATACACAGATCTAGGACATTTCAAATTTTGGAACGCAAATCGAACTATTCGAAAGCGCATTCAACTTTAAAGCTATTTAAGGAATAGTGAACCGAACACAGCAAATGATAACATAGCAAAATATCCCTGTACAGGGTATAAATACATAACATATATATATATAATATATTATCAAAATATTTATTATAGTGACTACTACAGGGTATCAGAGTGTCGCGTGCGCTCGACATTGGCCTTGCCAACTTGTTTTATTACTCGTCAAGGGGCGTGGAGAGGGGCGGCGGAGGGATTGGGGATAAGTAATGGGAACACCTGCTAACATTTTACGCTCCGTTGTATTTTATTTAATCCATTTAAATGAATTTATGCAGAGCGAGACACAGCTGCTATATAGCGCTATTTGACACATGATGCATATATATTTATATATTCACCAGCAGACACCTTGCATCTGATGTCTATACCCTATTAATATAAATATCGCCAAGACGGAGAGTATGCAACATTTGAAAGGCTGTGAACCTGTTGCAGGAGTGTTGATTTGTTAATTTGTTTATGCATTATCTATGAAGAGTATTTGGCTACAGGGTATCTGGCAGTCGTTCACTCTCAGCTAGCGCAGTCTTCATAGTTTTCTGTTTGTTGGTATGCCTGCTGTCAGCCGTCAACTCTCCGTGGTATCTAGAGTTATGTTGCTGCTGCTGCTGCGCTTTTATTACTGACATTGTTTTCATATTTTCATATTTTTTTTTTTATTTTTAATAGAAGCGCTCCAGGAGCAGCAGCATAATGGCTTACCACAGCCTGTCCAGCAGCTCACCACAAGTAAAACTGGCCAACACGTTGCTCCCCTGGGTGAATTCCATATTTCATTAAAGTTTCTTGCACTTTTGGATACTTCTTCTTGCTTTCCTCTAATTAATGTTGCTTATCTGTTCCAATTTAAGATTTTAAACTTACTTAACTAAGAGTAAACGCTAGTCGAGCTGCGTTTATCCATTTTCTACTTCTTCCAACTGACCTATCTAGCATAGGGTAACTACAAGTCGAGCAATCAAATTTATATCAATATTTTAGGTATTTATTCATATTTAAATTGTAAACTTAGTGTGTCGACTAGCGTTGTACGTTCTTAAAACGAGCATCGGCATTTTGTTGTTGCCACAATGTTCAACGTGTGTTTTATATTTTATTTATTAATTTTTAATAGACCCAAAATTGCAGATTGGTTGGGCCATCGTTTGCTTTCATTTCATAGCCCCATTATTCGCTTGAAATGTCAATTAAAACCAGCTATAAGCCTTGCGCCTGAGTACCACACTTTATATACATGAATGTGTAGCTACAAATGTGTGTGTGTGTGTGTGTGTGTGTGTACGACTAAGTTGTGGTCACTTTATTGCGTATAAATTGAGATGAGTATAAATTGAGACTTAATTTTACCTTGTATGGCCAACAGTTTTTGGTTACCTCAAATCAGAAATAAAAACCAAAATGTTAGACCAGTCGAGTAGTGGCCAAGTTAAGCCGATCATTACGGTAGTTTTGTCTGTGGCTTGGCTTGCATTTCTTAGCATTCTCAGTTGCAAATCATCAAATATTTTTAGAACAGACAACTTTTCGTAAAACATAGAATAGTTTAATGAAACTTGTCTGCCCAATGCTTCATCCTGATAATTTCTATATTTATATATTAATATATTTATATATATATATATATATATATATTTATATATTTATATATTTATATATTTATATATTTATATATTTATATATTTATATATTTATATATTTATATATTTATATATTTATATATTTATATATTTATATATTTATATATTTATATATTTATATATATTAACCATTGCTCTGAATAATACTATCTCAAATGAGTTGTGTTTAAGCAATACACTTAATAATGCTAATAAATGTGTAAATAAGCTGAAGAATATTAATAAATTTGATAGGAAAAGTAGCGTGTTAAGAACTATTATTAGAAGCAGCCAACTAAAAATGCATCAAATTAAATATGGATAATCAAATTCAAAGTCACTGTTACTGCTGCCATCTTCGGCATTTAAGCAATTTCCCAAGCAGCTCGTTATGTAATGCAGGAAGAGCTAGAGCAGTTATTTACTGCTTAAGCAGTAAGCAGTAAGCAGTAACAAGTTATAACGTGCTGTTGGCATGCATTAGCCTTATACGGCTAAGTAACTGTAAAGTGTGGCAAGTTGCGTGCTTCGTTTCTTGCAGACATCGCTTTAGTTTCGTTTACATTGAGTTAAAAGCCTTTTGACTAGCGACTTGTATTAAGACACTGCTTTGTTACAACGTCTACTGCACTGGGTAGTTGGTAGTGGTAGCGGTAATAAGCTGTCTTGGGGAATAGAAAATGGCAAATGGAAATGGAGTTCGAGTTGGAGATGTGAATGGAGTTGGGGAGATGGAGATATAGATAGAGATGGAGATGTACAAGTGGAGACCGTAAATAAACGTTATAATTAAATTAGCGCTGCAGCATTTTAGGCGCAAACAAAAGCCAGACAAGGCAGCCCAACAAATAGAAAATAGAAAATAGCAACAGAAATAGAAGAGCACAACCTCGCTATTAAAATTGTTGGCGGACAGCTTAAGAGTCCATGCGCCTTGGCACCATTTCGTCTGCCCTTCAGCTCTTGCCCCTCCACCCTCCCCCCCCATCGCAATGAGAGCACAGCACTTCAAACAGCACAATCTGCTTGTGTCATTCTGGCTGCCAGCCAGTCGCAGTCACCGTCTCAGTCGCCTTCGCAGTCGCCTTCGCAGTCGTCTTCGCAGTCGCCATCTCAGTCTCTATCGCTGTCACTGTCTTCGTGGGCAGTAAGTTAGCTAGATTTACGTTTTTGATTAAATTTCATTTAATTTGCGCTTTCCTCTGCCTTTTCATCTTGTTGTTGTTGTTGTTGTTGTTGTTGCTATTGTTGCTACTGTTTTGTTAATTAACGACTGTGTTAGACTGGAAATGCGAGCTGCTCGTTACCCAATGGCAATGTGTCCAAACTGTCCAGCCATCTGTCTGATTGTTGCTATAATTGTTGGTGCTACATGGAAATTGTTCTTGTATTTATTGTGCTCCTGTTATTTGTTGAGATTGTTGTGCCTTGGAGCTATTCCTGCTGTGTGGTGTTATGTTCTTGTGCTGAGTGTGTGGGTTGCAGCAGCAGCATAAATATTTCAATTTTTATTTATATAAAGGCGAAACGTGTAGATCCATTTTGCGTGTAAATATGCTAGTTAACTAATTAATTGAAATGTAAATAACATTTAAATACAATTTCACAACAAATTATAATAATAAGCACAAAGTAAACGACAGCTATATCTACTATGTATATATCTAAATATATATGTGTATATGTACATATTTATATATACATAAATATATTATATCAACTATTGAGAATCGATTATTTGCTTATATTATAGATTAAATTTACACTAACTACTTTTATTAAACAGTCCTCGACTTTACATAAATCTAGAAAAATAACAGGAAAATACCTACGCGTGTTATACAACACTTATCTTGACTTTGATAAATATGTTGCGTTATCTTATGTGATAACTTGATGAGCTTCGCTCTTTAGGTGAAAACAAATGAAACAAAATAGTCGCACTGTGGTCCTTACGCACACACACACACACACACACACACACACACATACACACACACAGATAGTTTCGCACTCAACACTTATGTGTGTGCACTCTATAAATTGTCATTTCAAGTTGTTCCCCTTGTGGTGGCCACTTAAAACACACAATGACCAACGAGATGGCCTTCAACACATCAACACAGCAATTGCTCTATGTATGCGTGTGTGTAGGCGTGTGTGTCTCTGTCCGATATTGTGTTAGCCAAAATCTGTTGAAGAACAAAAAGCCGTTTATACAAGTGGAAATCATTACAATGGACTTTGAGTTATAACTGGCAGGCATTGCACTTGACGATGAAAAATTTATCACAATCAAAGAAGTTCAGTTCTTGGCGTTGTTGGGTCCTACAACATTTTGGCTCTCACCTAACATAGCAGACTGGCAGCTATTTGGTCAACACAATGGCTGGAAAAATACAAACTACAGAAAAAAAGTGCACAACAAAAAAATCGTTTACTCAACAAGTGAAATCTGGACGAGGATGCTAGGCTAGGCGATGCCCTGTAGCTAAAAAAAAGTCTCAACTTGTATTTTGCAATTGTCGAATTATATTTGTATCTATTAAGTAATATATTATTTATTAATATTAATATAAGTCAGGTAAACTTTAACTAAGTATTCTAATGCCATTTAAATATTTTGCATTTATTTTTAATTTAATTTATTTTTTTTGTGTTTTGTATTGAGTTTTCATTATTCTCTTCATGTTTATTGAATTTATATTTATATATTATATTTTAGAAAGGATAATCAAAAAGTCCCTATTTGTACACACACATGCATGACTCTGCTAACCCCATTTCCAGCATTAATGTGTACAGGGTATTTACAACAAATTCACGCCAAAATGCACATGAATATATTTAAAGGCATTGAAAGCTGTCGGTGTTCAAGGGGGTGCAACTGTTGAAAAGGGGGCGGAGGCTGTTGGGTTGAGGGGCTTGGGACAGTTGCATTCACTGGCTGTGTTTAATATGACAATGGAGGTTGCTCGACTGCTTTATTCTGCCTGTCAACTCTTTCAATACAAATTTCTTGTTCTACTTTTATGGTTTTTTCTTTTGTTTCTTTCTTTTTTTTTTTTTCTCTTTATTCTTGTTCTCCTTTTTGTCGTGGAAAACATTGATATTTATAGCGTGGCGACTATAAAGATATGCATGTATAGCCCTTTATATATAGCCCTCTGATTTGCCAGCCTTTTGTTGTTCCTGGCGACTTTGTCGGCATAAATTTGCTCACTTTTTTAAGCAGAGAGCATGATGACTTTATCGCAAGGGTTAACTACGAACTAAAAGAGTAAAAGAATATAGGAATTCATATGTAGCTATAAATAATGCCCTTTAAAGTATATATATTCTGTTGGGCCGTGTCTGTCAACCAGCAAACATAAGAGCTGGAGGCACCAAATTAGTCGGACCTATTAAACAGAGGGCAGAAATGTGTAAGATATTAAACAAGTCATGCCAGAACCCACAGAATATTCAGGTTTATATTAAATTGAATGATTAAATTCTAATTAGTCGATTAAACAGTTCACTGCTTAACAAATCAAATAAAATTTTATTTTATTTATTTATTTTGGGTGTTTCGTGAAGTCTTTTGAACATTTTTATTAAACCTTCAGCATATGTTGTATCTTGACCCATAAATTAAATAAAACTACCTAATTTTTCAAACTTCCTTTTTTAATCAATATAATTAGAAGAAGATTTCATAAACTCTAATTAAATTCATTTAAAATAAAATAGTAAAACATCTAAATTTACCGACAGAAAATAAATCTATCTAAATTTCAAATATATAAACAATAAAGAATTGGGTAGAAGAATATTTAGAAAAACTATTATTAAATCCATATTATTTTATATGGACAGTAAATCAAACAATCTAATTTTCTAAATTTAATGTTAAGTGTATGAACAACAAGGGTTTTAATTATTGTTGCATATAAAATGCAAATCGCAGCGACCGTAAATAAAACTAGCTAAATTATATAAATATAGGAATACAATGTGATATAAAATCACATTAAACTTGCTTAATAAAAATAAATAATATAAATAATTTTATTTACTTATTTAAATGTAAGAATATTTCAAAAACTCCTATTAAATCCATATAAAACTATCTAAATTCTCCATATAAACATACAACAAAGCATTAAATAGTCGAATTGAATATGATATAAAATCACATTAAACTTGCATAATAAAAATAAATAAAATAAATATTTTACCAAACTTCCCTTTTTAATAAATATAATTAGAAGAATTTGTCAAAAACTCTTATTAAATCCATAAAAATTCTATCTATAAATCTAACTAAATTCTGCATATAAACAAAAAACAATGAATTAAATAGCAGAATATAATGTGATGTAAAATCACATTAAACTTGCCTAATAAAAATAAATTAAATAAATAAATAGTAAATAATAAAAAGCTTGGTAAATGCTTCCCTTTTTAATAAATATAAATAGAAGAATTTGTCAAAAACTCTTATTAAATCCATAAAAATTCTATCTATAAAACTAACTAAATTCTGCATATAAACAAACAACAAAGAATTAAATAGCAGAATATAATGTGATGTAAAATCACATTAAACTTGCCTAATAAAAATAAATAAAAAAAATAAATAAATAAATAGTAAATAATAAAAAGCTTGGTAAATGCTTCCCTTTTTAATAAATATAAATAGAAGAATTTGTCAAAAACTCTTATTAAATCCATAAAAATTCTATCTATAAATCTAACTAAATTCTGCATATAAACAAAAAACAATGAATTAAATAGCAGAATATAATGTGATGTAAAATCACATTAAACTTGCTGGATACGTTGTATCTTTGCACATGAATCACAAACCGCAGCCACAGTAAATCAAACTGCCGATGATACTGCAACTGTCATATTTACACACTCATACCGCAATACTTGTTGTTGCACTAGTGCAGTGAGCACGTAAACCCATTACTGCAACAGTCAGTGGCAACAAGGGCTTCAGTTGCAGTTACTACTAATTATTATTTACTGCCACTGGCACAGTACGAACACGTACTGCAACCGCATTGTACTGCAATGGTATAAACATTTAATGACATAACCAAAATTGAGTCAAATAAATGTTCGCAATGGCAAAAGCAACAAAATGAAAAAAAAAAGAAGAGGAATATATAAATGTCAAAAGAAAAAAATTGTAAATGTACAAACAAACCAAAAAAAAATATCTAAACGCATTTTTTTCTCTCATATTTGCTTTTCATATGTTTGGGTTAAAAAAAAAAAAAAATAAAACGCAACACAAATACGCACGGAACGACAACGTTGACACACATAACACACACATAACACACGCACACACACATATTGCAATGGCGCTGATGAAAAACAAACACTCAACAAATTGGCATGGCAATCTTGCCAGAAGCGATTTCCGGCTGATAACTTTGCTGAATGGAATAATGGACATCCGCTGGGGCTGCGAACGGTGCACGCCTATGTGTTGGTCTACGACATGGGCAATTTGGAAACGTTTCAGGTAGTTTAAGCTAGTCCATATTACTACATATTTATATTTATATTTATATATATTTATACATACATATGCGTGTGCTTTGCAGTACTGCCGCTCCATAAGAGATCAAATCTTGGATAGTTTCAGTCATCGTGATTTTAGCATAATTGTGGTTGGCAATAAATATGACAATGTGACTGAGGCGCAGGCCAACTCGCAGGTGTGTATAACATTCAATAATAAATAACATATGAAAGTTATATTTCAATAACATATTAATTATATTAAAATATGTTATTGCAACAAAAGAAAAATGTAATTTTCATTCGCTTATTTCTATGACAATTTGCTATAAATAGGCTATAACTATAATTGATTCAACTAAATCGTTTTGAATTTGTTTTGAAATCCTTTTAGGAACTCAAGGACATTTCCACACTTGTGCGTAAACATTGGCGTTGTGGATATGTCGAGTGCTCGGCGCAGTGAGTAGCAAGACGATTCAATTGATTCCGATTCGCGTTGTCTGACAGAGAATTGAAATTGTTGTATTTATTATTTGATTGTATTTGTGTTGCAGATACAACTACAAAATCGGCGACGTTTTTCGTGAGCTAATGGGTTGCAGCAGCGGTGGCATCACTGGGACCACGGGCGGCGGTCTCGTTGGCACGGAGTACTCACAATCAACTAGAAATAAAGGACGCTGTACAATACTCTAGCAAATGCTGCATAAGATTTTTCAGCAAGCATTTTGATCTCTCGCGCAGAAAAAACGCCGGCAAGCATTTTCAGTTGTTCTCTTAAATTGGGACAATGGGGCGTATGCGTATTCTCCTTAGAAACTAAGAACGGCAACATTGTTGTCCCCTGCGTACGCTTGCTGTTGCATATTTTAGCATATACTTGTGCTTATAATCATACAGCATACAACACACACATACATACAAAATACATATATGTACATATACATATACATATACATATTATACATAATAGTCGACACACTTTGCAGCTTGCCATTAAGTCCTTATATTTTCGCTACTTCTGTTTCTCACTCACATTTTCTCTCTATCGCTTTCTCAGCATTTCCCTTGTTGGTCATTTTCGTTGCTGCTTTCGTTTGGCCATTATTAGAACATTTAGCTCGCCGCCTTCTCTTCTCACGGCGAGCCCAACCAACATTGCAGCTGAATTGTAGCAGAGCCACAGCTGCAACAACTTTTGGCTGACAACATTTTTATTGCGCATTCACATTTGCAATTCAATGCCTCAAAGCTGTTCATTGCAGCTATGAATATGCATCATCAACAACAACAAGAGCAACAACAACAAAAGCAACTTAAACAAAGAAGTAGTAAATCAATTTTCTAAAATGCTGCCAATGCAAATTTCATTTTTATTTTCTTAGATTCTTCTCTTATTATTTCTTTTGTAAGTAATAGGCAATTAATCCCACCATAATTTACAATACATTTTATGAATGAACAACTTGTTATTAACAGATAAAAAAAGAAAAGCAAAAACAAATAGAAAATCAGAATCCATTTGTATAAATGGTATACTTATACGGTAGCTATCTTTAAGGGATATAGTAGTTATATATATATATATACATATAAAAGATTCATTAACGTTGTGATCATTTCAAGAATTAGTTATTAAGCAGTTGTCGGATAGCAATGTCCGTTAAAGTCAAGTATTAGTAAAGCCCTGAAATGGTTAAAGATTACCAAGTATGAGTATATAATACATATTTTTTAAGTTTAGCCCGACAAGGTTTTTTGACAAATAAATAATATTGGAATGCAATTGAATTAGATTGATGCTGTGGAAATTGTTTAAATGCAGCAAATCCATAAAAACTGCCTAAAAGCCTGAAAATTACGAGTATTACACTAATATTTTGAGGAACGTTTCAACTTAAATGTTGCTTTTCATATTAATTGTAGGCCACAATAGGAAATTAGTGTTTTTAGATAACATTGAAATGAAATTGAAAAAATTCAATACAAAATCCACAAGAATTGTTGCGTTTAAACAATTTCTGTTGCATTGATCTTGGTTGAGATTTCAACTAAATATTCGAGTCTTGAATATTTAAAATAAACGAAGCCTTAAATCAATGCAACCCCAAAAGTTATTCATAATAACAATATTAATAAACAATTAATAATAATATTAATAAAACGATTAATACTACAGTTAGGATGGGAAATATTTGATTAAGCGCACAAAAAAAAAAAAAACGATTGTGTTATTATTTTTAGGGTTATTTAAAAATGTAGAACAACATACTTATTGTCCAGATACGGATTGAATAATTTATAGTGTTAAATGAATATGTAGACTAGATCATTACATATGTGACATTTTGTCATGTTTCCATAGTAAAATGCTGACATACATACACCAAATAGAACTAACAATACACTTACTTATACACTATTTTGACAACAAGAAGAATAACAAATCTACGTAACTCTATACCGAACTCTTTCTTTACCTCAATACAACACTCGAAAGATAAGCAATCAAGTCTGACTTTGTACATAGAGATTTCAAGAACTTTAGTAAACTGCAAGCTATAAAATATGCATAAAACAATACATGTATAGTCAACATTTACAGCAATATGTGTATATTTATAAAAAACAAAAAAAAAAATGAAATGGAAACGGAAACGGAAACGGAAACGGAAAAACAAAAGAACTAATCGTACATAATAAATATATATGTAGGCTGCAGGCAACTGGGAGGGAGGACTGCCAACATTTGGACTACAGACAAATCCACTTAAATTGTGTGCTCAGTTAAGATATCGCAGCTAATCAAAATAGAGAATATCGCATTACAATTTCAAGTGGATGCGAAATTTTTTGGAATTTATTAAAGGGTAAATAAATGGCATAGGCAATAATAATAATGCAATTAAATAATGACATAATATAATTAGTACACATATATATAAATATTTATATTGTTGAAAGTAAATAAATCAATATCAAATTGTAGCATTGGGGCTTTGATAACAATATACTTACTTATTGATAACCAATACCAATAATAATGAAATATAAATACATCTTTTTTAAATGTGCAGCCAAATTCGTTGAATTGTTAGAATGTGTTCATTAGATTTCAAAAAGTTTTAATTAATTCACAAGAAATGAATTCTTCAAATTGCTGAAACTCTCATTTCCTTTGCGCTCATCATAAACAAGTAATAACAACAACAACAAAATGTAATATACAAACATAAATAACAAGCATGCATACAAGCATATGTGTTTATGTATTAGACTACATACATACATACATACATACATACATACTATCGTGCATATATAGATATGTGTTAGACTATATGTGTATATGTGTTTGGTTCGAGTTTTCTTTTATGATTTTCAACATTTACGAATTCGTCAAAATGGCTGTTAATTTTTGGGCTAAATAACTAAATAACGCTAAATGCTAAAAAGAAATAAACAACAACAATACATGATAAATACAACAAAAACAAAAATATAACAAAAATTTGCTGTTGAATTATATTTAAGCAACGTGTTGCCTGCAACAGTAAATGGTAAAAATTAATAATTGTAGTTATGTATTTGCAAGTAAACATTTAAATACAATTAATATTTATAAATCAAATGCAATATGCTTCAATCGCTTATTGTTTGTTCAGTGCGTTCACAAAGACAAAGATCCAGTAAAATGAAGTGACAGAAATTAACCTTAAGAACGTACTTATTATACATTTATTATACATAAATAAATATACATTTGTAGGCCAAAGATGATCTCTTTTTTAAAAAATGAAATGCAAAGAGCGTCAATGCAATAAAGAAAACAAATATTATGTAATAAGTACTTTAAATTGATATTGACAAGAGCTCCCCACACAAAATGACAACAAAAACACACCGCAACTAACTATTAAGCAATGCAAAAAGAAGCCTCAAAAGAAAAATAAAAAATAATTATACTACATAGTACTTATACTAATGTATGTACTTATATTGTGCCATTTGTATTGTGTATTGTGCATTTGCGCAATCTGTTTGCGCACAAAAGTAAGTAACGACTAATCCGTTAGCAATGTAGAGAACGTTTTTGGAAAACCCGCGAACAGCAGTAATAAAAGAGAATAATAAAATAAAGTGATACAAAATTCCAAAATGGGTTTCACTTCCTTTATCTTTTTCGTTGAGCGTATGTGTGGAATAAATATTGACAGAAAAATTTGTTTAAGTACAGAAATGGCAATTATCAATAATATATTATATTTTGTTTTAATTTTTATTAACTTAATATGTACTAAGTATTTTAATAGCAAGCTCTACTCAAATGTCATATTGCGAGTAAGAAAAAGCTCTGCAGAGAGCTGCCTCTCACGTGCCTTCGCTATGAGCGTGAGCAAGCCTACATTGGTATTTCTCTGTCTGTGTATGCGTGATCAGACGGCCTCTCTGAAGTTAGCGCCCATGCATGTGCTAGGTTTTGTGTGAGCAGCTGAGAGGGAACCGCTTCAGGGCTTGCCGACCGCGATGTTTATGCATGTGCAGCACGGTTGCCACACTTGGTACTTTAGTACCAAAACTGGTACCTTATTTCTTCATTGGTACTTTAGTTGGTCTATTTTTATGAAAAAAATGCGTTATTACTAATTCTATTACTATTTCTACTACTATTTCCACTACTATTTCTACTACTATTTCGACAACTATGTCTACTACTATTTCTACTACTATTTCACTACTATTTCTACTACTATTTCGACAACTATTTCTACTACTATTTCGACAACTATTTCTACTACTATTTCGACAACTATTTCTACTACTATTTCCACTACTATTTCCACTACTATTTCGACTACTATTTCAACTACTATTTCGACTACTATTTCGACAACTATTTCGACTACTATTTCTACTACTATTTCTACTACTATTACCACTACTATTTCTACTACTATTTCTGCTACTACTATATCTACTAATATTTCACTACTATTTCTACTACTATTTCTACTAATATTTCCACTACTATTTCGACTACTATTTCTACTACTATTTCACTACAATTTCTACTACTATTTCCAATACTGATTCTAGTACTACTTCGACTACTGCTTCTACAACTACAACTACTACTTCTACTACTAAAATACAAACGAAAATATTATCACTTATAAAGTTGGTACTTTTTGTTTTTATTTGGTACTTATTTCTCCAAGATCTGGTTGCAAAAATTTTCATGAAGTGGCAACCGTGATGTGCAGTTAGAAAAAGCTCAATCGTACACCGTACATTTATATGGAAAGCTCGTCAAACTTAGCATCCACAATGAACTCTGCGTTCCAAATAGAGTCCACCGCGCAAAACATATAAATACAGCATCCCGCTGTGTGTATGCTTAAGTTGAATCTCCTTCGTAGTAACGTGCAATTTACTGAAATATTTACTGGGGTATTTGCTTTAGCAAAGAACACCTAATAAATATATATTAACGACTAAATAGATAAAAACACAGATTTTTCAACATATCGTTTTTTTATTTGACTTAGACTAAAAACGAAAATTTTAATGGGATAGGGCATCTAAAGTTATTTAAAAAAAATAAGCACACTCAATTTAGGGCATATAAATCATTTTGTATATTAAACTATCGATTTCTTTTAGAGTACATTAATGTACATACGTATCCTATGTACATGTCATAACTTTAGGTATGTAATTATATCATTTCTACAATTAAGTCTTTTAAACAAATTATACATTTGTTTTGTTTTACAGCATGTGCCGATCCAGATTAAAAATGTAATCTAAAATAAACCTTAAGCATAATTATGTATTAATGAATAAAATGATAAGCTTAATGACAACTGACTGCGACAAGAGCATGTCAGGGTCAGAGCAGATGAGGCATAGCCAGGGTGCCATGAGTAATAGTTGCAGTTAATTGAAACAATCTGGATAATATAACCTATAAACATGCAGATCTATGACTTGTTGTGACTTAACGAGTTATAATCGTATCTCTTATCACTGAGGCTGTTCGCTGCTGCTGCTGAAAGTGCGACTGCGACTTAAACGTCGTGTGGCCGCCGCCATCGCCGCCAGCTCGCTATGGCCATTCACCAGATGATCGGGAAGTTCCAGAATTTCATGCAGTTGATGTTTCAGCTGCTTGGTTTGTGGCCTCTGCGACGGCTGCGAGGAGAGCATTAGTTGCAGCAACTCATATTGTTCAGGATACTGACTGACAAAGTCAGCTGGATACTGGCCATCCCTTAAAGCACGCATCGTCTTAATGCGTTCCATTTCGGTGGAGAAGTAAACGTGCAGCTCAAAAAAGATTAAGCCTAGCGAATAGATGTCCACCTTATAGTCGTAGTGCTGACCGCGTAGCTGCTCTGGCGACATATACAAATGTGTGCCCACTTGTTGTGTATGGCGAACGCTGGAAGGCAATCCGGAATGATCTCCGCAATCATCCGAAACATTGGGAATATCCACTGTGTCCGTTACAAGTCCAAAGTCACCAATCTTAATTTGACCGTCCTGGGAGAAGAATATGTTGCTGGGCTTCAGGTCGCGATGTATCAGACCCTTCAGGTGCACATAGTCCACAGCATCTACAATCTGATGAAAGATATGAGCAATATGTGCAGCTCGTGCTTCGGTTCGATTGTCACGCAACCAATCGCGAAGACTCTCCTTGCGGCACAACTGCATTTGTATATAGAGGTAGACTTTGTTGGGCTTAGCAGTTAACCCATTCTGAATTGTGGCACTCGGTAATGTTGATTGGCTACTATTAGGAGCATGCTGATTGTGAGTGTAAGGCAGGGCCAATGTCAGCGGTTTCCGTCTGGGCACCACATCAAAATCATCGTCTGTGTCGCTGGTGTTGCTTTTGGAGCGAATAGATTCGATTTGAAATGAATTGGACAGTTGGTGTTGTGTGTAGTTAATGTTCTTCAAGTCAAATGAGGCCGAATGTATATCGATGGACACGGATCCACGTTGCCCTTCACGTTGTGAACCATTCTGCACTGGCTGTTGCTCTTCATCCTCCTTGTCTGCTTCCTCGGCATGCAGGGCAGCCGACTGTGATTCACTGCGGAATTCTATAAGCGAATCATCGTCTTCATCGTCGTATGCATCCTCCTTGATATGATTCAAGGCCTTCTCGTCGGGTCCATAACTGCAGGCAGAGCTGTTGGCTGGATCAGAGACCCAAGAAATCAACTGATGACGCTTATCCTGTGTATGATCTAACAGCGATGGCAGCGTACTACCATCGGGAGTTTCGATTTGTATTGACGTGGACATCTCATGTGCCAGTAGCTTGCGATCCTCCTCCTCCTGCCAACCCACAGGCGGTGTTTCTACCCACGACTGTAATATAAAACATGTAATTAATTATTGAGATATTCAATTAATTAATGAGTGATTCTTACATGGAAGTACCGCACAATATTATGGTGCTCACAGCTGGCCAGAGTCCGAGCCTCACGCAGCACACGTTGTCGAGATGACTCCTTATTGGGCAACGTTATGCGTTTAATGGCGTAACGATTCTCGTCGAGCTTGTTTTTGGCCTCAAACACAACGCCAAAGCCACCTCGGCCAAGACATTGCATTAACTCAAAGTCCGTTTGAAAGCGCGACGTGAAATGTTCGCCGGAGTGTGTCGTCGACTCGGAAATAGACCGCTGTGCACCACCGATGGCACCCGTAAAAGTTAGACGATTGCCGCGTTGGTGAGTTCCCGACAAAGGCACGACCGGTCCCAATAGCGCCTGCGTGGATGCCTCCGTTGCTTCAATGGCCGTTTGCACTGGCACATGTCGCTCAATCACCAGATACTCACGTTCCACACGCTGATTACGATGTCCCATAAACATGTTGAGCAGCACCGCTGAGGTGAACGCAATGACAACAATCTCTTTCCACCAGAACCACAATGAAAGTATGACCACCTTGACGGGAGCATCGATGTCATCTAAGGTAAAGCTAAGATCATCATTAATGCTATGATTTCCGCTACCACCAGTCTCGTTGTTGCCTGATGGTGTCTCGATGGCAGGTAAATCGCTTGGGGTTTCATTGGCACCACATTCCAGAGCGCCACTAGATTTATCCCATTTCGTATCCGTATAGAAATAGAAGCCATTACCATTGACAAACTCAGAGGCATTCAGCACGGACTGCGCAGCTATGGCAAAGTTCTGATCATCATATGGCACAAGTTCGCTGTTTTCATGATCATCGCCAAGCACTACAGGATCTCGTTCATCCTGGAACAGTACTAGCGAATTGCTGCTGGCTGCAATTGGACGCCAAGGTATTTTGGGCATGAGGCTCGTATCTCCTGTAAGCTGTAGGAACAACTGCGTCTGATCCATGATCTCTTGACGCAAACGTATCGACTCCTGTATATACAACTGTTTATCGTACATTCCCAGATAGATGGAGGGAGCACTACTTGGCCGTTTGTATTCCGCCCGTTGCTGGTGCTCATTGTCTTCCCACAGCCACTGCGCTGAGCTGAATAGATCAATGGACTGTAGTTCATCGGCTGCGTTTGTATGCCAGGCACTAACTATGGGATGATTGAACTGCAAGCAATAATTCAATTCCGTTAATATTGATATTATTCGTATCTGTTTTGTCACATCTCACTTTATACTTCCAGAGCATGAGCTGCGGATCACTCTTGCTAAAAGCACAGATGATACCCTCGGGCACCACCACTCTGATGTCCACATCCAAGACCGCCAACTCCAAGTCATTACGTGGTTGCTCATGGCAATCAGCGGCACGCATGAGATCCAACTCATGCTGACCCACACTGAAGTTCCAGCGCTCTATACCCGTACGTGATTCCACGGCACGCACTGTCTGTGTTTGGCGCCGTACTACGATGACATCGTCGAGAAGCGAATCATGCGGCAGAATGTAACCATCCTCATCCCTCAGCTGTTCATCATCCTGCTCCCGCTGCTGCTGTTGCTGCTGATGATCCTCATCTGCATCTAGTTCCTCAATAGTATCGTTAATGGCATGTCGATCACTTGTGGCATTAATGCATCCATTGATGGAGCACTCATAGAGCAATTGTCCGGTTCGCACAGAGACACCATAATTGCGTGTCTCCTTGCCGCCCGAGATGACAAGATCATCACTAAATTTGGCACTCGAGCTAAGCAAATGATCGGCTGTTATAGGTATTGGATCTATGGAATCGCCATCGAATTTGTATATACCGCCACTAAGTGATGGAATCATGCGAACAAATTGCCCATTATTGGTCAGCTCCAGGCGATGAATGCTCGATGAGATGAGTGGACCTGGTCCAGTTTCTATGCTCCATCGCATCTTGCCTGACTTGGCAATATCCAATGCACTTAGACGTCCATCTAGTGTCGTTATATACAGCAATCTGTTGTAAGAGATCAGAACAGAATGGTCAATTAACACACAGAACAAATCATTGCAAGAAATGACCATGACCATGATCAATAATTCTCTTATCAGTGCAGACTTTCGATAACTGAAGTAGACGACGCTAAAATGTATACACTACATACATATGTATATAAAGTTGAGTCATTATTTACAATTCTCTGTTGGCGGCTTAAATATGTCAGAGAAATATGACGAAAGTTAACTCATTCATTTGCACAATTTCTAGTTAAATTTTTAAGAAGCTAATTACTAATAATATAATAGGTTTATATGTATATTTAAATTGGATATTTTCCGTCGTACATTATTTTTTCCGTTCTCATATAGGTATAAAGTTCTTAGATGTCCAACGCGCTCGATATATGTAGTAAATTAATAAAATGTAAAATCAAACACATGACTTTATCAACATTGCTCACTAAAATTTATAATTTAATTGTGTACAATATCTTTCAATTGTAGAGAAAGTTCTATTTATAAATGTGTCAAAACTGCAAGAAATACTCTCTCTATTATGAAAGCTATTTTATAAACTATATAGTGAGAAGAGCATATAAATCAGCTGTTTAATAGTAACTGGTTAAACTTGCAAACGTAATGTAAAACAACAGCCAGGGTCACACCACCAGTGACTGTTTGTTGCACCAATGGTAGAAGCACACATCAGTGCTGTAACTTTTGGGGAAGAAGATCCAAGAGGCAGCTGTGGACTGCCAGCTGATTTCTGATTTCTGTTTTTTTTATATATATATATATGGACAATAGCGCGCGCAAGCTCAGAGAATCAACAAGTGTTCGACTCCTCACAGAAAACAAACAAACACATACACATATACATATACACCGTACACATATACATATACACCGGCAGAAGATGGCGCCGAAGCAAACCACCAGCTACCCAGAAGAAGAGCAAGGCAAAAACGCCAAGAATGGTGAAATTCGAAATTGGTTCAAATACCCAGGGTATATGGAAACCTAAAAATGTAGTTCTTAAGCCAAACGTATTTTAATCATTTTTTTTACACATAAAATACTTCATGCATTAGTCTGATATGCGTATAGGCACGTTATTGTTGTTATTTGTTGTTGTCTGCAGGTAACACAGTTAACAGTAAAAGTTTTTCACATGACTCACCGTCGCTTTGATAAGCGCGAACAAGTGTCTAGTTTATACTTGGCACCTTTGGACATAATTTGCAATCGGAGTTTTTTAACAGACACGTTTAAGAAATACTTAAACCACTTGTATATATTAAATATGATCGATTTATATAATCCAATTTATTCTTGAAATACTGCTATTCTAAATTTTCAAGCAGTATTGCAGTATTTTGAAAACTTTCGAATTCACCGAGTAAACTCCATGCGGAGAATTAATTGCTTAACTTTATTCTCTTTTCACTTGCATTCAATTGGAGCGAACTTTCCAGAACACTTTCCTCACGTGCAATGCATGCTTTGTTCTTAAGTATTTGTACGCACATAACTACATTTGTATATGTACATGCTTTTTCTACATACCTTCGACCAATGCGTCGCTCCTGTTGCTCCACGCAATAGGGTATGGCTGGTGGAGATGGTGCAGCAGGCTGTAGATTTGACTCGGTTGAGGGATCGGGATTAGCTGATGGTGATGGTGACGCTGCGGCCATAGGTGTACCTACAACGGCTGCCACAATAGATGTGATCATGGTATAAAGGATTAGGTGACGGCGACGTAATTTGATGCCTTTCAAATCATTTTTTATGCCCATTATACGTGTGTGACGTATATTTTATTTAGGGGCCCTCGGGAATGTCGAATTAGCTATTAATTGGTTTGTGTGACGACGTCGGCGGCGGCCGCGACGACGGCGCTAAATAGTTTGCTTTGGTAACAGCAGCAGCAGGAGCGCCCATCAAAGCTAAGGCACTTTGCCGCATTACTTGGACACGAATACAACAATAAAAACGATTTAAAATTGCAATAGAAAATTTCTTAGGGACTATCACAACACACTGCGTGGTGCAATTTCGCAACAGCGGTGTAAATGCTAGGGCTAACGAAAATGTGTGTGACCAGGTCTTAGTTATGTGTTCAGGGATCCCAAACGTAAGAAGTCTGGCATGACCATTGTGGCGCCAAAAGCGAAAGATATTTGAAAATATGACGAAATATTCCACAACATTTCAGCAGAATGATAATCATCAATCTTCATAAGTAATACATATAAGTTAGTTTCATTTGTTTTTATTTATTCATACGATGCACCCAGTTTAAACCTTCTTAAGTTTTTTTTTTCGTTCTAACATTTTGTATAGTTAACGCTAGCAAAATATATATACAAATACATATAAATTGCAAAATATATTTAGCATCTAGCCAAGGTATGTAATCAAAAATATCTGTAAGAATCAGTAAGTCTACTTTTTGGATCAAAAAAACATTAAATTATGTTTACATATTTTAAGGTAGTACGATAAATTTAAATTATAATTAATTGCAGGCTATAAACTTGAACTGATGTTTTTCATACGCATATGTTTCGGGGAATTACAAATAAATTGCATGTAAAAATAAATATATAATTAATCAAGAAATTAGTTAAACAATAAACAATGCTGTGCACAGAACGCCGCACGACAACTCAATATTATCGTTAAATCATAAGATAAACAAATACCTAATCAAACAAAATCGCATGCGATGCTGAATGTAATGAACGAAAGTGAATCAAAATGAATGCAAATGTTGTTGTGTTTTACATGAATTTGTTTGGGCTTGGTTTGTTACTCAAATTTCGATTTAACTTCCTAGTAATCCTCAATTGCTATGATTTGCGGTGGTTTAGCGCTAACAGGTGTCGTCCCCGCTGCCGTTGATCCCGCTGCTACCATTGACGATGAGTTATTGCTAGTTGTTGCAGCAGTTGCAGTCGCGGCTGTTGTTGTTGCTGCCGCTGCGCCTGCTCCTGCTATTGTTGTCGCTTGTGTGTCCGGCGTCTGTGCGGCTAATTGTCACTTTGACTTGCCTCCGATAGTGGCGGCGCCCGCAGCTTCGTTGACTCGTTGATACCGTGGCTTATTGCGTGTGAATGGCAAGTACTTGTATTTGATCATGTGCTTGATTTGACGCTTCATTGTTATGCAAAAGAGCGTTATGAAGTACATGACCAAAATGGGCCAAAATACGGGCACATTGAAGAAGTCAAAGAACGTGCAGAACAGACCTATTGCCGTGCTCTTTGTCACTGATAGCCAAAATTTAAATTCAGGCAGGCGACGTATAAATGGCCGGAACTCCTCATTACTATGCGTTGGTAAATTGGGGCCTTCGTCCTCATCATCCGCCGCATACGGATCAAATTCCGGGTCAATTTTTGGCGTCAGAAATGCAATAAATAGATTCAGATGATAGATGCCCAGAGCATAGCACACAATGTACCAGCCCTGATAAATGAATATGCGCAAAACGAAGAGAAATAACAGGAATCCAGCAAACACCCAGCGCATACGTGTATGCGGCGTGGAGCGATCAAGTGTCGATTGGTAGGTCTGTAAAATGGAAATCGACTTAAATTTTGATCAAATTATCTAAATTACTTTATACTCACTTGTGATAAACGCAGAAAAAACTTTTTAACACCCCCGCCGCCGCTAGACGACGCCGAGGCACTGCCGCTGTCTTCGTTCATCATTGTTGCCGCAGCGTGCTTTAGCGCCCGCTACCCCTCCTAAAACGACTACCCGCTCTATCAGCTGTCTTTTTCGCTTTGTCGACGTTGGTCTTGGATTGTCTGGGCTGATTCGGTGCTTGAGACGCAACCTCGTCGACTATTGATTAGATGTAAATAACAGAAGCAAACACAAAATGGGCAAGCACACGTTTACGTCGAAATTATTTCATTGCCTTGGTCAGACGTTCTCCGCCTGATCGACCTTCTTCCTCTTGTTCATAGAAAATGTCCGTTTCGTGTCGACTGAGATGTCAACGTGTAATTCAAATATCAAAGCCTGCTCGTGATGGATGACTCGAACTTTTAGCAAATTTATTGTTTTTAAGAGTAAACTGACTAATAATTTATAATATTAATTGTGTCGGCATCGGTAATTTATTGTTCTTTTTTCACGCACAGTTAGTTCACCACGTCATTATGTCAAATACAGTGAACCCTCTCTCATTCTCTCTTGCAAAGCATCTGTCAAATTAATGTGTTGCAAAATTTTGTCTAAAATAGTGTTGTAAAAGACAATCAAACAGCGTTGATGCATGCATATACGGTAACAAAATATTATAGTGTTGCCAGACTATTTGATTTCGATGTAACGGCACGAACCGATTAAGAATTGGTTTCATATTTATTTCAATTGGATCTTATACAACAATCTTTTAGCTTAAAGTTAGTGTGCTTTAGTATTAATTCCATCTTCGACGATCAACTCCGTTTGTTGGGGCACCTCTTCAAACTCTTTGGCTTCCTTTTTGCAAGTATTAATAATGTCGTAGAATTTCTCGGCAAACTCTAGCTTCTTAAAACGGCACGCAAGTCGTTCGAGTTCCCCTGAGGTGGACTCGGCATAATTCACGCTGGCCCAGATAAAACTTTTCTTATGCTCGTTCATATACTCCATCGTTAAACTCGCACTGATTCCCATATTAAGCACCAACTTGTGGATTTGCTCTCGACGCATGACCAAGCGAGAACTATTTAATGTTTTATGCTTCAGAATCTTCAATTCGCCAACCCCTATAATAGAATTATTAAATTTAATTAATGTCAGCAAATATTTAAGAAGCTTCTGAACTTACCTCGCTCCTTCCATTCCTTGGTATCGCTATCGTAGCGATAGAGTGTTGCCCGCTCGCCAAATAATTTTGTTTCGTCTTCTTCGCCGGTGCTAACCACAATCTCATTGGGCAGCTCAATGATGGGCTCATAATGCGGATCATAGTTCTCATCGTTCGGGACTCCTGCGCTGTCGTCTGCTTCTGACGATGTTACTTTGGTATTGGCCGGGCTCTTAAAATTCTTGAAGTCATCCTGATGCGTTAAACCGAAGAAGCCGCCAGTTTCAGACTTTTGGAAACCAATTGGATTACCGCCGCCCTTGGCCGCTAAACTGGCAAAATCATCACCAACTTTTGCAGCCAGTTCCGAGAAACGGTTAACAGTTTTATTTTCAGCCGTCCCAAACACCGTGCCTGTCGTCGATCCAATATTCTCTTTGTTGTCCTGTACAGGAGTCGTAATCTTTGCAGTGAGGGGAGGAGCCGAATGTCAAGCCGGAGCTTGAGAAGGAATTGCCAGCCATTATCGAGGAACCAAAGATAGACTTGCCTCCCTCATCTGCTTTATCTGTCTGTGCTTTGAATGTGCCACCAAATATCGAGCCCTTCTGATTATCTAATTTGTCCGACGCAACGGCACTTCCAAAAATTGATTCCTTGGCGGAATTTGTGCCACTGAATATTGACTTACCAAATACCGGTTTCTCTGCTGTAATAAAATATAAGTTAATTATCAAAGACATATGTATACCATCAGAGAGCAACAGCACTTACCAGGATTACCAAAAACGAAGCCACCTTTCAAAGGAACACCCTGATCCTCCTTTTTGGCAAAGGGGATTGTTGTGGCCGTGGAATTAGCGGAGACAGCACTGCTGAATCCACCAAAGCTACCGAAATTGGTACCAGTGGTGCTGGCTTCCAAAGTGCTTGCTTTGAGTAGAGTTCGATTGGATGAGGGTGTTACTTCGACTTTTTTGGGTATCTCTTCTTTCTTGGGTGGTGGCATCGTCAAGGCGGGCTGCGTTAATGGCAGCGAATTAAACTCTGGTTCAACCTTTGCCGGCTGCCCGTAATCAAAGTTGTCCGGATCACAGCCACGACAGCCGCTGCAGTTGGAGTCATTGCTAACGACAGGCTCAGTTGTAGTAGGGGCGAATGAAGATTTGCTTTGCGATTGGTTCTCCTCGTCTGTTATGGGCTCAGCGGTGCCATTGATGGCGCTGTTAACAGCATTTAGGAAGGCCTGAGCAATCTCTGCACTTTTAAAGCGGAGCGCAAGGCGTTCCAATACAGATTCACCCTCGCTGAAATCGTGGACTACAAACAACCAGGATTTTTCGTCTTTCGGCTTGTAGGCAACGTCCGAGTTGAGCACGTGGTTAAGACAGATCTTCAGGACTTGCTCGCGACGCATAACCACGCGTAAGTTCTTGGTCTGCTTGTGACGCAGTATCTTAACATTTCCCAAACCGCGTTCCTTCCACTCACCCTCCTCAGCCAGGCGATAGAGCTTAGCCCGTTGTAAATAAAGCAAATCTTCATCCTCTTCGCCGGTTTTTACCTCAATCTGCGTAGATTTAAGAATGTTAGAATTAATTTTATTGCTATATTGTTCATTACTTACCTTATCGGGCAATGGAATAACAGGTGCAAAGTATGCATTGTTCTCTTCCTCCTCTACTTGGCTTTCATCATCAACGTTGGCATCGTTAGTAGCAATTGGACTATTGGGCTGCAGCTGCTGCTGCTGCTGTACCTTGGGCATAGAGAAACTGAACGTATTGGACACCAGACTCGTTGTTGACGTTGTCGTTGTTGTTGGCTTAAAATTGAAACTCGATGATCCAAACAAGCCGCCATCGATTTTCTCTTTTTGATCATTAATCTTGAATACAAATGAATCGCTTGTGGTTGCAGCTGGGACTGGAGCTGCCGTTGGGGTTCCAAAGCCAAACGTAAACTTGCTGTTGGTGGCTGGGAAGCTAGCATTAAGTTTGTTATCCTTCTTTGGCACGGTATCATCCTTGGGCGCCTGACAGGCCAAGCAGTAGAGCTGCGCGCCATCATTAGTTGTATAGCAATCCTTGCAATTCCAGCTGCCTGCTTTCGGCTTAAAGGCATCGCCAAAGCCAACTGTGTTAGGTGCTGCTGGTGGCGCTGTGTTTGTGCTAGTATTAATAATTGGAGCGGGTGTATTTTTGACAATATTTGGTGTTGTTGTGGTTGCACCTAGGGTGATAGCCGGAGCAGCAGTGGTTATTGAAACAGGCGGATCCGCCTTTATTTCAGTTATTGGTTTGGCACCGAAACTGAAACCGGTTGTCGATGATGGAAAACCAAAATTAAATTTACCAACGCTGCTACTTAGATTTAAAGCGCCGCTCTGATCCAGTGTCGGCGGCTTGGGTGCAACAGTATCATCTTTGGGCGCCTCACAGGCTAAGCAATAGAGTTGCGCAGCCCCATTGTTGGTATAACATCCTTTACAACTCCAGCTACCCGCCTTGGGTTTAAACGCATCACCAAAGCCAAGAGCCGGTTTGGTATCATTGTCCGCCTTGTTGTCTTGCTGTTGCTTTTCCTGCTGGGGCTTCTGGTCCAGTTGCTTCTCATTAGGTTTATCCTGCCCCATGACCGCCTGTGCCTTGAGCACGGCATCATAAAATGCTTTACATATATCGGCGGTCTTGAATCGCACACATAACATCTCTACTGTTAGCTCCTCCTCGGCATAATCTTGACCTGCCCAAGAGAGCGCTTTATCTGAGTTTTTGGTATATGTAAACTTAGTATCCGGCAGAAGCCGCTGATTGCAGCACAATTTGAAAATCTGTTCACGTCGCATCAGAAGTCGCACCTGAGTGGGATCAGATTTTTGTTGCAACAACTTCATGATACCCAAACCACGCTCCTTCCACTCATTAGCGGCTTTGTCGTAGCGCAACAACTTGGCGCGATGCTGAAATAGCACAATCTCATTCTCTTCGCCAGTTACGACCTCAATCAGCTCCGGCAAGGGAATCACTGGCTGAAATTGCGCGGTGGGTTCATATTCATCTTCAGGATCCACTTGAGAGTCTGCCTTGCTTGGTACCGTTTGCTGTGCCTGCTGGTTATCCAGCAGTGTACTGTCTGCTATGTTGCTCAGATTGCTGGCAAAATTAAAAGCTGTAATGTAGCCAGTATTGCTGGAATTGCTGGTGTCTGCGACAGTTGAAACGCTGCCGAATGACAGGTTGTTGGCATTTGCCTTATTGGTATTGGCAATGGAGCCAAAGCTGAAATTGGCAAATGGCGAGCTTGAAACAGTGCTTGTTGTGCTTGTTACGTTGGACGACTTGCTGTCCAAAGTGCCGAACAACGATTTGGATACAACCGATTCGATTGATGATCCAATGGTGTCAAGTTTAGACGGTTCAATTTGCTTGGGAAGCGTATTTGCTGCAGGCGTGCTGGTCACAAAGCTGTTAATGGTGCTAGTCTTTACACTTCCAAATGAATCCGGCGGAAGACTGACCCGAACATTTGTTGTCGCTTCCTCGAAAGCCAACTTAAATTGCTTAGCTGTGTCGGGAAGTTTAAAGCGCACGAGGAACTTTTCCAGCTGTAATTTCTCATCAGCAAAATCGTTGGCGACCCACAGAAATGATTTTCCCTCCTTGTCCTGTGCGGGTGTAGTGAGAATCATGCCAGATGTGATCTTGTGATTGGCACATATCTTATGGGTTTGTTCGCGTCGCATCAAAATTCGAGTACTTCCGGTTGATTGATTCTTCAATATTTTGATATCGCCAATGCCACGCTCCTTCCATTCGTTATCGTTATGTCGGAAAAGCTTGGCGCGATGATTAAATTTGATCACCTCATCCTCCTCGCCTGTGCGCACCTCCACTTCATCTGGCAGAGGAATAATACCTTGGAAATCTGGTCGTGGATCATAGTCTAGTTCTGCGGATGTCTCTAGGCCCAAGCTCTGGTTGCCCTCGCTGACAACGCTGTCATTGTTAGCTGATGCCTCGGCTGCCATTTCCTTCTGCTTCTCAGCTGCAGCCTGGGCCACCTGGGTCTTAAAGGAGAATGTACCCGTAGATGACAGGTTCTGGAAGATGTTGTTGATATCATTGCTGTCTTTGTTGCCGATGCCGAGACTGAATTTGAAATCATTGTTTGATATAGCTGGCGGTTCTGCGGCCTGCACGAGACTGGGCTTTATGTGCTGGGGCGGAATGGTGACGCTGAGTGTAGGCTGAGCACTAGCAATGGCCGGTTTGGGCAATGGATCGGAGCTGGTGATAACCACATTTGCTGGCGGCTCCTTTTCCACAGGCTGATTGTTAAGTGCGCGATTAAAGATCGCTGGAACGGCTGGAGTAACAACAGCAGTGGGTACAACGGGTGTAGACACTGAAACAATAGCTGGAACAGGAGGTGCAATCGCTGCAGTTGGCGCTGCTGCTGAGATGGGCTTATGCTGCACCACTGGCGGCTGTTGTGGCACCTGCGGAACAAATGGTGGAGCATTAAAGAAACCAGCGCTTGGAGTCATTGGCAAATTCGATTGCACTGGCGGCTGATTATTAAGCGGCAAAGCTGACGGCTGCGCCTGTGATACTTGTGGCATTACAAGGCTAGGCGGCGGCGCTGGCATTCCATAGTTGAGAGTATCCAAAAATGGTACACCGCCTGGATTCGGATACATGTTTGGCGGAGGCATGCCATAGTTAGCAGGTCCTCGTTGTCCTACAAAACAAAAGTAAGTAGTTAGAAAAAGTTCTCAAATAATTAAAAATTGATTGAATCGATTAAACAAACATATTAAATATCTTTGCGAAACTAAAGCAGAGATATTAAAAGTACAAACAAAAATAATCTCTTCGTTAACAATTAACATGATATTTCTCGCCCACTTATACTGCAAATTGATCTGGGATTACATACCATAGAAATTGGGTTGAGCTGGCGGAGTTCGCATGAACTGAGCTTGGTTCGCATAGAAATTGTACATCTGATTCTGATTAAACATGGGGCTGC
Organism: Drosophila funebris; assembly: GCA_018901825.1. Taxonomy (NCBI): domain Eukaryota; kingdom Metazoa; phylum Arthropoda; class Insecta; order Diptera; family Drosophilidae; genus Drosophila; species Drosophila funebris. The sequence continues at coordinate 5,386,972 of JAEIFK010000678.1, forward strand.
CATAGGCTGCATTTGGATGTGGAGGAACATTTCCGCTCGGTGGATAAAAGCGTTCCTGCGCGTTTAACGTTGGCGGCACCGCATTCAAATAATTGGACGGCGTGCTATCTTCCATGTTAAAGAATTCATCCAGACCGAGTGCAGCAGCAGCGGCAGCAGCATCTACATCACGTGTAGGCGTTTCACGACTTACTCCCCCGCTAATTTTAAGTTTTTTGAGCAACTCCTCGATGCTGTTGACCTTTTCGCTTAATATTTTCAAACCGTCCTCAAAACTATCCTTGAGCGCGCCAACCTGTTTGTTTATCTGCTTGAGCGTCTGCTCAAGTTCCAAATTGGATGCTCCCTGTGTTTCCGCCTGGCGTCTTGAGCGATTTAGAGAGCCTGCAGTTGCCGCATAAAAATCATCTTCAGCATCCTCATAGGTGCTAGAATTGTTATGTATATCTGGTGATGCAAAGGTCTCGTTGGCCAGAGTCGCCATCAAATCCCGTTGGATCGCAGAGTTAAGTGGATGATCCGTTTGATTGGCAAGCAAGTGTTTGACTTGCTTAAGACACTCCAGACGTCGTTCCTGAAAGTTTTGACGCGATACACGCGAGGTGCGATTGGAGTCCGCCATCTGACGATAGGCTTCTGCCTCCAGATACACAGCCACGGGCAGTTGAAGTCCACGAATCTCAGACAGAAATTCTTCGTAAAGACCATTTTTAAAGCAGCGGACACTTAGATAACTCACTGCGTCCTCGGCCATTCGCTGCGTTTGAAGTGAGATGTCGCTAGCCTGAATATTCTCATACTTAAAGTATCTGTAGAAGGGTTCAAGCTGCTGCTGATGATGACGACGCAGCATATTAATGCCCATTTTGTAAAGTGTCTCAATGCGCGCTTCCACTGTGGTTTTATCAGCACGGTTGCTCAGCAGTTTGGCTACACGAAATAGCGCAATTATTTCAGCTTGAGGACTACCAACGCCACGAAGCGCCTCAAGGCCTCGTTTCAGCTTGTCGCGTTGATCCATTCGATTGCATTCATTCAACTGTGAATTAACCTGCAGTTTCTGCACAAGCGACCACCAGTTGCACTGATCCTGGGTGATTAGACCATTGCATTCCATGATGTTTGCATAAGGCAGCATATGAGGACGTGCCGTGGCCTTGAGGTTACCCACATGATAGCTATTGTAGCTTTCGTGTTGCACCTGTAGTTTACGCTGCGCTTGCAATACAACAAAATACAGGAAAACCTCGACATCCACCTGGCTTAGAGAGTCAATACCGCAATAGGTCAGTCCCAGTAGACACTCGTGCCGCAAGTTCTTCAAGAAGCGCACTCGTGGTGCCTCTGCCAAATTGCTGGCGCTCAATGCTAGATAAACATGATGCTCCAGCGTGTGCGGTTCTAGAAGCAATGCCTCCTGCTCATATTCTTCAATCTCGGCTATCGTTGGGGATTCATAGAGGGGTTGTTGCAAGCGACGGTCTCGCATCAGATGTGAAGTCTGCTCCTTTAATTTGTGCTCAGAGTGTGTATAAAGCTGTTGATATAGCTTAGAACGCCACTCATTGTCTGCACAATACTGACGTACCGCTGACAATAATTTATCGGTGGTCGGCCAGAGGCCTGGCTGTTCGTTTTCTTTCCACATCTCTTTGCCTTCAGGATCTACGGGCGTTTGCAAGCAGCCGTAAAGCGTGCGTCCCAATTGGGCACATCGAAAGGCGGCCTGGCGACGCCACAGCTGCAGCAGCTTATGTTGCTCGACACTGCAGCGACGCTCCCAGAAAGACTCTTCATTCTTGAGGAAATTCTTTTGATAACCCAGAAGCAGCAACGGGAGAGCTGATCGCACAGTTGTTAACCATTTATTCTTCTTGCCAATCAACTCGCGCTTAAATAGCAGCGATGATGCGTGCAGCAGCAATTGGCCAGTATAATGGTCCAGGCAGCATTGATGCAGTTCACGGTTGTCAGTAGCCGACAGTTGGCCGATGAGAAGACTAAATTTATATATATACTGATCCAGTTTAAAGAGCTGACTAATGCTGTCCGTCAGGCTACTGCTAGACTCAGATTGCATGCTCAGCTGGATGAGACGATCCAAAGTGATAAGCAGTAACTGCCAGTATGACCAATCCTTTGCGATTTCCTTGGACTGTTCACGTTTTTGAAGCACTTTCCAAATAAGATCATACCAATCACTCGACTGGCATTGAGCCGGCTTTTCCAGTTCAACTTTGTTGGCATAGTTGAAAGCTTCTTCGAAGCGTTTCGTTTCCAGGTAGTGGCGTAGCAGTCGAACATGCAATACGATATCATTTGGACGCGCAAGCATCTCTTTGTGTATAAACATTTCTATCGAATTCTCTTCCTCTGCCCCTTCGAACTTGCCTTTTGATCGTAATTGCAAGGCAAACAACATTTCACTGTTCTTAAGGTCTTCAATAGGAGCAGCCAGCTCAAGCCAATAGGCGGCCCTCTCAGGGGTACAAAGTGTGGCGTTTTCATAGAGCAATTGGCAGCCATCCTTAATGACATCTAGTTGGTTGGGATATAGCTGGATGGAGCGCTGGTAATGTTCTAATGCCTTCCGATTATCGGGCGTATTTTGCAGCTGGTAACACTTGGCAATTAGGGTATGAACGCTTGCCTCATCGTTAACCTTCAAATATGCATTTAAATACTCAATGGCCTTGGTGTATTCGTTTATCTTGAAGTACATGCGGCCCACCGAATGACCCTTTATGTCGCGCTGCGTGTGAAAGGAAAAGAAAATCAGACATAACCTCAAATCACATTGCAAATGTTCATTGTATAAACAATGCATCGAGACAAAACATTGCATACATTTAACTATGAATGTTGATGTGTTGGTACAAAAACATCACTAAAATATCGCATTTGTTTTATCTTCTAGCGGCTTCTTGACACACGCCAAAAAGACGCCGACACATATGCAATGCACACACACACTCACACAAAGAAATGAATGGCGGGCAGCCATTATTTCGCAAGCGTTGCTGAAAAATTTTTATGCACGGCTAGGATGCATGCAACTTACCTCCGGCCCGGGTGGAACTTTATTCAACAATTTGTGGACATGTTCGTCCAATTTTTTGCGAGATTGAAACATTTCTGGTTTAGTAAATTTCTGTAACTAATGTTATTCACTTTTCACGCTAAAATGTGATCCCGTATTCGCGTGTCATTAACTTAACGACCACGGTGATATATGATTTACGTTTTCGGATTAGGAAAATTTATTTGAAATACAAACAAAACTATTTGTTTATTGACGCTTACGTCTTGGTGCTGATTATCGGAAATATACTTCTACAGCTTACAGACAGAAAGTATAATTTTTTAGCGCGCACACGGCGCCGAATTCTGCGAATATGCTATAATTAGGTTTATCGATCAATTGTATATAAGGACTATCGATATTCGCACATTATGAGAAATCAGCATATTACATTCGAGGATTTTTAAAATTAATCTAATATTACCTGTTGTCATGGATTTTTAATTTTTATGTTTTATATTACATTTACTATCTTTTGATAGAAACTAAATTCAGAGTGACCGAAAAATTTAACTTGAACACGATAGATTATACAAGAATACCTCGCATGCCTACCGATAAATTAAATGTATTTACGATTGTGACCGGAGACGATAACTCTAAAATTGACTATGTTGTGTAAAAACTTATAAAAAATATTGTTGTGATTACGCGAGCTACTAAGAACCATCAGCCGTTTGTATACCAAATTATACAAGTAAAGCTTAGTATTGCTATATAAAATTAAGGATGGTGAATAAATGTAAATAATGAAACTTAGAGGCAATAATTTATTTAACAGTTTGTGAATCATTGCCAATAGCCAAGGTTTAAGAAGTGCTGCGGCCCCCACAGTTTGAGAGTCCGTCATGAAAGCCGATATCAATTGCTTATTCGAAACCTATCGATAGGTTTGCGTAAGCGCAGCCAACTTAACAGAAAAATGTAGCTACGAAGAAGTAGAAAAATCGTATATGAACAAGGAGTAAAAGTTGAAAATATACATAAATACATGAAAATCCAGGCATATTATACTATTAGCAAGTTTTAAACACGAAGGCGAGAATTGTACATAAATTTAAAGTCGATATAAATAAACAACTACACACAAACGGAGTTGCATCAGCATGCCCGATTCCGGCGACTGCAGTGATGCAGAGATGAATCAGCCGTCTTGCAGCAGGAAAGCTGTGCAAAATAATAATGATCGCGAGAAAAAAAATCGACGAATTATCATGCGAATTGAATTTAACGATTCCGATGACACGGACGCGGACGACGTGTGCTCAGTTTCAAGCAATGACAATGATGCCGCTGCCATTGCATCTATGGGTGGGGGTGTTGACCTTGATTCGCGGCCATCGGGCTCGTCGGTGTCTCAACGCTGCCGAAGTAGTCGTTCAAATCTAAGACAACTGCCACAAGCCATTAAGGATGCTAGCTTAAATGGGGCACCAAGAAGATCTGCTCGTCAATTCAGAAGACGTCGTGATGTCAACAGTCTTAATATCAGCCATGAGACTGTAGGCGGCTCCTCCTCAAGCGGTAGTGAGGTATGATAAGTCGTTGTTTTGTTACGATAATATGAATTGAGATATTTCGGTTAATTCTGAAATTGTTGGATTTTGCTTTACATATGTGTGTTATATTCTAATTCATAATTATATTTTGTATAATCCATGCAGATCGATGAACGAATATCAAGAATACGGGAACGCGGTAAACGAATGAAAGTAAACATTTCCGAGGACGAACAAATTGAAGGGCAGGAAGTAACCAACGAAACTATCAGGAGAAATGATCTTGATGTCGATGTCGGTGCTAGTTCCGATAGCAGCAACAGCAGCAGCAATGAACTACTTGAAAAATGCCCTATTTGCCTGTTCACGTTCCGCCAACAGGAGATTGGCAAACCTGTCACTTGTGAACATTCATTCTGTGCGGCCTGCATTGAGGCCTGGGCAAAGAATGTTCAAACCTGCCCTATCGATCGTCTTGAGTTCGATAAAATCATTGTGCTCGACAGTTTTGAGAGACGGAACATCGTTCGCGAGGTCCGTGTGGATCTGGGCAGTTCCAAAAAAGGAGCTCGTTTTGGATGAGGAAGACGTCGAGACTGCTGGTTTTGCGGCCAGTGCCGATGAAGTGACCAATTGTGAGATATGCAACAGTCCAGATCGCGAAGACATCATGCTACTGTGCGATAGCTGTAACCAGGGCTATCATATGGACTGCTTGGACCCGCCTCTCTTTGAAATACCTGAAGGTTCCTGGTACTGTGACAATTGCATTGACTCCAATGACGAGGATGAGGACGAAGCGTTGGAACTTGCCGAGGACTTGAATACGCTATACGAGGACCTCCGAGGAATGGGACTGCCAGAAACAAGATTGCGTGTCCGCCAAGTTCAACAACCTCGCATTTTGCGGACGCGTCAAAATGAACGTATACGGGCAGCGGTATTGCGACACACTCGTACCAGCTCCTCCAGGCATTCAGCAGCTGGAGCGCAGCTAGAAACTACAACGACAACCCATACAACCACTCGGCGTAACCGCAGTAGTACAACAACCCGAACCACACGCACCAGCACCACAACAACCAGACGTGGGGCTGCCACAAAACGACGACGGTCGAGACGAACCCGTCATCGTACCTACGTTGTGGAGTATGATCTCAATAATTTCGATGAAAAATTTGCTGTTAAGACAAGTAAAAAGGTCATACGCCGTCGACGCAGACGAAAGGCAACTCGACGAACCCGTTCCCAGGCAGGCACAAGAAGCACAAGCGATGGCGTTCGAATGACGGCTAGCAAACGTTTGGCAGAACAACTTGGTGTTAAAATTGATGGTGTGCGTGGTTCCCATATAAGTGGCGGTAATGCCTCTAGTTTTACGTTATTCGGCAATGCCAACGATTTGGAATACTTTTCGGACAGCGAGGATGTGCGTGAAGATATTGGAGGAGGCATCGCGAATGGTCACTCGTCGGCGACGGCAGTTCAAACATCGATTCGGATCGGCAGCATTGGAACGCAACGGAATCGGAAAGCGCTTCTTCTCGGCAAAGCTCGAACAGCAGCCACGACACATAGTGCTGCCAGTGATATACTGTCCAGCATAATGGATATGCAGGATCGTTGGCATGGCGCATCGCGTAATTTGAGCGAGGTCCACATTAATGCCGATGGCAGTCTCAATTTGCCACAACGCAGACCCACTGAATTAACCAAACCCACAGAGCATATCACTCAAGCGCCCCTCTATCAACGCGGTGGCGCTGGACACAATTTTGGTCGAGGCGGTGGTGGCAACTATAACAATCGCTACAGTGGGAACAACAGCAGCAGCAATAACAACTATCGCAATAGTGGTGGTGGTGCAGGAAGTGGCAGTGGAAACTCTGGTAATCAGTATCAAAGGCATTCAACTGGTGGCACTGATAATTCATCCAATGCCTCCAGTTTTGGAAATCAATCTTTTAATAACAACAACAACAATGCGCCAAATCCAAACTTTACACCATTCAACATACGCTTCAATACACCCAATCAACAACAACAGCAGCAGCAGCAGCAGCAACAACAACAACGTAATAAAAATATGCAACAATCCCGCCAATCATCATATTCCAACTCCTCAGTTGCCTCGCCGTCAACGAGCTTTGCGCACAGTAGCTTTCCGCAACAGCCACAGAGACAACTTTTTGGTGGATTGCCGGCACCGGTAAATACCCCAGATTTGGGTACACGCATATCAATGCCACCGATTTTGTCTGTGCCACCGCCACCGGCACCGCCGCCCAGTTTATCATGGAACAGCTCGTTGTTTAAACTGAACACAGATTATGGAACTAAACCCAACACGGAGACGAATAAGGATAAGAATGATGAGGATGATGATGACAATTGTCCGAATTTCTCAATTTACTCACAAGAATCGCAGGCGGTGGCCACCGAATTGTTTGCACCACAAACTGCCACGAAGAGCTCAGATAAGGTATGTATGCGATGTCTTCAAATCATATTTCTGAGAAATGGCAAATAACTAGAATGATGTCCGAAAGAGAAGCCATTTAATATTTTGGGCAGGGTCGGGTTGAGGGTAAAAGTTGAAAAGATTTGTACTCCTGGCATTATGTTTACTTCATGTTCCATAGGAATGTTTTGAGAAGAAGTTTGTGGCGTAGTGGCAGTTGTCTCAATGCACATAGGTCCTAAACCTATTTAAAACTAAAGAATCCTTGGCATACTAACCTTGATTTGTTATTTTCTTTCTTTCAATTTCACAAATATTTTACTTACTCAGGATGACGACGAAATGAACGAAGATTTAGTACAATTAGACGATGATGAAGACATACCATTACCGCCAGAGCCCCAAGCTGAAAAAGTGGCCAATACGAATGAGGATTGTAATGCCGGTAGCGATCTGTACGAACCAGAGAATCCGACTGATGAGCCAGACCAGGATGACCAGGATGAAAAAATTGCAAAGCCAGTTGAAAATGAGAAACGTGTTGCAGAGAAGGAAGTTCGGGAGGCTACAAACTCAAAATGTGACCCAAGTCCATCACACACACCAGCTGCCAAAGAACCTGATGATGATGATGAGACAAAGACGCGAAGCACACCAAGCCCCACATTGAAGGATGCTCGCACAGCGGACAGGGGCAAAGGGGTATTGGAGCTTTACGATGACAGTGATTGGGAAGAATTAGAGATTGATAAGCCGAAAGAGTTTGAGAAGGCGCTCGCTGAAGAATCGACTGTGCCGTCACCCGTGGTAACAAATAATGAAACCACTGAAGCGGGTCCATCATCATCAAAGAATTCAAGCAGCGAAGCTGATCCAGATCGTTCCTATACGCCTTGCTTGGATGAGAAAACTTTAGAAGAAGAAGCTGCAACCGGACAGCAAAACGAAAAGACAGAAAATCATGGAGATACCAAGAAGAACGATACGAAAAAGTCGGACGCGGACAGCGAAGACGAAGATGAACAGAAGCGAGCTAGCGACATTGGCACCGAGATGATTTCTGAAGATGAAAACTTGACAAACGAAAACGAATCAAAGAGACGCAGTCGCAGCCGTAGTCGCCATCGCAAAGAACGTGGCTCCTCAGCCGGACACAAATCCAAACGCAGTTCGAAGCGTGGCAAGGAGAATGCCGAAACTTTTAAGAAAGTTGGCAAACGCCGCAAGGATCGCAACTATCGTGGCGACAAGCAACAACAGCGCCAAAATCGAAGTCGCTCTCGACGATCTCGGTCCAAGACGTCACGATCTGCTACACACAGCTTGAGTCGCAGCCGTAGTCGAAGTCGGAGTCGGAGTCGTACTCGTTCACGTACACGTAGTCGAAGCCGTAGTCCCAATCGCAGTCGTAGTCTTAGCAAATCACCACGCCGCCGTAGGCGTGGCAGCCGCTCTAAATCGTATTCCCGATCAAGATCAAATTCAGGTGGACGTCAGCGTTTATCGTTTAGAGGTCGCGAGCATGGGCGTGGATTTGTGCGCGGTCGTGGCGGAGGACGGTTCAATTATCGTAACCAGCAGTTCCAAAGTAGAACGTATCAACAGTCGTATCATAACCAACAGCAGTACTCGCAACACCATAACCAACAGTATCAGAATCAAAATCAACAGCAAAGCCAATACAATACACAGCAGTTCTATCAGCGACCCAAACGCCGTGAGCTGCCACGCTATGATGTCCGGAATGTGGTGAGCGCCTCGCGTCATCAGCATAAAGATCGATATGGCCGTGATGCGGATCGGTCTGCCAGAAGTCGTTCGATTACCTTTGAGCGGCGCCAACCATCTCGTAGTTTTTCCCGTGGTTCATCACGTTCGCGTAGTCATTCAGCGTCTCCGAAGCGTTTTCGCAGTTTTAGCATATCGCCCTCACCGCCCGCTGGCATGGCCGGCCATCATCATCAGCCAGACAATCGTCGGAGATCATTGTCACCGATTGGACGGCGATTCAATCGCTCACCATCAACATCGCAACCACCACCAGTTCAACATCGTAATAGTCCCCTCCATCAGCTGCAGCGTAGCCACAGCACAATATCATTGCAATCACGATCGAATACTCCGGCGCGGATGAATGGTGGCCGCAATATGTTGGCGGGAAAGCATACGCCTGTATATTCGCCACGTTATACGCCGCGCTTGAGTAGAAGTCGGTCAAAGAGTCCGCGGAAAAAGAAGAAGAAGAAGGGTGATAAAAAGAAGAAAAGCAAGAAGCGTCCTGCCAGCAACAGTCCAGTTGGTCGTCATCGTCGCATCTCGCGGCAACGTGATCCCTTCGATGATGATGATTTCCTTGGTCCACAGCTGAGCAAGAAGTCAAAGAAGTCATCAGGCATAGGAACAACACAATGGTCGCCATCACCCACACCAAGTTTGTCTGGAGAGCATATAAATTTCCTTCATGGAAGTGGAATTGGTGGTGGTGATAAGCCTGCCTCATGGACACCGCCGTTGACATCGCCCCGAGCGCTTGGTGGACACTACACGGAGAATCCGCGTCGCAGCCTGACACCTGTTATTATTGGTAAAAAGACCAAAACAAAGCGGGACAAGAGCAGGAAGAAGAAGAAGACGCTTGAAAAGCAACGCAAGGAGAAGAAACGTAAGCGCCACACAATGACACCTGAACCGTTGCCATCGAAAGAGGTCTTCGCATCTGGCAATAATATACTTGTTAGCGTCAGTTTCAACAAAGAGGCGAACAGCAATGCCTTAGCTGGAACGACACAGCAACAGACTGTAGTCACATTGCCCGCAACACGGGATGAGTTCCTTATTGGTCGGCGCACATCCATCGATCGCCTGACAAACAACAGTGGCAAGAAGCCCAAGCGCAAGCGAAAGAAGCTCGATGCAAAGCCGGTGGCAATTATTGATCTGGAACGTTCACCATTCCAGGTGCATCAGGAGCCGGCCGATGTGATTGTGTTGACCGATAGCGAGGATGCCAATGAGAATCAAATTTTGTTGCGTCGCGAACGTCGGCGCAGTAGCGTCGCCTCAGCCACGGATCACCAGCTGATGCGAGAGAATGGACCACGTGAGAAAACGCCGCCCGCAAATTTGGAAACCATAATGGAGACTTCATATGAAAATCTGCCCACAACCACGGGTCCAAAAACGCCGCCAGAGCCGCATCTTGTGAAATTCAATTTACCCGCCAAAAAGCAACATAAAGTTCGCAATAATCCTCTGCATGATGATGCCGACGATATACACTCTGCGGATGAAATGGAAACAGTATGTTCAATGCGAAATGCTGTGGATGGGGAGCCCCAGCAACCGCATGCTAATGACGGTCTAATCTCTACCCAGAAGATAGGCCCGAATACGCCACCCGAATCTGGTCCGTGTTCCCCAGATGCGTATGATCCGTTCGAGCCAACAAAATCCCCCTCCCTATCACCGCGATCCCCTACTCCAACGCCAGCCCAGAGTCTCGAGCCAATGACGTTACAGACCAGTACCAGTAGCGCTGGCAATGTGGACAAGATCGATTCACTGAGCAGCACTCAGAAACACAACAGCCACAGCGATGAGCTGACGGATGTTAATGCCAGCACATCGAATTTGTCAAACGCTAGCAATGTCACGGCGCAAACGAATACGAATGTCATCAATCCAGTGGACCTGGTCATGGCGCTGATGAGTAAGCCCAGCAGTAGCATGCAACAGGAATTGGCCAATAAATCGTGCGATGCGACGTCGACTCAATATCTCAACAGCACCTCAATGAACACATCATTGGCCGTGTCTTGTGCCGATGATAAGTCTAGCGATAACTCCAATAATATAACTGTTCTCTCCAATGTCCTGCTCTCAAGTAGTACTGCTGTATCCGCATCCCAGCACATACCAATTATCTCAAGTCCCCCCGACGACGCTGGCAAGGAAGTTACCCAAGACGTGCGGCAGTGTGGCCAGCAGCAGCAGTGGAATTGGCAATATGCCAGCGGGTAGTGCAACTTTGCGTAATGGCAGCACTGCTGGTGTCGGCGGTGCCGGAGGAGGAGGAGGTGGTGGTGGTGCAGCTGGTGGGCTAGATGATTCATTTAATATGGACATTGAGAGTCCATATTCGCCTGGATCGGCAGACTATGAGGATTTATTCGAGCCACCGCCAGATAGCAACGCAATTGGTTCAATGAGACGTTCCAAGGGTAGCGGCAAAACTGAGATGTTTGACAATCTCTTTGGCAGCAGCTCTCCCGTGGGTCAGATTCGATTATCGTCGCGATTCAATAACGCGGGGGGAAGGAAACAGCAACGTGCAAATAACAAAACTGAACGTAAATCAAAAGTAAAAGGTGGGTTTCAATTGTTTATGCACCCACTGTCCACTAACCCTAAAATGCCAAAAAAAAAAAACACACATTTATAAACTGCAACGATTTGATGTTATCTGGGAAAGAATGTAGAACTCTCTTAGTATTCGATTTGTCCATCATTATTATTAGATTTAAATTGTCGGAGTGCCTAATACTTTGATTTGTGTCTGATATTTCGTCATTTCCATTATAATTTGGCTAGAATTAATTGTAACTGACATGGATAACATCTTTTTAGCTTATTTGCCATTTTTCCTTATTAATAAGAAAGACATTTTTAACATTTGTTCTTCCTTTCCGATTACAGGTAGCAAAGTGGTCGACGACCATGGCAAAATGTATGACGATGTACCCAATTCGGCAGCTGACTTACAAGTCAAGGATAGGGTGAGTGTAAGCGAATCAATGCAACAATTCAGCGGCACGAAGAGCTTATTTAACAATCCATCACAGTTTCTGCGTAAGTTGAATCGCCAGGAACGTGTTGTTGAGGAAGTGAAATTGGTGTTGAAACCGCATTTCAATAAGAAAGTGATTACGAAAGAAGATTACAAGGATATTATGCGACGCGCTGTACCAAAAGTATGTGTATCTCTATTATCATTATTATCAGCAAATGAATCAAATTATTAATGATCGTTATTATTTGCAGATTTGTCACAGTCGCTCTGGAGAAATAAATCCACATAAAATCAAAAATTTGATCGATGCCTACGTAAAGAAATTCCGCGCTAAGCACAAGAAGTTGAGTCTGCTGAATACGGGGCAAGTAAGCAGTGCCGTTAAATGTGCCGCATATTTAAAGAAGCTATAAGCAAATGTAGGGCGTGGGTGGGAGGCGGTAAGTATTTGAATGAATATTGAATTTCACAGCAAACAAAATTTTTATATAATTATAAACTAACAATTAAATTTCCGATATATTGACAGCGTTTTCTTTACAAATCACGCAACATCGTTTAACGGCCGCATGCATTCCTACGCCTCCATCAATCACAATCGCCGCCCGTAAGCGCAAATACATAAATTGTCATTGCTATTGAAGTTTAGTTCTTAAGTCAATTTTAGGTTACGTTACGAATGATTTTAGGGATTAAGCTACTGCAGAAGTGAAACTAGTTCTTAAGCATCAAATTTGTCTCTTTCATCTAATAAGTTTTTCATATACCCTCCAATAGACCATATACAAGCAAACGGTTAAATTATACGCAAATTAGTTGATTAGTTTGTTTATTCATATGGCTTTTATAATGATTATTAATACTGTTTTGCTTTTAACAAAATGTAAGTAAGTGTGGATCAATGCAGGCTGGCAGGCAGGCAAGCAGGCAGACAAAACAAATAGATTCTCTTTCTGATAAGTTAATCACTTCAATTAAAATTAAATTATTACTTTACCTTTACATCGCCACCTATACTTTACCTAATGCAGCAGTTGATATTTTAACAATTATAATATATTGACCAATAATTCAATTTATTCAAGTTTCTGTTACATATTTTACGCAAATTGTCTGTTCAAGCAGATAGAGTAGGTGTATTTTATTTTGCAACGGAATGATAAATGTATATTGTTAAACAAAAACAAACGAAAGAAACAAAAACAAAGAATTGTAATTATGAATCCAGCATAAATAACTGTATATTGTAATACTTATATTGATTTAATATATATAATAGAATGAAACACTTGAGTTTTCATAGTTTGTCAATCATAATTTTTAAATAAAGAGTGCATAACTACAACGTAACATTAAATCAAAGCAATTCATTGCATTTTAATTATTTTGAAAATTTATAGATTGTTCATCCATATAATTGGAAGCTTCAAAGATCGAAAGAAAGACAAATGATTGCCTTATTCTATAGTTTGTGATTTGATGACATTTCGGTGGATTTTTTTCTTTTTAAAGAGATTGATCTCTACATAGAAAACGTTGGAAAATATATCCGAAATTTCTTCTGACTGGAGCACTATCTATCAAATAATCGATTCTTGAGTTGCGCACAGGACAAACATTTAAATTTGTTAAAAAATTTTAATATTCCGATTTTATATTCAAAAAAAATGTTGTTTCCAACACAAGAAACTTTGAAACTCGAATCGATTAAGTCAATTAGCACCTCATTAAATGATTTACTTGAAAATCGTTTAAGGTTTAACAATATAAAGTCTAGAAAAAACTATTCTCAACTCTTGAAACTACGTTAATAATGAATTTCAACTAAATCAGTGCGATTAAACTATTTGAAACTACAAAATAATGACAAACATTAATAAAATTAAATAAGATTGCAGCTAATTGATGAGTATATAAATCCATATTGAAATGAGCGCAGATTTTGGTTGAAAGCGTCCGCTTTGTGCGTCTTGCAGCATTGATGATGTCATTTACCAAAATCCAGAAGATTTGCCGCCAGGAGGATTCTTTACCTTGATGCAAGATCGTACACCCACAGTATCCAATTCCTCTGCAATAAAGAAGACAATTGAATGAGCTTAGAAATGGTGAAAGTATAAGAGTTTCTTTTAACTCACCGCTAATCGAAAATGATGATTCCTGCATATCGCGTTTGCCGTCAACACGACCACGGACAGAGGGTGTGCTGCAGATAGAACCCTCTGCCGGCATGGGCAAATTACCAGCGAGCATAGCTGAGATTGGCTCATGGGCTGGTATTTGAATGTCCAACTCGGCAAACTTCTTGGCCATATTGCCATTTTGATATTCCTCATGCGGCTCTTCAGATGATTGCACCTTTCCCTCAATAATGTCATAGACGAAGGGCGGTCGCACCGTCATCGGTATGAAACGACCAAATCCTTCGGCGACACGCACAACGCCATTCTCGGCACAGATTCGGCCACGTACCAATACATACTCAGGCACGCCATGCACGGTCATGCCCTCGAATATATTATAATCCGAAGCATGATGATGAGTGTCCTTGGAAATGGTGCGTGTGGCCTGCGGATTCCAGATGACAAGATCAGCATCAGAGCCAACAGCTGCAAAAGATTGAATAACTTGTTGAATGTTTGTATCGTATAAGCTGGGGTCAGCCTTAGCATCTCTCAGCTTTTGAATAAACTAGCTACATTTTTATACACAGATTCTTCATCATTTACAGATGTCTTAATGGGAGAAACGTACCAATGCGTCCTTTTTGTGGATAGACATTAAAGATTTTTGCAGCATTGGTGCTAGTTACGGCCACGAATCTACGCGGATCTAGGAGACCCTGGTGCACTCCCTTCTCCCATACCAGCGACATACGATCCTCAGCACCATTAACGCCACTTGGGATTTTCGTAAAGTCGCCGGAACCAATCTCCTTTTGATTCCTATTGAGGCTGCAGTTATCACTTCCGGTTACCTGCAGATCATCGCTGTAAGAAGTGACCAAGTTAATCATAATTCATATGTATTCCGATCAAATATTGTAATTACTATGCCAACGATTTCATCAGTTGTCTTGGTGTTTCGGGCGACATACGAATGGGTGGGCTAGTTATATAATAGATACGCTCCGATTTTCGTACACCGCTCAAGCTTAGGCCAATTGACCTGGCCAGTGTTTCACCGAATACGCAATAGCCACTACGACGAGCACGTCCAAGTATTTCTGCTGAGGATTTGCTAGTGACGCCCACAACATACAGAGGCGCCTTCATCTAAATAGTGATAGATAAAATAGTCAATAATTGATTGCAAGTTTTCTTTTGATTATTAAACATCAGATGATTAACAGAGATGTGGGAAGCTGAAGTTATAATGCGTTAATGCTTTAAATCAAATCAATGGCCATATTTTCTGGGCAACTTACTTTCCCAGAAGTATGATTAGGAACTCTGATGTCTTCGAGATATCGATCACAGTCTATTTCAATAGATTTTCTGTCAATAAAAGCCCCTTAAAGCGGGCTATCAAGCTAAGTGCATAGCAGTATTCTTCAGTTTGGGGATATACATTGATTGAAGTTATAGCAAGGACACATACGTATATAATAATTAAAATAAATTAAAAAACATATGTATACTCGTATAAATAAACATATAGTAAATATTTTCTAAAGCTCCTTAAGTTTATATTCTATAGAAACATCAGCTAACCTGATGAGCCAGAATGCAAGCTCGATGTACAGCCTCAGCCTCAACTTCCTCCTGGCGGGAGAGCTCATGTCCCTCGGGACCGCGAATACCCTCGGCTAACAAACGATTGGTATTCTTGGCAATAATATCCCCATTCTCAGCATGCACCTAGAAAATGGGGAAGAAAACTAGAGCTAAGTTGAGCTGAATATGATAAAGTTCTCTTCTTACCATTGCCACAGCATTAAGGCTTCTAATTCGTTCGAAAACATCTAAAAGTTCCGCGTCGTTTAGCATATAGACACCTTTATGGGCCATAAACGTTTTAAGCGAATTGACGCCCAATTCGTTGCAAAGTATTGCAATCTCATCGGATACAGACTTGGACCACCAAGTAATGCCCACATGTAGGCCGTAATCACAGCAGACCTTCGGATCTGCCCAGCTACGCCACTTGTCATAGGCCTCGACCAACGATTCATGTTTCTTTGGTAATACACAATCAACTAATTTTGAAAAGAAATATAACGTTATCAAAATTCTAATCATCAGCTGATAATGAAGTTACGCACTTATCATAGTAGTGCCTCCAGCTATTGCCGCTTTGGTTCCACGATAGAAGCTGTAATTCATTCAATTTATACAATTAATGTTAATAGATGTGAGAAGTATACTAACTCATCAACGGCAACAGTGTCGCCTAAAGGGCGTTGCATGTTTGTATGAGGGTCAATACCCCCCCGGCATAATCATTCTTCCTGTTGCATCGATGGTGCGCACGCCTCCAGGTATTGTAATTTCGCTAGCAGGTCCAACAAATCTGCAAAAAGTTCATAGAAGTTGAGAACACACTCTTCATGACTGAAAGTGGGCCAAATTTTATACTTAATAATGCCATCCTCAATGTAGACGTCCGCCTTGAAACTTTTATCGTGATTCACAATTTCTCCATTGCGAATATAAACGCGATTCTGTGCGCTCTGCAAGTGTATGGGCACTTTTTTAACGGGCTTCGGGCTCTCTGACATAGTTATACCGTTAGATGTTTTATCGAAAACTGTATTGAAGAAATAACTGAATGAGATACACAACATTTTAATACAGTTGAATAATGAATAATTATAACTTAAAATATGTAAAGTTGTTTAATTGATTCATACATTGATTTTTCTAAATCGTATAAATCCGCAGCTTAATGAACCGTTTAGTTGTAAAGACTTTTCTGTGTGCTTGAACTGTGTGGCCCGACCCTAAAACCGTTTGAAAACAACCCTTAACCACACCTCAATCGAAAAATTTCTCTTATACCCTATGCGCGTGAAATAAACGAAAAGGGGTATAACAAACTTATAGTTTTTCACATACTTAGGCTATAAACTGTTCAGTCAACCGTGAATTAGACGTGTCTGCTAATAGAAACACCTTAGGGATTTTTTTGCGTTAGCACTGATGCAACGCAAAAATACTGACTATTGAAACTACAGTATTAAGCACTTGAACTTTAATAACGGAAATTGAATCTTTCACTTGTACTTAATGTGTAGTATTTAAGAACTTTTCTGGCAACAGTTAAATTTCCGTTATTAATTTTATTTTTACCATGGATAGTTATGATATAATGCCAGATATTATATTTGAAATCATAAATATATAATAATATGAAATTACTACATATTTTAAAAATATATATATTTTTGTATATATGTGTATAAAAAATATACTAAATAACTTGGTATGTATCAAAAAATACTTGCGACAACAATCGATAAGTAACTATCGATGATCATAAATATTACATTTGTATTATTTTGCACTGCGATATGTTTTATTATCGATGTCAGTTTCACCAGTAGCGTTGATGTTTATTGAATTTGCTGGTTGAATATGGATATTGGCGAACTGTTGGCATTTAAGGCAAGTATATGGAATGCAATGATACGGTAATCCATTAACTTAATCTCCATACATATGAATACCAACAGCCCGAGCAGACACCAAAGCGACCGCATGAGGACGACGATGATTTCGCGCTGCCGGAGCCGGCGAGCAGTGGTATTGGAAAACGGGGCGGCGGCGATGAAAAGTCAAAGCGAATGCGTCGCATTGCGGACGCCAAGGAAACGGCAAACTACAGAAAGTCACATGACGGCAATGCGACGGGATCGGGGTCAACAAACGCCAGTTCATTCGAGTTTGATCCTGA
Organism: Drosophila funebris; assembly: GCA_018901825.1. Classification (NCBI taxonomy): domain Eukaryota; kingdom Metazoa; phylum Arthropoda; class Insecta; order Diptera; family Drosophilidae; genus Drosophila; species Drosophila funebris. The sequence continues at coordinate 5,404,698 of JAEIFK010000678.1, forward strand.
GCTAACGGAGGAGGAACGTCTCAATATATTGAAATATGTAGAGAACGAAGATGCCGAGGGAGATGTTCTGGATGAGCAGGGTCTCAAGAAGCTGATACTCGTTTTTGAAAAGCGAAATCTGAAAAATCAGGAAATGCGCATCAAATTCTCTGATAATCCGGAGAAGTTCATGGACTCTGAACTTGATTTACACACGGTTATACAGGATCTGAAAGCAGTAGCAACAGTGCCAGATCTTTATCCGCTGCTCGTTGAGCTGCACGGCCTTCACAGTCTGCTGGAGCTGCTGTCACATCAAAATACAGATATTGCCGTTGCTGTTGTTGATCTGCTGCAAGAAGTCACTGATGTGGATATTCTGGGCGAGAGCAGTGAGGGTGCGGAAGCTTTAATCGAGGCCCTGCGCAAAGAACAAATCTGTGCATTGTTAGTCCAGAATCTTGAACGCCTTAATGAACAGGTCAAAGAGGAGTCCGATGGTGTGCACAACACGCTGGCCATTGTGGAGAATTTGACAGAGATTGATAACGAGTTTGTGCGCGAGGCGGCTACTCAAGGTCTACTGACATGGCTATTAAAGCGCCTCAAAGGCAAATCACCCTTTGATCCAAACAAATTATACTGCAGCGAGATATTGTCTATATTGATACAAACAGAGAACGAAAATCGCCTGCTCCTTGGCACACTGGATGGTGTGGATGTGCTGTTGCAACAGCTAGCTGTGTACAAGCGTCACGATCCGGGCAGCAATGAGGAACAAGAGTATATGTCCAATCTATTCAATTGCATGTGCTCCGCGCTGATGGCACGAGAGAATCGTGATCGTTTTCTTAACGGCGAGGGACTACAGTTGATGAATCTAATGCTGAGAGAGAAGAAAATGTCGCGTAATGGATCTCTTAAGGTACTCGATCACGCTATGGCTGGACAGGATGGTCGTGAGAATTGCAACAAATTTGTGGAAATTCTCGGTCTACGCACCATCTTTCCGTTGTTCATGAAGACGCCTAAGCGCAATAAGCAGCGCCTACTCTCCGTCGATGAGCACGAGGAGCATGTGTGCTCCATAATTGCATCCATGCTACGTAATTGCAAAGGCACACAACGTCAGCGCATGCTGACTAAATTCACAGAGAACGACCACGAGAAGGTTGATCGTCTGCTAGAGCTGCATCTAAAATATTTGGCCAAGGTGGAGGTCATTGACAGAGAGATTGACCAGCAGCCTAAGGTAAGCCTAATATTGAACTATTGCAGCAGGTATGATCCATGAATTTATAAAATTTTGCTCAGCAGGATGTTGGCATAGATGAGGATGAGGAGGCGGAGAATAATTACATTAAACGCTTGACTGGCGGACTATTTACGCTGCAGCGGATCGACTATATACTGTTGGAGGTTAGCGCCACCACGGAAACGATCAAGCAGCGCGTGCTAGAAATTCTAAATTTGCGCAGCGCTTCTATGAAAACCATCAGAAGCATCATGCGTGGTAAGTACATCCCAAAATTCCTGCTCCAATTCACCGTAAATCACCGACTAATTTCAGAGTATGCGGGAAATTTGGGAGATGGCGACACCGATTGGCGCGAACAGGAACAGACGCACATACTATCCCTAGTCGATCGCTTCTGAGGCACACCCTAAAACCTTTATACACCTACAATATCTAGCTACGTAAATGCATATAGCTAAATAAATTAAACGCCCATTGGCGAACATTTGATCAATTTTGATTATTTCAAACAGAATCTGGTTTATTTATTGCTAATTTTGACCTGTTAATATTGGATGGATGAGGATTACGGTCATTGGCAAATTTGGCATTCAATCGAATTTAACTTCCACGTCTGTAAAATTTGATAATTTCATTATTTCTATAACTCGAACATTCATAAATCCAAAAAAGAAATTGTCTAGTGAGGTCTGGTTTGCCGCTAATTAGTTAATTCCTCGTTACTTCTTCTCTTTGCATTTGTCGTCCCTAAAGGAATGAAGTTAAATTGTAAATTTGTTCAGAGTAAAGAAGCAAATTATAATGAAGCAGTAGTTTCTCAATGTTGTATCATTGGCTTTTAATTTAAAATAGTGTCAAAAGCGTATACTTTCTACTTGTTAAGCAAAAATCACGTCGAGATTAGGACCAGTTTTTGTTTTGTTGTTGTAGTTTTAGGCATTTGCTATTATTTAAATGTTTCGTGCTAATAACAATACATTTGTGTTTACACTTACAATGTTTTACAGGTGCAAGTAACTCGCAACTCTTAGGATTATTCGAAATTATATTATATGTAAGACTCTGGTTTGACCAACAAATACACAACAATAATAATCTTACTTCATCTTAAAGGTCATTGAATTTTTTTTTTGCAAATAGTTTTGAATTCTTTGAAATCGATCAATTGAAAGCAAATATACGAATATTTCTAACTACGAAGCGATGAGTTGTAGTTGTAGTTATAGTTTATGTAAATTGTTATCTAATTTGTTGAGTAAATGATGTTTGTGTAATATTGTAGGCTTTGTTTGTGTTGTTCTCGTTTGTGTTTGATGTGGGCTCTACGGTTGACTCTGACGACTTATTGGATTGTTTATCTACTTTTGGGCATCGGGAATCTCAAAGTTGACATCCATATTCATTTCACGAGCCAGCTTAACGATTTTTGCTAAGTGCACAGCCATATCGGCCGCCTTATCCAAATCATCACGAGCCAAAATCTTCAAGCCCGATGATCGAATCAAATCGCGCGCTTCCTTGACCTTTGTACCCTGTAATCGAATATATATTTTAGTTGATGCCAAAGATAACTTTGAATAGCAATAAAGAACTCACCTGCAGACGGACAACGATGGGCAAGTTCAAATTCAGATCCTTGGCAGCAGCAATAATACCCTCGGCAATGACGTCGCAACGCATAATACCGCCGAAGATGTTAACTAATAAACACATCACTTTCTTGTCCGAAGTAATAATCTTAAATGCCGCCTTGACAGCTTCAGCGGTGGCACCACCGCCAACATCAAGGAAATTAGCCGGCTCGCCTCCGTACAGCTTAATAATATCCATAGTCGCCATAGCCAGACCGGCACCGTTCACCATACAACCAATGGTACCGTCCAGGGCAATGTAATTCAAATTGTATTTGGCCGCCTCAACCTCCTTGGGATCCTCCTGGGTCCAATCCCGCATACTAAATAGTTCCTTCTGCCGAAACTCGGCATTGTCATCGAAACGCAGCTTGGCATCCAGGGCAAAGACTACAATTCATTGAAACATATTAGTTTAACATTTAAAAAATATATAATATATAATACAATTAGTTAAAGCTTCTTCAATTACAAGTACTTACAGCCTTTAAAGAACAATATCCAATATAATTAGAGATTAGACGCACAAATGAATATAAGTACAATGATTCAAAGATTAGTATGAGGATTAGGATGGGATGAAGATTTAGTCAGAAGATTCATTAGAAAAAGCAAGGGAGCAACTTACAGCCGCTCATGGCATCCTCAGCATAGGGATTGATCTCAACTAATAGGGCATCTTTTTCAACAAACAGCTTGTACAAGTTAAGCAGCATTTGGACATGCTCATCTGGATTGTCGTTTAGTCCAACTTTTTCGATTATTTTGGTGGCCTGCTCTTTGGTGAGACCCTTTGCAATATCAATGGGCTCGTATATAATGGCTTCCGGACTCGTTGCGGCAACTTCTTCAATGTCAACGCCACCTTCCTTTGATGCAATCAGCACTGGACCCTGTACATCACATGAGACAAATCATTCAATGTAATCAATTACAAATATTAGGCTAACAAAATGCCATTATCCTTACGTTGAACGCCCGTTCCAACATGACGGCAAAGTAGAACTCGCGACGTGGGAACTTTCGCTCAGCAACCATCACCTTCTTGCAGATTCGGCCAGCTGCTCCCGTTTGCTTGGTAATCAGCAGCTGATCGATCATCTTGCCGGCCAATTCCTCTGCAGACTCCGGACTGTGTAGGATAATGGTAAAGGAATTTCAAATATGTTTATAAACGGATTTTCTATCTTACTTACTTGAACACAACACGAACGCCGCCCTTGAGACCATTCTTGAAGGTACCCTTGCCACGGCCACCGGCAAGAACCTGCGCTTTCAACACCAGATTATCTGTTTTCAGTTTCTTGGCAATCTCGCCGGCCTCCTTTCCATTCTTGGCAACGGCAAATCTGTAATAAGAGGTTGATTCATCGTTGAATTCGGGAAACATTCAAAGTACATATTGTTTTTATGAGGCAGTGAACCGCAACCAAGAGTTTATTGATGATAAGGCATAGCGTCAGCAGATCTTATCAAACTAACACATAATTCAAAGTCCGATTCGGAACAGCAGACGAGTGTATGACTTTATGTGTTGCCTCAAAAGTATGTGAACGTTGTTCTTGTTTAGATATAACTAAATAGATTAATCACTTATCTCTTTCATTCACATTGCGTTTAGGAAATTATATTTTATTATTATTAGCGACTTTGCTCTAGGGCAATCACCTTTGCCCCATACAATCGTTATGTTATCTTATCAATGCTGGGATCAGCTGGCTGCTGCTCTGTTTACCACTACTTGCAGCAAAATAATGCAAATCAATCCGAGATTTATTTATACAAATTTTTTATTAATTGATAGAGACACACAAAGTCCATTAAAGCCGTTGAGCTTTGGACCGACGGGTATGTACTTACCGAGGAGTTGGGATGTTGGCTTCGTTGAGCAATGTGTATGAGACATGTTCCTGCACATTAAGGTTTCTCACATGCTGAAGACCAATGGGGGCATAGCTGAGGATCTGTCGCCAATAAATAAACAATAATCTTTAGTTAACAAAAAGTCACGAGCTTCGTAAGTCTACAAACAAAATGACAATGACGCATAGCATACGTATGTATTATTTGTAGGTCATACAAAAATACAATCGAAAAATGTGTTAAGAACCCGAATCTAAGCATAACGGCATATCAAAACGATAATCAAATCTAATTCACATAGATTTGGATTTTAATTAGTGGGCTCGACAGCCGCAAAGTGACAGCAACAGCAACAGTTGACATTGGCCATTGATAAAAGAAACCCACATAGCGGCTCAACTACGGAATTCAAGGTCTCATTTTTATCATCTCACACGAACAAGAGTTGCGTCACACACATTAATATAAATGTCTGTGTATGCATAAAAAAAAAAAAAAAAACAAATTAATCGCAAAGACCGCTAGTCAGGTGGCTGGCTGCTCTGTACTTGTTCTCTCATTTGAGAGCGCGAACGCACCATTATTCACCTTGTCATTTTGTTGCTGCCTTTCGCAGCTTTTTTTGCAATTATGTAAATGTACGACGAATATTTGTGCATTTTAAAACGTTGCACGGCACTTACCTTTGCAACTGTCTTGGGTTTCACTGATTCGATGAGTGTACTGCCAGTACGTGCCAAAAAAGAAGCCATTTTGGACTGTAATGTAACAAACTAATCTAAAATTTGTTGGAACTTATTTTCTACACAAATAAATTGATTCTCACTCACTCGACAGCTAAAATACAATTGTCAAATTGTTATCGATATTGTGTTAAGCATATGTATGCGGTCACACAGTTTCGAACAGCTGACTGGGCTGCTTTGATAGTAGAAATTTTTTAACGATGTTCGACCATGTACAATCGATAGACAAAAGGCATTTAAATATTGTTCAGGCGCTCAATTAAAACATGAAGCAATTTCGACAAAAATAAACCGCAAGTCTTTGCAATTTATTGGTATTCTCATTAAGCAAATGAAAAAAGTAATAAACACTTGACAATAATGTTTATTAAACCAATTTGAGTAATATTGACTTTTATTTAATATTTGTTTTCTCTTTCCAATTTCTATTAACTTCGTCAGATAAATTAAAACTTTACTTTGTTTAAAATACAAAATGAAAAAGAAAAGTCACCATACGATGTTGTACATGATATCGATGCTATGAATGTATCGATTTTGATAAGTTTTCGATAGTTAAACATATTAGCGCCGAAATGGTAAATGAATGAAATTCATAATAAAATTCAGCTAAAACGAATGGTGATAATTATGTCTAAACAAATTTGCAACCAATGGCCAGTTCAGCAATGTCTCATGCCAAATCCACGAATGTGTTATATTCCACAACCTCAGATGTTTCAATATACTTCAATGTCATATCCACCTATGGGCTGTAATAGGTTTGTGAATCCGCCATATCTGCAATGGGAACTTAGCTTTGAAAGCTCCATGATAGCTTTACATGCTGAAAGACAAGAAAATCATAAGCTACGTGTTAAGCTTTCCAAATTAAATGTCCAATTGAAAAAAGAATCAAAATTAAATTTTGAACGATCAAGTGATTCTAAAACTATTGTACAGATTGAGAAAGTGCTGCCCGATGAACTAAAAAACTTATTGGCGGAACTAACCGATAAAAATGATGAAATAACTAAATTAAAACTCCAAACATCAAAGGTACCGTTTAAATAAATTGTTTCCTTCTTTTTTTTTTTTTCTTATTATTTCGTTTATCTTCAGTTGGAAGCTGAACTTAGCCAACTCAAATGTGAGCTTAAGGAGCGGGAGGCAAATATTAATTCGTTAAATGTGCTCACCGAAATACTTATGGTTGGCAACGAAAAACGCGATGAAACTATTGTCCGATGCAAGAATAAGCTGCAAAAATACATTAATATAATTTCATCAACCGGTGGTGATTCACTTCTTGGAAATGTTTCTTCTGTCCTGATTAGCGATAATGAATCTAGCATTCCTTCAAGTTTGATTGACACTTCGTTGCCATCAAATGCGTCACAACAGCGACAAATTGGCAGCAAGGCGTTGCCCGCCCTCACAGCACTTGGAGCGGAGAATACTGCGGGTTCGAACTTTATTCCATGACTGTGTGTCCTAATTAAATTCTATATTTTTAGGGCCGTGGTTTTGCTTAATGTGCAGCAAGCACGGATTTCCCTTGAACATCTCATCGTATCCCGAGTTTCGTCAACATTTAACTGATGTCCACAAGGAGACCATTGATGCAGCTCTGTGCGAGAAATGTGGTTGGCGATCTCGCAATGATCGCGAACTAGACTTGCACAAGTTCGAAGCACATCAAATACAATCGCTCTTCTATTCATTTGCAAAGAGTGCGATATTAAGAACATAAAGAAAATATAATATTGATTTAACATATTAATGAATTGATTCATAATTAATTTTAATTTGAGATTTCATTTAACAATGAATAACATTTTGTTAGCTCTTTGTAAATTCTTAATTTAAGTGAATATTATGAACAGACTTGCGTTTATTATTGTTTAAAATATAATATTATTTGTTAAACAAGTTGTTATATTTTTTAAATTTTATAATTATAATTTAATTTGTTAATAATGATTCCACAAAATCTCTTGATTCTGGATGTCTAATGAATAATTCGATACTAAAATTGTTCGTCTAATCAAAGACTTTTCCCTGCATATGAAAAGCTTTTGTTTATATTTTTCCCCCTTATTGTTTTATTTTTTTTTTTTTTTTTTTTTTTTTGGATTTTACATTGCTTGTTATGGTTGGACATACAAAAAAAAAAAATTATTACATCAACACATACATTGAACATACATACAAGATAGCAAACTAGTTAATAATTACAATAATTTTTGCAAAAGCGCAATATTTCCTTGTAAAAAGATATTAATTTAAATTGGAAATTTTAATAGTTTTTCTCGTACACTGTAAGAAAACATGCTAAAGTGGCGCGCACTGGGGATCAGCATGTTAAATATACAGTGTACAATTTACATAAACTTTGGAACGGAAACACGAAAATTGCACAAATGCTTCACTTAATTCGATGGCTTAAACACAAATATTATGAAATCAGCCGCGGCATTGATTTTGTGCAAGCGAAGCATTAAGTGAAGCAAATACATTTTCATTAAACCAAAATTGCTCATGTCTCAAATGTATAAATGATGTGCACAGAGAAAGCCATTTAATATACATGAGCATGAGCAAAGTTGGCCAGAAGAACGGATGGAAGAATGAATACAGGTTATAACATTGCAATGCTTTAGTTGCGATCGTATTTTCCATTAAGCTCTGTGCTCAAATCTCAATGAAAAATGAAAGGGAAATTAAATGCGAATAACTTAATTTTGATTATAGATCGAGTTTTGGTTACATGCTTTTGGGATAGAAACAAAAACAATGAACCAAAAGGCGATGTACAACAAAAGAGAGTTATTTCAAGCGACAGAAAAAGAACATGAAGTATAGAACATTTAACATATAACATAGAACATAACACATTTATCACATATATTTTATAGGACTAAGGACTAACACATAACGAAACGAACATAAAACACATTAAAAATAAACATTTTATAATGAATTTCCTTTTAAAAACAGCATGCCGTCATTTGAATAATTGTAAAACTTTGTACAAGCTTTATGACCGGTGCCAGACCGGCAAACCGGCAGACCAACCGCCTCCAACTTGAATCCCTCTCCAGCTCTAGTTATATTCCAAATGTTGTTCGATCATCTGCAGCACTCGCTGCCGTCCGATTTTATTCCAGAATACATGTGGCTCTGGTGAGCCCGTCACACTACGTGGCCCGCTATAACGATGAATATATACAAATAAATACAGATAAACTGAAATATTCTCATTATATTTGGGGACTCACTTCTGGAAGCAATCGAAGCGCACAACGCCACTTTCATTGACCAGACACGAGTGTATATCAATAACAGTGAGGTGTCGTCCCTCGCTGCGTATAAACTTATTGAATCGCAATATTTTGTCGCATATCTGCTTGTCGTGGCAACAATTGGCTAGCGGTGCCAACGTGGTCAGCACAGGCACGAATCTTCGGTTGTGCATCTCTTTGATTAGCTGTCGGAAATCATGTTCGATTTGAACCAACGGCTTACCACGCATAATCTCAACGGAACCGATGTTAACAATGATTTGTGTCATCTCGGGTAGTTCCACATGTTGCAGCCGCATTCGTGCAGCATTTATGGTTTGTCCAGAGATACACAGACCAGACTGCAGCACCTTCTCATCTATGGACATGCTCAGATGTGAATAAATAATACTTGCATACATGTCATTCTACTTACACTTCTTGAAACGGCATTTCAACTCCATGCGTGCCAAGTACAAGAAGAAATCATCGCCAAGCAGCGGAAAATCTAATAGATATGCATCATAGTCCGAGTTGATGGTGAACATGGAGTCATGTTGCGATGGACATGACAGCGTTGTTGGCGTGGGCGTGAATTCATGACGCCGCTTGTGTGTATACTCGCCAACCTGATGCTGTTCAAGCTGATGCTGATGCTCTGCCGGCGGTGGTGCTAACTGTAACTGTGCAGGATCCGAACGAATGGAATAAACGTTGTTGTTGTTTTGAGCTGTCACCTGTGTTAAATGATACTGATTGTTGCTGGAAATATAGAAATCCAGTTGGAACGATATTGAAATCATCATTATTTCATTTTCTTCACTTACAGATGCTTCCAGTTGTCTTGATAGACACAAAATGGTGTCATTGCAGCCGTGGCCAAGGGCTGTACCGGTGTCTTCTTAGCAGCTGGCGGCTTCTCGTTGATGTTTAGATTGTAGTTCAGCTTTTGTGGATATCGACGCTGGTATTGGGAACGCCACAAGCGTGGAGGTTCCTGTTTGGATATGATGTTGTTGTTATTATTATTGTTACCACTTGAGCGCTGCCGCTGATGCAGTATCATATCGTGCAGGTGTCGGGTATCTTCGGTTGGTTTTATGTTAAAGATGCGCTTCCCAGACTCACAGCATTCCGCCGTGACATACGGTATGGTTAGCAGAAAGTCTGTTATGTTCTCATGTAGCGGAAATGCATTGCCCGTCAAATGTCGATATTCATCTGTAATTAAATACAAATAAAAATTTAATTACGCTTATTTTTTTTCAGAAGGATTATGATTGCGATCAAGTAAATATTCAATGAACTTTGCCACTTGAAGAGTATATTTTGTACCACAATTTAACACAAGTACCATTTTCCTGTCTATAAAGAGTACCAATTTGTACAAAACTCACGCAAATGTACCAGTTAGCCAGCAAATGTTATCGATGTATTTTATTATCGATCGAATTTGGACTTACTTTTGATGCTCGATATCGTGATGCCATTCTGGGCATGGGCGAGCAGTATGGCGCGTATTTCAGCATCAATTTCAGGATACTCGTCCCGCACCCCAATATATGTGTCTTCCATGATAGTCATGTCGTAACTGGTGGAGTTCTTAGAGCTATATTCCGATACTAATGTCGATGAAAAGAGCGCGGTTACAATTCGTAACTGCTGCTCCTGCTTCACCTCCTCCTGGCTGATAAGCTGTACAAGCTCTTGTTGACGGTCTGCTGGCGTCCGAGACCCCGAAAATTTCTGGCGTGCTGCGAAAATCTTCTTGAATTTTTGCAAATACGTAACTTTCTCGCCCAATATAGAGCAGTCCGCTTGTAGAAGGACCTTATAGAACTGTCCACTGCCACGTTGCTTTGGATGATGTTTATGCAGCTGATGGTACCACTGCTGAAAACACGTGGTCAGCTTTTTTTTCAATGCCGTCAGGCGATCGGTGTAAGTGCTCGGCACGCTGTTAAATTCACTTCTGAATGTCGCCATCGCTATGACGAAAATGAGTTCACCATTACCTGACCATTTTCATGTCTTCTCCATTCATCTATGCATATGTGTGTATGCATTTTGGAGACTTTGATGAGCTTGTATTGGTGTTGGCATTGATCAATATCATTTGGCAAGAGTGAGAGGGGATGAGTTACAACTATGTAACTGTAGTTTATCTGCTTTTGTGCTTTATCTGCGAACACACATAAAATGCATTAGGGTGTGCCACTTTTCGAAGCTAAAATACTAGATTTCGAAAGCTGCTTAATTTAACTACATATATATCATTGACAAATGACAAATAGCAATGCATATGTAATATTAGGCGTAAAAGTGTATAACTATAGTTTATTTCTTTTGGCGCTTTAACTAAAAACATAGAATTACAGATTGCACATTGCATTGTACTCATTAGGGTGCTTCACTGTGATAAGTATTCTAAATATTCTCTAACTATTAACATTAAAGAGTATTTCAAACGAAATGATAAAAATATTTGTTAACAGCTGCATTGCAGCATTTCTTGACGTGGTCAAAAGAAAGTAAACAAAAGAATTTAAATTAAATTGTTCGTGAAACGTTTAATGTCCGATAAGGCCTATAATTAAAAGCAATTACCACCTTTGAAGCTATTAATAGCTGGGAATAACATTTTATGCCATTTTGGCGGTTCCTCTCGCCAAGATCAAATGGAAGTTGGTTTTTTTTTCTCTCTTGGCTGATAAGCAATGCATGCCTAATAAGTAATTACGAAATAATAAAAGTTGTACCGTAACTCAGGCAGATCCAGAGAGAATTTCAATGTGCAAACGGCAATCTCGAAATTGACTACCGAATAATAAGATGCTTCAACTCCCCAGATGATTATCGAACAATTTCACCTGCAGGGGGAGTGGGGCAGACGCAACGTGATGGATGGATGGACCGAAACACCCTCTCGGTGGTTGAAGATAATCATGAACCAGGAAAAGGAAATGCAGCAGACAGAGTTTTGGCCAAATGTTAACAGCACTTTAAGCCCATTGACCAAATCTCTTAATTGCAGAGGAAGCACTGGCGACGTGCTGAGCAATCTAAAATAACACGTAAATCGGCCATCGAACATGATGAAACATGTGGCGTATTTGATAACACGTTTGCTCATGCTTACTTTCTCTCTCTCTCTCCCTCTCTCTCTCTCTGCCCTCAAAAAGAACGATTTGTATTTGCAAAAGTAATCTCTGATTTTCAGTTTCTTGACATGGCATTAATACACTGTTTCCACTGCAAAGTTTACATATGTACATTTTTCTACGTTTTTCCATTACGCATTTCCACATTTATTAAAGGATGAAATGTATTAAATGTGAATTTACAGCGAATCTTAGAACTTAAATAAAAAGCATAAATATTTAATATATTTCCTGTTTTAATTTTATAAGATTTGTTTAAATATAACTCATAGTGCTCAACACGAAATGAGGAATTTCAATTTACGGTCCAATTTTCCGGTCCAAGTGTAGGACGTTAAGCGGGTCTCAGGTGGAAAATAGTTGACACTTTGTCTGTTGAATTGAAATGAGGGAGTGCGGCAAGGTTATGCAAATTTTCCGGCCAGAATTATGAGGCCATCGCATATTCGCATAAATTATGAGGCTACCCAACTTGTTGTTCGACAAGGTATTTGCCAAGAGGGTGGGCGGAATATTACAAGCATTTTCCATATATTACAACATCAACTGTCTGGCATTGCTCGTGTGTGAAGCGGAGCAATTAATCTAATCAATTTATGCATATTCCAAATATATTTCTGCTCCTGTTGTAGGTGTTTACCTGCTAATTTGTTGATTGTCGGTTGATAGACTGAAAATAACTACACAAAAAATATGTCGGGAATGCAGTGTAAAATTCAATTAAGTCAGTTGTTTTTTTTTTTTTTTTCATTTGACTTTCTTTTAACTTTGCCGTTGACAGGTAAACACAATTTTCCTCATTATATTTAAATTGTTTTGAGCGTGAAAATACGATAGAGCACGCCTAAGACGTGATCCATTCAGAACGTTATTAGTTCAATAGATGTGAACGTGACAATTTAGTAAATTTGTCAGTTAGTCAATTTGTCAACTCCAGATATGAATGTTTTATTTGAATTTACAATTTATTCAATACAGAAAAGAATTTCGTATTTTTGTTGAATGTTGTATTCAAAGGATGAAAAATTGTTTACAAATGTCTACATTAATTATCATCCTATATCCTATATATTATCCTAAGTCCAAACTATAAATGATATTTCAATTAATGTATTTTCATTATATTTACTATTCACTTTAATTAGTTATAAATTATAATTCATTTAAAATAGTAATATTTATACTTATTCTAAATCTGATTTCCACTCAAATTTCAAGTTATCTGCCATATAAATTCTGTTATAAAACTTCTTCCTGTTTCTCAGTTCGATCTTTTCTTTGCCTTAATTATTCTTATCCGTTTACTAAGCGGCTGTTCCAACATCTGTTATGATTCTGTGTGGACCAAGGCAATAGCCCTAATCAGGCCAGAGACGAACTCAAAAACGTGTAATTAGAGCCTTTTGTGGTATTTGACTGGCTATAAGCATGTACGCACATGTACTTACTTACATTTATACATATGTATATGTATCTATGTATGTTGTAAATGGCAATTCACTTGAGATAAATCGTTAAGCGTGTGTGTAAGTTGGTCTGTGCGTTGATTGTATGTGGCTTGTAATTATCTTTTCGCTGCCGATTGTTAATGAAATCTAGCAGATGTAATTTCAACTTAGAGTACGGCTTTTTTAATAGTGTTTAACATTAACATTTTTAAAATGTTGCTTCAATATCCCTATGTTAGCTCCAATACCGTGCTCAATTTACGATATGGCTTTACGATATTCGAATAGCATGCAATATAACAGAGCAAAAGCAATTTCTTTGTAAACTCAAAGTCAGAGAGTGAGAGACGAGTAGCAAATGCAATTACATTTTGTTTGACTTTGTTATTTCACACTCGCTCGCACACACACGAATGCATACATAGACAGTTCGCAGACGCACACAACAACAATCCACTGTTATCGCTTACAATTGCAGCTGCACGGACAATGCAAGAGAACGGACGATGAACAGTGGTGCAGTAAGCAAAAACTGGATGTTAAAATTGAATTGCAAATGTCTGATTTAATTTGGATATATTTTTAGACTGGATCGAATACAAAATATATATTATATATATATATATATATATGTATATAAATATATAATGTAATTAAAACGTATCTTGTTAGTATATTAACTGAAATACTAAGGATAACAGAAAATCATAATAATATTTATTGTGTTAATATATTTATATTATATATATAATTATTATTATATTTATTAATGCTCTAATAATTCAAAGCATCCTAGCACTATTAGGCTAAAAATATACTTACGAAAAAAAAATCAAAACTACTGTAGTATCTGAGAGGCTGATGTGAGCGAAATACTGTACACAATGATCCACTGTGGGTTGCGCTCTCCGAACTGTGCGGGCGGTTGGCTCGCACTCTCTCTCTCTCTCAGGTTAGGTTTGTGTGAGACACTCCGTCGCTGTTTTAAGCCGAGCCGGTTTTTCAGTTATTTTCTGACTTTGTTGAACGAACGTTGTGCGAGCGGAGCAACGGATAAAACGGCGTCAGCGCCAATAAATGGCGCGCGTTTGTGTTTTTTTGCGTATCGAATAACAATAATCCAAATAATAAATAAATTTATATAATAATACAAATATGCACGTTAGCTATGTATGTTAAATATCAATGACAACAACAACAACAACAACAAATGTGAGTGTATGCGAAATAAAGTGAGCAATTGAAAAAAGTGCGTTGTAAACAACATCGAATACGAAGCAAAGAAATAAAATAAAACGTGAAAATGACGCCTGAAGAGGAGGAAGAAGTGCGCTTGTTGCTCTCGCGTCATCAGGAGCGTATTATGCTTGATCTTGGCAGCACCGATCTTTTAGCGGTCCTCGTCAAGAACTCTGTGCTCAGCCAATCGGAGGAGGACTTGCTGCTGAAGCCATACGCCGCAGCAACAACAACAGCAGCTGCATCTGCAGTAGCAACTGTTGCCGAACCGGGTAGCGCACCCTCTAGCGTGGGTGCTTTAACAAAGCGAAAGCTCAGCGCTGTCGCCAGCAGCAGCAGTGGCAGCGGTAGCGGTGGCAGTGCCAGTGTCAGCGGCGTGGGAGGCGATTATAGCTCAAGTTTAGCGGGCTCCTCACGCAGTGCCAGTGTCAACGGTGACCATGCTCAGAGTGACAATCGCTCACTAACGCCCTCTGTCGGGGGCATTGGCGGTACCGCTGTTACTGAAACTCTCAATGATGCCGAAATTCTGCGATTGCAATGCGCCACTCTTATCGATATCATTGCCAAGAGCGGCTTTGAGAAATTCAAGCAGTTCTGTTATGCTATCGAATGCGAGTGTCCGCAGCTGATTGAGGATTTAATTAACGATCGCCTAAAAAGTGGTAAGTAACTAAATTTCAACCCAGCCCCATACTCAAACCGAGAGACAAACTCTAACACAAAATGCAAAAACCTGTTCTGGCAGCCAGGTAATCGCTTTGGCAGATTTAGCATCGCGATATCGCTACTAAATTATGCGCGTAATTGTGCTCGGATCGGTTCTTAAATTTCTCGTCTCTGCTAATTGGATTTTTGCATACGGAATGTTAAGTTGTCGACAAACGTAGGCGTAGGCGTACCCATTAATAGAGGCGCGATTGTAATATTTGCTGTTATCTCTGATTATAAGCTTTAACATTTGTGTTCTATGTTAATATTTATGATGTGAGACAGGTGACATTTGTCACTATCTTATGGACTTTAAAAAATCTGAATATGGCAACAATAGGTTAATTGTGTTTATTTATCTATTTTTTGATACGGGGTATTATTGAACTCATTTGAATAAATCAAATTAAATAAGAGGAAGTAATTAGTTAAATGCATTAATAATCTTTGTAAAAACATTGTCTCCGTGGCTGTGACAGGCTCTATTATGTTTGAAAATATACTTCGAATAATATATTCACTTCTGTGCAATCTTTGCCAAGATATGTTTATATGAGTGTTTTATTATTTTCAGCATTATTTTCCGTTGTGTATGTAAAAGATAATTTCAAGTACATTAGAATGAAGCAGCACCTGGAAATAATTATAAAACGATTTGCAACATCTTAATTATAAGATGTAGACTTAAAAGATGTTTCTTCAACAGTAAAAAGTATCTGATCTTAAAATAATATATAATATAAATTTCGTCTTATTTATATATCACAATTGCAAAATTCCCACAGATTATAATTATAATCAGCATAACTATACGAGTTAATCAAAAGTTCGCACAGCTGTTGAAAGAACATCCAGGCGTTGATTCATTGATTCATTGACCCACAACTTATAGTTCAACCAACTACACAATCCCAGATCCTACATGCTGTCCGTCTGGCATGTTAGACTCTTTCTGCCCCAGACTTGTAAATTACCCCAACAATGACAGGGAACAGGCGGAAGGTAGAAGAGAACACAACAATCGAGACCGAAGCGCGCAGCTAGAAAAATACAAATAAAAAAAAAACATTCGAGTAGACAGGCAAAATATAAGCTATTGTTGTTATTCTTTTAGTTGTTGTTGTAGTCGAACATACACATGTATTTTCCTAATGAAAAATCTGTTGGCATGAACAGAAAACAAAATAATCATAGTACAAACTACAGATACGAATCCAAAAAAAGAATAAAACTAAACAAGAGCAAAAAGTACATGCATATATTAAGAAACTTTAAAATGCTGGACATGAGGATACTCTGTATTTAAGCGTCTTAAATAGTGATTGATCATTTTGATTACTATTGTATTGTACATAGAGATACCATGTACTATATTTATACAATATTTACATATTTGTTTTAGCATCTTTGTTTATATAAAAATATTAAGCTAACACTAATATGCTGGAGATACCTGTAGAAAATGCAAACATCATTTATTTGTATACTTATCCTTTGATAATAGGCATACCCTTTGTAACCATTTTGGCTAAGCTGAGTATTCATAGTGGCAACAACAACAACAACTGCCCATGGCCAATGTATTGCACATAAGGCACTCGATCACGTTTTACGATTCTGGCCACGATTACAAGAAACGCGTTACGCGTGGTCCAATGTCCATGGGGCCGATATGTACGTGTGTATGTGTGTCTCCATCTCTATCTGTGTGTAACTCCGTTTGTACAACTGCCGTAGGGTTTCTTTTTATTTTGGTATTTTTTTCTGTTCTCATTTTTATTTCATCTCTGTCTGCTTGCCATTCATCATTATGATCAGCATCATAATCATAATGTGTTTTGGGGTTGACGTTTCGCTTTTACTTCTCTCTTCTATGTACAGAGTATTGTTTGCTAATTTCTTGTACGTGCTGTTCTTGTTTACTATTCGGCTGCTGTTGCTGGTTCTTCTTTTTCTTCTACTTTTTGGTTCTTCTTCATTATCGTCATCTCATTGCCGCTCGCTGCTCAGGTAGACAGACGGTAGATGATGCAGAGCCAGTCCCAGTCACAGTCACAGTCAGTTCCCTGTTCGTAAATTACAATTATTTACAGCGCGCAATGTTTGCCTGCGCAGCTCTCTTTGTCTCATTCTCTCTCTCTATCTCTATCTGTCTTCCTAGCTGTGTCTGCGCCCATTTACGGCGCTCCCTTTTGGCACTGTCTTTTTGCCTTTGATAATTTATGCAGCATAATCTGCTCGATGACGTTTATCGTTTGCCATTCCCCTCGTTCTGCTGGCCAATGATGTTTATCGTTTGCTATTCCCCTTACTCTGCTGGCCGATGACGTTTATCGTTTGCCATTCCCCTTTTGTTGCTGCCCACTTGCCCTACCATCGCCCGCTTAACGTTTCCTCTGCTTTGTGCGCCGCTCTTATCGCTCTTGTTCTTGGCTTCTTCTTTGTGTGTCTGCCCAAAGATACGTTTCCTTTTATGCTTATTTGTTCATTTCTCTGATTTCGCTTTTTTTTTTTATTTTTATATGTTCTCGTATTTATTCTACCTCCATTCAACGTCATCATGATGTTCACGTTCACCTTTGGTTTTGTTTCTGCTGCGCATGCGCATCCTGTTATTGTTGATGTTGTTGTTGTTGCTTTTGTCGGAGTCCTACTACTCTCTCTCTCTTTCGCTAAACTCGTTTTAAGTAGGTTTTCATGACGCGTTCTCGTTGTACAGTGGGGTTTTGATTTCCCATCGATTCTTTCGTTCCAGTTACGAGCTTAGGATGTGTCTGGCGCCATTAAAGTATTGGGTTTATTGTCTACTGACCAGGCCAAATAGTAGGTCGTTGTCTTGGCCACTTGTACGTTTGTCGTTGTTATTATCTTGATATACACTTCAAATCTCTCTATCCTCTATCTTAACGAACTTCTTGCCATTTTGCAACACAGTTCTTACTTGTTAGTTATATTAAAAACTTTACAAAACAGGTTATTTGTCTTATTGGTTTTTGCTACGTTATATTGTTATTTTATAGTTTTTATCCATTCACAAAAGAATTGGACTAAACACTGATGTTACTATATTTTATGAGATGACCACCTATACACAGAGATTCCCTGTGGGTGGCAAGTAGTTCGGCTATAAAATTAATAGCAATTCTCCTGATTACAACTTTACTTCATTAGGTATTCTTTCTAAAATCGTTATTAATTTCGGTGGAAGTCAAATATAATGGCTTTTTGCCTATTCCCTCTGTACGAATTGTAGGCAGTTACTTCCATTTTCTGACGATCTCTTAAGCCGCTTACCCACACAACTGTCACGCTATCAGCGTTGCCTCGACTCCAGGTAACTTGTTTGCGTCTCGTTTACCAATTCTTCGTTTCTACGCTGTTTCTTTACAACAAATCCCCCCAGAGAGGTGTGACTCATGCTACGCTACGTTTCGGTTCTCCAGTT
Source organism: Drosophila funebris (assembly GCA_018901825.1). Classification (NCBI taxonomy): domain Eukaryota; kingdom Metazoa; phylum Arthropoda; class Insecta; order Diptera; family Drosophilidae; genus Drosophila; species Drosophila funebris. The sequence continues at coordinate 5,423,442 of JAEIFK010000678.1, forward strand.
GTAAAGCCGTTCTCCACAACACAGACTCACCGCTGACTCGAACTGAGACTGCCGTCTGTGCCATGCAACTGTTTTGTGGCTATTTTCTGAATACCCTGTAACCCTGTAGCATAAACAAAGGGGTATTATGGCTTTGTCAGCTTGTATGCAATAATATAATGGGAGTTATTCACATATCTATTCAAATTATCTCAATTTAATCAACTTACTATGTCAATTATTAAAGATTTTACAAGTTCATATCATCAGAAGTTGAAGTCTTTAATATTAATAATAAATAACGTAAACAGAGAGTAAAATTAACATATTGAATTTACCAATTAGTCTTTTTATCTTTTGTACTGGGTATGTTGTAGTTACGCATCTGTGAGCTGCATGATTCGTACTTGTTAAATTGGTTGTTTCTGCCTGCTGCTGCAGCTGATAAACTTGGCGCAGTCGTTAGCCTTTTGCCAGTTGGTTGAAGTTGAAGTTGCAGACCCGTCAGATTCAGACTTGCAGCCGCTTTAACTGTTTCGGTTTCCAATGAATAACAACAACAAAAAGAACAACAACAATAAATCCGTTGTGTTTACTGCATTTTGACCTGTGGAGAACAAACAATGTTGAATGCAGAAAAACTCATCTGGGGGGTTCTTCGCATGGCGTGTAAATGCATCTTTTTGACGACTTGAAAAGTTATCTTAACTTTTTTTTTTTTTTTATATCATTCTCTTCCCTTTCTACATGAATTTTCTGTTATTTTTACAAGTCATTAGCTTTAATTTACACACACACACAGACACATACGCACACATGGCTAGTTTCATTCATAGTTTTGGTGTTGCCGTTCTGCCTCATAAAGTGCAGTTGACTGAACGTAAAGATAAATACAACAGCTTCAATCAGATGCGAGTATTCTCAGTGTTTTTTTTTTTTTTGTTGGTTTCGATTTTCTTTTTGGTTTACTGATCGATCGATTGATCGCTCCCCATCAGTCGTTACGGCTGCCCAAACTTCACTCCACTTCGAACCTTTTCGCTTTTTTGGGCATAATTATTGTTCCATTTATCGTTTGCCGTTCAATGATTCTCCAAATTGGTGGTATTACCCCAAGTTGACTTTTGTTTGGCGATCTTGATGTCTCTTTCTTGTTGAAAATGTTGATTGATTAGTTTGATCAATATGTTGTATTGATCAAATGTTTGATTTGGCGCTTCATTGATCTGCATGTTTGTGAAACATCATTAAATTAGCTAATGAATCTTTTCGGACGTTTATTATAGCAAGATAATAAATTTAAAGTTAGTAACAGTATTTAATACTTATAACTGATATACAATACAATTATTACAATTATTTGCATATGTAAATCAACTGAAAGGGCTCGTAATAATATTAATTTATTGCAAAATAATCAGAAAATTCAGAATTTAATATGATTCTTCTAAAATGCAATTAAAAAGTTTGCAAACTAAACTGAATTCATATATAAATAAACATTTAACTTTTTGTTTTGATTTGTTCAGCATATTTAATATTCTATTTGATTTTATTATTCTGTTTTGGTATTTCCACTTTAATTAATTATTAATTGATTTGACTTTTCTGGCGTAATGCAGGTACAACTTTTTGCTAAGCCAAAAATTAATAAATCTTGTTGTTTGGGCGTTTAATTGACTTGACCCTGGGACTAATGATTTATTCAAATTCAAGTTAATGATATTTATCTGGTTTACAGTAGGCGAACCAAAGTTCATTGTGACTGGTTGACATTGTGTTGTATAACGGTCCATTTTCCTTTGTTAATTTATAATTTTTCTTTTTTGGATTTTCGCCACACATTTCGCCAGTTTAGTTTGATGTTGACGCTCTTTTTCGGTCATTATCGTCTCAACAGTCAACATCTACAACAATGATAGCATTTTTATATTTTTTTTTTTTCGGCTGTAATTGAAAAAAAAAGAAAGTTTGCAATGAAAAAAAAAATAAACTTTGTTTTCGTTGTTGTTGTGTTGGAATTACGAAAAGCGAGTAACATTGTGTTCATTGCTTGGCTCTCAGTTGGTTTTGACCATTGCGTGTCTTACATGGTCAAACGTTGCCCCATTTACCGCCGACATCAATGTAAGAAAATCGCCTAATAATGATCCTCATGCACGGGTAGGGGAAAGTGCATGTAATTTGAAAATAATTGGAGTAACTTTAGTTTGAGACTGAACCAAATAATGGCCCAAAATTTTTTTCTTCCTCCGTCAAGGAAGGTCAAGCAACTTTTTACTTAAACTAAAAATTAAAATTCAAAGCTTAAATGGTAAATCATTGGTTATAAAACTAATAAGGAAAAACAAACAAAAGGATTTTTAATAAATATATAAATACAGATTATGTATGCTCAATATTAAGGGGAAGTGCCATTTAAATTTATCAAAGCAAATGCGAGCAACTAGAAGACTGGCCAAGAAAGTGAAGCGATTTCGTTAATTTGAATTTATTTACTTTTAATCAAATCAAAACATGGCTCTATCTGTCTTTGATTCTCGGGATGTTGTGCTGTTAGGTTAGTTAGGCAAACAATAGGGCGCCAGCGGGTATAACATTTATAGAGAGTAAACGGAGCCATTGGCCGGCTAGCTGGGGGAATTTGTGTGTGTGTGGTCATTGTGATTTTGTTGTTGTTGTGAATTGACATGACAGCTGCCGCCTCAAGCAAGTTGTCATGTGCATTGGATATGAGAAATGTGGTATTGCCACATTATGGGGCAAATATGTTAATTGAAATTATTTAAAGAAGCTTCGTCAGCATATAGAATTAATGCTGATCTTAATGAAATTTGGCATTCAATTGAAGACATTTGTGTTTAGCATCTTTAATATATTTATTAATAACAATCACATTGTAAAAACTTCTTCAATGCGCCGCCATAAATCAGTTATGATTATCAATCAATATTAAATGAATTAATAACAAGTTGAAACGACTTTAGAACTCAGTTTGCAAACTACTTAATTGTCTGTTGATAATCGAAATCGAACGATCTAAGCACATTTATCTTATTCCCGGGAAGGCGTCTCAACAAGCTTGGGCCATAAATTTCTATAATATGCAACGATTTAAAATTTATAGAAAAAAATTCAAATGTTGGCTATGAATACTCCTCATATATAAGTACGAGTACACATGGATGTACATCACATTGAAGTTGTTAAGGGAGTGGGAGAGGAAGAGGGAGACGGAAGGGGCGCCAGTGTGCGAGCAGCTTCCGGCAAATCGTTGGCTCCTGGCCTGGCCTTGTATCTGGCTCTGTCTCTGTCTCTGCTCATACACAGAGTATGTGCAACGTGCGCTGTTTATCTCAATCATCGACAGCAATTCTAGCATGTCCATGGCAATCAGCAGACCACAGTGGACAGCAGACCACGTTGGACTCTCCACGATTCTCGCACTCGCACTCTCTCTTTCTGTTCCCTGGCCTCTTTAATGCTTTTAATGAAATTTCTTAATTGAAGCTGCCGTTCAGTTTGCCAACTCAGACGCCGTTCAGTAAAAATATCAGCAGACATGTTTTATGTATATTTTGTTATTGTTGCTGTTGCTGTTGCTGTTGCTCATTCTTGTTCGTTGTTGTTCTTCTTGATTTGATCTATATTAATCAAGATCCGGCTGGCGTCTTCCATATGAATGTATGTACTATATGCTTGGAGAATTGACAATTGGCCTGTAGAAAGCGAACGCTTCATCTCAGACATCGTTTGTCGTTTGTCTCATTTGTTGATGATTAAATTACTCAGATTTTAATTTTATTTATAAACATATTTGTGCACTGCGATTTATTTTGGTCATGAACTCAGCTTATGCAAATTTATGGCCAGTTGATTGGTTACTTAAGCAAATAAATAAATATTTCGCAGCCAGAGTATTAACAGCTGGACATGCTTAAGCATTCATTTGACTTTTCAACATTTATGTACATCTTATATAAGTAGAAAGTCTGGCTTAATCTTGGCTTGATTTATGCTTTATAATGATTGTCAGAATTTTCGAAACTTTAACAACGTTTTATATATATACAATTAGTTTACTCTGCTTATCATTTGATTGTATTGAAATTTTGTAAGTTAAATAAGCTGTTTATTAGAGTATATGTATACTAAAGTTTAAGGTTCTATTTTAAACATATAATAGACATTTTATTGATAATAAAATGTGCTTATATTGGCATCTATATATAAATATAAATATAAATATATATATTCATTTTTTGAATTAAAAATGAGAATAATCTCAGAAGTCTTTATTTGAATTATTTATATGAAATTTAATTTCATCATAAAATTCTTAACAAAATCTAGTTTTTTGATTAACATATTAATAATTATCTCAATGAGAAAGTTCGCTAAATCATCAGATATTTGTATTTGAAAACTATCTATCTATCTATCTAGATAATTATCTCATTGTTATTCAAAAGAACAAACCCATTTTACTTAACTTAATTAGCAAGGCAACAACCTCCAACCTACCTGAGCTGAGCACAACGCATCGTTGCGTCAAATATGTTGGCCCAATGACTCCACGCATGTTACCTGTCTGTTGTTGTTGCGCACCTGTGCTAGCTCAATCCCCACAGCGAACAAAGAGCCAACAACAATAACAGAAGCACGCTGATTGGATGCCATTAGACGCTTTTGGCGATGCGGCTTACACAAATACATTGTAAATAGATTGCAATAAATTGAGTTGAGTTCAATTGAAATTGAATTTGAAATCGTAAACGTAAACGTAAACGTAATACAATGGCAAATTAGATATCGCATTGTCGTTTATCGCAGAGGAGTGTCGTTGGTGTTGGCGTTGTCGTTGCCGTTGCCGTTGACGTTTACATTCGCAACTGACGTCATAATACAATAGACGAGGTCGATACCAGCAGCCCCTGGGCGCATGTTGACTGTTGTTGACTGAAATATGGCGTTGATATCCGCTGTTGTCTCAGATACGCGTAATCATCATTATCATCATCATTATCATCAACCTCATTGTCATCATGTGTGATATTCCAAGCCTGCACGCATCCACGCCTTGCATAGCATTTGATGTGATAGAGACAAGAGGCGTTTGCATGGTCCAAGGGGCAGTTGCTGTGCCAATATTTTCCTATTTTCCTTGCACGTGCCGGGGAGCGGAAATGCAGAAACGCAAATACAGACGGCGGAAAACTTGCGCTCATCCGCTCAGAGCGCATGCATTTTTGGGGCGGATGCCGCTGGCTGTGCAATTATTGATGCAATTTAATGTATACACACAACACACACCACATACATTCACACACACACACATATATATATATATATATATATATATATATATATATATACTATAGAGACATTGGGAAAGTGCGTCTCTCAGCTAACCCTCAACTTACAGATCCTGTGGGAAAATGCAATTTCTCGCAATATTCACAGAATTCCCAACGAATTTATTTATTTATTGCATGTCGCCTGACGTCTGCAATTCATAATTTAATTTTCCACAATTATTATAAATTATTTTGTCTGCCGGTTCAACATTGTTATGTGCCAATTGATGGTCTGACCGAGCGCAGACTCTATGAAGGCGACATTATCTGGGCAACAATTTATTAACCAAGTAATAAATAGCCTTTGTTGACCATCAGCTGCTGAATTGTTGGACAAATAGACTGCTTTCACCGTCATGCATGTGTTTATTGAATGTCAGCAGCAATAATATCAATAACAAAACATTTACAAGGTTCAAAGATCTGCAAAAGAATGGCAAATCTATGGAAAACTGTAGCTTAACTTCTTGTTTGATTCGTCATTCAATTTGTTTTAATTAATAATATTTGATAACTTAAAGACACAGCTAATGTCAGCTAATATAAGTTACAAACAAGCTTAAGCTTATTAAAAGTTGCTGCATTTAAAACCCAAAATATTTAGGCTAACAATAAATATAAAGAGCTTAATTAAATGCATTATAGACCACGCTTACAAGGACTGCCCACTCGTGGCTCGTTCCACAGTAAATCATAGACTTCCGACCCGACACAAAACTGTCCATGTGATTGACCAATTTACATGACCCTGCCAAATTTTGAGTCAAACAACAAGAGTTAAAGAGTTACATTTCACGCCTCCTACGTGAATATCAGTTACAACATGAAAATGAACAAAATATAAAATGAAATCAAAATATAAATGAAGTTAGTGTTGAAGCGGCTGTGTTGGCTCTCTTTGTTGCCATATTTGTGTTAACTACTGGCCATACTTTATAAATGGCCATATTGTGATTGGCAGCTGTAAAGAGGTTCATTAAGGCGCTAATAACACGATATGTAACTAACTTTAAATGGGAAATGCGAGCATGTTGCGTGTGCTGCAGGAAACGCCCACGCTTCACGCCCACCCCCCCGCCACTCGACACAGCTCAGAGCTAACAAGCGGAGCGCTTAAGTCATCAATTCTTTGGAAAAAATGCGAGCAATTAGAGAACAACAACAACAGTAACAACAGCAACAGTAGCAACATGAACAAGTTCGAATACTCGAGTCGAGTATGCTCGACTTTCAGTTAATCAAAAAACCGTCAAAACATATAGCTCTGCTATTACATAAAATTGATACAAATTTAGTTGTATATATACTTGTATAATGATATTGATCAAGCACATCTATACTAACACACAGAGCTAGAACGCCCTTTGAAGCACAGGGTATTTAAATACTGTAGTTGCCAGCAATTGACGTTACAATAGTAAGAGTCTCATGTTCCAAACTGATGAAATAAATTACTAACTAAATGCAACAGCGTTGAGGGCTATATAAATTGTGTTCCTCTAAGCAAATGTAGCGTGAAATCACAGCGAATGCAAATGCAACAACAATAAATATAAGCTCAAATGTTGCATAAATTAATATAAATTTGTATTTTGAAGTGAGCGAGGGGAGTCAGATCTAAATTTGCATATCAGCGGGCGTGGAATTAAACATAAGAACAACAACCACAACGACAACAATGAGTAGTGCAGCGAAAGCAAGAAGGAAATTGCTATAAATCAGTTATCAGTTGATATCAAAAATACTCGCCATACTATAAAATTGATGAGCAAAGGCAAAGGGCTGACAAGGGGCCCGAAAGCAGGGAAGATAACTCATTGTATAAGAACTATATAAATTGTTAATGGTGTCATAGATCGTAAATAAGATTGCAGCTAGAGACAGTTTGATGTATTCTGCATACTCTGTAATCAGTATAACGAATTTGTTATCAGAAGTCTTTTTATTATAGCTATAAATGCTTGTCTATTAAAATTACAGTTTATATATCTTTAAGGTGGTTTAATGTTTATATTATTAAATAATAAGTAATACTTGCTTGATCATTGATTGATACTGTATGTTAATTTCGTATCTTACTTTTATCTTACTATCGAATTTAAAAGCCTGATTTAATAGCTCAACTCTCGGCTACTCTTAAGGTATTTCGTAGTCGTGTGTTTTTATCAAATATATTAGTTCTTCATGTTAATGGGTATTTACTAGTCGTACCTTGTAGAGACTCGCTTTCTTACTTCTTTTAGTTACATATTATTAACCATACTTGATAATTACAACGAGTATTTGGTTTCTAGAATTTCTGCTCAATCTGCTGCTTGTTATATGCTTTGTTCCCCACCCCCCCCCCACACACACACACACTCTATTCAACTTCCCCCGCTTCATCACATCTCCTGTTGTACATCATGCAAATTACAAGTAAGTCAGAAGAATGCCGCTCCGCCCTCGTGTCACAACTGTGAAGAGGCTTTTGCAAGGGGCAACAGATGTTGAGCTGATTGAACGTCATCTTTGTTGCTGTCGAGACACGCCTTGTCGGGCCTCTGCAGCGGTGTGGCAGCCACAGGGCTGGGGTGCAACAGGTTTTTGGTGGGGCAATCGGGGCAGCTACTTGACTTCCACCTTCCGTTGTGTGGCACCTTCGTTTAACATAATTTGTGGCCGCCAGTCATGTTTTTACGACACCCGCTGTAAGTGGCAAACACTGTGCTTTGATTTTCAATACAAAGCTGAGACGAACGACCGGCGGGTCAGACATTCTACTCTTGCTTTTCCTGTTTTTTTTTTTTTTTTTTTTTTTTTTTTTTTTTTTTACCTTTCGCTCGTCAATGTCCTCCCAGCTCCTGCTCCGGCTATCTACGAGTCTCCAATCAAACACATGTCAAATGTTATTGTTGTTGGCGTCGCTGATGTTGGTGATGTTGCCTGTCGCCGCTGTCGTTGTTGCATTTGTTGTTTGGGCCTCAACTGCATAATCATGACTTCGATTCACTTTCGCTGCGTCATGTAAATGCACTCACCGACCATACATTTATTTGTATATGTATATTGTATATTTAACAACGTCAGCTGCTTAATGCAAACAGCCACTGGCCATTTCCATGTCCACATATGGGCGTGTGTGCCCGCGTGGGCGCCTCTCGCAAAATTCACAAACATACATAAGCATGGGCGCAAGCCAACGCCAAAAAATGAAAAAAAAAAAATAATAAGTAAAAACCCAAAACCACAAATCCAAATCCAAATCCAAATCCAAATCGAAATCCAAAAACATTCAACCATCGATTCTTCCATCGACATCGTTGCTGGGTTGTCATCGTGGACATACACATGTAGTTTGGCACCCACACTTGTTTTGCATACTCGATATCGATGTCTACGTCGACTGGCAACTGGCAACTGCCATAGCGGCCAAGCATTGAGCCCCACTCAGCGTCATCGACAGGTCAGCGTTGGTTTCGCCTTGTTGTCTGTCTGATTGCACAGTGCACAGTGGTGCAGATGCTAGAGAAAAATGCTTGAAAAATTAATTTTTTATTTTAGAGTATTATAAATATTATAAATATATGTTATTAATTTAACTAATTTAAGATTTGGTTTTATTCAAATTATAAAATTATATTTTATAATAATTAACGATGATACTGCAGAAGACATATGGAATTTTGCTAGTATTTATGGCAAATGGTTAGTTTACTTAAGTAATTATGCCTTGTAGTGGGTTATATTAACTTGAAACCTTAACCTGAAAGTTCCTATTCCATAAATAAAGAAGATTCTATGCCAACATGTGTGAGAGCGAGATAGCGCAAGCTAAAGCAGTCTCCTACATGCATAGATATGTACACAATATGTACAATAAAGAACTTCATGCGTATATATATATGCTTGTTTATATAGAACCGTAAATGTTATCAGTTTACGTTTTACTCTCCCTGGTCTTATGTATACTTCTCCAATCAATGATTTTAAAGAAGTAAAGAATAAAAAGTTTTGCTTGATTTGTTGATTTTTATTTCATTATTATTTAAATACTTCTATTTTTATAGAGCCTGGTACAGGGTAATATACTGTCGTGTGCGCTCGGCTGTTTCACTTGTTTACTTATTATTTATTTATTTATTATTTAATTGTTATTTATTTGTTATTTATTTATTATTTATATATTATTAATTTATTATTTCTTTATTTATTTATTATTTAATTATTATTTATTTATTATTTATTTATTATTTATTTATTATTTATTTATTATTTATTTATTATTTATTTATTATTTATTTATTATTTATTTATTATTTATTTATTATTTATTTATTATTTATTTATTATTTATTTATTATTTATTATTTATTTATTATTTATTTATTATTTATTTATTATTTATTATTTATTATTTATTTATTATTTATTGATATCTTTTCGTTTTTTGCTATGGTTTATATTCACTTAATCATTTAAGTAACTCATATAATCTATTAGCTGAAATAAAATAATTAATGTTATTTTATTAAAGCCAAAAATTAAATAATAATTAAATGAAGAGCAATTTAAAAAAAAAAGCACTCAGACCACTGTGCACCCTGCGGCAGTAAACTTATTAAAAGTCAATATTTTTTACTACTTTGAAGTTAACTGACGGAAATGCAGTTATTAAAAGTTGACTAAAAATGATAGATGACTTTTAAAACTCAATTTGTAGCATGTGAAGAAATCAGAGAGTGCCACAATCTCATTTCGTTGGCAAAACGCTTTAAGATACATTCTCAACCAGAGCTGACAGGTTACAAATTTAGTGGTAACACAATGGGAACTGGCAGCTTTCAAGTTGCCACTACAGCCAAATGGGCTGAGAGCAAAGACCGGAAACGGAAATGTGCACACGCCCGCACCCTTAACGGGCCCAAACAACAACATTTTGTTTAGTTTGCAGTTGTGGTGCTCATCCTGGTCGTGATCCTGGTTCATGTCCTTACTCGCGCTAAAAGTCGAAACTTGCGCGCACGTGAGAGATAAAAATCCGGTTCATGCGGCCAATGCCACAAAAGTCGACGTGAAAATGAATTAACATTTTGCATGTTGGCTGAAAAGAGTATGGGCCATGGCTGTTGCAAGGATAACAGCACATCCAGCCATATCCAGCCACATCCTGTTGTGCAGCGTTTGCTACTTTTTGGGCCAAAATATTTTAGTCTCTTTTGCTTTTGCTTTTGTGCTGTACCGAGTGCCGAGTGCAGATGGGTACGGATGGGAGCAGAAGACCAACCCAAGTAGCACATAAAACATTCCCAGCCTCTCTACGCCACTACGCCCGCCTCGTTTGCATTCATCTGGGTGGGTTAACGCCTTTTTGGGCTTTAATGGCGCAACTTTAGTGCTTAAGTGGTATAAATTGCAATGGACTGCAGTTCGTTTGCTTCCAGAGAGAGAGAGAGAGAGAGAGAGAGAGATGACTATCGTTTTGGCAAAGTGCTCTGTGGGTTCATGCTACTAAGAAGTCTCTTTTGCTCTCCCCAACTCTACACTCTACTCACTCACTTGCTACATAATTTATTATCAACTTTATAGATATTCTTGCCTAACAATGGATATTGGCTACGTGCAAAGTCTGACACCAGATGAACCAATATTTAAATATGTATCTCACTGCAACATCAGCTACAGCTTAGTAAAGGCTTACAATATTATTAGCATTAAATTGCTAAGACTTAACAAGCCAAGTTAGTGTAATAGATGATTGTAGTATTTATTAGAAAGTAGTTATTTGGTTTAATCTAAATAAAAAGCTGGCTTGAGTTTAGTCAAATATTATAAATAAATATATATATATATATATATAAATCATCAATTAAACTTTATTCGTTAAATAGTAAATTTACTTGTTTTATGCAATTGCTTATTATTATAAATATTAAGATGTTTGACAAGTTTATTAAAATGTTAACAGCTGTATGATATTATTAATTGAATTAAGCTTAATTAATTAATAAGCTGATATTAAAATGAATGCATTTATGGCAACAATTGCAGTCTTAACTTGAAATGCATATTATCATTAGCCATTAATTACTTAAATTAATTGCATAACACTCAATTTTTGACGGGTCGTGAGAAAACAAAGCCTTTCAAATCACACACATGGATAACCAAGTTGATGGTGTTTCACATATCAAATCAAATGAATGTTATGCAATCAATCAAAACTTAGTTGAAATTGCTGCAAAGCACCACACCCGAGAGGCAGGCAGAGAGACGAATAGATAGATAGAGAGAGAGAGAGAGAGGGAGAGAGAAATTTGTAGAAATGGGGAAACTACCACAAAATGCACTCACACTCAGACTAAACCGCTAACACACACACACAAATGGAAAGCGTAATTATTATTAATTTGTCAAGTATGTAAAACAGATGCCCTATGCACCAATGCGCCCAGCGGGTCGCTCGATGCCAGCTTGATAGGGCAAGAGGGAGAGAGAGAGAGAGAGAGAGAGAGAGAGAGAGAGAGAGAGAGGCAATGGATGAGACGACAGTTGCACTTATAGTCTAGATGCGGGCGCAGCATGAAATGTTTTTAGTGTTTTTTTTTTTTTTTGTAATTTTTTGTTTGGCCTGGAAATTGCAGTTGTTGTTGTTGTTGTTGTTGTTGTTAGTTTTGCAGCGGCCACGCGCCACTTTGGCGGTGGAGCTGAAGGTGAAGCGGGGAAACGTCTGCCGGCCATTGAAGGGCCACGGGGAAAGTGCAGGCAGACAGTTTTCAATGCAAATCACAAATCAGACAGCGGCAGAGCAGGCAGCTCGATGCAGTGCAGACAAGTGCAGACAATTCCCGAGAGACTTTGTATATACAAATATATATATACATATATATATATATATATGTATGTATTTATGTATATAAGTATAGATATCCGTCTGAACTGTGCTGTTGGCCCTGCATTTGCCGCTGTCTCTGTCTATTTTTATATCCATTAAATGCATTTGTGCACATTTCGAAATCGTGGCACATTTACATTTCTGTTTCGATTTCTGTATTTCTCTTCTTCTTGCCGTTCCTGTTTGCGCTTGGAAACCAATTGTGTTTTGATTTCATTTTACCCATGAGACAGACAGCTTTTGAATGGATGCATTGAAATCTAGATGAAAAGTTGACTTGATTTGTCAAAAATTCACTTGCAGTTGCGGTTGCAGTTGCAGTTGCAGCTGCCAATGTTGATTCATATACTATTTGTATGTTTATTTGCTTGAGAACAGACATTCCTTTGAAGTTATTAAGGCACAGCCCGCAATTTTGCAAAGGTGGGATCCACTTATTTCACTGCAGTTAAACAGAAAAAAGGCTCTTTAGTCTGCATTTATATTTAATGAGTATCTACGTTTTAGGTTCTAAAATAGCAGAAGCTGAAAATTGTACTATATTATTGATATAATCTGCGATAAATTAAATTAAACTGATTAATTGTCAATTAAATAAATATACAATTAACAACAATTAGGCGATTTAAGACTATTACTTATCTGATCTGCATAACACCTTCTTAAACTCAAAGCAAATATATTCTAGTTTATAGATTTACTTTCCTAGTTCAAGTATTTTATAATCTCTTGTGTCCTCTGTGAACAGCAGATAATCCTCAAAGTTGATACCAATTACGTGAACTAAAGCTGCTATTTATCTGATCTGTTTTTTTTATGCTTATCGTTGTTATTAAACTAGAAGATATTTTTAGAATTTTGGTCCCATTTCAGGCGCAATTGCTGCCATTGTCCTTGTGTGTTGTTGGGTGTTATTTGCCAGGTTGTTGAGACGTCGCGTTTGTTCTGGCCAGCAGCAAATGCGAGCTGCCTTTGCCGCACACGTAGTCTTTGTTTCAAGCCTCTTTTAGGATATGGTATATGTATATTGTAGTATTTTTAGCACGAAAAGTAAATAAATTTGCATACAGTTGACGCTGTGGCTGAGTTGCATTAAAGGATTACAGGGCATTGGCAAGTGCTAAAGCCGGAGGCCAACAATGGTTGCACATAATCCTGTTAGTTTATTTGCCCAGCGTGGCTGAGAACAATGTCAAGTGGGTACACAACAATATGGCTGAGTACAGACAGACAAGTAAGTAGGGAGTAGGGAGTAAGCGAACCTAGACAATGCTCAGGTGGCAGCTGCAAATGGTAATGAAGATGAAGTCGTATGAGTACAAAATGTGTCCTGTTTAAGGTGTCCAACTGTGGCCATGACAAGTCATGTTCTCTTTTGGCCAAAAGGAAAACTCATTAAAAATGTAAAAGTGAGACAAGAATTGTAGACAATTTACACAGTCGACATAAGCCACAATCATGAATTTACAAACGTAATACGTAAACGTTAGCATATTTTCCAGTTACTCAGTTACCATTCAGTGAGCCAGGTCCATTAATTCTGGGGCATTGTTCTACTAGTCAGAGCCTGGTCAGGCTGGTGTCATAGTTATAAATTATGCAGCACATTCAGTCAGTGTCTCTGGCTGCTGAAGCTGTTGGCCACTTTAAAATCGATGTCATGCATATCGAGTGACCAGACTAACAGAGTACGAGTACGAATACGAGTATTCGCAGTCGTTCTCGTACTCGTACTCGTACTCGTACTTATACTCATACTCATTCTCGAACGAGTGTAAAAACGCAACCAAGCGGAAAATCAAATAAAACGTCAACGTTGTCCGACGCATTGCCCGTCAAACTGAGTGTCGCCGAGCGAGTGAAGGGCCAAAAGGGCCAAAGCCAAAGCCGCCACTTTGCCAGTGCTGCCAGCGCTGCCAGCTTTACCATCAGTTTACCAGCTTACCAGTTAACCAGTCTGTCAGGCCCACCCGGTTGTGCCTCTTGCGTTGGTGGTTGTCCGCCATCGTTTGTCGTCTCTCGTCTGTCGTCTGTCTTCTATACTCTTTCCACTATCCTCTATCGTCCCCATTGCCCATTGCCCTTGGGCACGGGCCAACCCACGTTCATGTATGTTCAAGTGTCAATTGGTTTACTCCGTGGCCACTTTGTTGAGTGCACACTGTAGCCGTAGCGTCGTGTGTTTCTTCTGGAGTGCGCTTCAAAACTGCCTGCATTTGAGCCACGCCAAACTGAATGGCCCTGCACTTCATTGCATCGGAGCAGAAAAAGTTTGAACAGTTGGTTAATATGCATAAATAACATGAATAAAATGCCGACTTTCCTATCGTGATTGAGGCTTTATTTTGCGGTAGTAATTGGATAAGTACGAAACGTATTAAATGTTTACACCGATCAAAGTTTATGCGTCTTTAGTTACTAAATTCCGCATAAATAGAAATCAAAGAATCTTAATATTGATATTTTTTAAATAAAATAATAATAATAAGCACATTACTTCTTTGTATGTCTTTTAAACAGTGTTATCATTTGTTATCTTCAAGGATAGATTTACAAACAGAATTAGACAATTAAGTAGCATCTAGTTAAGCTGCTCGCGCTTTAGTTAGATTGTCATATAATTGATATTTATTATTTATTTTTATTATATTCCCTAAAAAAAATATACATTACATACATATATATTCATGATCAGTCAAGACGAGTCGGTAAAACCATGTCCGTCTGTCTGTATGAAAGCGACGAGAAGAGCTAAGCAGCATCGCTCGCTGTGGCAGCATGTGTGCGAGCGAGATAGAGCAAAGGGCAGCAAGCGTCTGCATGCAAATGTAGATAAATTTGTATGTACATATATGTACATATAAATGCAAAAGTATGTATTTACAAATATGTATGTGCGTATGTCAATTGCGAGCGCGAGTATTTAAATACTTTTGGCAACTGATAAGCATCAGTGCACATGCGTCTATTTTTAGCACAACAACCGTTATCTTCTCATATGCTTCTCTCACTCGCGTCTGCATAGCTTAAACTATGAGACAGCAACAGTTATGCTTGCATCTCACAGCCAGCAACAGCAACAATTAGCTTATTGAATGGAACTTGTGTGAAACTGATCGCAGTGTGAATATCTTTGTACAACTCTGTATAGATATATATGTAAATCTGTGTACATATCCGTTAGTATATATGTATACTCAGCCATGTATATAAACAATGATCATAATAAATAAATATTTAATGAATTTTAATGATTATTTTCCTATTATATACTTGTATTCTCATAGAGACTGATACAGGGTATTACACAGTTGCCTACGATCGACCGATCCGCTTGTTAGTAATAAGCTGCTCAGTTATTTATACAAGCTGTATACATATATTACATGCAGTTTGAAATACAATATATCCTCGCCTTTCAATTCCTTACGTTTTACCAATTTCTAAACAATTAAGGCGAACACTTTTTTATTTTGGGAACTGCATTTGCTGTATTGATTCTTAACTGAGAAACTCAAGTGGCATTAAGTAGTTTATGGCATTTCGATGCAGTTGGATTGCATTATTCTCAACTCCCAAGTGCATGCCGAGTGTCGAGTACCGAGTGCCGAGTGCCGAAAAGGCACTTAATCGACTGTGGAAATGCAGATCGTTTGGAGAAAACACATAACTGGGTCAATTGCCCATTGCCATTGGGGGAGTAGAGTAAAGAGTTTTTGAGAATTCAAAAGTAATGTTTATGTTAGAAATGAACCTACAATATCAAAGCAATGCCAGCAAAATAAACAATCATATGCCACGAAACAGAATGCGTTTGTCTGTAACCCAATTTCCATACATACATCTATAATACATATACAATATTCTAATGCGTTTGGTTTTTTGTTGTTGTTCTTGTTTATTTTCAGGTATGTATTGGCCTTCTACGGTGGGTGGGTGTGTAAGTTCAATTAACATAAATTTCTGGCTGTGGCAGCCACAAAATGTCAACAACTCTATCAAATTGATCAACACGACACGAGAGACACAAGAGACGCAAACTGTAAAGTTATGTGCTGGTGGCTCTTTGCCGCAAATTGGCAGCTCAAAATCTGTCAAGAGCCGATTGCGAGTCCGGCTATCTACTATGGTTCACCTGTTGTTACCTGTTGCATGTTACCTGCTGCCTGCTGCCTGTTGTTGCTAGTCTTCGCTTAACAAGTTTTCAATTTGTAAGCGCGCGTGCTTTGAATACTGCTAAAGCTATACATTTGAGCCAAGTTGACAGGCTTGGCGAGGGGCAACCCGCCCCGAAACTAAATTCAACTCGAAGAGAGCCCAAGCTCAAGCCACAGTCGAGTCCGGGGCCAGAGTCAAGTTGGCTTTAAGCCGACTCCGGGCCAATTGAGGCACGTGCGCATGCGCATTTTGTACAAATATGGCAGGAGGCCAACCGCAAGATTGGCAACATTTTTTCATTACGCACATGAACGGGGCAACAATATGAACCGTGCCTGAGTGTTGGAGTTGGACTTGTTCCTGGTCAACGCGAGTATTTAGCGGCTAACAGATACTCAATTATGCTCGAACTGGCAATGTATCAGTATCTGATTCTGTGGCTGCCGCTGCAATTCATTTGTTGCGGGTCTTTTTCATTTCATTTTATAGCCAACGAATTTCATTTGCATGGATTGTGCTTAATAAAAGTTTATTTAATGATGCCCAACGAGCTGATCATGGGTGTTGTGTAATAAAAATGTGAATGAGCCATATAAATTAGCTGAGAGACCTATTTGAAATGCCTCTGCCTCTGCGTCAGAGCCAAGTTATAAAATGATGTTAAAAATGATGTTAAGACGCTCAGAGAATTATTCATAAATTGTTAAATGAAAATGAGGTGAGCACAAAGCGTAGTTTGTATTCTTCGGCTCTAGGAGACAATTTAATTAATAATAAGCTTTGTTATTAATTTGTAAAAATACTTTCAATCACTTTGTTTAATTTTTATGTTCAGAAATCAAAGTTCCTATATAATCTAATCAAATTGAATTTGCAAAATAAAATATCTATAATATTTATTATTATATTACTTTAATAATTAATTTCGTCCATTGTCATAAATTTTATTTCATATAGTTTTCTATCTTCTTGCCTAGATTCAGTCGTAGATTCATTATCAATAGCAACCCATTAGTAATATTCTCAGTTATGCGATTCCAATCTCCACTCGACGTCATAAAACTACAATGGAGAGCAATAAATTGACATTCAAGCAATTTATGCATTTGTCATTCATAACGCATACTACAAAAATACAGAAGTCAATTCAACAGCTTTAAATTGTTTCATTATTTAGATACTTTATCTGTAGGTCTGTTCTGGCACCTTTTGTTTATTTGCCTATTGTAAATGCCGGCACGGGAATCAAAGCCCAAAAAAAATCATCTAACAATCATTTTCATACAATTTGTTGTAGTTGCGGCGATTGTTTATTGTTTTTTTTTTTTTATTCGTTTTTCTACTTTTATTTGTATTATTATTATAATTTGCATAGTTGGTTGGAGTGCAAGAGCTATTTCCATTTTAATTCAACATTTATTTATGACTTGTTATTTGTGGACTTTTGTAAAGCTTCTATTATTTAATGATTGCTATTGTTGCTTTTGCTGGGTTTCTTCATTACCGGCTTCGTGTTTATTTTTTTTTGTTTTTCTTCTCGTTTTATGTTGCACGTGCTTTGGCTTGAATAGAAATGTTAAAAGCCGAGTTAAATATTGTGAGCTCTGGCCAATTTGGCGCTGTTACTTTGAAGTCAAATAATGATGGCCCAAATGGTAGCTAGTACTGGCCATGACTTATAGCTATAATTAATGCAAAGTGCGTTGAAAATTAAATTGTTGAAGCTAAAGCAAAAGAACCGAGAACAGTTTATAATAGGGGAATAATTATGGTTCAACAAAGATTTCATAAACAAATCAGCAGCTTAACTAATATTTAATTACATATATAAATAACTATTTAAAAATGCACTTTGTTAAATTTTATTTAATGCCAGAGATCACTCGCTAATATTTCCCATAACTAATAACTATATCAGAAATGCATAGTTAACAGTTGGAATGTCGCATTATACAATTGCCAAGGGGGGTATAAAATTACACGGATCGTTTACAAATTGTTAAATAACAAATTGCAGTGGCCATAGTGAGTCGACAAGTCGACATAAACAACTGAGCACGTTAATAAATCATTTTTGTCCAAAAAAAAAAAAAAAAAAAAAAATATGTGAGATTCCCTTTTCGCCAATGAGTTGCGCGTGCGACCATTTTTGGCCAAAACCAATCGATCAATTGTCCAACTACGGCCTGCCAATTGGTCAGGTTACCAACTAGCCGAGCTGCCAAATATGCCAAAATGCAGGTGGCAAAATTAGACAAAAAACACAACGCCAAAATCAAAAATATTTTTGTGAAAATTGCGCAAATTGCAATAACTTTATTTTATTTTTTATCTTCCATATTGAACTTGTGTTTATGGAGAGACACAAAACTGACAGCGTCAGCAATTTGTTTTCATTTATTTCATAAACGATATTTACAGTATTGAGAACTCGTATTGTGTGCCAGATTTTTGTTTATATTGCTGGCCAAAATAATTGAAAAGGCGGCGCCACACAGTCTTGCCAAAAAATCAATTGGACAACAAAGCCAAAAAAAAAGAGAAGAAATATATATATATATATATATATATATATATATATATATATATATGGTCAATGTACGCTGCATTTGTGGTCAGCCATGTGAAAGAATAATAAAAAGCGATATACATAGGCAGGCAAAGAGTGATAAAACTACAAATGATCGACACGCAGGTACCCTATAAACAGATGTGTTAATGATAAAACTGATGCTTTCTTTTATATATATTAAATTGATTATTATTAATTTTATTATTTTTAATTATTGTTCATAACAATTATATGTGCGACTCTACCTAATACTTTACTTTGCGAATTTACATACATTTTTTCATTTAAGTATTTATAGATTATTACACATTATTAATAAAAACTATTTTATATACCCATTTGAACTTATTAACGAACACAGGGCAGTGCAAAAGGGAAGACGGCAACGAAATTGTAATTATTTATTAGGTTTTGCTGTTTTAATTCGTTTTCTTTTATTTCTTTTGTTTTTTGTTTTTTCTTTGGCTGTAGAAGCGAATAAACAAATCAAATTCATCTTCAATATGGCTTACCGGAATGACATCATCATTAACAACGCTTTGTTTATAGTTATTTTGATACAAGTTGAAAACTATTTCCCTCCCTCCCATGGCATTAGCAACAATTACTCACCTGGACGCAGCATTTGACGCCCGTTCAGGTGCAGCGATGCAAAGCATTTCATATTGTATATCATGCCATGCCAGACCGTAACATACCGTATCAATTTGATTAAATTTTCATGAAATTATCACACCCGCGCCGGCGTGTGATTCGAATAATTGCTTTACAATTTTGCTGTAGCTGTTGAGTGGTTAATAAAAAAAATAATAATACATACATAAAAAAAAAAATTAAATAAAATATAATAATATACCGCCTTTGGCATACAAATTGTTTGATGTCTTACATTACACACGTTCGAAATGTGTACAGATAAATTTGCCAGATTGCAGGTGTGGCTGATATACATATCAATCCACTGTGGCTGAGTTATGGATATGGAAAAGGAGCCATAGGCATTAACAACTAACATACACCTTTCAAGTCTTAAGTGATATTTCATATATTCTTTATTGTGTAATGTTGCAACTTACGATTTCCCATCACGTACTGATATTTTTAAGCTCTTCGTCTGCTCATTCTTTATCTTTAGTTTTGTATCTCGATGTAGCTTTATGTATGTGCAAAAACATAATTTCGTAATTTCATTTTGATTGCTTGTGGCATTTTGATTATACATTGATGCATAATTATTTATTTAGCAAACTATGAATAAGTTAATTGTTTAATTTTGAAAGGAATTACTTGATCATTTGTATTATTTTATTTTAAAATATTATATTACAAATGTTTAACTTAATTTTAGTTTATTATAATAATATATTATTATTATTATTATTATTATTATATTTATATTAACGAAGTCATTTACTTAAATTGCAACAAACTTTTCAATTTTTCCAACATTGTTCGTAAGAAAACATAAATATATATTAATCAGTCGACAGTATAATACTCTGTACATATTTTGATAATAAGTACTTTGATTATAATAGGAGTATAAAGAATACTATTTTGCAACTTTCAGTTTTGTTTGCATATGAATTCTTTGCATAAAAAGCTGAATGTTACATCACTTCATTTACGCCTGCACATATCGCAGTCACAGTTGCCAAACTTGGTACTTTAGTACCAAAACTGGAACCTTATTTCTTTATTCGTACTTCAGTTGGTACTATTTTTATGAATAAAATGCATTATTACTACTATTTCTACTACTATTTCTACTACTATCTCTACTACTATTTCTACTACTATTTCTACTGCTATTTCTACTACTATTTCTACTACTATTTCTACTACTATCTCTACTACTATTTCTACTACTATTTCTACTACTTTTCTTCTACTACTTTTCTTCTACTATTTCTACTACTATTTCCACTACTATTTCTACTGCTATTTCTACTACTATTTCTACTACTATTTCTACTACTTTTCTTCTACTATTTCTACTACTATTTCTACTACTATTTCTACTACTATTTCTACTACTATCTCTACTACTATTTCTACTACTATTTCTACTACTTTTCTTCTACTATTTCTACTACTATTTCCACTACTATTTCTACTGCTATTTCTACTACTTTTCCACTACTATTTCTACTGCTATTTCTACTACTATTTCCACTACTATTTCTACTACTTTTCTTCTACTATTTCTACTACTATTTCCACTACTATTTCTACTGCTATTTCTACTACTTTTCCACTACTATTTCTACTGCTATTTCTACTACTATTTCTACTACTATTTCTACTACTATTTCTACTACTATTTCTACTACTATTTCTACAACTACTTTTTCTACTACTATTTCTACTACTATCTCTACTACTATTTCTACTACTATCTCTACTACTATTTCTACTACTATTTCTACTACTTTTCTTCTACTATTTCTACTACTATTTCTACTACTATTTCCACTACTATTTCTACTACTATTTCTACTACTATTTCCACTACTATTTCCACTACTATTTCTACTGCTGTTTCTACTACTATTTCTACTGCTATTTCTACTACTATTTCTACTACTATTTCTACTACTATTTCTACTACTATTTCTACAACTACTTTTTCTACTATTTCTACTGCTAGTTCTACTTCAACTACTAGTTCTACTACTACTTCAACTACTAGTTCTACTACTACTTCTGCTAATAGTTCTAAAACTACTACTACTATTTCTACTACTAATAGGAAAAAAGATCACTGGTACTTTTTTGCTGATGATGCTGATCAAGAATATATATACTTTAGAGTTTCCAGCATGTCACCTTGTGGGTGTTACATACATTTTGCACAACGCTAATATATCCCTGTACAGGGTATAACAATAATCATTTTGGGAAGTCATAATTCAGTGCTCTATAATAAGCTAAATAGTCAAATAGTAAATTTCATTTTACCGTTTTCCATTACAAATATATTAACAATCTATTAGTTTATGTAAAATGTATTCACCAGCAAAACGAAATATACTCATATATTCAGATATAGACACTCCCAAGACACACAAATATGGGTTCGTCATCACAGATGACGGTGGCCTAATGTGCAACGGCCTCAAGGGCTTCAATGGCTTGAGCTTACCACAACTCATCGTTAAATTTGAAAATGTCTTGTAATTTGTGAAGGGCATAAAAAATTTGACACTTTCGTGTCAAAAACTTTTTATGGCGCCCGCTGCAAAGTCCCAAAGTTTTTTTTATTTTTTTTTTTTGCCGTTGTTGTTGTGTAAACTCAGACACGAAATTGAAAACTTGTCAATCCTGTTGCTGTTCAATGCTGCCGGGTCATAATGTGAGCCACAGCTTACGTGATTTCCAGAGAATTGGCTGAGTTTAGCATTAGCAGACATCCGTATGCAATACATCGATCATCAAATTTGTTAAACTCGCCTTAATGAGCCGCCATTTGATTTTAGTATAGCAAAACAACAAACGTACACAATTTGTATATATATATGTATATTCTCACCAATAGAGAATACGAATACGAGAATACGTCTATTGTAAATGGGCACGCGCAGATCGCGTTTTCAAGAGCCAAACTCTGTGTGTGTTTGGGGCAACAGAAAAAAAAATCAAACCAAATCTTAACACATAACAAAACACATCATAAATTTAATGGGAGCTCGGAGAGCTCTGGGAGGAAGAGCTCCACTCATTAGCAGCGCTACAAGAACAGCAAAGGCAACGAACAGAGATTCAAATTAAGGAATTAAGTTCCAGTCCAATCCGAAAGCCAGCCAAGCCTCTCAAATTCAAATCGCTGACTTTTACAGCAGCAGCTGCCTCATCTGGCTGTGTTTTGGACTCAGTCTCGGGCTCAAGCTCAGTCTCGGTCTTGGTCGTGGTCTTGGTCTTGGTCTTGGTTTGCTCTCCGTCTCGGTCTGTTGTGATTTTATTTCTTTTGTGCCACCATATGAGGGCATATATATATATATATATATATATATATATGTATATATATATATGTATATGCATATATGTATATATATATTCTATGGTATTAGAACTTTTGCGACATGTTGAACATTATAGTAACGTGTCGGTCGTCGAGACAATAAGTCACCAAGTCAGCCAAGTTGGCCAAGTTGTCGTTTTAAAGCCATATTCAAAAATCCCTGTTGCTCTGTCTCAGCTCAGCTAATAAAACTAAGCAGTCACCCACATAAATTACTTAAGTGTTACTTGTTTTGATTTCCACGGAACACTAAAGTCGTTGCACAACATAATAAACTCTTTATTACATTTTCACAGTATATGTTGAATATATAACTACTTACATTATACATACATATATAATGATATACATAAAATTAATAAAATAAAATAAAATAATTAGGAATATATAAAAGAAACGTAGGAAAATGGAAAATGATCTGTTTGTCTATTTCTATAGGCCGAAGGTCAGTTTTAATACATCTTTAGCATGCTTGCATTATTTTTTATGGTTTCTATTTTTTATATACCTGCAATACACTTTATATACTTGCAATATAAATGCAAATTGATGTTTTAATGCTTATGGGTTGAGAATCTATATAATATCTATAATATTATATAGATCTATAATATTATCGCATTGATTTATATATAAATTTGGGCTTGGTTAGGCTTTCTTGATACTTGGTTAGACTGAAGAAGACTTGTGCTCAATAGAGACTTAACTTTGTAACTGCTCAACAAAGCAGAGTAATACATTGAAAGGTCGCTAATATAATCAATGAATAACCGCAACTGTTGAGATTGAGAGAGCTCTTATTTCGATGTTGAGTTAAAGATGTGACAAGACTTGTCTTGTTAATTAAGGATAACCAACAACAAACAAAGTAAATGTGAATGAGAATGGAACAATGGCAATGTGAGAGGCACATTTCGAAAGTTTCCACACACACACACACTCAGTTTAAGTGCTCTATAAATATATATAAATAGTATTTGGTTAGTTGAATCTACGTTTTTGTTTGGTAGACTTTCTGGACATGTTCACGCAGTTCAACAGTGGCTCATTCAATTCAACTAAATTCAACATTCGACGTCAGACTGTGCTGTTTGCTCAAGCGCACCTTTTGGACACACTACTGTGTTCAGTTGATAGATACACAGATACAATGTACACACACGTTTAGATACATAGATACATTCGTAGCTACGAGTTCTCTCTTACATTATAGTAGTATGTATATTTGCAAAACAATCGTTGTGCTGAACTCGGTAGCTGGGCATACGGCCGACTGAGTGAGTGGGCTGTGAGTTGAGATTAAAAATGTTTAAATATTTATCAAATGTGGGAGCGTGCGAGACAAGTTTGTGAGTCAGCCAAGAACAGCGAAAATGCGAATGTTGCCTATGATTGGTTAGCTTAGTAAGCAGTACATGTTGTCGTTCTCAGCTCTCTCTTACGTAAGCCAAGTTAATGTTTTGTTTTGTTTTTGAGTGTTAAATGAATGCTAAATATTTGCCCTGATTTATTTATGTGGTGCATTAGAACGACCCACTAAGTGGTATATAAATATTGAAAATGTGGCTATAACTCATTTGTTTTATTCTATGTTATTGTTATTGTTTTACTTTTTGACACGCTGCATATCTGACATATTTCCAACTTCATTACAACTGAGTTTTCTCCGTTTTCTCTATGCATATGCCATGAGATTACCACAATAACCGCACCGGAAATGCGATATCCAAAGTCTGAAGCTTTCTCAGGCCATGAGACCGCACAAACTGTAAAGTGAGATCAGATCGGGCCCGGGATGTCAACAGAGAAGTCAACATAGTCACAATTTACCATCACGTACACACACTCATCATATTGACAGGCATGCTTCCTTATGGCCGTGTCAGTTCTCTAATTGCAAACAGAGAGAAACTGAACTATGTGTGTGTGTATGTGGCCAACTGTACAGGATGTGCGAGCCACGTCTGCCAAGACAAGACGAACACGCCGACGTAGACGAAGACGAGTTTACACCCAATCCTCAATGCATAGACTTGGCCATGTCCAAGTTGTTGGTCGCTTTTCTGCTGATTTTTTAATTATTTATGCTTAAGACACGTTAATGATTTTCCAGGGAATTGCATCGATGCGGTTGTGTTTGCTTCCCTCTCTCTCTCTCTCTCTCTGTTTTTCTGTTACTATCTCTGTCTGCTGGAACTGCTGTAGCTACTGCCTACTTGGACTACTTCAAGCTATGTTAGTTGGTTGCCTCACACAATTTTGCGCTACGATTCGCAATAATTGCTTTGGCTTTATTGCAGTTGACCTGTAAACCGATTTGTCGAGCCAAACAGCCAAACAGTCCAACTGCCAATTGCCAACTGACCCCGTTGGAAAACAACTGAAAACAAGTTCTTCTGTTTGCCTGCGTTGTGCACTTGCTGTTTGATGTTTGCTGACAAGTGTCTGCAAACTGCAGGTTGTTATCGATTTGAATTGATTTGATTCGATTGAATGTTGTTGGAATGTTGTTTGCTGCGACTGATGTGGCCAATAATTGAGAGTTAATGTTGATTCAGCTAAGGCAACTATTCACATTTCAAATGAAGATGTCATCGAAATATAGAGCTAAGATGAAACTTCTAGTAAATATCATATCATTATTATCAATGGCATCAGTTGTTTAATAAGTTGGCTTTAGTTGAGTATGTGATTAAGTAAAGCTAACAAGCCTGTGTTTCAGTTTACAGTTCCTTTCTCTTTTTTTTTTTTTTTTGATGACAGTTAAATACTAATTATTCACTTGTTTTGTTTTGTTTTTTCTCAGTACATTGCAATTAGTACGATTCAGCAGCTTTAGTTGAATTTTCTATTCCATGCTTATATAACTAGTTTGAATGACAGCCACTAATTGTTAGGTATCTCGGTAATTGAACAATGAAATTCAATTGAAAATTAGCAAACGTGATTAAGTAAACATTTTGCCCGCACATTCAATCAATATCATAGCCTCCATACGAGCAACATGCCGATGTCATTGAAATTATAAAAATCATATAAATTTTTAAAGCATGCATAAATCGGGTGTAACAGACATTAAGACACTGCTTGTTAATGGGCTTATGTAATTGTTTTTCATGTTGTTGTTGCTTGTTTTTTCTCTCTCTCTCTCTCTCACTTAAATCACTTGCAATGTACGATGTGCACTCAAACACGACTCATCAGTTAGATGGCAAGACGAACACACATGGCACATGTAAGCAGATGTCAAATGTCGTCGTTGCCGTTACTGTTGTTTAATGTCGATGTGGTTGCAGTTGTTGTTGCAAGTTAGCAACCTTCAATGGGCTGCATCTTGGCAGTAGTAAGCGACAAACGGCTTTGCTCTTGGCATGACAATTGAAATGCAATTAACCGGCCAAGATCACAATTAAGCCGACAATTACTGAGTCAGCTGAGCAGCATCACCAAACTGCTGAACGTTCATAATTGCGTTTAAATGTTTTTGGGGGATTGTTTAATATAAAAAAAAATATAAAGAAGAAAACTTGTGCAACTTTAGCGGCACTTTTGTGTGTGCACGCCTTACAAGTTGATTTAATTACAATTGGAAGCGGTCCAAGCTCGGCATGGTTTCAAAACGACTTGAACTCAAGTTCAATGCAGCTGTCAATGTCCCCGCCTCGACAATCTCAATCACAATCGCAATCGCAATTGCAATTGCAATTGCAATTGTATTTGTCTGTTTTCTTGGTTTCTTCTATATTCTATGCCATGAGTTTCATTTGCAATCGCTTTGAAATTAGCCTAATGCCAACAACTAGAGTGCCAATGTCCCTGTTCGGACGCCAAGAATGTCTTCGCACGTTCCAGTTCTATGTCTGTGTGTGTGTGTGTGTGCCTGTCACTATATTGTCGACTGTGACTGCAGTGCGTTGAGAAATGCAACTGGGAATGGGCAAAATTAGCCTACATGCAATTAGTGGGGGGGGAAGCGCAATAGCGAAATTTGCTTTTAATAACAGGCGGTTGGCTGTGATGATGTTCTCCTTTTGAGGTTGCACAAATTGCGTATAAATATTTGTGGGCTCTCAAATGTGGGTTAAGAATTGTCATAATTGCCTTGTACTATTCAATTGTGATAATAGAGAGAGAGAGAGAAATTGTAATTGCTGTGTACATAGTTCTGTACATAGTTAGGAAATTCCGATTGCAATTGAATATAAAAGAACAATTGCATTAAAACGTACTTAATAATCTGAGAAAGATGCTAAATAGTTTTCAGTCTGCTAATAAAGTTATTTTGCTAAAAGTAGAGTAGACTATGCGCGTAAATTGCTTAAAAAGATTACTTTTAATATCATTATTATAAAATACTTGAAATATTACCCGTAGCTTCCTTGACATTCATATCAGTCTTTCTATTGGACATGCATTCTTACGGACACTCCGTTATTTTACGCAATTTGCTCTTCCCTTCTTCGTAGTTGGTGAGCACAACAATAATACACAAGCATTGCTCACTGATGCATGACGGTCACAGCTGCATGTCTTCTCGGAGTAATGCAATAACACAACATATGAAAGTGTTGTTGTTCAAAGCATAGGCAAAGAAGACTGAGGATATGTAGAGAAATGTTCAGAATTGTTCTTGTATTTTTTACTTTGAGCACTTTTCGCAGCACTTACAAAAACAAATATTGGAAATGTTGTTGTAGCTTACGGCATAAATTGGCTGCCCACCATTGCTATTATTTTCGAAATGCATTAAAAAATTATTATACCCTTTTTTGCTCATTTTTAATGGGCAGACGGTATAAACAACTAAGTTTAAAATAGTAGCTCATAGAATCCTTAATAGATTGCCCTTTTTTTTTAATAACTGTAATCTTAAATTTTCTTTTAGTAATTATTTTCGAGATCTTTAGTTGCTATAATTTACACAATTTGTTGTTAACTTTTATAAAAAGTATAGAATTTCAAGAGTCGCAATTTGCTTTTATAATATGATTAAAATATGATTAATAGTAAATTTAATGAATATAATATTATAGAACTCGATTTTCGTATGGGCAAAGGTTAATTATAATTACATCAATTAAGTATTACATTACGCTGTTGTTTTTACAGCTAAAGGAAAGTTCAGCTGTTTGCTATAGTCAAGAAGCTCTGTCGTTTCTATAGAATCAATGAATTGCCATGATTGCACTCACTTAATTATGGCAAACGAGCAGTTAAATTGGTATTGAATACAAATCTTTAATTGCAATTCTGTTGAGTCTAACAGAATTTTCAATAAAGCGTCCGGCAGGTCACGTTTGCCCTCTGTCCACTTGCAACTGTAGCTATTTAATATGCCTTCCGTTTGCATTTCAATTGAATTGCACATGTATGTATGTATGTATTACATATATACATATATATGTATATAAAACGAGTAAATATGTATTCTGCACACTGGCAGAAAAAGCTAAAACTGTTGTCAGAAAATGGGCCAAATTTAATTTAAACAGAAATCGCAAAATTATGGCATCAGCTATTTACTTCTGTCGACGTCGTGGTCGACGTCTTCGACATCCTTTGCCATGGCTGGTTTATTTGGAATGAAATTTGAATGAGTTGGCGACCGGAGACAGGGCTTTAGCTGGTTCCCTTGGACGCGAGCTGGATGCACTGAAGCGTGCGGGGGGCAACAGCTGCAGGCAACGAATTTCTGTCATAGAATATGAATAATTTTTATATTTTTTGGCATTTTTGGTAGAATTGCAAATTTTCTGTCTAAGCTAAAGCGAAAAAAAAAGGGATTATTTCGAGTTGCGTGCAACATGCCTTGGGATGGCATTGCAAAACGCAAGAAAGGTGGTTGCAAGGCAGGGTTGTTGGACACATGTGCCACCAGCGGCAACAACACCAGCGCCAGTCTGAAAAGGGGTATATCAAATTTCCTCAAAATGATTATGAAAAACGGTATTTGCCAAAAAGGGGCAAACGACTCGATTTAGAGTTGGAGGCAGTGCATGTGTACATCAACATTTGAGTAGATATATACGTAGATATGTCTCTGTTTGTATATAGATACATATAGTCAGTCAGATGGCACATGGCACATGGCACATGGCACATGTCATGAGGTGCTCTTCTACGTTTGCTGGGGTTGAAACTCAAGCCGAGCAAAGCAATTACAAGTACAAACACTTGTTATAATGTCAGCTGTCAATAACAAGCGTTTGTTGGCAAATGGTTTGGGGTATACATCAGATTTCTGTTTGCCAAAAGGCCTAAAATAATATGCATATATCTATAAATAATACTAAAAGTGTGGGCAAGCTGCTGCTTAAAGTTTAATGAGGCTAATTATTGTGTGATTGAAATTTGTAAATATCTGTAAGGGGATTAATAAATACAAATAGTATGTAAACTTAGTTTGATTTGGTCTCAAATGCATCTACTATGTCAAGTGACATCTTGATTAATTGTAAGCTAGTCAAATAAAGAAACCCAAGTGACTCTGCACAAAGTTCTCAACAATTTCGTAATCCGAGTCGAGTTGAGTATTTCACATTTTGTTAGCTGAAAATTAATAACGAAAAAGTTCCCCGCATTTAAATTAATGCGTGTACTCAATTTATGAATAATTTATTTATTTATTCTGAAGTTTAGTGTATTTTTCTGTTTATTTCCTTTTTTTTCTAGTTTTTTTTTTCTATTTATTGAGCGCTTCCTCGTGAGCAGACAACAACTGACTCAAGTCACTTCAAATGTATATGCCTAAAAATGGAAGTGCCATCGAATTAATCGCCACTTTGCGTTTTCTTTGCCGTGTTGCTCATCAAATTGAGGCCTATAATGGTTTCTAGGCCTGTTGCTGACCTTCAAACAACAACACGATAGGAGAGGATGGTGGGGGGGGAAAGAAACGTAATCGTAATCGTTAGAAGACAAACAAAAAATTAACTTAAAAAAAAAAATAGCTGAAACCCATTTGTACAAGAAATCAGCGTTGTCATTCGTGGCAAGGCAAGGCGGCATGTAGTAGAAGATGTTTGCCACCGATAGACGCTGCCAGCTCATTCATAATTCCATAATAAGTATACACATACATATATAAGTAAATATATATATATATATATATATGTATTTGTTACTTCCATCGTCTTGGCTTTGATGAGTTGCCGCACTTG
This sequence comes from Drosophila funebris, assembly GCA_018901825.1. Classification (NCBI taxonomy): domain Eukaryota; kingdom Metazoa; phylum Arthropoda; class Insecta; order Diptera; family Drosophilidae; genus Drosophila; species Drosophila funebris. The sequence goes on from JAEIFK010000678.1 coordinate 5,453,563, forward strand.
AACGCACTTCAAAGCTGACTTTTGATGTTTGAAATTGTACTTGAAAAAGTGCTACAACACTCATTCGTACTTCTCCCGACAGTTGAAGGCGGAACAGAATCCAATACTGAATGAAAAGAAAAAGACAAAATAATAAATATCTATTCTTTTTGTATTTTTTTTTTTTTTTTAAATAAATCTATCTAATGCTAATAAAATTGATTAACATGGCGCAGTTGCAAAAAGAGATTGATGACTGTCAGGGCCAAAGTCGGGTCGCCCGCTCAATTTAAAACATATCAGTGACTATATCAATTGATTCAACTGTCTCATGTTCATGTCGCTGCTCTGTTAATCCCCCAAATACTTTTAAAGAGGATGGAGGAGGGGGGCGAACAGCTGCCGTTGCGACACTGACAATAACACTTCCGACACTCCCAGCATTCGCTAAGCTCCGTTTAATCTATGTGACATTTTGTTTGACGCTGCATTGCAACAAATTGTTGCTGTTTACAGCTCATGTTTTACCTTGTGTATACCCTGTAGCCATTGCATATATCTGTGCGCTTTGCATCGCTGAACTTATCAAATATAATCATTGTTGAGCTCTGCGATTCATTTAAAGTTCGCGTAGACCCAAAACTTATGCAGTTAAAGTGACAAAGCATACCTCTAAGCTGCGCACAGAGTCTATCCAGGTCGAGTACACCCTACTATTGATGTTATTATTGTGTCTGCATGTCGCTTGTGCCTCAATTTGTATTTGACTGCCGCGAAAGCCGCTCATTATCTGTATGAGTCTATGATAAATTGTTTAAGCGTGCTGCCTGCACTTAATCCATTCAGTTTATTCACAGCAATGCTCCCCGGTTGAATGGTGAACCTAAATATTTCATATAATTTCATATGATTTTATTTAGATTTTGCTATGTAAATTTATTTTGTTGCTATGCAAACTATGCAACAATTAATTAATTATACACACAGTCGGAAAAGTTAACGCATTATTAATTTAAATACCTTTAATTATATAATACACACTAAGTGGATGGATTTGTACTACGTTGCGTGCTTACAGATAATTTATAATACATTTTTACGGAATTTCAAAGTCAATTTTTATATGAATTTTATGAAATTAAGCAAACTAAAATATTTAGTCTTTTTTTTTTCTTTTATTCATATAAATGTAGCAGATGCATAGATACTTAAGCAAACAGATTATATGTGAATAATATAAATATATTTAGATAACAGAATATATAATATAAGTTTAAACAATATTTAAATTAAAGATATGCTGTTAGATTGTATATTTATGTTTCTGCTACATTTATATGAATAAAAGATAATAATATATATATAATTAGATAACATAATATATAATATAAGCTTAGGCAAAACTTATATGAAATATAAAAGTTTATTAAATATTTTAATATTACAATAATTGTATATTTTCATAAGCAAATCACTTTCCCATCATAATCCAATTCGCAGTCAAACTTTTTGTTGTGTCATGTCGCGAACCCGCACTTTATACATCTATACGTAGTATCATATATCGTCGAGTTAATCTCTGAATGGTGAGCTTAACTTTCCATATATTTATTGCTCAAGCACATAAGTCGCCTCTTTCACTAAATTCCACAATTCTTCTCTAATTGAAGAAAGAAAGAAATAAGCATTCACATTACGGCATGTACGTGCTGATTTCGAGTACTCGTACTTGCCAAACGACAGCAAGACATGGCCCACATGATCTGGGTTTTACTGTGGCTGTCTGGGGTTGGCTTTGTAAGTCGCCTTAGCCTCTAAAAAATTATGTCACTTGCGGCTTTTTCAGATAGCATTGTTGCCGTTGCCGTTGCAACTGGTAATTGTTGCAACAATTGTAAAGTATATTATTTGTATTTTATTCGATTTCGTATTGTTGTTGGTTGTCTGTCCGTCTGGGTAACTTGACACTCGCGACAATATCTGTCTCTGGGACTTGTCTGGCGAGTGGGCTGCTGCTGGTGGCGAGGGGTTGGCTCACAGTTACTATACATAAGTGGTATCATATTTGAACACTCGACTCTTGTCACATGTTGTCGCCGTCGTTTTGGCGTTTTTATTTACACGCCACATTTGTATTTCAATTTGATATTTATTTATAAGTCTCAAAAGAGTCGTGCTTTCTCACTCACTCTCTCTCTCTCTCTCTGTCTCCATTTGCTGGTTGTACAGTTTTATTTGTTAAATAAGATTTATGTTAATTGTCTCTCGCTCTCGCTCAGCTTTGTCAATAATAAATAAGTATTATTATTAAATATTATTGCATTGAAAGCTTTCCCACGCTGATAAATTATCCCTTTTGTTGGTAATTGTTAACTTGTCCATTTCTTTTAGGCTTCGTATTGTTGTGCAGCTGGGCGTGTTGTTGGCCTTCTCTCAAAATACTCTACACATTTTTTTATAATAATTTGCCAGCAGAACATTGAATTTCTATGCTCTAGTAACATTTTTGCCTTTTAGTTGCAGCAGCCCAGCAAACAGTTAAGTTTTTGTGGTCTTTACTTTTGGCACTGGCAAACAACTATTAAAACCACAAATTGCCGTAACTTGACTCTGAGTTATTTCCGCTTCCGTTGCTGTGTTGCCCTCTGTCATTTGTGTTGCGTATAATTTATCTTTCACTATTTCTCTTTTCCATAGTTCCTTCATAGAAGCGTTAGTCTGTACAGTAGAGTGTACATTAGCCTTAACATTGTGGTTTTATTTGCATTTATTTCTTGATTGCCTCACAGCATTAGCCAGCAATTTCGTTTAATTATCTCTGATCTCCGATCGACCACAAAAAATGCTCAAACATCTGTGCGTGTATCAACAATAAACATTGTCATTTAGCTAACAAATGTTTATTTCTAAATACAAATTCCTTAAGAATAATATATATTTCCATCTGAATTAGTTGTGTATTAATATATTAGTTCTGTATTGTTTAATTTGTATTTGAAAGCAGATCAAATTTATTTAAAATTTTGGATACCTCTCCGAAAATTGATCAAAACCATTTGCAAATTCTTTATACCCTGTTTACAGCCTATATTTCTCAACGTACACATTTCTAACTTAACAGGTGGTTAAAAAATACTGTTCTGAAGCACATGTAAAAGTTTCATAAAGATCGGCCCAGGAATAAGGAAGACAGAAAAGTAAATAGAAAGAAAAGACTAAAACATTTTACAATGAATTCATTGCAGGCTCATAGCTGCTAGCTTTTGCAAGCGTACACATTCTTGCCGAAAAACTGAGTGTTCTGTCACTTCAAATGTCATACTATTTGCCGACAATTATGTTGCAAGCTTAAACGTAATGTATGCAGAGATTTGTAAAAATATAATCATTTATTATGATAATTGTAAAGATTTTGTCTTTCAACATTTATGATTATCCTAATAATCACTTGCATATTAAATATTAGTGCGCAAGTGAACACCATGCAAAAATTGAGATGTACTGAAAGGGTTGCCAGACTATATTGTAATGTACTTTTATTATAGACAACTGTACAGAGCATTATGCTGTCGCGTGCGCTCGACAATTGATTTAATTCTAGTTTGAGCAAATCAAAGTTAACATTCTGAATATTTTTGAAATTATTTCATATTTGATTTAGCGCCAAATGAGCTGCAGTTTGCAGTAAATGAATAAATATGTTTTATATATTTATTTAATAATTTATTAATTTGTTATTAATTTACTAGCTATTACTATTAAGATACTTCTTTACCGCATGTCTTATATTGCACACTATCTCAACTATTTGTATTATAAACTATTTGGTAGTTGCGTGGGCTGAGGCTAAAGAGTGTGTGTGCCCTTTGGCAAACACACTACCTGCATAATCGGATGGTAATGATTACCGGCCATAAAAATTAAGTATAAAAAAGTAAAGAGACTTGCGAAAATTGTTAGTGGAGTTTTAAAGAGTGCAACAGCCTCGAAATGTGCTGACGACGCCTTCGGATACATTTGGTGGCAAAGAACATGCAAAGTTTTTCGTTACATATTCTACACCATCCCACCGATGAGTGACTGAGATGGAGATGGTGATGGAGTGGGAGAGGGAGAGGGGTAACCCAACCTGGTTGGCACTTAACTATTCCACAATTGCGATGTGTTGTGTTGTAGTGTATGTAATTTAAGCATGTTATATACTTTTGTATGTTGTTATGTCGAAACATTGCACGGCCTACCAACTGTGGAGGCTAGACTTGTTGCCCTGCGTTCTCCGTTCTCTCCTTGTGCTGCACGTTGCTGGCGGCGCATAAATTTGTTGCATGTTGTGACGATAACAACAATAACAAGAAGAAGACAGCCAAAGTTGGGTGGATGGCCCTGATCTCCCTGTGTTTTTTTTTTTTTAATTCAGTTTATTTTTCTCCACTACTTACATTTTACTATAACAATTTTAGCATAACAACACCTACTCAGTAAATTAATTATAATATAGACATACACTTAACTAACTTAGGTGGTAGTGTTTTGGTGGGGATAGTGCATAGCCAGCCCCTGCGGAACCAACGCTAGTCACTGCATCGCAGGGACGATGGCTACGCCTACTCCGCTCTGCTTCGAATCCGTTCCACTCTTCGCAGCTCTTGCATGACACTAGATGCGAAGCTGCAGGCTGCCTCCCATGCTCGCTCAGATGAACACATAATGTTTGCGAGATTATCCGGGGTGATCATTCGGCCGGTCGCTTCCTGGAGGTGAAGTCTCTGCGCTGTGAACCGCCCACATCGAGATATGATGTGCTCTGCGTCCTCGGTGAAGTCTTCACCACACCATGCACAAAGTGGGGAAGGTACGTGACCAACTCTGTGCAGGTAATGCATGAAGCAACCATGCCCACTAAGAAGCTGGGTTAGATGGAAATTTACACTTCCATGTCTACGTCCGATCCAGCGTCTTATGTCGGGAATAAGGCGATGCGTCCAACGTCCCTTAGTTGAGGACTCCCATCGAGTTTGCCAGGCAGTTAGGCTTGCCTCTCTGGCCTCAAGACGCGCCCTGGTTCTTGATTGGCCCCCTCTGGTAGCTGCGTCCACGGCTTTCTCCTCAGCGGCCAATAGATCAATCGGAATCATGCCCGAGATGACCAGGGCAGCATCATCCGATACCGTCCTGAAAGCGCTGCATACGCGTAGCGCACAAAGGCGGTATGTTGCCTGAATTCCCCTGGCATAGCTTCTAACCTTCATAGCATCTGCCCAGATTGGCGCAGCGTACAGCACGATTGAGCGTACGACGCTCATGAGCAGCAGCCTCCTCTCCTGCTTGGGGCCCCGAGTGTTGAGCATGATGCGGGTAAGTGCGCGGCACGAGTTGGCCGCCTTCACCTGCACCGCTGCCAGGTGTTCACGGTAGCTTAGGCGTGTGTCAATGATAACACCTAGGTACCGAATCGCCCGTTTGGATGCTACAACGCTGTCTCCGACCCTGATGCGCGCCGTTTCGACCCTCTTCCGGCTGCTAACGAGCACCGCCTCCGTTTTGTGGGTTGCCAACTCGAGGCCAACTGAACGGAGCCATTGCATCACGATCGTAGCTGCTGTACTGCAGATGCGTTCGGCCTCGCATAGGTGCTTGGCCACAACGACGAGTGCCACATCGTCCGCGTAACCAATGATCTGGCAACCCTCTGGGAGCGTCAGTCGTAGAATTCCATCATACATGGCGTTCCACAAGAGAGGCCCCAATACCGAACCTTGGGGCACTCCTGCCGTGATGTTGTATGTCGCAAAGCCCTCATTGGTGGAGTATCGCAGTTTTCTGTTGCCAAAGTAGTTTTTCACCAGGGCGTAGAGATACGACGGGGTTCCAAAAGCTTGGAGCGCATCCAGGATGCTCACCCAATCGGCCGTATTAAACGCATTCTTTATGTCCAGCGTAGCGATGAGGCAGTATTGCTTAGCGCCACCTTTCCATCTAGCTCCTTCCATTGCCTTTGCGGCAATCTCAGTCACCTTTCGAATGGCGTCAGTGGTCGACAGTGATTTTCTAAAGCCATACTGTAGGGGTGAAAGTCCGCCGTTTCCGCTGATCCATGAATCCAGCCTAGTGCAGATGAGACGCTCAAGCACCTTACCCAAAGTGTCGATCAGACAGATCGGCCGGAATGATGAGGCGTCATCAGCTGGTTTTCCGGGCTTCGGAATCAGCACTAGGTGTTGCAACTTCCACCTGTCCGGGAAAGTGCCTTCTCGGAGACATTGTGTGTATGCTTCCGCGAAAACCTCAGGCCTCAACAATAATGCCATTTTGACGGCGCTGTTTGGAATCGCGTCCGGGCCGGGAGCCTTACCAGGCTTCAATCTCTGGGCCACCGAGGTGACTTCGTCCACCGTGATAGCGTTAACCACAAACGGAGCAATTGGGTCGCGGCCGCGCAGTGCATCGTCACTGGTGTCAAGACCAAGCTCTCGGTAAGGAAAGAGTTCCTCCACAATCTCCTTAAGGCGCGCTGGATCATCTGGAGCATCTTGCCTGTTTGCATAGATGCGTTTAACAACCATCTTGTATGCTTTGCCCCAGGGATCGTGTTCCGCAGTATCACATAGTTCGAGGAAACATGCTCGCTTGCTGGCGCGGATCGCAGTTTTTAGAGCCTTCCTTGCCTCCCTTAGTTGGGTTTGAAGAGCTTGCCAGTTTTCATTCTGCCTTCTTCTTGAGCGCTGGTATTGGCGTCTTGCAGACAAGCAGCTCCTACGCGCCTCTGCAATTTCTTCGTTCCACCAGTAAGTTGGGCTGTGATGTCTCCTGTACCGCTTGCTGATCACCATACTTGCATCGCACGCCCTCTTAAGCTGGTGTGACAGCTGATCTGCCCTATTATTTGCAGAGCCAGAGACCGCCAGATCGCTCAAAAAATTTGCAAATGTTTGCGTATTAAGTGAGCTCTCCCTGTACTTCATTCCAAGGGGCTCGTGGCTCCGCACACGTCTGTTTGGTGATCCAATACTGAACAGAATCGGCTCGTGGTCGCTTCCAGTGTAATGTTCACCTATCTGCCATTTTGCGGAACTAAACAGGCAGCTGCTGACAAAAGTAAGGTCGATGATTGAGCCTACTCCGGCGCGGCTGAAGGTATGACGGCAGCCTTGATTTAAAAGGGCTAGATCCAGTGCAGCGAAAGCTTCGAGCAGACACCGGCCTCTTGCATTGGTAAGCGTGCTACCCCACTCGAGTGCCCATGCGTTGAAGTCTCCAGCTATGATGGCCGGACTATGGCTACGTGCGTCGATGGCAATCTCGTCCAGTGCACTGCTGTACTCTTCGAAACTCAGACTCGGAGGGAGGTAGCAGCTATACAGCCAGTAGTTACCCAGTCTTGCTCGTGCAAAATGTGTACCGCTCACTCGTGACGAGAGCTGCAATGAATTCTTCCCGCACCTCCAAATCGCCGCTTTACCAGAGGCGCTCCAGCACCACTTTTCACTGTTGCTCCGCCTGTATGGCTCACTGATTATCGCCACATCTATGCCCAGTTCCTGTACAGAATGTGTGAGGAGGGCCTGGGCTGCCTCACAGTGATTTAAATTGAGCTGCAGAAAGTTAATCATGACGCTTGTGTACCGTTCTTCCTTTGTTTGCTGCAGCAGGGCAGTGCTGGCTTCCGGCAACGTGGCTTGCCGTCTCCCCATTTGCTGCGCAAAGGAAACATCTAGGCAGGTTGATGCAATCACGGGCCTTGTGTCCACTGTTTCCGCACTTAAGACACCAGCCGCTCCTGTCCACTGGTGACTGGCATCTGGCCGCGATGTGGCCGATCTCAAGGCACCTGAAGCACCTAGTTGGCACATTCTTTGGCACGATCCTGCACACCGACCACGCGATCTTCACTTTACCCGCCTTGAGTGCTTTATCAGCCGCAGCTAGTGGCAAGCTGATAACCGCACTCTGGGTTCCTCCAAAAGACGGCCGTAGCCTTTTTAAAGACTTGGCACCCAGTTCCACGTCAAGCTGTGACTTGAACGCCATCGTGAGGTCATCTGATGTGGTCATCTCATCCAAATCTTTGACTTCAATCGTCACTTCCTGCGTCAAGGACCGCATCTCCAGACTGCCTCCAAGTGCTTGGCCAATGTCATCTTTTAGTTGACTCAGCTGTTCTGCCATTGGTATTTTAAGCTCCAGTAGTAAGTCGCCTTTTGCCGTTCTTCGTACCTTACGGACTTTCTCGCCAACGGACTGGAGTTTTTCGTTATCACTGCGCGTGACCATCCTCAAAATTTGGCTATATGTTACATCACCTTTAGCTTCAATCAGAATAGCATCTGGGCGATGTTTCACGTGACGCCTACTGTCCGGCTTGGTCGGCATCTTGGCGCTCTTGCTTGATGGCTTACGGCCCTTTACAGTCGTCCAATTCTCAGCATTTTCTTGCGGAGCTCTATTCAGGGGTGCTACTGCACCTGCTTCAGTTGGCAACGGGGCCTGGCGTCTAATTTTCTTCGACGGTGTCTTGCGCGGTTCCGGCAGCGAGTCTCTGTGCCTTTTTGGCGTATTCACTACTCCATGTGAGTTTGACTCAGCTTTGCCTTTCCGCTGCTCTAGCGATGGCGTAGTCTGCACGTCAACTGTTGCCATATCTGAGGAGCACATACTTGTGAGAAGCCCCTGGAGCTCTATTAGCTTTGCAAGCTCATCTCTCATGAGCGCATTGATGTGACGCTGGCCACCAAAAAGCCCTGAGAGGGATTCCAATGCAAGACCCATGGACCTGAGTGTGCCCTTGAAAGTGGCATTGCTGGCGCTCACACTTGCAACGTCTGATGTTTGCCTGACCGGGCTAGACTGCTTCTGAGCTGCCACCACCAGTGGCGGTGGTGTGCGCTGCACAATAGGTCGCCTTAGAAAAGCCTGCGATTCGTCCATCATACAACTGGGACTCTAGTGCAGTCCCTCGATGGCCACAGGTTTCCCTTGGCTATTGACCGGTGGGGGTTATACCGCCCCGCCTCGGTCTCCAGAGCCCCTTAAATTGAGCACCGCCTCAGCGGAAGGGGTTGGAAAGCAGTCGGATCCGTGACTTTTATCTCTGTTTTTTCTGCACTAGAGGCCAGTATATATACTGGACGGCCTGGGCGTATGCAACAATTCCAGTAGCTAGTAGCTCCTGAAGGTATGCAAGGAAGTATTTGCCCTGCTTGCTGCTTCGCACTGCTTGCTGCACTGCCTCCTAAAAGCTTAAAGCTTGCAGTTGGCTGGCTGTGGCTCCAGAGCAGCCCTGCTTAGACAAGTAGCTGGGCAACTCTACCACCAGCTGATTTATTGCAATAAATTGCAACTCACCGCAAGCCGCAGGAATCGGCGGGAAATCAGCCGAATCTGTGTTAGCAGGAGCACAAAAACAAACACCCGCGAGCGTCCGCCTCACCTCCCTCGTCTATCGCAGTCACAAGGCGCCTCAGCGATTTCAGGCTCCACGGATCCGGACCAGAACCACCGTCGACTCTGCCAGGTGAGTACTCCCGTCTATAGTCAGAAGTCTTGTGATACTTTTGCTATGTGAATTTCAGAGTGGTGATGTGAAAATCCAGATACACCAAGGGACAGCTTCAAAAACGCGTCCGTTCTCCTTCAATATAACTCACTGTGCCCTGATCTCCCTGTGTGTCTGTATGTATGTGTATGTGTGTGTGTGTGTGTGTAATGTCAGCACTTGCTCAGTTGGCTGAGTTTCAGTTTAACCGTGTGTATCCGTGAGAAATTCTATGCAGATATTCTCACGCATGTCTCTAGGATTTGCACGAGTGAGTTTCAGGCACAACCGCTTCAGCCCGAGACGGAGCTGGAGCTCAATAATTGGTGCACTATTTTCCATGAGTTTATTTTAGTCAGTGATTTTTGCACTACACTTCTGGTTCAATTAGCATGCTACCTGGGAACAGCTATAATACAACTACTGTTGTAGTTGTAGACGCCATTGAATCAATCATCAAGAGCAAGACCAAGAGCAAGAGCAAGACGCATACCGAAACGTGGTCCGTGCCCGTTGGGGCAGCCACCTCAGGGCGCCGTTAACACTGGCAGCGGTACAACAAATTGCAACAGGTTGAAAAACTAATTTGCATGCATGAAATCGCAAAGTGAGCCGAGACACGACCGAGACACATCGAGGCCTGACAGTCACTTACCAGTCATATGCTACAAAATGAAACAACAAATCTGCAAAAAAAAAAAAAAAAAACAAACACACACACAAAACCCGTCGAAAACTATAGCAACAACTGGGCCCAGCCCAGTCAGTCAACAGAGCATGATAGCCAAAGCCATAGATACCATAGCCATTGTCTGGCAATGCGGTTGGTCTTTCTCATTTGATCTTTGGCCAGACAGCCGCTTTTCAATTGAACTTGACGTGTTTGCCGCAACTCCAGCTAAAGACTCTAAGCCGATCTACCTATAATTAAAGCCATAGACACAACAATTGGTTGCCAGACTGTCTGTGTGTGGCAAGTTCTTGAGCTCAACTGTGCCGTACTGTGTATTTATTTCAGTTGCCTTTTTAGCGTGATCCACATAACTTAAGCTGTGAATATCAATAGGAATATAATTATTGTTGAATAAATGCAATAAATACACTTTAAGTAGACTAAACTGAATTATTATAAAAGCGAAGTTTTAGAAATTGCTCAAATTTGTTTAGCTGTGTAGCTTCTCGCAAGCCCAAGCATTGTCCAGCAACAACATAATAAGAAGTCCGTTATTTTACGCCATTTGCTCTTTCCTTCTTCGTAGTCGGCGAGCACAAGTAATACTCAATGATGCATAACGGTCACAGCTGCACGTACTGTCGGAGTAATGCAATAACAAAAAATATGAAAGTGTTGTTGCTGCGCTCGAATCATAGGCAAAGAAGACTGAAGATAAGTAAGGAAATGTTCAGAATTGTTATTGTATTTTGCATTGACTTTTGAATTCTTCTCGCAGCACATACAAAAACAAATACATATGTGCGACTTAATATGTGAGGTTGCCAAGAATTAAACTGATATTTCAGACAAACATTGATCCTGAATTTGACACACAATAAATTATTAATTAACGAATCAAAACATGTGAAATTAATGATTGGCTTTACAATTCTGCGACAGTTGAGGCGAAGACTAACTTGGATAGATAATGTAAAATAGATATCAGACTGAAATTGAAATTATTAGTTTTCTTGGTGCTGCAAATATTACTTAACTTTTTCGATTGCTTTTAAACTGACCCACATGTTCTTGTTTTGGTAAATGAAAATGAATGTGTATGACAGAGAGATAGAGTATTGAGTAATGATTTATTATTTATTATTTCTTTTATTTTTTTTTTTTCATATTAAATGATTTCAATCAATTTGATCAGCTCACATGTATTCAAGTGTCTTTCATGGCCCTTGTTCGTATCTCTGTTGATTGACATTTGTCTGCATATTGAGTGCAACATTTCAATAGACAAAGGCAAACACACATACACGCATACATACATATGAATATGTATATGAGAACGTAGTAACAATTGCGTTGGTTGTTCGATTGACTAGGTGAATGTCATAAATCATGGCAAATACGAGCACAACGATATCTAAACCTGCATATAAGGTTAAACATTATTGTGGTCTGGCCAGAATGTTTGTTATTCTCGTCAATCGGTGCGTAAGTTTCAATGTTTCATTTGCAATTCCAATTGATTTGAGTATGTAGTTCTATATGTGTATAGCTGCTCTACTAATTATGATTTATAAGCCATAAGTTATTGTATGGCTAATTTATGCAAGACTGGCTTTCGTGTAACTATTACACTTTTATCGTGTTTTTAACTGATATTAGAAAAGTTATAAATAAATTACAATATGCATACCTCCCATTCACTTTGCTAATGTTATTGTGAATGCTTAATGCAATAATTAGTTGTGTTTTGATCTAACAACTTACGAATCAACTAATTTATCACATTTATCTATAAACTCCGACTTTACTCTATATATCTTACAGATGCCGCAAATATGGAGGAGAGCCCCGGCGAGGAGACAATTCAAAAGGAAATCGAAACGATCGATTACATTGACAAGTGAGTTACCTGATAAATATAGTAGTAATTATTTAAGGCATTTAACAGAAAACCAACAACAAAATAACTTTACTCCATTAAGCTGTCAACACAATTTGAGACAAATCAAAAGCAATATCAAATTCAAACACAACACTGACAGACAGACCGTCTCGCTTGTGGTTCAAAATTACATAATGTAATTTACAATTCTAGTTTTTTGTCTTTCCTCTTTTTTTTGTTCGTGTTTGTATCTATAATTAACGCCCTTTTGTAAAAAAAAAAAAACAGACTCAAATTAATTTAGACATTCACCGGTGTTGTCGATAGCAATTACAAGTGGAATTAACTTGTAGCAATTTCAAAACCATTATTGTTTACTAATCTTGGTGTTGCAGTTGCCGTTTGGCTATTTTGCCATTGCCGGAACGTTGTGCAAATTGTGTATACGCCATGTTGACCAATCCTCAAATTGACAACGCTGATTGTTGGGTGTTGCTACTTTAACCACTGCTCCAGTTGTTGTTGTTGTTGTCGGGTTGTTGCACATCAATTACAATTAACATTTGCTGCTGGTTCAATTGTTTTTCGGCCAGCTGACCACAATTTTATACAGTGCAGCAACAATAATGTGCTGTAAATGTTTAAATAAGCGCGATTGCTATGTAAAGTAGTTATTTATATAGTTAGTTACGTGAGCTAAACCTAATAGTTGTACTTTTGCTATTAAAATAACTATACAAGTATATTCTATATATGGTTATTAGAATCTTTCGAGCTTTTCTTCAAATTGGTTGTAATATTTTCCCATATTTGATTGATACTAAATAATAATATATTATCGTGTTGATAGTTTAAATACCCAGTCAAACTCTACATCAGTTTGGCTTTAAATGATTTTAATTTCTAAATGATTTTTATACCCTGTACAGGGATATATTAACTTTGTGAAAAAAATTTTTGTAACAGGCAGAAGGAGACATCTCCGACCCTATAAAGTATATATATTCTTGATCAGCATCAACAGCCGAGTCGATTGAGCCATGTCCGTCTGTCTGTCTGTCCGTCTGTCCGTCTGTCCGTCTGTATGAACGCGTCGATCTCAGCAACTATAAGAGCTAGAGACACCAAATTTGGCATCAACGTTCCTGTATACCATACGCAGATCAAGTTTATTTTAAATTTTGGATACCTCCCCCCTTCCCCCGCAAATCGAAAAAAACGAATAATAGCCACATTTTTCAACGTAGACACTTCTAACTTAACAGGTGCGTTAAGAATGATATGTAGAAGGAACGCTGAAAGTTTCATCAAGATCGGTTTGTAAATAAGACAGATAATCAGCAATAAAAGTTATTTTTCCACGGAATCGTAGAGCAGCAGGCAGCACATGTGTGCGAGCGAGACAGCGAACGACTGTGACACATGCGTCTGTTTACCATGTGTGCATATTTGTGCGAGCGAGACAGGGAACTACTGCGACACAGGCATAAGTAAATTAAGTGTCGTAACACTCAGCTTTGATTGAATATGTATACATATGTGAAAGTGAGCTGCTATAAGCAAGCAAAGAATTCATATGCAAAAAAATTAGAGTTTCACAAGGGTATTCTTTAAACACCTGTTATGTTCTTACTTTTATTTTAATCAAAGTATCTATTATCAAAATACTCTTAATATAGAAGCCTGTACAGGGTATTATACTGTCGAATGCGGTCGACTGTAGCCTTTTCGACTGGTTTTAATATTAATTAATGCCATTTATTTTATGACAACATTTAACATTAATTAAAAATATATAAAGAATAAAAATATATATATTCCTAGCTCAGCGAACTACCGAATTACTCTTTTGTAATTGCAATAAATATTTAATTGAATTAAACAATTGTTTTATGGTTTAATAAACATGCTTCACTTATTATTACTATACTAAATATTTCCTCAATTAATTTAATTCCATTTGAGTGCACTCTATAAATGTAGACTTCCGTTTGTGATAGTCATAACTGCATTTGATTATAAAGAAAGTTTATAGAGTTCTCACTCGTTTTTTTTTGTTAAACTTTCGGATTATCCAAATAAGCGGCTTATTATGGAGTCGTCGAGTGTTGCAGGCCTGGAACCTGCTCAGCTCAATGTGTAAATTATGCATCAATTTTTGTTTAATTATTTTATTACTTGCGGTCATGAGCACATTTAAGCCATTTGTGGACTTCAATTGGACAACAACAACGACAACAACAACAAGCGACTACAATATGGAGTTGGCGCTGGAGCAAGTAATCTCAGTCTCTCAGTCTCAGTTTCAGTTTCAGTCTGAATGATCGCCACAGTTGTTACCATTTATATGGCCAATGAACACGGGCGGGTTTGTAAGTTGGCGCAGATTGCGCAATATTTAATTCAGTTAAAAAGCCGCCAAAATCGGTTGGTGTGGCAGCTTTTTGTTGGCACCGGCAACTTGTTAACTTTTTTCCAACATTAAATGGTAATTTTTTTCCGTCGTTCGCTTAACTTGATTTTCTTTTTTTTTTTTTTTTTTTGCGCCGATCATGTTGCACGTCCAATCGTTGATGTGTTTAATACATAATTTCCTTATCGTTGTGGTTATTTTTTTTTTACTTCTTTTCTTTTCTTGCAAGCTTGGCTAACTTTTTGATATGTGGTCGAGATTTTGCTTCTTGAAGTTTAATGACTTTTAATAATTATGACATTCAAGTTGTGCTTGTATGTGGTAGTAAGTGTTGTTGCTGTTGTTGTTGTTGTTGTTGTTGTTATTGTTGTTGTTGTCTATAGCATGTTCAACACTTTTTTGGTTTCTCAGCAGCACTTGCTGAGAGTTCCCCATGGAAACTTGTTTCCCAGCAACAGCTATCACATCTTGCATAAAAAGTAGTATTGCAATCTTAACGACATTTAATTAACTTCCCATATGATATTAATTACCCATGAGAGAAAGACGAATGGTAAATGTGTGACACCATTAAGATCTTAACAATGATCTACACAATGAATTGACAATAAGATCGAAGCAAGAAAATAAACCCAAGCTACCCATCTACTAGAACTTTTCATTGTTCATTGCTCCAGAGCGCTCTCTTCTATCTACTAATTTTACATAATCCGTTATAGATTGCTATAGCTAGCAGTTAGCTTTTCTGATTTATTTTATTACACCCACCAATTCGTGCAATTGACACAATTAACAGATGTACGCTAACAAATGAAAAATGTCGAACATATTTGAGCTAACAATTTAACCATCAGCCAGAAGTTACAAGTTCACTAAACAACAAAAGTGTCTTATATTTGTGTAAACATTTTCTATAAAAAAAAAATTGTCTCTAAAACTGAAGCAAATCAAAGAATTCAACAACAACTTAATTTAGAATTATACCCATTAAATTCGCCCACAATATGCAAACGATATTCGCTTGCGCTGACAGGTTAAAAGTCAACTAACTGCTTAACTGCTGGCCATAAATAAAAACATCATCATCGTCATCATTAGTAATGTTATTAACCGTATGCGCATAATTTAGAATGTTATCGACAGCGTAATTTGATTATTCGATAAATTGTACAAATTGAGCAAAGTCATCCGGACTCCTACAACTTAATGAGAGGCAATGGCCGCCAATGAATCGCTTTCATTTGCTTTCATTAAACTGCAGCAAAAGGTTTCACTTTCCAAGATATCCATATAAAAAGCGTTTGTTAATTTCTACAGCATCATCTTCGATTTGTGGTAAGAGCTTAACTTAAAAAAAAACTAGCTCAGAGAACCGGCTTATGTATGCAAATAAAGAGGCGAAGAGTCAACAGACGCACAAACTGATGGCAATTTGTCGCCTGATTGTTGTTGTCTTTACTTTTTTATTTGTATTTGTATTTTTCTCAGGCGTAACGCATATAAATTAACATATAAATATATATGTATGTATTTATGTGTATAAACGTATGTAAATCGTGCGTATATTGAACACTTTATTATGAAATTTCCTACGCAAAAATTCATTTGCAAAAAACTTTCACTGATGTTGAGTTTTAATTGCAGACATTTTGAGAGATTTCATTGCTCTCTGCTGCAGGTTGAGCAGTATGGAAACAGGCAAAAGAAATCAACTGTTATTAGCCTGTACGAGTCTTGCCACTTATCAGTTGGCCAGGCAAGCATCAAAGGCTTTGCCAAATTATAAGCAGTTTGGACAGCACTTGAAGTTGCACTTGCTGTGGCCGTTGCAGTTGCAGTTGAAGTTGCCGTTGCCGTTGCCGTTGCAGTTGCAGTTAAAGTTGCATGCTTTAGCGTTTGATGAACTTTTGGCCAAGGAAACATCTCTGCCATGCTGATGGCATATCATTACATGATGTTACAGCAAACGCCGCGTTGAAACAGGTGTAACCAGTGACGCTGATTACGACACGTTCGACCTGCCAGACGATTATAATAACAATAACTATAAAATAAAATAAAAAAAAAACATAGTTAGACAAACAATCAAATATATAAAAAGGAGTTTATTTGTTTAAATTTGGTTTTTTGTCGTTCGCTTATGGCAACTTCATTTGGCAACTGACTGAAAATATCAAACGGTCGTCGGTTTATGGATTTAGCATAACAAAACCCTATCAAATGACGAGCCAATAAATACAGTTTATAAATAGCCATAAGCTAAAGATGGCTAAAGAGCAAAGTTGGTTTTCGTATGGGAAGCCAATGGAATTGTCTATCAAAGGTTTCGCTTGTGCTCAACGATGGGAAACATTTGAATGGCGCCTACATAAAATTACAAATAATTTAACAAACTTAATAGCACACATATCGTTTGTAAAAACCAAATATAGTTAGCTTGCTTATGCTTTACTATAAGACATCCTGTAGAAACTCTAAAATGATTCTTTTCGCAAACAGTTTGGCAATTTTTAAAGCGCGTCAGCTATAAAAGACGTAGAAATTAATATTAAAACATATCATTAATCAAAGCGACAGTGACAGTGAAGCGTTTGCGATACAATCGAGCATAACAAAAGCTTTTCTTTCATGAAAATTCATCAAGTGCAAAAGAGACAGAGAAATAATAAATGAAACAAGTTTGTCGCCTAAGTCTTTTGTTTTGGCTGCGCATTGCCAAACAAATGGCAACAAGGCCCAACAATTAATGCTCTACAATGATAAATTAATATGTGAAATATGCAATAAACATTTTTTTCGTATTTGTTTTTTGGTTTTTGCTTTGCCTTTCCGACCAACAACAAATGCATTTAGTGCTTTAATTAAACGTTTATCAATATCAGATTGAAATTGCAACACCGCAACACCACAACTATGTGGTAAAAGCTTACGAAAACTATTGAATATGATTGAACTCAGGTTTACTCAATTTGTGGGCGTAACGCTAGCGCCTACTTTTATTTAGTCTTGTGTTAATGGCTTTTGTATTTATCGTTGTTTAATTTTTTTTTATTATTATTCTTGGCTTGGACCACCTGCAATCATTATGGGCCATTAATAAATGCATTTTATGCTGTTTTATTGGCCTAGCGAGTTCTGCCCAGTTCTGGCTTGGCTTTCACAACCGCAAAGCTATGCGTCGCCTTTGCCTGCGGGGGCAGCGCATAGCGCAAGCCTGGGCCAGAGCTCTTGGCCGAGCTGAAATGCAAAATAGCCAAAAGTATATGCAAAAATCTGGGCGTTGACTGTTAAGTAAGCCCACTTGACACATAAATTACGGTACAATTGGGAGCAAGGCAACTGTACAAACCTCATTGACCCAAAAACAAAAAAAAAAAAAACAAAACAAATGGAAAAACTGCGTTAGCCATTTAAATAGCAACTGTTATGAACCCAGAATGAAGTAACAGTAACAGTTAATAGTTAATATGGCAAAGACTTTAATACTAAGCCCGAGCAATCGAAATTGTTGGTTACATGCAAACGCTGGCGGTTAGAATTCGAAAAGCGTTGGCCATGTGTGAAATTAACATATGAGTAGGAAATGCACGTGAAGCATTTTAAAAGGCAACGTGATATCTGAGACTAGAAATTAGCATTTCCAACAGCAGAGACTCACAGTGAGCTCAACTTATGCATACAATCATAATAGACGTCTTGGGGATTGCAGTAGAAAATAAAACATAACTATAAACCCAATGGCTGGCAGCATTAACTTTGGGGGCAATGCATGAAAATTAGCTGAACATGCAACATGCAACCAGCGTGTTTGGGGACCCCTGAAACAACACAGGACTGAGATAGAGACGGAGACGGAGACAGAGACAGAGACGGAGACTAACGGAGCCGACAGCTGTTGGCGCTCTCTGACTGCCTGTCAAGCGTTTTGGGGCAAACAGAGAGCAGGACTTGCAACGTCGCGTCGTCGGGACAATGGTGCCGTGTCTGAAACAGGGGCAGGTTTCTGGGAACGTAGCCAGACAGCTGAAAAGACAGATAAACAAGTTGTGTGTATGCTTTTGTTGGATTTATTTGCTTCTTTTTTGTTCGTATTTATATATGCCAAAGACGTGCCAACTTTGAACCAGTTATAAACAAAGCAACTTGGCCAAGCAGCCAAGCATCGTAACAATGTTGTGGTGTATGCGAGTTATGGCGAAATTGAATAGGGCTAACACTACCGAAAATTACAGATTATTTAAGAAGTTTATAACTTCCCTATATATATATATATATATACAGGGTATTTCACAGTCGAGATGAGCTGAGCATGTGTTGCTGCAGAGGCAAGGCGGCCCGTAAACTAAGCGATAAGTCAAGCTGACACAAAAACAGGATTAACTCCATAAGGCAATGAGTCAGAGTTGCAGCAGCAGCTGAACTGCAAATCTGCAACTCGTACAAGATAAATTGGCAACACGCGTCGCAGATGCGGCTGTTCCCGATTCCCATTCCGATTCCAATACCGATCCCAATGCAACCCTCCACCTCCACCACCTCCTACCCGACCCCGTCTTCAGTCGGTGGCAGCTGATTATTTCCATTGCTGTTTGCAATTGCTTCTTTGACTGCGTTCGCTAATTGTGTTGGCCTCTTGTTTCGGGCCAGCAAAGTTCAAAATGTTGCGGTTAATTGTCTTACAATTGATTAACTCTGAACTTTTGCGTCATTAGACAAGAAAATCGGCAGCAAGAAAATTAAACTACTTGACAGAAGAGAGAATTGAAGTCGAAGCCGTCACACCCATCAGGGCACTGCCAACATTAATGGCCATCATACAGTCAGTGTCCTACAGCATTGGCTAATTAGTTGTAACGGTTGGGGAACCGGGAACAAGACCCGTCGGCTCCGAAATAATTATGATCCATTCGCTGCGCAAATTAAATTGCCACTGGTCTTTGGTCGACAACGAATAGGGAGTAGAGAGTGCGCCATGGTAACAGGGTAACGGGTGAACGGGGTAGATGACTTCTAGCTGCGGCTTTTGGCAAACTTCGTGATGGCCGTATCGACAAATATGAACAAACTGGGAGCAATGATTGGTGCCAGCGTTAGAGTCCGACTCGAAGCTAGCGCAACTCATAACTTTATGACTCAATCTATGTCGGGCTCGCTCCAATTTATATATTTCCTGGTAGTTACACCCAAGAGCAGTTGTAAGCCCGTAAATCGTTGCAGCTTTTTAATGCCACAATTTGGGGCCAATTTTTGCCTGGAAGCAAAGCTATTGCATCTCATGGTGCTATCGACGTTTTGATTAAGTCTGTGTGTGTATGTGTGTGTGTGTGTGTTGTTCCCCTCCATTTGGTTTGTCTCTCGCTTAATTTCTTGGAATTCGCCTTCATTTCAATTTGTGCATTTGCCTTGTAATTATTTTTTTTGGGGGGCTCGTTCCCATTCAACCGAAGACAATCGTTATGGACTTGCTATTTGTAAAGCAACGTGTATACATAGGTTTTGTATATGGAAAAGGTTAATTAGATTTTGCGACTGAGACGTGGCCTTCTCACGATCCTTATAATACCATAGAGTGAAGTAAATGGTATAATTTAAGTTATATTTCATAGTTTAAGGGCAAACTCTATTTGGTATTTAAGCAAATGCATTTTTGAGCTCATTTGTTGTCTTTAACATTCTTTATTACTCTTCTTAACTCCATATATATCCATATATATATATATATATATATATATATATATATATATATCTCACTAACAAGTCTTTGGATTAGCTTTAAATATATTTTCCAAATATTACAAATCAACTTTATATAACAAATATTTGTAGCTAAATATTTTATGTTATGTTTCGTTTTAAATGAATGTTGATAACTTTAGAAAATGCTAATGGCTAGTAAATTATTGTATGGAATAAATTATTATTTAAGTATCTCAGAGACGAGACTCCATTGAACTTGAGTTTAAAAGTCATAAAACCTTTGTTTTGTCAAAGACACTTGCATTTTGTAATTGTTTTCCACAATTATAACTACGTTTTTATTTTAATATTTCTCTTTTTTTGCCATAATATCTTTGACGTTTGCGTGTCAACCGCATCACACAACTTTCGGCACCTCAATTCTATTTCCACATTTTTTTCACCTGCAGTAACTTGTTTTTTTTTTTTTTTAGCAGCTTTTTGCATGAATGCCTTGGCTGTTCATCATAAAAGTATTTATATGTGATGGGAAAAAATAACAAAAACGAAAGAAAAATATACAAATGTTGAAGTTAAACATGAAATATATATAAAAAAAAAGACAAAAACAAGTTAGGAACTTGTTTAAGTTGCAAATGTTTACAAAAAAATATTTGTCGGTGCATTCAGCAAATTAACCTTGAGTTTTAGCACTAAGCGTTGGTCTTACCAAACACAGATATGACTTATTGCCACACCAGCTAAATTATGAAATTCATATGTATATAATAGTGATATCATAACATTTTAAGAATATTTCTATAACTATATATAGCTATAACTACTGATATCTATCTAGTACTCGTATTACAGTCAATTGCTCATCTCAATGTATTTTACACTAGACTTCATTGCACGCACGTAAATCATTTAATAAGTGCGTTAATCGCACAATCAATTATCGCACTTTATTATCGATTGATCAGAGTTGAAGACGCTGCGGGGTCTTCAATATGTTGCTGAGTTAAACCTGAAATCAAAAGCCGTTTTCTCATTATGTGAAATCAATACCAGCATCATATATGCAGCATTCATTCGTTTGTTGGCAATAGCAATTGTTCAGTGTTGATGGGAAAACTCGATAACAAAATAATCAATTCTTTGCAATGGCATTCATTAAGACTCTAAAGCCCGAAGTGCATAAATTCGATAGAAAAACCTATTTAACTTTTACTTTCATTATGCCCTGCACTTGGCATATATCAACTTTATGAAACAGTATGTAACAGGCGGCGGCAGGCCTATCTATATACATATATACTTATACATATATACTTTATGAAACGGTATGTAACAGGCAGAGGCAGGCATATCTATATAGTACATATATTCTTGATCACTATCAATGTCTTTAGTTCCCCTCTCTGCACTTAGAAGAGCTAGAGATACCAAATTATGCTTCGCTTTGCTCTGTGTGTGCATGTGTACATGCGTGCGAGCGAGATAGAGCGAACGGCAACAGTTACTTGCTGTGTATTTCGATAATGAAATATGTATGTATGTGTGTATAACATGTGTAGTAGAAAAGCAAATATGTATGCATATGTATAGGCATCAGTTCACATGCGTCTATTTTTAGCATAATAACTGTTATCTTTTCCTATTCTTCTTTCATTCGCTTCTGCGTAGCTTAAACTATGAGACAGCAAACGTTTTGCTTGCATCTCACTGCAAACAACAACAACAATTTGCTTATTGAGTGGAACTTGCCAGAAACTGATCGTTGTGTTAATACTTTCGATCAATCCTGTAAATGTACGTATGTATCTCTATAAATATATGAGCAGGTATATAATAATATTATTACCTACATATATATACCGAGTGATCACAATAACCAATTATTTACTGATATTCTATTTTTTATTGCTTTTAAATACTTTTATTCTTATAGAAACTACTACAGGGTATTATACTGTCGCATGCTCTCGACTGATTTACTTTTTGTATTATTAAAGAGCCAAAGAGCTTAGAGCTTATGAAAGTTAGACAACACAAAAGCTTACAAAGCTTGTATTTATTATTGAGTTTAAATATGGAATGCTCAACAATACAAAAACTTTGCGATCTCTTGATTTAACAATCAGCAAGCTTAAGAAAACTGTAATGTTTAACAATTCAACAGCTTTACTTTTAATCACTTAATCTCTATATCCATTGTCTTATTAAAATAAATATGCAATTAAGCGGTGCACAGCATAAGTAAAGCAAATAAATCAATTAATATTAATTGTCATTTTATTATTTTATTATTGATCAACAAAAAAAAAAAGATCTTTATCTCAACTATATCAATTTCCCAGCATCTCAGATACAGTTGGTAACTTCTCAGCCAATTGCAGTTGTGAAACGAACTTCTTGCAGATAAATAGAAGATAATAAATAGACGATTGTATTGTCTGTGATTTATTGCCTTCGGGCCGTAATTAAATGGCATCCCTAAGAGTTGAAATAAAGCAACAATTTGGCAGACTCGTGCCGGCAAAAGACACAAAAGAAAACGAAAAAAAAAAAAATGCCAACATTTAGCCGCAAGACGGTAAATTTTATGTTTATTATGGCACCGGCAGTTTGCCACCATAATTATGGCGACAGCTTAACGTTTGTCTGTCTGTTTGTCTGCGGAATTGTTTTTCTTTAGCTATTCCATTTTCTTTAGATTTGCCATAACCGCATGAGATTTTCCTAGATTTACGAGTGTTTTCCCACTCAGCTGCTCTTAAAGGGTTGCTAATAATAAAGTAATAGTACTTAGTTGTTGTGCTTGTTGTGCTTGTTGTTATTTTTATGATTATTAATTTTGGTCGTTGCTGTTATTTATAGTGACAGATGCAGGGCAATGTGTTTTATGTTAGATGGCGAAGGGCGGAGGGAGGAGGGAGGAGGGAGACGCCCTTTCAAATACCCAAACAATGTTCGGCAGCTCGAGCAATTTTAATGGCTAGAAACTTTTAGCGTTGGCTATCAATACACACACGCACACACACACGCACGCACGGTACAGCATTGGCATTTGTTTAAACTGAATTCCAGAATATTTATATATTTTATTTTAAAGAACATTTACAGTTTCATATGTGTTGTCTGTTGTTGATTTATTATTGGTTTCGGTTTGAGTTATAGCCGCGGGAAAGCAAGGAAGTCAAAAGAGGGAGAGAGAGAGAGTGTGAGGAAGAGATAGAGAGAGTGAGAGAGAGTGGAGAGAAAGAGTAATATTCATATTATCTGAACAAACTTTTACTTAATTAATACAGGAAAAAGGAAACTTGTTTATTACACGTTGTTGTAATTTACTTATTGCATCAATTGTGCAACAACAACAAACTGCTTAGGTTTCATTAATGGAATACGACTATTGCACATGTCAATTGGGGCACGTGGCAACATCTATCAGCTGCCGTCATCAAACTAAATGAACTGTAATACTATCTCAGGGTGTCTCTGATCTCTGGTCCCAGTCTGCCACTGCGTCTGCTTGATACGATTACATCTGCATCTTTTACAACAAAATTATTAATAATTTCCTTTTCATTTTCTTATTTTTTGTTGTCCCCTTCGCAAAATTCGCAACGTCTGTGCCACAGTTTCGTGTCACTTTGTTCATTGCCTCATAAAAGTCAACTGCAAATTGCAAATTGCAAATTGCAAATGCAAATGCATCAGCAGCTGCTTCTCTCTCTTTGACTCGTTCGCTGACACTCGCGCTGTCTCTGTCTCTCTCTCTCTCTCTCTCTGTCTTTATCTTGTCAGCTCTTTCTGTCTTTTGCCAGATATTGCTTTAGACAATTCGTGTTAAGAGGTTAAAATCATTTTACATCTTGCATTATAATTACGTTGCATTTTTTCTTTGACTTGACTTGAACTAGAGTTTAATTTAATTATCTCTTCAAGAAGTTAAATTTAACGTATAAGTTTTTAATTGGAACACTTCTGCAGCAGGTGCCGTAAAACCGACCCTAAATTAAAACAATTATTCAGTTTTACTTAGTAATTGTTATTATTTTAAGCAATGACATAAGGAAAAACATGTATAAAGTAGAAAATAAACGAAATGTTAGTAAATTTAAATAAACAGGAATATATTTTGAAAAGAATAATTTTAAAATAATAAATAATATGAAAACTATACATATATATTTATTTTCTTAACTTTTATATTATTTTTCATATTTTGATATAACAATTGATTAGTCAGGCTTACGCTAGGGTATTTCAATTCGTCACATATTTTAGGTATATTTTTTTTTGTAGTATATGAACAAAAGGAACCAATTAAATTTGCAGAAGGAGTGCATATTACAGGGTATCAACTTGTAGTATATGCTTATAACTTATATAAGTGTTTTGCATTAAATTATATTATTTATTTCGTTGTTAACTACGTATTTCTGTTAGGAAAAAAGCTTATAACAGGGTATTCCTAAGTCATTAAGTCCTGAAATAACTATAAATATTTATTATACAACACTTAGTTACAATTTTGCTTAAGTAAACTGTTAAGCAGGGTATGCCAAAGTCGTGTGTATGCTTCTTCTGGCTGTTGGCTACTCCCTTGAGAGCTATGCGTGTGTGTGTGTGTGTGTGTGCGTGTGTGTGTGTGTGTGTGTGTGTATACCTACCGCCACATGAATTAATCTTTAAGATCTCTTGCATTGCTTCAATTAATTTTTATGGTATTCGCAACCCATATAAGCGCCACGCCTGCTGTTAAGTCCCTCCCCTGTTCCCTGCCGCTCATGCCACTGTTGCTGCCACTGCTACCCACCAGTGTGGGTAATGACAAGTCCAACAACAACTACAACAACGTCAGCAATTGGGTTCACTGCACGCCCATTTAGAACTGATTTAATTGCAATTGTGCGCCGGCATTGCAGACATGCAATTGTTATCGACTATCGTCAACTTACGTCCAAGGCAATTGTGTGTGTAAGGGTAAAATGGTTGAAAGTGGTTAAAATGTGTAAGTGGCGAATGGTGAATGGTAAATGGCTTGGAAGTCCGAAATGCGGGTTAATCCAAGTCCAAGCTGTTTAATTAACAAGTGTAATTGATAATGCATAGACGCCTCAATGGCTTTGGCACTTGCTTGCACTTATTAATCACACCAATTGTTGTGTGTGTGTGTGTGTGTGTGTGTGTGTGTGTGTGACTGACGGCAAACAGATGTCAATAAACTGCACCATGGCACACATTCGCAGACATCGAAATTGTGGGGGGAAGATGGATGCGTGACAAGTGGAAATTGTGGATCGTCTTGTCACTGGAGCAGAGAGAGAGAGAGAAAGAGAGAGATGAGCGATGAGAGACGCAAGTCGAGAGACGACTGCGTGTTTATTTATAAAAAGAAAAAACATAATTTTAAAGAGTCACACGTTGCTTGCAAGACTAAGAGATGCAACAAGCATGAGAGGCAGACAATAATTGAGTAAGTGAGCGACAGTGAGAGAGAGCGAGAGAGAGAAAGTGAGGGAGAGCATGCATCGAGTAGTAGAGAGCAACTTAAACGCTTGACATTTATTTCGCGTGACATTTCACACACACACACACACACACACACAAACAACAAATAACACTCATGCGCCTAGTTATCCAGTGAAATTGTCTGAAATGCCTTTTACAATTCAAGGCATTGTTTTTATTTTTGTACAAAATTTTAAGCAATTTAGACAACAATGTTTGCTCGTATTTAGAGCAGCAAATACACACACACACACACACACACACACACATCCCTATCCCAATCCCACCCCCAAACCACACCCCGCCAGCAGCCAGAGCCTGTCGCGCATGTCTCGGCGGGTTTGTCATCGCCGCTCTTCAGCTCTTCCGCTCTTCCGCTCTTCGCCTCTATCGGCTCTCATCTCCCCGGAAAGAACAGACTTCTGTGTCGCAGTGTGTGAAATCAGTTTAAGAATTGCCGGCGGTCAGCGCATTTACTCGCCCGAAACGCTCTGTGGAAAACTATGTGAATACTTTTCAATCATTTTCAATCATTGCTCGCTTTTGTCGTTTTCCCGTTCTCCCAAGTTCGCCTATTTTTGTGATTTTATTAATGAAAGCCTTACAAAGTTGTTCCAAATAAATATACTCTATTAGAATGCAAAATTTGCATAAATTGCCATTAAATAATTAGCGAGCAGTTGGCAAAAATACGCTAAATCATAATAATAAATATGTGAATAATAAATACTTAACTTAATATTCTCGAGTGAGCACATAGTATAATGAATGTGATGACAAATACATTTTGTTATGATTTCGAAAGGCAATTTCTTGCCAAGAGAGAAATTTCTTAAGCACAAAATCTAAAAGTTGAATATTGTTAAAGGAAATGGCTTGTGGAAAACATGGATAAAATAATAAAATATTTAAATTATCTTATCTTATGAGCTTCAGATCATTATCTTTCTTTTATTTATAATAACTTGTCTTTTGCCTATAAAATTCAATAGGCATAAGCCTGTTGAACTTTAGATACATCAAAGAAGTCGCCTCACCATGAAGAACTCTTCTGTTGATCCTCTACTGATTCAAGCTCATGTAATAGTATTTTCCTTAGCGTTTCTTTCTCCAATAAACCATCAAATCTTCATATGCCTAACGCTTCTGTTTCTCGCGAATTTCTGATGATTCATTTCCAAACATTCGATTACATTGAGCTGGACTACTGCGCCCAAAGTTCTTTTGTGTTTTAGGCGAACTCTTATTATATATATCATTATATATATTATTATGATATATATTATTATATTAACATGTAGTTAAACTCTTCTTATAAACAATAGACTTTCATGCTGAATCATTTGATCAAGTAATGATATATAATTCTTAAGCTCTTTCAATTGTAATTGTCCCTTCCATCGCTCTGATCTTTTCCGGTTTGCAACTGTTTCCCCCTATTTTTTATGAGTACATTAATCAAGTCCATTTGCCAATACTGCAGCTCTATTCATTTGCGTAAGAATTTAAAATAATTGCGACAATAAAATCACCATAAACTCAGCAACAACAGCAACAGCAGTAACAACAGTAACAACAGTAACAACAACAACAATCCCTTGTAGACTTGCCACATCCGGCGTGTTGCGTGTTCTCCATGTCATCCTCTTGTCTCACATTTCGCCATGTCTGCTCCTCTCCACTGCCGGAACTTCTGGTACTGCAACAGTGAGGCTGACGCCGCTTTTTGCTGCAACATTTTGTTGAAAAACACTTTGAAAAGA
This sequence comes from Drosophila funebris, assembly GCA_018901825.1. Lineage (NCBI taxonomy): Eukaryota > Metazoa > Arthropoda > Insecta > Diptera > Drosophilidae > Drosophila > Drosophila funebris. Next base: position 5,481,001 of record JAEIFK010000678.1, read on the forward strand.
GTCTCACCCGTTGGTTAGGAGAGGGAAGCTCAGAGCTGCGACTGCTGCTGCTGCTGTTGAATATGTTTGGTTCGTGTCCCTCGTTTGGCCATTTGACATCTTAATTGCTCTGTTGATGGATCTCACTGTTGACACTTTTGCTTTCACATCAATTCCTAATGAACTCTTCAACTGCTGCCCAACTCTGGCTGTTGGCTGTTGACCAAAGTGATGTTAAAGGCTTCCAACTTGAAAGTTCTTCTAGAAGAAAGTGTTTAAGAGGACAGCTGTGAGGACAGTGTGTCACATAAGCTTAGCTGTTGCTAATGTAGGAAATGTATAGTGAAATTTAAGTATTCCCATTACTTATTCTTCCTTTGCTTCATTCTTAATTAGCTCTGCTTCCCTCTGGGCTTGCAATTGTTCCTCTATAAGCAGATTATTTCATGTAATGAAATTGATTAGTATTCTAATCAAACAGCAGTCAGTAAAACGTTCACGAATATGACTTGAATAGCAGCAAAAATTCAATGACTTTGACTACAGCTTCGTTGATTGATAAGAGACTTTGTCTACTTCAATGCTTTCTTGAATTGCATTCTTATGACTCTTAACTTAATTATGGCTGCTAAAACTAAAGCATAGATTAACTACATAGTTTCTTTATGTTTTTCCCTGAACTAATTGCCCGAGACTATCGCAAGTTGGTAAATTGAACTAGTTTTTTAGCTCACCTAAGCGAGATTTTTAAGTTAGACAACTCAACTAGCCAAAATGTCAATTATATGGCGTCTTCCGCTCGCCACCTCATTAGGGCAACTTTTCGGGCGCAAAATGACTTTTAATTGCGGCACACTGGACACGTAAGCAGGAAGGAGGGGGGAGGCTAGGAAAGGGGAGTTGTGGCAGGGACTTGACACATGATAAATGCGTGGGTTGGTCAAATGATCGCAACAGGTAGGAAGAGTTTGAAATCAGTCGAGCACGAAACTTGTGCAGTAATTACAAGTGTAGCCAAAACAACGTGAAATTGTCATTTAACATTTGTCAAAGGCGACACCAGAGAGAGAGAGAGAGAGAGATATATATATAGAAAGAGAGAGAGAGAGATACAAAAACTAAAGAACAACGATAAAATCGAAATAAAGCATAAAAAGTCGTGAACTAATTAAACAACATCAACAAAAAGAGACGTGTGAAACGAAGCAAAGAACCGAAAAAATTGTTAACTAGTTAAAAGCTAAAGAACAATGTCCCAGATCGATTATACCTGCTACACGGTGCCCGAGTGCTCCAGCGATGATAATGATGATGATGTGCATCGAAATGGTCATCGGCATAGTCGTGGTCATGGCATTGATGATGACTCCAGTGAGGATGGCACGCTTGAGAATGTTTTGCAGTCGGATTGCACGTTGGATTCGGATGCCACAACCACATCGTCCATGGAGCACCAACGCCAACACCAACACCAACACATCTATCGCCAGCACCACCGACAGCAGCAACAGCAGCAACAGCTGCGAACCAAACATTGCTATGCACCGCAGCGCATTTCGTTGCCAGTTCTGCGAGCTGGCAGCCACTCGAGGGATGTGACACCACAGCTGGGCGTCTATCATGATGGGCTTGAGGCAGCACCACAATGGGGCTACTTTGTGCCATTGTCGCCCAACGGTTTCTTTAGTCCGCCCATGCAACGGCGACGCTTCAGGTGGAACGAGATTAAATCTAAAAACTCTCATTCAGAATCAAACTAAATACATTTAACACAATTTTCTTCTTGATTGCAGGGAAAAGGAAAACGATCGCAACCGACGCGCTGTTAGCTATGGCGGTGGTGAGTCGCCACCGCATTGTGCCACCATACCACGCGCGGCGCCGCGTCGTGTGGCGCTCATGAAGGAGCCACCGCCACCGCCGCCACCAAAGCCGCAGCTCACATCGAAGGCATCGCTACAGTCCACAGACTCATCGCTGGCATCGAGCATCATTGCCAGCAAATATCCGCACTCCGAGTACAATCTCATACAGAAGATCGACTCGAACAGCACGTTGACTGCCCCGGCCCAATATCAGCCACAGAATTTCTATGCCAACACCGGGACCATCTCATCCACGAACGGTTACTCATCGCTGTTGTGCCACGCCAGCTCCACGGCCAGTCCGCTGGCGGTGCGCAAGCGTGACAAGCTGTTGCATCGCTTCAGCGATGCTGCCACATTGGGACGCAAGCTCAAGAAAAAGAAGAACACAAATCGCACCTGCCGCTCCATGACCGAAGCCATTGAGATGCTCGCCGATCCGGTCATCGAGGATGAGTTTTTTGTAAGTAAACGCAACTATTTGCTTATCATTTATCATCTGCAATTTATGCAGTTAAAGCAAAAACATATTGCTATAAATAGTTTAATTAATATGAGAAACTTGTGCAAATCTCGCATGCGCGAGTTTACACTCTTTACTCGCATGCGAGTTTACACTCTTGACTCGCATGCGAGTTGTAATCTTGCTTTGTTTTAATTGTAGAAAATAGTAAATATCATTGATTTAAAAGTTTTGTCTAGTGCATCTATAAAAATATTATAATATTATATATTTTTTTACCTTATCAGAGATTCTACAATTGACATAAAAGTTTCTCTCTCTCTCTTTTCAAAATATTATAATATTATATATTTTTTTACCTTATCAGAGATTCTACAATTGATATAAAAGTTTCTCTCTCTCTGTCTTCTCAAAATACTATAATATTATATATTATTTTACCTTATCAGAGATTCTACAATTGATATAAAAGTTTCTCTCTCTCTCTCTTCTCAAAATATTATAATATTATATATTATTTTACCTTATCAGAGATTCTACAATTGACATAAAAGTTTCTCTCTCTCTCTTCTCAAAATATTATAATATTATATATTATTTTACCTTATCAGAGATTCTACAATTGATATAAAAGTTTCTCTCTCTCTCTCTTCTCAAAATATTATAATATTATATATTATTTTACCTTATCAGAGATTCTACAATTGACATAAAAGTTTCTCTCTCTCTCTTCTCAAAATATTATAATATTATATATTATTTTACCTTATCAGAGATTCTACAATTGATATAAAAGTTTCTCTCTCTCTCTCTTCTCAAAATATTATAATATTATATATTATTTTACCTTATCAGAGATTCTAAGAAAATGCTAGGCAACTCTTCTTTAATCATGTTAATTTTATTATCTCAAATTAACTTTTAATCGCAGAGCTTTTGTCGCTCTCTTGATGCCTCTTTCTCTTGATCGGTTTCTCCATCAGGGGGTGTATTTACAAATACACATAAATGAATTTCAATAATATCAAACACAGGCCACATGCGTTCAATTTTTATCGCAATTCGTTGTGGCTTTGGAGGAACTGGAAGTTATCTAGTGGCTGTTGGTTCGTTTTATCAACTTAATGAATGACCATTGGAAATACATTTGTCCACAGATTGCTTTTCAAATTTATGTATTCTAGTTTAGTACACATTTGTTGCTCGTCGGGATCCGAACAAAGACGCCACATTGCGTGGGCGGAAGTGTATGTGTGTGTGTGTGTGTGTTTGAAGTTGTCAAATTAAATTGATAAGACTGTGTTTGAAGTTACCAAAATGGAATATCAAATGTGTAACGAATAGAACGTGACGTGGTCTAGAAAATAGCCAAGTATTACAGTAAACTCAACTTTGATATTATTTCAATACTAAATTAACCTTGAGATAAATCCACTCGCAATAAAATTGAACTCAATTCCCTGCAAATACAAGCAGAACATCCAAATGCAAGAGGAAAACACTAAGAAATAGGGGCGTCAATTGAATTACGTATATATATTTTTTTTTTTGATACTGAAACTGGTCTGAGCCTAATGTGGGTGCCTAATCTCTCAGTGAAATTGCGATAAATGTTTCGATTGGGGTCACAGCTGGTCACTGGCACTGACTAAGCCAATAATTTGCAAATCTTGCTTAATTAGTCTATACTAAAGTTGACAGATTAGCATAGAATTTGAGTGGGCTCAGCTCTTGGCATGGATATCGCTCTAACGCCAATGGGGATGGGCCCGTCCAAATGCATTGACAGTGTACAGGAAGACGAAGCTGGCTAACAAAAGCGAATGATGCAAACTGTGTCAGTACTTTAGTCAGTTACCTTGCAGCGACGGATGACTGACTGCATGAAACAGGGGGAGGAAGGAAGCATGGGTGTACTCGGGTTCAGTTCTAAGGTGACTAGTGCACTCACTAATTGGATTAGCTTGCGTTTCTTTCCAGCAAATAATAGAAAAAGTTGTTGCAATAAAATTCAAACAATTCAAAACAGTGAAAAATCGAACGTGCTGCATGTTGAACGTGTCGGGCGCGTCGCTTGCTTGCCCCATACGAAAAAAAGAAAAACAACAACAAAACAGCGGAAAGCCCATTTAGTGTTACTTCGTTGCAGTTGACCTCCGTTGGTTGCTTCCCAGGCTTGGGGATCCTGGTAATCAGTGCAGACAGACGACTCCCCCCCACTTCCCCCCCTTAAATCGTATTCATATTAATATTACTTCAGCGTGAAAGTATGCAATATTAAATGGGAGTATTTCGAACTATGCGGTGTTTTCCAAGTTTTCCAAGAAATTTTGGGACTGCTTTCTGCGATCAGCACTTTATGAAGCTCCCTGAATAACCCCCCAGATTGAGTGTATGTTAGATTTGCGATACCTCACTCCCCTGCCCCGCAAATCGCGGTTGAAGACAAAACTTGTACCGCCCACGCCAACGCAGACACTTCTAACTTGGCACGTGCATAGAGAGCACCATATGGAAGCAATGCTGAAAGTTTCATTAAGATCGGTCCACAAATAACAAAGAAATCAGCAAAATAAAACTGAAAAAAACTTCCGTTACTCGATTTTTTGCCCCGCCCCTTTTCAAAAATTCCGAGTTTTTTGGTGCATTTTGTTCGCTTGGAAGGGCTGATTCGAACGGTACAAAAAAAATGTTCTAGGGGGGGGCTGGTTTTTGAAAAAAACGCGAAAAAAGCGTAAATTAAGATTTTTAGTTCATCCTAAAAGTATGCAGCATTAAAAGTGTCATTATTCGCAACAATTTGAATATTCTCATAGCCCATAAAAGTATGCAGCATTAAAAGTGTCATTATTGTTGTTGTTTCGTGTGCTCAAACAGTGTTGCATCTTTTAGGCGCAGCTGCCAAAATGAAACCCTCAACACGTCGCACAGTGGGGCCTCTGCCGGAAAACCGTGGCAAAAATATCTTTTTTGGGGTCAGCGTTCGTAAAAAGTAATCCGAAAGGATTTTGAAATCGGGTAAAAATTGTGGGCGTGACAGCCTCTCAAAGTTCAAGTAAATGAAAAAGCCTTCAAATGTATGTAACAGGCAGAAGGAGGCATCTCCGACCCTATAAAGTATATATATTCTTAATCAGTATCAATAGCCGAGTCGATTGAGCCATGTCCGTCCGTCCGTCTGTCCGTCTGTCTGTATGAACGCGTCGATCTCAGCAACTATAAGAGCTAGAGACACTAAATGGCATGAAGGTTCCTGTATACCCTCTCCAGATCGAGTTTATGTTAGATTTTCGATATTCAAAAAAACTAACAATTCAAAAAAAACTAATTATGGCCACATTTCTCAACGTAGACACTTCTAACTTAACACGTGCGTTAAGAATGTTATATAGAAGGAACGCTGAAAGTTTCATCAAGATCGGTTTATAAATAAGACAGAAAATCAGCAAAGAAATTAATGCTATTTTTCCATCTGAAAAGTATGTTTATGCTTTATGAATTGTCGTAAAATTGAGTTTCTTTATTTGTTTAGTTTTTATGTTAAACGAATTAAAAAAAAAAAAAAACATTAAAATTAGGGTATTTTTCAACTTTGGTAGAGTAAATACTATATGATTTAAGCATAGTTCGACCGTCCCACTACTTCCATTACCTTTAGGAATCATTACTCTAACTAATTTTTATAAAACTGTTGAAACCTCGCAATAAAAACACGTGGCAGGGCAATGGAAGAAGAAGAGCGCAATGCAACTGCATGAATTACTGCACTGACTGTACGCCCACAATATGACAAAAAAAATTAATAATAAACATGTAAAATATATTTAACCTGTTTTGTAACCCTTTGAATGGGTTTTTTTTTAAGTCCTGCAATGGTTTTGGGGAATTTTGAGCATTTACATTCAGGTAAAAGTATAGAAATGTGCAATGTTTCCATTCTCTGATCTTTATAAATGGATGTTACTGCCTACATTAGTACAACATTTGGGTTTTGTTTTTTACGTAGTTCAACCATTTAGCACTGCAATGGGAAAACAAGGACTACAATGAGTTTAGATACACAATAAGTAGCAAGACGTCACTGATAAGACAGAACAAACCCCTTTTAAATATGCAGACGGCCCCTTCAAGTCCACTTATTTCATTGTTTAGACTCGTGAGATCGCGGATGGATTTAGTAGAAAAGAGATATAGTTCCGAAATGTTAAGTTTATTAGATATTAATCCAAATCTTGCTGGATATTTTGAAGGGAATCAGCCGACAAGCAATAAAATTCCAAATTAACCTCATACCAGGAGTACCCAAAAAAAATTTTTTTTTTAATGTAAATATGTTAATGAAACTAGTTTATTCATATACAATTGTTATTTTAAAATTGAAATTAGATTAAAAAAATTAATATTTGTGACAAAAAAGTGATATAATTGATCATTTAACACGTAAAATATGCACTGAAAATATTTTTCGACTTTGACCGCCAAGCATAAAGCTCCCTGTGAACCTATCACCTTCTATGTACATGCATTTCAGAGCTTAAGGAGTTTTCTGTCCATTATCTTTTTAAATTTTTGAAATATCTTTATTGGTTCAAAAGTTACGATTTTTGCCACGCAAAATGGGAAAAGGCCCCACTGTGCGTCGCCGCAGTTTCAAAACGAAAATCCAACAACCAAAAGCAAACATTTACAATCCACTTGTGAGATATCGACCCACTGCCTATGTAAGAAATGGCATCATTGGCGGTGGCGAGGGTCCGGGCTCAAATGGACTCTATCAGATCGATGATCGTGTTTATACGACGAATAAAATGTTTCTGCGAGATGCCTACATGTATCCACGCCAGCCTGGCCAGCCCATGGATCCGCGTTTCCCCATGGAGCTGCATGAGTTTCCACAACAATTTGGCGCCACCGGTTTGCAATTGGTCAGCACACCCAAAGTGCATATTGCCGGCGAGTATCTGGCCAGTGAGCAGACCCAGACACAGACGCCGGAACAGCAGGCAATGGCCAGTCGTTGTGGTGCTCGTCAGGCTGCTGCCGCCGACATCAATTTGATCAATCAGGTCTATTCGCTGGGCAAGCAGCGTTCACGTTCTCGTTCTCGTTCACGTTCCCGCAGCAATAGTTTGGGCAACAAAAGCATAAGCAGCTGCATGGGCGGCGGTGGCAGCACAGAGCATGCAAGGGAACGGGAACAGGAACGGGAGCGGGAGCGGGAACGGGATCGCGATCGACCCTATATACGCAACGTGGACGATCTATTGCATGCGCTGGGTAAACGCGACAACGGCGCTGATAACCAGCTGGAAACGGCATCGACGCACTCTGCATCACAGCCACGGCGGCGCTTCAAAAAGGTGAGTTCCATTTCGGTGATTAATCAACGGCCATGGAATTTGTCAACTCGTCGCAACATTGCAACATTGCAACCTTTTTTCTTATTATTTTGCATTTACCTTAATTGCGACACACTCACAGACGCGCCAACATTCAATTCCGGCCCATCACTCATCCCACACATGTCCAGAACGCAGCGAAGCTTGCATAGCAATCCGCATCCCAATCAGCGTCAAATCACAAGTCCAACTCGAACCACAAGCCCTCAAAAGAGACCCCAGGGCGCGTCTGCGAAAAAAATTAAAATTAATGATGTTCCAAAATGTTGCTTGCGGCATGGAATACATGGATACATGGAATGGCATCGTTTGGCCAGACAGTAGCAGCTAATTCAACATCACAACACAAACACACACACACACATACACACACATACACACACATGTATGCATACTAGCATACATCTGCCAGTTGAAGTCCTTGTCCTGTGCCTATGCCTATGCCTTGTCTTTGAAGCTATTCCTAGCTGCAGATACTCCAACTGTGGTTTCCTGCTGTTTCCATTATGCGGTTTTCACGGCTTCCATTGCGGTTTTCCAGCAGCTCCAACAAAAATCATTGCCCGCCCTTTTTCGGTTATTTATTTATGCAGTTTTCGTTTCGCTTTTGGCCAGGTTCATCATCCATTTGGCCAGTCCAGTGGCTCGTCCGTCGTTTCATCATTAGTGAATTTGCACTTGATTTTTTAGTTTTATTTTTTAGTTTTATTTTGCGCCATTTTTAATGCGCTTCTGTTGCGGATTCTGAAGAGGATTTTAGGTTGAGAAATTGGTTGCGTTGATTGTTTTTTTCTTTTAGCAATACAATGGGGCATTGCGTTCCAAACTGTGGTATTTTATTATAATATTTATATATTTATATTTTATGTATATATCATTATGTAATTAATACTTTGCAATTCGATATTCTAACTTTTTTATGCATTAATTCTCTGTTTAAAAAAATCAGGTTAAATGATCTCAAGTAATTTCTATAAATATTTAGAAAATACTTTTGTATTGCATAAATATTTGCAATTTATATGTTTTTTATTTAATTGTTTATTCCATCATGCAGTTTATATTATTTATAAATAAACAAATACAAATACAAATACGATTTTGTAACATTAAATACGTATTATGTTGCAGCATTTTGTGGAATTCAGCTTGTCATAGTTTTGGCCACAAAATGCGTATGTTGACACCACTGTGCCGTGAATGACTCAACTTCCGTTGTGTAAAATTCCATTTGGAGTTATGCTCGAATCAACTTGGAATCAAATAAATGAAAACGAATGAAGAAAACTTGCAATCTCATTAAATTGTATCTTCTATCTTAGAGCTTTTGCAGGGTAAAGGTAAGGGTAAGGGTAAGGGTAAGGAAGTATGAATGTGAATGTGAATGTGTAGCCGTTTAAGCCAACATGCAAAATGAATTTCTTGGCAACACGCAGATAGATAGAATGCCTGTGCATTCGAGTGGGAGGGGAATGACACATTTTCTCCATATGCAAAACGCGCCATGCAGTTGAGTTCCTTCCGTAGGGAGGGAAGCAGCTCAGCAAATACATCTCTCTATCTCTCTCTCTCTCTCTCACACACACACTCTGCAGTTAGTCGTAAATTGAATGAACACGCTGTGTGTTACTCGCTGGCATGTGTTGTGGCATTTTGTTTGGGGAGGGGGCTTCGCATGAAGACACCCGTCGACTGAAGAAGAAAGTTGTTAACAAAATTGTTGCACAGTTCTTTCTACACTCTCTCTTTGTAGTTTCTTTGCATTTTGCACGCAGTCACGTGCCAACAAAAATCTGCAATGTGATTTCGTCAGTTTACAAATCGCAGCTCATTGTGAATGCAGCACAGGCATCTCATGTTTTTTCAGATCAATAAAAAGAATAACACAATATGGGGCACATAATTGGAATGCTGAACAAGGCAAACCAGCTGTGAAGATTGAAATGCAAATTTCAAGGTAGAATTAACTGTTACCACTTAACAAAGTATAAAGCCAACTTTATCAGTTTATGACGTTAAACATATTTCATTTTTTCTAATCTTATTTTAGTCCGGATAATCCTATATGCAGTTTCCAACCTAAGCAAATGTTCCTCTCCTCCTCTTTGTTGGTATTCCCCAAAACGAACTTAGTCTAAAACTTTCATCCATTTGTCGGCCAATCTGAAAGCATATTTATCGCTCACAATTCAAAGAAAGGAATTGTAAATGATTCTACTAATAACTTAAGCAGTATCTTAAATCAGCAACAATAACATTTAATGTGTGCAATGTTCGTGTACAAATCAAATTACCCAAAAAAACAGCCGAAAGGCCCAAAACCGGAGCAGCTAATGACCAGCAGCCAGCTGTTTGGCTTTGTCGTTGCCGGCCCAACACTCTGGCCCCTCCCTGCTTGGCCAAAAATTGTGTCAAAGAGTCAAAAAAAAAAAAAAGAACAACCAAATGCTGCACGTGCTCAATGGAGTCGTAAAGATAAAACAATTGTTGCACACAATTGTTGGGTACAAAAAAGTGCATTAAGTTTTAATGGCATTTGTTGTTGGCCAAACAGCTTGGCTCATACATTATATAGAATTTAATTGAATGAAATTCAATACAAGTTGTGAGATTACATTTAAGCCAAGTTCCATGATAGCATCATAGTTTATAATTTTTTTTTTAATTGAAAATTCAGCAGCTGCCCGCACATTCCGCACATTCCAATCACCTTGGCTTGGCTAACTGAAAATCAATAGCAGCGGGAAATTACTGGTAACGTTACCTGGGTTAATACTGATAACATTGACCACCCCCAAAACAACAACTTTGAAAAGTATTCTCTGTTCTTGTTCTCTTGTCGACTATTTCTGTCTATTCATGCACTTGAGCTCAAGGCATTCGTAATGTCTTAACAATGGTAATGGCACTAAAGGCTATTGGGCTAGGCCAAGTCCGTCGTTCAAGTGCTTAAATAGTTTTCTGGCCTGTCGACTTCTCAACTGATTTCAAATGGTTGAAGTAATTTGGTGACTTGTTGACTTCTTAAGCTACGCTGTGGCTAAATCTTTAGTAGCTCTTGATAATTTGACCTCTAAAAAGCGGTGAACTATTTGATTATCTATTTCTTCTAGTTTAAGTTTGTTAAGTTGCTCTTATTATTATATAATTTATGTTTTATAATATACAAATTCTTTTTATTTACATGCATATTAATATAAATAGGTTTTATCTTTATTTCATGGTTATTAATTAGTTTTTCTACTCACTACATGTTTATTTTGTTAGACAAGCTCTTCCTCTTATTGTTTTAGCGTTGCCAGTTAGTTGATAATACTTTCTTGACATATTATGGGTATTCCTCGATTATTTTAGATCTAATATGCATATATGTTATAAGTTAATAATAGTTCCAGTACTGCAGCCGGGTAGATCATAATCAAAATGCATTTGCACTGGGCCTGCCAATTGCAACTGGCAACCCAATGCCAACTTAATGCATTTCGCATATTAAGACATTTTGCTCAGTGCATTCTTGCATTCATATTCGCAAACGTATTCGCATTCGCATTCGCATTCACTCATTGGAAATGCACAGCGGCAACAAAGGGAGCCACATTCCTATAAATACCACTTCACACTGGCTGCCAACGCTGTGGCAAGTTTTTCTTTTATCTTTGATTGCAAACTTGAACACGCCACAGCAATAGCAACAACAACAGCAACAACAACAACGACGGCAATAAGCACTCCTTTTAACTCCTGCCAAGGAGGCACAGCGAGAGTTTAAGCCACAGTTAAAGTTAAAGTTTTAAAGTTAAATAAAATCATAAAAACTCGTTGCCAGTGCTGCCCATTTGTTGTGGCTTTGTCGCCGTGTCGCTTTGTCGCTGGCCTGCAACTCTACAAAAGAACTGTATATGTATGCGCGCATAGACATAATGTATGTATGCCTGGAAGCGCGCGTGTGTGTGTGTGTGTGTGTGTGCATATAGAGTCAGACGCCAAACCGGGTCTCCTTCTCCCCATGTTTCAAAAAGTTGCCCGGCAACATTTTTGCCAGCAGCGCGCGCATGTTGCCAGCAACAAGTTTGCGTTTGCGTTTGAGTTTCGTCGTTTACCTGACACATGCCTCTATATATATGTGTGTGTGTGTGTGTGTGTGTGTATGTGTGCGCTCATCGGTGTGAAAGGTGCGCGCTGCTTACCTGCAAGTGTATGTGTGTGTTTTGTGTGCTGGGCATTTTTCGAGCATATTTTACGTTTTCCACGTACGGCAATGCGACATCAGCGTTGCCGTCTCTGTCGCCGTCGCCGTCGACGTCGGCGACGTCGGCTTTTGCTTTCTTGAGCGCACGGCGTCCATTTCAAAAGTCGACAACGTTTGCTGGCGAATGGACGCGATTAACGGATGAATTTCGTTGCCGAAAAAACGTTACTGCGCTTAGGATCTAGTCGTGCGCTTTGATTTCTCGCTTTAGTTCGGGGGCGCCTGTACTTTTCTACGTGCAAACATCTTTAAGTGCCTCCGTCTTGCCGCTCTCCGCTCTCCGCACTCGTTGTCTTTAACAACTCTTGCAGCAGTCAGTGGGCCATTTGAACGTGCCCCGTTTGCAGTTTCCATCGTGTTGCCGTTTTACTCGGTTTTTTTTTGTTTCTTTCGGTTTTTTTCAATTCAAAAATTGATTGTCACGCGCGTGTCTCGCGACTTGTATCATCTCCCTGCACCTTGCCGCACTCCTCGATTGCAATATCTCTTAAGTGCAACATTCAACATATCATGTCTACTAAAAATGTGCAGTGCTTATAATAAATGAATAAAAAGTGCATTTTCATAATGTTTAACTAATTAAACAAACAACGCAAAAGTTTTGTGACACACACACACACACACACACACACACACACACACACACGCAGCGAAAAAAATTGAAATATTTGAAAGAAAATTAGGAATTTTGTGCATTTGTTGGCGCATGCGCGACGCCTGCATTTAGTTTGTGCAACATGTTGTTGCAACAGCCGCCACAGTTCGTAAATCTGCCGCACTAAGTAAAAAGATACAAGTAAAACTCAACAACACAACAGATACAACTACAACAACTCACGTATTATTTTCGGCTCTTGCGGTTGTTGTCGTTGTTGTTGTTGTTGTTGTTGTTGCTGTTAACATGGATATCGCCGGAACAGCAACAGGCAATCAGCACGTTCTGCCAAACAATCATTATCGGCATGAATCATTGCTGCAACAGGTAAATACAATAATTACAGTAAAGAGAGTGTCGATTGCAGTAAGAAGAAAGTCGAAATGGAAGATTAAATGAAATACTCGTTAACTGTTAACATAATTGGCAATAATCACAAATACAAGTTGTTATACTGTCTGAAAGATATTATAATTTATATATATATATATAAATATATATATGTACATTAATATAAATCATTGTTTCGTGACATTCTTAGTTTGTAGTTTGCTCTGTGCTTTATTATATTTTTATTTTATTTGCATCATTAGCCTTAATAAACAGACAACAGACAATTCGTTAATAGCCCTACGTTCCCTCCATTAGCTTCGACTTGAATTTCAAGATGAAATTCCCAGAACAAATATAAAACTTTGCTGAATTTCAGTATTTAATTACCAATAATTGTTTGAAATCCAACTCACCTCGATAAAGGTATCATTCCTCTTTGATTACTTTGCTTTGTTAACTTGTAAGTCGAGATAAATTGTTATACTCACATCTTTAGGGAATTTTCGTTGACTGATTGATAGATATCTCGTACAACAGCAGCAGCCCTAAAGAATAATCAATTGATTAACTGAACATTGCTTTTCCATTATTCGCTGGCATCAATTTCATTTAATTGGCAAAACTCTTTCGATTTACGATTTCATTCGCAAAACTCTCACCACATGCGCAAGTCTTGGCCGTTAGGCAAGTCGGCCTTAGCCAAAAGAGGAAAAACAACAAAATGGCATAAATGTCAAGTTGCATTTAAGTGAAAATGAAAATCGGAAACTTTTATGGCCAAAAAAAAAAAAAAAAAACTACAAATCATTTAAGTAGCGACTAATTGAAGTTAATACGACAAATTGTTGACATTAATCCACGGGGAGCTCGCAAATGAATCAACAAATTGAAGCTGATGCTAATGTTTTGATAACTGCACTTTGTTAGTTATGAATCGGTTGCGAATCGGGTTTTCTTTTGCACTGCGTACATTGGGCATCAATCACAATTGCATTGATAACATCGTAAACAAGCACGAAAAGCCATAAAAAAAAAAAAAGAAAAAAGAAAACCAGCAACTTCGGAGCATTGCCAATTAACATAAAACGTATAATTTTACAAATATGCCAGCACATGCGCCAGCTGGAAAGTAATCAACAAAACGAAAACAACAATAATAACAAGAAAACAATAAAGCAAAAAGAAAAAAAAGAGTTAAAACATAAAAACAGCTACTAAAATTATATAAAAGTGCATTGCAACTAGGCGCATGAGCAGCTGGACTGTCATTAAAATTTTGGCATTACGTCTTGAGGATTACTTGGACCTGCCCCTTCTACAACGCGGCCAAACCCCCTTTTTGCTGACCCCAACTCACTGCCTCTGCCTTTGAGTAATCAACATGAGTAAAATATGTGCAAGTTGGCAGCAAATAACAACAACACCAAAACGTGTACTCATAAAATTAATGAATTTTTGAAAGTGAAACTTTTTGGCGTTGACGTTTTCCAAAAAAAAAAAAAAAAAAAAAAAAAAAAAAAATAAACGAATGGCAAATAATAACAGTAGCGTTTTGGAAATTTGTCTGCAAGAAAACTCTTTTGTGTGGCCAATCACAAAATCAGGCAAACTAAGCAATCAATTTCGAAATTGAACAATCATTATAAGTCTATCGATTTAAAAATATATGCTGAATCATGTAAGACAAATGTCAAGCGGGTCATTGAATCTAATAATAATGAAAGCATTTCACAAGAAAAAGAAAAAGAAATTATTTTGCAATGAGGAGACACAAAGAAGAGATGTGTTGAGAATAGATTTTATTACTCCATTCGAGTAAAAGTTAATGCAGCACTGAAAGCACATTTGAAAGAGCTTTAAAAGCAGATTAAAAATCATTTAGCTCTAGTTTTGCTACTCTCTGTGTTAAGTATTGTTGAAAATCTTATTACCATATTAAGCATATTGAAATTGATTATTCTTGCATGAGAACAAGATTAAATTGTTGAATGCAATGCGCAGTGAAGGAAAAATCAAGTTTTTTATTGCAATTTCTTGCAGCCAAGCATATTAACTAGAGAAACTTGACATTGCTTGACCAAACCTGGAGCTGCCATTCACTTTTTATCGCTGTGGACTTGAAGCGCCAGTAAAACGCCAATAAAAATGTGCAATAATCTTTATGTTGCATTTAAACAAATGCATATGGTTAATAATATATAATAATATTAATAGTAATTTGGATTATTGTTGATGCCAATTCATTCAAACGTTTTATTTTTTATGTTTTCGCAAAGGAATGTCGTAATCTAGCAGTTGAACTAGAGGATAGCAGAAAGTAAGAATTATTGGCATAAATAAGCTTAACGGGATGCGTGTGTGTGTGTGTGTGTGTGTGTGTGTGTGTGTGTGTGTGTCTTATTCTTGCGATCATATTTTCCATGAACTACAAATTTATGAAGACATTTTGGAGCATCTTAAACCGCAATTTATGCGCACAAATGCGCAACTCAAATCCTTTAAACCGATTTCTGGAAGAGCCGAAGCAGCAGCAGCAGCAGCAGCAGTTGAGCAGCAGAAGAGGAAGAATTATAAGTATAGCAACAGTTTAAAGCAAATACAAGCAGAGTCACCATAAAGAATCTCTACACGTAAAGAAACTGGTTTCACACACAGACTTACAAGCCATAAAAAAGAGGTTCGATCTGGACGCAGAATAAAAATAAAAAAAAAAAGAGCAACAACAACTGCAACAACAACATGGAGCACACAAACACGAATTGTGTGCCTTAATGTCGCCCTAAAAAAAAAAAAAAAAAAAAAAAAAAAAAAAAGAAAGAAAAACCCAGAGACATGTCTACAAAACACTCAGTCATTTGAGCCAAGAGGCAGACTTTGAGTTGCGCTCAAGCACAAATGATTTGAGCTAAAACTACAACAACAACAACAACAATAGCATACAAAACAAGTAAAATCCACTCGCATTGAAAGAAAGAAAAAGTCTTTAGAATCAAGTCAAGTTGTTCAACTGGTTTTTCAATGCGTCTCGAATCTGAGCGTTGACTTGAGTTGAAATTGTAAACCGGCCTCAAGTTTTGCTTCACTGTCGACTCGCCCTTTGCTCACTGCCTTCTGCCTCTGTTCCCCTCTTTGGAGAATTGCCTCTTGAGTTCTTCTTTCTTGGCACTCTTGGCATGCGGGTGTTGGGCTCAAAACTGTATTGCCTGTATTTGCCATTCTGCGGCTCACAAACGTCGTTTTAACACATTGATTTATATTGGTAATTTAACGCCATTATTTTGCAGCTGCCCCCAGTCTGATCTCTCGATTTGAAAGTTATCTAACAGGCCGTGAACTGCAGCGATCAAACAATTGAATGCTTCAGTATATATACAATATATGTATATATATATATATATATATACTTATAGGGCACTTTGATTGCTTACATCGCAATCATGCTGGGCCTGGCTCTGAGCCAGGTTACAGAGCAAGAGGGAGTCAACACGAGCTGCCGTTCCACGCGTTGGTTGCCATGTTAATCTTCATAATTGTTTGGCATGCATTGAGACCCTTTTGCCAGTACCTGGAAAATAATGTTGGCATGTTCATTGGGCTCGTTGGGGGCGCATTGGTCGATTGAGCTGTAAAATTGTTAATTTAGCTTCTGTATTGTGTTAGTCACGTGAGCTTAAATTGCTTTTTGCTTTTTTTTTCTACTTTTGAATGCCCTTGCTGACATTGATGGAATCATTTTCAGTAATTACTCTCGTCAGGCTAATTATGTCTAGGATTGTTTATGGACTTTTTGGGGGAGTTTGCAAAACAACTAATAAGCTGTGATTAACAGCTATTATTATGCTCATAAATAATCTAAAATATCTAATAGGTAATATAGTTAAATTAATAATTGAATATTTCAATTAAAATATAGCACGACGATTATTAAAGTAAACGAAAACTGTTCCAAATATAAATATAAATATTAGTCAAGGAAATTGTTAAATATTACGAATGTCGAAATTATTTTAATTAATTATTTAATAAAAATATACTAAAAAAGGTGTAAAGTATTTAGTTCTAAAACATTTATGTTTTGGGTTATTAAGTTATTAAAATTGCAATTAACTTTATCCAATTACATTTTAATTTTATAGCCAATAATCCGAATAAAGTTAGAAGACTTTTGTAATAATAACGAGAACATTTAAAACACATAAAATCATGTTATAAAATATTAAAATTGACTTATAATAATTACCATAAATGGAAATAGCAATTTATAGTATGTAGAAACGCCTTCCGTCACAATTTCCATATATCACTCACTATCTCAGATCACCTGTAATAACTTACAATAGAAGTGATAAACTTAAGATTTCACCTTCAAATAAAGCAAAGAAAAATGTCGTTCGACTTGTACCAGTTCTCAGGCCTCAGAGACGTTAACAAGCTCTGCCGCTATTCACACAAAATTCACACAATAAGTATTTACTCAAACGAACTTATTAACAACAATTTATTAACATTTTGAAATGGAAATCGAAATCGGAATCGAAACTGAAATCTAAAGCGACAATCTAGATAAACTGAAGTGGAACTGGAACTGGAACTCGAACTGAAATAGAAACTGGCTTAGGAAAACAAAAGTTGTCTGTTAGTTCCATTTAGCCAGTTTTCAATTGCAATGCATAGTTTTAGCTTAATTTTACACGACACTCGCATACATCGCATAAAATGCAAGATACAAGAAAACCTGTAAAATGCGTTTGAGTTGCATTTGGTTGCCGTTGATTATGTTTCTTTGAATGTCCAACAAAAATGCGGTTAGCTGAATGTGTCGGCATTTTTGTGGCCACCACTGGACTGGACCTGGCAGGCAAGACTCGTTTGCTTACGAAACCGCCGACAAAACCAAGTTAGTGGCACAACAGACATATTAACGGATCGACAACAAGTACAACCAGTCGAAAAGTTACAGTCGAGGTGCTCGACAGTATAAGACCCGGTATTCATATCTATGCCGTTATATACAACTTATTATTACAATAAGTATTAATATAATAATACAAAGATTATTAATGGCAAGCGTGATATGTTAATTTGAGGGCAATGCTTTTGCACTCGAAAAGAATTGTCTAAGCAGCATTCATATTTTCATGTAAAATATAAAAAGAAGAGATTATTCACCACTTCATCACATCAAATATTTTGTAATAAGCAAGACAAATCGACCAAGACTCGAACTCAGGATCTCCTGAATGCTGTGCTAACGCTCTAGCACCTGCGCCATTGCAACTGACATCAAAGCCTGACAAATGCATAACATATTCTCGCATTCCTCTCATTGTCCGTTTTGCAAGTTTCTATTGCTTCAATGATTCTCTCTGAATATCGATCACTTTTAGAAAAGAGGGGGAATAGAGAGCGGCGGTAACTGAGAGAGAAATGCCGTTACTTTTTTTGCATTGCTGCATATGCGTGTACATGCATACATATATTTGAAATCAAATTTCTAACAAAACTTTGTTATTTCTTCTTCTTATGACATATTGGCAAAATTAATAACATATATATAAATAAAATAATAGTAAAAAGTTAATTTTTATAAATATATAAAAAAAAAGTGAAATAAAAAATGGTCAGCACCGAGACTTGAACTCGGGTACTCGCACAGAATGTCATGTTTTTGTTGTTGTTACATTTAATGCAATTAATTGTCGCTAAAGCTGCCATGAGCTTGTGGTAATTAGATATCTTATTAACTGCTTTGTTTATGGTCCGATCTTCATGCAATTTTCACAAAATGTCCAGACATGAGCACACATTATGTGTGCCAAATCTGAAGTATGTAGCTATATATGGAGTCTAGTTATACGTTTTATTCGATTTGCGTGGGCGGAAGGGGGCGTGGCAAAATTCTAAAACAAACTTGATCTGCGTGCACATTATAGGAGTGTTGTCACCAAATTTGGTAGCTCTAGCTCTTATAGTCTCTGAGATCTAGGTGTTCATACGGACAGACAGACGGACAGACGGACAGACGGACAGACGGACAGACGGACATGGCTATATCGTCTCGGCTATTGATGCTGATCAAGAATATATATACTTTATAGGGTCGGAGATGCTTCCTTCTGCCTGTTACATACATAGCACAAATACATAAGCCCCTGTACCCTTTGGGTACCGGGTCTAACAATACACAAATCGCTTAAAAGTAGCAACAACAATAACAACAAGTTATTTTGTATGCAATTGATTTGGAAATTAACTGCCACATTTTGAAACTCATATGTGCATTCATACGATTTGTATCTGTGTATCTTTAAAGTGATATGCGCAATGCGCATGTCACACAGACTGAGATACATGACATCCAACTGACGTAGGCCACACCCAGTTTTTTTTTTTTTTTTTTTACAAAAAATGCCAAATTCCATACAATTGATTCATAAATGCAAAAAAAAAAAATAAATTAAAATAAAACAGGTTTCTGCGTACCCTTAACAAATATTTGCATAACAATTTAACGATTTAACGATTCGTAATGCTTCTACTTCACATCAAATCAAGCAGAACCATCTCAGCATTCCAGACATTCATTTCAGTTCTTATTTTTCTCATTTCCATTAGCCTTCATTTATTGCGGTCTTAAACACCTGTGAGTGAGTCTGCGCTGGGCCTGAGACTCTTTTCCCTTGAATACTTCTCATTTGCATTCATTCAATGCGCCTTGTGCAACAATGAGTGCCATAAGAAGTATTCAACATGATTCATTTTGCTCAATCAAATCAAGTTTTTTTTTTTTAATTTATTTTTATATATTTAATTGAAATTATTTTGCCTTGATTTGGGCAATTTGTGAGTGTCGTGGAGTGCATTGTTGAATCAAACAAAAGACATTCCATAATTGCTTTCATAAATTCAATTTATAGCTAATTGTATTGTTCTTCATATGTTTTAATATTTTCATATCTTGTTTAACATTATCACTGATTAAATAAACTTAAAAAGCTGCTTTAAACTCATATATAAAGTAATATAATTCCTAATGCTTAATGCGTAGACAAACAATTTAAATGCAAATTATAATCATATCAAAAGGAATTTTAAAACTAAAAGATTTAAGTGCAATATGTTTTAAGATTATAAAAGCTTGGCTTACATTAAATTGTCCCTTTGTCTACACAACAATTAGGCGCCTTTGTCTATTTTATACGCCGGATCGTTAAGCAATCGCATTATTCACACCTTCTAAATTTGTAAGAAAAATAAATAAAAAATAATCATTTTTATGTGTTCACGTGGGTTGTTTGCCGCCTTCGATGAAATTTGTGACACAGTTTCCACTCAAATGTCAAAGTTGAAATTGTTGTTTAACGAATGCATAAAAGTTACACATATCTACACACACATCGATTTTATGAGAATTTTTTATGTATTGAAATCCGAAATCGAGTGATAGTCTGGCTAACATTTTCCCCATTGGCGACAACCTTTCACTCTCGGCGCAGCTGCAAAGAACTCCGGCGAAAGTTCGGGGGAATCCATGTTGTTGTTAAACCCAAATCGAAACAAAGCTAACAAGCAATTTTATATGCAAATCAAAGTCTGTCTGAATAAAACATTAGCCAAGTCATCCGGCAGAACGCAGACCTTTAACGTAATTTAGACCACAAAATAATTGAAGATTCTTCGTAGCGCTCTTTCTGCGAATTTACCCTGTAACAGAGCGCAAATAACTTTGTGCAACAGTATGCTACAGTCAGAAGGAGGGCGAGCATTTAATGATTTGATCAGCCATTAGTTGTGTAAATACTTTTGACCCAACCTGCATATGCATACGAACTATTCTGTTTGTTTTCTTAGAGACTGCTACAGAGTATTATACTGTCGCATGTGCTCGATGGATACGCCTATTTTCCCCTTATTTACATTACTCTTTTCGCATACTAATTGCGACTCTTTTCAATGTTGTTTATAACTTTATGCTGATGTCTTTGCTCAATGTCTTTGGGATCAACATTTGAATACAATGATTGAACGTCTGAGCGAATTTATGAATCATCATCAGGGTACTCGTATGCTCGGATCAAATGTACATAAACGAAAACCTGACATTCAGCAATATGCTTGAATGGATTTGCGAGCTCCAAAGTAAACAAGTATATAGATTGAACGAAACTGAAAAGGCAATATAAATATTTATTTCTTTTATTAAGAATTAATTATAGTTTGATATGTCAGTCCGCGACCGGATTCTTTGGCTATTTCTATTTTATATGATCTTAGGAATTTTTATGTTTATTATTATTATTACATTAATGATTTCGTTTCTTCTGGGCGATAATAATGTAATTATTTAAATGTTGCTTCTGTTCCTTTGCAGGTGAGTTAAACTTTGCGTTTAGAACAAATTGCATGCCCCTGGGGCATTATTCGTGAGTATGAATTCTTGATACGAAGAGTCCCTAATTAGCCCTGGCCTAAGTGCTAGCCACTCGCTTGAACATCTGCCCCATTAAAGGGCTATAAAAGGAAAAATGAGAATAACATTTACGGGTGCGCTCGCTCGTCCATCATTAAAACTGTCAGAAGCAGCTCAACTGGGGCTTCACACACTCATACTCAATCCATTTGTTAGCCCACACTCACAGTCGGTTGTTGTACTTGTTGTACTAGTTGACTTTTATGGTAGATTTAAATTTTCCAGTCAAATGGATGGCAACTTTTATGTAACATGGCACTTAATTGCATGTGTACCTCGTTCCCAAAAGAATCATTGAAGCGTTACACAACAACAATATCAATGTATACCTTTTTGTCTATCTAATCACATAATGGCAGTCACATTGACATCAACACATTGTTAAACTCCTCTGTGTCCCCCAAGGCAACGACAACAGGTTGCAGCTTGATTATTATATCTATTCAAAAAAATACATACACAATACTTTATTCCAAACGATATCAATTATATGTTGTACCAGATGGATGTGTGGGCTTTTAATAGCTCTTGGCTTGCCAAGAGTTTCAAGTTACGAGTTACGAGTACGTGGATTTGCATCTATTAGAATGCAGAATATAAAATCCATCAATATATGGATTTATGAATTTTATAACATTCAAGAGACAGCAGAGATAATCAACCCATAATTGTGGGTTTCTCTAATGCTTTCAAGTAATTTGTTTGACTACTTTGCTGTAATTAAATGATTGAACAAAGCAAAACTATCAAGTCATTAGAAAAGAAATCATTTGATTAATAAATAACATTAAATTAAATGCCAATAATAACCCCGATAAAGACTTGGACTTTATGCTAATGGAATGTTCTCAAGCAATTCAAAATATAATTATTTATAAATACGATAAAATTGATTTAGTTTCGAATTAATAGTAGATAAATTCAATATTATATTTATTTTATTGATAGGGATTTCTTTTAAACATTGCTTAAAATTTTGAACTGCATATCTTAAATATTGTATAATATATGATTCTCAGCTTGAAGTACTGCTTTAAACTTGGCTAAAAGTCTTTAGACCTGCTCTACTTTCGATGGGCAACAACAACAACAAGAATAGAACCAACTGATTTGGATACTGACACGTCCCAGAGCATATTGCATGTTCCTTTGCACTTCTGCTTTGCTCTTTGTCATTTATCCTCCTTTTGCTTTTCCCATTTTTCCAGCGTTTGTTTGCCTTAGAAAATTACACACTCATTTCAAAATGTTTACTTTTGCATAAGAGTGCGCACTACAAACGTGTTCCGCATCCTGATGCCTGCATTCCATTTCCTGTTTACACAGCGACAACTCCTCCAATCCCGTTCAAAATGGAGTAGGTGTTTGCTCAGGGCGATGTGGGCATTGTATGACACGGTGTGACAAGTGAACAAGTGAAAGGATCTGTGGACACTTGCAGGAGTATTCAGTCGACAAGCATGGACACTCAGTTACCTCTTAAGGCATGTGAAAGTTATTGACATTTGCATATGAGAGCGAACTAATCACAATAGCTGCATTAAGTACATTTGCCTGGCAAATTAGTTGGTTGCCAGGCTTACATTCTTTTATAGCTATTAATCATATACAAATTTGCATTAAAATTTGTTGAACAGACTGCAGATGGAATTGGGAAATTCATTTGATATGATTATATTTAGTTTAGTCGATAATTATTTTAGAATTTTGATCATTTTCGTAAGTTAATTAGGTTCTCTTCAGATTGCGATTATACCAGTGATGACATT
Source organism: Drosophila funebris (assembly GCA_018901825.1). Lineage (NCBI taxonomy): Eukaryota > Metazoa > Arthropoda > Insecta > Diptera > Drosophilidae > Drosophila > Drosophila funebris. The sequence continues at coordinate 5,504,183 of JAEIFK010000678.1, forward strand.
AATTTTACGTTCATGATAGTTTTGCTGTTGCAGTCTTATAAATGTTGATTCACATTTCGTCTTATAAATATATTTTCTGTCAGATATTTAACTTTATCGATAGAACTCAGTTCGTCTTATATTTTCTATATGTATCATGTCAACGTTTTAATTACTCATCAGTTTTCAAAGAGCACAGTCTGGCATGCCCAACGTAATCCCAGCTTAGCACTCTGCCATGTTTTGACCTTAAGGAATGATAAGTACAAAGACGTTACCTACTCGCACTTGAGGCCAATCCATTGTCGCCCTTTGCACTCCGTCTGCCAGCCACATTACACAAAAAATATGGGACTGCACAGATACGAGAGGGAACTAAGTACTTTAGGTATTTTCCAGTGCCTCGGCACGCATGCGTGCCATAACTCAAACATATGAACCCCGACAGCAACAGACTTTTCCGACTTTTCAATTTTCACTCGACTGCACTTGGAAATGTGACCCAGCGGCATCGGCATCAGCGTCGGCATCGGCATCGGCGTCGATGGCCTCTCAACGCTTGAGCCGCAATGTGCGGGGCAATTGGTATTTTTTTATGCCTTCCTCTTTACCTAATTTATGAAATCTAGAAATCTAAAGTTTTTTGTAGTTCAAGCACGTACCACGCACAAAACCCGACAAAACACTCGACACACAAAAATGGGCATAGAAATTCTTTTCGAATGCCAACAAAATGATCAAAGAGTTATCGACCTATGTACCTATCTGTATCTGCAAGCTAAACTATTCCAATTTGTGCCATATATATAATCCCGTTATAAAATTAACACGTCGCGCCGACATTAAACTTGTTAAATGCACCCAAGCTCCTGCAGGATGTCACTCAGACACTTTGCCACGCCCATAGCCATGACATCCATGACGTCCTAAGGGACGTGCCAATCGACAATATGCAAATGATGTTATTGAAATTCCCCTGCAAGTGGTTTGATGTTCTAGTTTGACTGCCCGTCAAAGCCATTCCCAAAGCGAGTCTAGCCTCAATGCATTTTCGCAGCTTGCCACTTCATCCTTGGTATCCTGACGACTTGTTAATCGCCCCCAGACAAAGTCGTATGTCATACGTGAGCGACAGAACAACAAAATCGCATCCTGCCTATGGAATAACCTGTTGTCAGTAACCTCACAGCAGCTGCCATCATCCAGACTCATTCTTATGCTCGTCCTCATCCTCAACCTGGTGTAACGAGCGCATTCGTGTCCTTTCTTGTTGTTCGCAATAGCGTCAACACGAAGGATGCACATGAAAAGTTTTCATTGCTCTAACCTGACTTGCATGCAAAAGTAACAACAACAACACCTTGTCGTGCATTTTCTAATCCCAAGTAGGGATTATACTAAAGAATATTTATAAATCAAAAATAAAATAAAGTAATATTCCCCTTAAATTATAAAATATAATAAATATAAAATATATAGATTTATATAATAACATTTACAAAATCAAAAGCAAACAAACCTCTGTCATGTTGACCAGAAATATGTACATATATGTATGTTTGTATATCAATACATATATTAGTAAACTTTTGGCATGCTCCGTACTGTATCTTTGCCAAGTTTTCTGTACGAGTCTGTTCGAGTCAACAACCTTTGAGAGTGGGAAATGTTAATGCTTGATTGCATTTTGGTGTTGTGCATCGAAAGTCAATTGTTTATCAATTGTTATGGTCTGCATAGAAACGAACATTTCCCCCGAGGTTTAGTTGCAAATGGTGTGGAACGTGTTGCGCCGCTTTTACCATCCACTGCTCAGCCTGTCTAGACATGTTCGTGTTTGCTACCTGCTAGGCCAACGCAGGGTTGTCCTAGGGTAGTCCTTAAGCTTAAAGTGACCTTTTTTTCGATTGTTGCATTCTCTGCTACCTGAATCGTTGTCTGGGAAATGCGTACAGCACTCCAAATCGAAATAGATTAAAAAATCATTAGAATGTTGATAAATTGTACATGCTCAGGGGTAAGCAGAAATGAGAGAAAAAAAAAAGGAAGGGAAAAGGTTAAATCACTGCTGGAGGTGTTGAGCAAATTAAAGTGATCATTTAGAATGTTTCTGTCTGATGTCTAGTGCATACATGATATACAAACTGACCTCACACACTTTAGCTACAGTTAAGATAACATTTTCATTCAATTCATGTTGTCAAGCGGGTATACCCCCTATCTATGTGCTATATGAGGGCATACTGTGCTATTTTGAAGTTTTGTCATTCTATAATAATTGGTTTAATTAAAGAATAAAAAGACTATTAATACAATTAGAGTAATTATAGCAGAAAATGTGCAGAACTTCTTTAGCTACATTTGTTGTAATCATATTTTAGTATATGTATATAACAACAGTGTATATTTCTATCTATTACTAACAATCTCTTAATGTCTTGCATACTCTTGCATACTTTAATAAATTTGCCTCTTTTGTTGTTGTTGTATACTACAGCTTACTTCACCCAGTACTTCATTTCAGCACATTCATTCCAAGATGTGTTGTTTGTCATCCCTGCAAATTCAATATCCATTAATGCAATTCAATATCCACAAGCCAAACAATATTTGCCATTGTTTTCGCATAGACCAGACCAGGACCGAGTGGCAATGCTAAGCGTGTTTGGGTTTTGTGTGTCATACTACGAATGCCCAGATGTCATTGTTCTTATTATTTTTGGCATGAGAACAAGCGATTTTTTCGATATACAGAGAGCTATCAAAGCAACTCACACCTTCAGAGCGTCAGCAACAGCAACAATAATATAAATTTCTATGTTGTAGAAATACCAGACAATCTCCTTTCCTCTTCCATACTAGTTGATGCTAGTATTGGTATAGAAACTGACATCGGCATCGCTTACATTTATCGTAAAAAAAAAATAAATATAAAAAAAAATGGTCGACATTGTTGGCCATGTTGATGGAGTAGCTCCATTTAGGAGTGCCAACTGCCTTCACGATTTGCCTTTTATTTTGCATAAATATGCGCGGTTGTCAGTTGCAGTTGCAGTCACTGTCAGCGAGCTTCTCTGATGATGTGTTGTGACGACTGTCGAGCCAAACTATGTAAATGAATATCTCTGCAAAGAGAGACATACAAACACCCATACATATGTACATACATACATCTGCGCATATATCACATGCATAAGTACTTGCATATTCTCACCATGACACTCTTAAAGCTTTGTCTTTAATTCATGAAAGTTTCTGCACACTTTGCACTTTTTTTCTGTGCCGTATAACATTTAATTCATGGAATTTTTCTACTTCAGTTACTTACACACAGTTGCA